>OY776131.1:10421353-11037603 GCA_963675135.1 Galeopsis tetrahit
TCTGATATATCGAAAGATTTTAGAAAAGTCTATTCACCCCCCTCTAGACATTTTCTTTAGCTTCCCTCGATATTAACTCATCTTCGGGACCTACAAGTGGTATCAGAGCAGTAGTTTACGAACTGCTGTTTCTTGATAACCGACTTAAGACTTAGGGTGAAGTCTTGGTCCGTGATTGTATTTGCTTCTTGATCTTATAACTGGTTAGCACTAATCTACTTACTTAAACATGTCTCTTGAAATAAGTGCTAATAAGTTGCCCAAGTTCCAGGTTCAGGACTACGACTACTGGAAGCTGCGAATGGAAGCGATTTTTAGCTCCACGCATGATCTAATGATCTCTGTTGTGACCGAGGGTCCGATCGTGACAATGGTCCCAAATACTGCAAATCTTGACAAAGACAAACCAATTGGCACCCTCGTCAAGAAACCAAGGTCTGATCTAACCTCAGAAGAAATGCGTCAAAATAATTTGGATAGTTTGGCGAAGAATTACACATTACACATTCTTCCTAACGAGTATCTAGGAAAAGTGTTAAAATGTAAAACTGCCAAAGAGATGTGGGACAGATTAGCTATCATTTGTGAAGGGACATCCCTGATCAAAGAGAGCAAATTATCCACTGCTGTCCAAAGATTTGAATCATTTCGGATGAAAGCTGGCGAAACCATCGACCAGCTGGATACTCGTTTTACTAAAATTATGAATGACCTTGAAGTTCTTGGTAAAACCTATACTCCTCGTGAAATCAATCTTAGGATTCTTAAGAGCTTAGATCCCCGATGGAAAATGGTAAAGATGCTAGTTAAGAATACCCAAGACATAGATAAGTGGAGTGCAGAGACCATGTTTCAAACTCTTAAAGCCCATGAGTTTGATTTAGACGAAGATGAACCTGTAGCCAGTAGTGACAGAGAACATGTTGTATCTAAGAACGTTGCCTTTAAGTCTAGCTCTTCTAAGTCCACTAAGGTAGACAGGTCTAAGTCTAAAACTAAGTCTGCCTCTGTAAAAGACGAGTTAGATACTAATCTTAGTCTGAAGGATCAGGTGAACCTCATGGTTAGAAAGTTTGATAGGCTGAATAAACGTTTCAGAAGATACAAGAAGTTCTATAGGGATCATAGAGCGTCTACTTCTAAGAACTCGTCTAAGACCAGACGAGACCGAAACTCGTCCGAAAGGAGAGACGAAGTCTCGAAAGGTAATAGGCGAGATAGAGAGTCTGACGATAGGAAGATTCAGCGTTCGGATAGACGTGATAAGCGTAGGGATAAATCTCCTATTAAAAAGGCTACTAATGATCTCTTGTGCTACAACTGTGAAAAGCCAGGTCACTACATTTATGAATGTCCAGACCTAAGCACTGACGATCGAGAAGAACGTAAAGCTCGAAGGGAAAGAAGATACAACCGTGGCAAGAAGGCAATGATGGCCAATGATGACTCTGATTCGGATTCAGACGAGTTGCCATCGTCCTTATCTAGCTACTGATCTGATCAAGACCACAACGAAGCATTCATAGTAGATGATGGCCTATGCTGCATGGCTAAAATCGACCAAGAGGTATCATCTGCTACTTCTTTTCAATCTTGTGATGATTCTGATACTGATGAAAGTGACACTGCTAGTAGTGAAGTAGGAAGTAGTCTGCAGCACTCTAATAGTGCTGTTGAAGACGACCTTCTACTTGCTAACCAAGCATTCATCGAAGTCAGTGATGAGAACATTGCATTAAAACAAGAAATCATTGATCTTAAGAAAGCTCAGTCCAAAGTAGATCCCAATATAACAGTCCTAAATGAACGCTTGACTGAAGAGTTGAGACAACTCAAAGAAAAGTGTGCATTGACAGACAGGTTATATCAAGACCTACTTAAGACACATGCAACTGAGAGAAATGAATTCAATGTTTTAAAAAGCAAGTGCAATAGACTTGAAGAACGTAATAAGTTCTTAGAGACCGAGGTTGTCACATTAGATCTCAAGCTTACTGACCTGGTTAACTCTTCAAAGATTAACCTTGAACTGTCAGATAGGTATAGAGATCCAGCTAACAAGACTGGTATAGGTGCTGAGTCATCTAGCTCGTCTACTCGAGTCATTAAGAACCCTACTACTACTAACGCAAGACTTTTGCCAAATGATAAAGGAAAAGGACCAATGATATACGATATTGGTACTCCATCTAAAGGTACTGTACCTAAACAGACTCGGGTTAACATTCCGATTACCAAGGGAGGTAAAAAGAATGGTAACAACAAGCCTGTTCCACCTAGAACTAATCTTCAAAGGACCACTAATCGTGGACGACCCAACCAGGTCAGATACGAGGACTGGTATCCTGAGGAGACGAGTACTAGACAGGTACAGACTAGACGACAAGAGCCTAGACCTCCTTTCATAAGGCAGTCTCAGCTCTACTCGTCTAGACCTAGACAGGTAGCTCCAAAATATTCGTACACAAGCTATCCTATATCCTCCACCTTTATCATATGATATTATTAGTGAGGAAAGACCCAAACGCGTCTATAAACCGTATGGACCTAATGCTTACAAACCCTACTCTGACTATCATAGACCAGTGCCTGCTCAAGTAGAGATCAAGTCGAAAGGCTATCTCAAACGAGTAGACCCAAACTCGAATGATAGGACAGACAAGGACAACAAGGTCTTATTTTGTAACAAATATGGGCGAAAGCTTAAGAGATCGAACTTGTTCAAGACTCCAATGTATATTTGGATTCCTCTGAACTCGACTAACCCCCAAGGACCCCAATAAATAAATGGGTACCTAAATTATTGAATATCTTCATTGCAGGGTCGACTTGACTTGTATAAGAAGGGTGGCTCAGTAGGAGAAACCTGGTACATAGACAGTGGTTGTTCGCACCACATGACTGGTACCAAGGCTCTCTTATCAAGTTACCATGAGCAAGAAGGACCAAAAGTGATATTTGGTGATAGTTCCACTGCTGTCACTAAAGGATTTGGTTACATCTGGAATGGAGACGTAGAGATACAAGATGTCTCGTATGTTGAAGGTTTGAAATATAATTTACTCTCTGTTTCACAGTTTTGTGATCGTGGATACAAGGTGCAGTTCAAAAGCCGCAAATGTCAGATCATTGACAAAAGGACACACACAGTCCTTTTAGTCGGCGTAAGACAAGGAAGTGTGTACATAGTGAATTGGAACAGTTGTCCGAGGGACACCTGTCTACTTACTAAGAATCCTAAAGAACTTGTTTGGCTCTGGCATAGACACCTCTGTCATCTAAACTTTAAGGTTCTTAATAAGATAGCCAGAGATTACCTTGTAGAAGGCATTCCCAATGAAGTTTACTACAAGTCACATGTATGCACGGCTTGTCAACAGGGTAAACAGGTGAAAGGTTCTTTTAAGTCAATTCCTACTCTCTCAACTAGTAGAGTCCTAGAACTCCTACATATGGATCTTCATGGTCCAATAACTCCTCCAACCTTGAATGGTAGAAGGTACACGCTTGTTGTTGTAGACGACTATTCTAAGTTCACTTGGGTAGTCTTCATACACAAGAAGAGTGATACACAAACTCTTCTGCCTGAACTGTTGAAGAAGTTACAAGTTGAGAAGAACCAGTCCATTGTCAAGATTCGTAGTGACAAGGGAACTGAGTTCATTAATTGCTATATCAAAGATTTCTGTGCTAAACGTGGTATCCAGCATCTTACTAGTGCAGCCAGGACACCACAACAAAACGGTGTAGCAGAAAGAAGGAATCGAACTCTCAAAGAAGCCTGTAGAACCATGATAGCCGAGTACAATACGCCTCAAAAGTTTTGGGCAGAAGCTATCAATACTGCATGCCACTCACAGAACAGAAGCGCGATCAACAAAGCTCTAGGCAAGACACCTTATGAGGTTTGGAAAGGTAGAAAACCCCGCATTTCATATTTCCATATATTTGGTTGTAAGTGTTTCATCCATAACAATGGAAAGAGCAAGTTGAATGCTTTCGATGCCAAAGCAGACGAGGAGATATTCTTAGGATACTCCTCGACTAGCAAGGCATTTAGGGTATTCAACTACTCAACTCTTTGTGTGGAAGAAACACCACATGTGGTTTTCGATGAATCTCGACAGGACTCATCTGCCAACAAGATCAGTGAGAAAATTACTGATCTAACGATCGAATCTGACAAAGATTCAGAGGTATATGAATCCGTTCAAGCCTACAATCCATTCATGAAAGCTCTCGAGTCTGATGACAAAGAGAAAGTAAGTGCTCAAGGTAAGTCTTCTAGACCAGCTGACATGCCTGCTCTAGTTGACTCCACAACTCCTGGTAAATCTGTTGATAATTCAAATGATGTTGACATGCATGATGTTGTACATGATATAGATGATGATAGTGCTATTGTTAAGAATAGAAAAACATGGAAATATGCGCATGATACTGAAAATATTATTGGTGACTCTACTGTTGGTGTGAAGACTAGACGACAACTCTTTGAGTCGCAAGAACAGCCTAGTCCAACTATGTTTTGCTGGTGTTGTTTCCTCTCATCTATCGAGCCTACCACTGTTAAAGAGGCATTGGCTGATAGTAATTGGATCATCGCTATGCAAGACGAGTTGAACCGGTTTGTTCGAAACGACGTCTGGGAACTTGTCGATAGGCCTAAACATCATAATGTAGTTGGCACTCGATGGATTTTCAAAAACAAGAAAGATGAGAATGATGTAGTCGTTAGGAATAAGGCTAGACTAGTTGCCCAAGGCTATTCTCAAGCTGAAGGCATAGACTATGATGAAACATATGCTCCTGTTGCTAGACTAGAAGTCATTCGATTGTTCCTTGCATATGCTGCTCACATGAAGTTTACTGTATATCAAATGGATGTTAAAAGTGCATTTCTTAACGGTATTCTTGCGGAAGAAGTGTATGTTGAACAACCTCCAGGTTTCGAAGTCAAAGGCGACCAGGTGTACAGATTGAAGAAAGCCTTATACGGACTAAAACAAGCTCCAAGAGCATGGTATGATACTCTCTCTCTCTCTTTCTATTGGAAAATGGCTTTACTAAGGGCAAGGTAGATAGAACCTTGTTCAGAAGACAAGAAGGGAAAGACATTTTACTCGTCTAAATTTACGTAGATGACATCATTTTTGGGTCACCTAACAAAAAGCTGAGTGAAAGTTTTTCGACACTCATGCAAAGTAAATTTGAGATGTCCATGATGGGTGAAATGAATTACTTTCTTGGTCTTCAAGAAAAACAGACCCCAGAAGGGATTTTCATAAATCAGGCAAAGTACACTAGAAATCTTCTAGACAAGTACGGGATTAAGACTTGTAAGTCTACTGGCGTACCGATGCAACCAACTTACAGAATGGATCTTGATGAACGCGGTAAATGTGCTGACCAATTTTACTATCGTGGATTAATTGGTTCCTTACTGTATCTAACTGCTAGTAGACCAGACATTGCATTCTCTGTTGGTGTTTGTGCTCGTTTCCAAGCCAATCCAAAGGAAAGTCACATGGAAACCACCAAACGGATTTTGAAATATTTGAAAGGGACCATCAATCGTGGTATATGGTATCCCTCAAATGATGATCTATCCTTAAGTGGCTACTCAGACTCTGACTTTGGAGGCTGTAGAATAGATAGGAAATCTACATCTGGTTCTTGTCAATTCTTAGGCACAAAACTCATTTCATGGTTTTCGAAAAAGCAGACTAGTGTTGCTACTTCTACTACCGAAGCCGAGTACATGGCTGCTGGTAGCTGTTGTAGTCAACTACTCTGGCTCATGCAACAGCTTAGAGACTACAACATACATGAATCAAATGTTCCTATTTTCTGTGATAGTAATAGTGTCATTGCCATTACACAAAATTCTGTTTTGCACACACGTTGTAAGCATGTTGATGTGAAGCATCATTTCATACGTGATCATGTAGAAAAGAAGGATATTCGCATGGAAAAGATTCATACTGATTTTCAAAGAGCTGATATTTTCACAAAACCATTAGCTGAAGCTCGATTTCGTGAGTTATGCATTAGTTTAGGGCTAATTGATCTAGACCCTACTTGCCTATAGACATGAACTAACCAGTCAGGTACATCAAACAAATAAGGAGACCATAACAGAGCACTCGACTACTCACGCAACAGACAGGTATACAAGGCTAGACTAGATGACCAAACAACCCGATGAGGAAGCTGGAAAAGCTGAGGGTAATACTAAGGGAATAAACATTTAAGGGGGAATCTATGATTTCTTAAATATCCTTATGTTGACTCTTATGTTTGTTAAAAGTCATCTTGTTCGAAACCTTGATCATTGCTTTAGATTGATATTCATCTTATTTATTTTACTCTACTTGTACCTTCGATTACACGTTGTATATGATAAGATAGGTACATGAAGTCGTTCGACGTTCAGAATAGACAAGCACAATCAAAGGGGGAACTCGTCTTATGTGCTTAAGCCAACTCGTCTTGTGAAGCTTAAGTCTACTCGTCTGTTCTGGATAGACTCGAACAAACAAGATAAGTGTTCTTTTGTGTCAAATACTCTAAGTGTTTAACCAAAACGAATTAAGGGTATTATAGTAATTCGATAATGCTAAAATTTGAAAACCCTAGAATTGGATTTATACACTTCCATTTTAATGAGGTGTATACACCCAGTTCGCACTCGACTACACTAGGTCAGATGAGTTCACTCCCCTGTCCTAACTAAGATGAGGCGGATTTCAAAACTTTACAATATCAAATCACATAATATTCTCGATTCCGTAACCGAATACCAAAAGGCCCAACCGTTGGATTTAATCCATCAATCTTGGCCATTGGATTGAAAGTTCAGTTTTAAACAAAACCCAACACTTGCACACGTCTTGCCCCACGTTTTCTTAACACTACTACTCTCAAAGCATCTGAATTTCTTGCGAATCTAAAATACTTGTTCTTACCCAACCTATCACTATGTCGATTATATCTCTTTTCGATGTGAGGACTAACATGCAAGCTAGGTTCGACCTAGGCAGATTTATTTCAGAAAACAAAGTGCATGTTGAACCTTCTGTGTTCTTTAAGGGTAAGCACACAGATGGAAACTCAGAGATTCTGTCCAAATGTAGCAAATGTGGCCTGAAACCATATTTGGAGGCGTTTCCTCAAGTCGTCTTGGAGGAGGAGGTGTTGGAGTTCTATGCCAACGCCACCAGACAAGGAGATGTGATTGAATCTTTTGTGGGTGGAAGTCGAGTGGAAATCACTCGAGAAGTCGTGTTCGAGCATCTGAAATTGCCCATTGGAACAATTGATGTGGAGAATTACGCAATCGGGCAAGAAACAAGATATTTGTCTATCTTTTGCGGAAGGAAGTTAAGGCTGAAACCAGATGGCAAGCTCCCTGCCGTCAAGAAGATGGAACTTCTAGAGAAGTATCGAACCCTACTGGACATAGCCAGCAAAATTTTGCTATGTGCCACTGGTTCCCATGATTTTGTCACTCTGGGTAAAGCAAGGGTAATGGCTGCCATATATGATGGAATTACCGAAGGAAATTGGTTCAAGCTTATCGCAGATCGAATCATGTATTTTGAAAAGAGTGTTCGAGTTGACACCGACACTTGTAATTGGGTGGTGTCAAATGTTGTTGGATATGGAAACAAGCTGAGCATTCTACTTCCCTTGTTGATGCCAAACAAGACGGAATGGAGCAAAGGTAAGCCATTCCATCCGTTAAAGTTCTATTTGAAGAAGGAAGCCTTGAGAAAGCAGGTTGCTGCTAGACCAGCTGCACCTAGGCAAGCTCGGATTGACCCCATGGAAGCCTTGCCTTATGCTGCCTCGTCTGGTTCTTCGGAAGATGAGTCAGTTGAAGAAGAGTCTAAGGATGTTGCACAAGACTCGTCTAGTGCAGATGACTCGGAGGAGACTCAGTCGGAAGAGGAGTCCGCACAAGAGAAGGAGCCAAGTGCTCAAGTTCCAGAATTGTATCAACTCGTGCGAGTTGGGTCGCCCACTCCACCAGAAGAGTCGAGTCTTCAAGTTGGTACTTCTTCTCAAGATATTTCAATTCCTCTCTCTCTCTCTCTTCTGTTCGAACCAAGGCAAGATCACATCGATCTAGGCCTAGACCTGCTCCCTCATCCTCACAAGTGCTGGCAGCACATCCGCTGAGAGCCAGCCTACCCCCAAACACTCCCATAATAGACACAACTGATACTCCGACAGTTGTCACACCAAACCTAGACACATCAAAGCCCCAAGAAACCACATACCAAATTATCTCTCTACCCTCAACAGAATATGTTGAACCCATCAACCCATCTACTTCAGACAAGACGCCAGTTGCCACTGCAACAGCTGAGTTAGGGACCCCACCTACTCAGACCCCGTCTGAAGTTAGATTCGAATCCTTGGTGTATTATCCTATGTGCTTAAGAGAGAAGAGAATTCGTTCGAAGATGAGCAAAAATTTGAAGAAGCAGCTCTCATCTGTCGAAGTCGACTACTCGTCAGAGCAGTTTGAAAAACTTCTAAGAATATGCACTTGGGTGGCATTGAAGAAGTCTGCAACAGATGATCTTTTCGAAGTCATCTTAGGAAAAGGCGGAATTTCAAACTTCATGGATTGGGAGATGGAACAGAAGGAGAACAGTGGTGTTCGAGACCACTCAGAGTTGTTTCCAGCTCACGCCATTACTGCTCTTGCGAAGAGATTGCTGAACATTTCCGATGATTTGATGTGTTCAGAATCGCAATTTGATATGGGTGTCCAGGTTTCAGAGGCTGATTTTGAAGAAGACGTAGTTATGGTTGAAGCTGCACCAGCTGAGGTAACTCAGTCTACTGATCCTGTATTAAATCTTGACGATGTCTCAGACCAGTTGAGAGACATTGTGTTCAAATATCAAATGGATCATGCTGACAGTCCGAGGTCAGATTTTGCGTTTATCAATCGATATTCTGATGTATACTTTCCCATCGAAATTTGTGGATATATGGAGAAGTTACATGCCTTGATAAAGAAGGATTTGGCTGATGCTGAAAGGAAAGCTCATGAAGCAAGGTTAGCTATAATTCCTTACTCTCCCCAACTGAATTTAAAAGCTATTGCTGGAAGTGTGCTTCCAGAGGCTGAAGTAGTTGAAGACGAGGTCTTGACTGCTGCTCCAGAAGGCCAGTTGGTGGAAGTGTTATCGATTCCAGATGATGTGATCATGGAAGAGGCTACTCATGTTGAAGTTGGACAATCGTCTCAAGCTATCCCAGCCGCTTCAATAGATGAGTTGAAAGAAGACTTGAAGGCTGTTATCAAGTCATCTATCGATGAATTTCTCAAGTCTGAGCTCAAGAAGACTCTTGTTGAACAAAACAGTGTCCTTGTGACAAGTTCAAAAGAGATGATCATGAATGAGGTCAACCAGCTGGATAATGATTTCAGACAAGCGATGTTCAATCAAATTGAAGGATTTCTCCAGAATCAGGTTGAATATTCGGAGAAGAGCTCAGTCGATTTTGCTCGTGTCTTAGCTACTGAATCCAGGAAGATGGAAAGAGTCTATAGAGCCAAAATCGAGGTTGCTGATGTTCAGAGAAAAGAAGCCTATGATCAGTTAGCACAAGCAAGAGAAATTATCAGTGCTATGACTGAAGAGAACAGGAAGTTACGATTGACTGCAACGCATTTTAAGAATGAGTTGAACTTGTCTACTCAAAAGCTGGAGTTGGTGGCGACCAAACTAGACAAGTTGAGTCAAGACGGTTCTCATGAAAGGCAGATTGAAAGAGCTACGAACCTTATGAAGCAAGCTATGTTAGAAGAGATGACTCGGTTTACTTCTCTTTTCTCTCTCAAGGCAACTGATGAAGCCAAAAAGGGGGAAGAGACAAGTCGAGTTGAAGTTGTTGCTGAAGGTGAGAAAGCTAAGTCCAGTGCTGAACCAGAACTCAAGGAAGCTGCTACTACCATGCAAGAGCTAAGGAGGCCTAAGAGAGGCAAGTTGGTGAAAACTGTAGAGCTCGAGCAAGCTAGAACAGATGAGTTGAAGAGAAAGGAGAAGGGCAAAGTTGTTGCATCTCCTGAAGCTGAAGTTCAGACCAGACAAGCATCAAAAAGGAAATCTATTCATATAGAAGAGCTGAAAGAAGTTGAGACAACAACAATAGTGAAAAAGCAGAAGGTTGTTGATCCGAATGATGAAGCTCACTATGCAAGCCAAAAGAAAGTTGGAAAGCATATTGAAAGGCTGCAGAAGCTGAAGGCAGATGAAGATCAGATGGAAGATCAGTTCATTGACTACTTCATAGACAAAGAGCATCGATCTGAATGGTTGAAAGTGAAGAAGCAATGGGAACTTGATCATTGGATTATCAGGAAATATGGTGACTCTGAAAGTCCAGATGAGTTGTATGCTTTGTTTGACAAATTTATGGAAGGTCAGAACAAACTGCTGTGAAACCTGATAATAAGAATATCTGCTGGAGCGAATTTCAACATTCTAGTCCCTGTGTTTCCGAAATGGAAATGTCCTATGACCAGCTCTGGAAGAAGAGTTGATCTTAATCAAATCAAAAAGTTTGAATAAGAGCTGCTGGATAAAGAGAAGATCGAAGATGAAGACCATGTCAAAGTAATACACAAGGGACTCCTAGATGCGTTTTGTGTTCCAAATCCAGAAGGAGGTACTCTTTCAGATTAGTTTTTTTTGCTCTGATTGATAGTTGTTGATTTTTTTTGTATGTGTAATATCTACTGGTATTATTTTGAATGAATGAAAATATAAGTACTATTTGATGTTAAGACAAGATAACTACTTAACTAGTTTACTATTGAGAAAATATTCAAGTAGTTTTGGCTTCATCAAAAAGGGGAAAATTGTTGGGATATGAATCCTGAAACAAGTTCTACATGATGATAAAAGATGAAGTTTTGATAAGCCAAAAGTAGTTTGAATTTTTCTAAGTGTTGACTGATCTAGTCTAGTTAAGAGGAGTCGTCTTGAACAAGACCAGTAGAGTTCACATGTGAAAGATAAGTGTTGTTTATATTTAAAAGATAAGTACGATTTATAAGTACTTCATATTTGCTATTTGTATACATGTTAGATTGTTATTGAGCTATAAATAATCATTGTATAGAGCTCATGATTTTCGTATGTAATAGATAGATTCATTGTATAGTTGTTAAGTTGACTAAGCTATAAGCTTAAAGTAATGTAATAGTCTTGTTAGGATTAGAATAGTCTACTGTTGGAAATCGCACAAGAAGACCAGACTAGACAAGAAGGATGAAGTCTACTACACAAGACAGGTGGACTACAAGACAAGTGCATACAAGACTCCACAAAACAAGTCAACTTAAAGTGAAGTAAAGGAGAAGCGCGTAAAAAGATAAAGATCAAAGTTAGTTAGAAATAACTAATTAACAAGAAACGCGTTGATGGATAAGAAGATGCAGTTACAAGTTAGTTATCAAGAAGAGTTGGTTACAACTAACTAAGTTCTTGAAATTGAAGTCTATAAATACCTCAAGGTGTTTATCATTTGAAGACTACTGCAAATCCATATACTGAAGCATACTGAAGCATTCGAAGAAGATTACTCACAGAGTTCATTGAAGTTCAGAAAGCAAGTCCGCTAGTGAAGTGAAGAAACCAGAAGACTACTACTGAATAAGTTTTTAGTTTTTGTTTGTTGTTTTCAAGTTGCTAGATACTTGTTAAATTTCTAGTAAGATCGTAGACGTATCTGGTGGTATAGTCTTAGAAGATCTAAGTCTTTTTCTTGGGACTTAAAATCACAAGAACTCACACTTTGTACTCGATTGGAAGAGTTAGTGGAAACATCACAACTGGGTTGTGAGAGTGGACGTAGACAAGTTGTCGAACCACTATAAATTGTTTGTGTTGTTTACTTTACTGTTTTGTTTAATTGCTTAATTGTTTTCACAAATAACTGAACAAGACAAGTTGAGTATAGAACAGAGTTCTCGAATTTTGAAGATTGAGTATAAACTTTAGTTGGGCTCATTATTAATTTCGTATTCCGCATTTTGTAATTCTGATATATCGAAAGATTTTAGAAAAGTCTATTCACCCCCCTCTAGACATTTTCTTTAGCTTCCCTCGATATTAACTCATCTTCGGGACCTACAGTTCACACTCAGGCTTGCTGTAAGACAACCTGCCTGATAAGACCAGTTTGTTGAAAAAGAAAGAATTTGCATACACAAGTGCATTCCCCCCATACACTTGTGTCATACTCCACCAAGGACCAACCATCTGAGATATAAGAACTCATATTAAATAATGAACAAAAATTATAGAAGTGTAGCCTAAATCAACAAAAGTAATTCAGTGATAAGTACAAATTTTAATCATCAGAAAATGATTCTAAAACTGCTTGAGTCCAGTTAAACCATATATGCCAAAAAAAACTTTGTCTAATCATTCTCACTTAAACTACCATCACGATTGTAAATGAAAAATCAATGATTATTAGAGATATAAGAACTCAGATTAAATAATGAACAAAAATTATAGAAGTGTAGCCTAAATCAGCAAAAGTAATTCAGTGATAAGTACAAATTTTAATCATCAAAAAATGATTCTAAAACTACTTGAGTCCAGTTAAACCATATATGCCAAAAAAAACTTCATTCCCACTTAAACTACCATCACGATCTGTAAATGAAAAATCAATGATTATCTGAGATATAAGAACTCAAATTAAATAATGAACAAAAATTATAGAAGTGTGTAGCCTAATCATCAGCAAAAGTAATTCAGTAATTTAGAATAATTTTATTTTGTTAAAATATTTTAGAACAATTTCAAAAATATTTGCAAAAGAATTATTAAGTTCTAGAGAATGAAAATCAAAATAATCTCCATCATTCATTAGAATATGTTATGTTCATTATCGATGTGCTATGTTAAGTTTTGTAACTAAGTTGATGTGAAATTGTTCCTTTGAATGCATTCGATTTTAAATAATAAGTCTATTTTTTTCGAAATTTTACCTCTACGTAAGGAACTGCCATTACCATTTGAAAAAATAAATTGTAAGATTACAAAATTTGAAGTAAAGAAATCCAAAATGCAGAGTAAATATCAATTAGTTACAAAAATTTGGGTATTTTCATAGAATGTGTGGCGTCATTTTCACTTAAACTACCATCACGATCTGTAAATGAAAAAACAATAATTATCTGAGATATAAGAACCAAGATTAAATAATGAATAAAAATTATAGAAGTGTAAATGAAAAAACAATAATTATCTGAGATATAAGAACTAAGATTAAATAATGAATAAAAATTATAGAAGTGTAGCCTGAGAATCAGCAAAAATAATTTAGTGAGTCCAGTTAAACCATATATGTGTGGTGTCATTTCCACTTAAACTACCATC
Source organism: Galeopsis tetrahit (assembly GCA_963675135.1). NCBI lineage: Eukaryota > Viridiplantae > Streptophyta > Magnoliopsida > Lamiales > Lamiaceae > Galeopsis > Galeopsis tetrahit. The sequence goes on from OY776131.1 coordinate 10,434,775, forward strand.
ACGATATGTAAATGAAAAATCAATGATTTTCTGAGATATAAGAACTAAGATTAAATAATGAAGGCAATTACTTGTGTGTACTAGTTACATACATGTAACTTGTTTTTTTTTAATACAATTTTCTAAATAGATGAGTTTTACTCATGAGTTATGGTAAATACAGTATTATTAGTTCAAATACCGTATAGTATTAGTTTAAATACAATATAGTATTAGTTTAAATATTAAAAAGGAACCAATTACATATATATAACTGGTACACAAGAGTGTAACTCAATAATGAATAAAACTAATAGAAGTGTAGCCTGAAAGCGAAAAATAATTTAGTGATAAGTACAAATTTTAATCATCAGAAAATGTAGACAAAAATTCAGTGATAAGTACAAATTTTAATAATGTATATTCCAAATCTTTGACGAGAATCTTGTTCTCATATTAAAAATCTTATAACCCAGTCTTTGCTCAAGTGTTTTAACTCTTGAATATTACACATTGTGATCCCATTGGTGTCTCAAACATCCGTATCTTCCCAATTTCAATCAAAATCCCAATGCCCTTGTTTTCAGAGTGCGCCAACTTTTTTTCTCACTAAAGAGATCAAAACAAATTCAAATCAAATGTTATAAGAAACAGCTAATTTATAATGAACATAACGGAGTTCCAGACTTTGTGTTTAGCTCTCCACGAAGCTGCCTGTAAATCCACTACTATTTTCCGTATGAAAAACTAATTCGCCTAGTTAACTAATTTCAAGGTCTTAGGCATTCTGTGATTATACCTTCTGCGATTTTTATTGCCAATATGTATTGTAAATGGCTAAATGAATAATACAAACTGCAACAATGTCAAATGATTTATACTTGTAATGAACTTGACTGACATCTAAGATGATGCAGCATCTAAATTGACAAGTTGAATGCTGCTAGTGCTAGCTGAAACATCTACTCCATGATACAATTTGCTCAATAGAGGTGGAAAACAATTGTATATTCATATGGGTACTTCATTCTATTTTTCATTTGAATGAACATAAGTCATAAACTAAATATATGAATCAGAAGAACTCTCCCCCATCATTCATTCACAAATGCAAGTCCTCCACGTGGATTGATCCTTTTATCTTAAAATTTGGACTAACTTATTTAATTTAAGGCAAAAAAATTCGTGCCGATTGCACAAATCACAAAACAAGACAACTACATTCAACTGGTCAAACATAGTAAACCTCGATAACAGTTTCCAATGCACCATAAATATCCCATGACTCGAACCCAGGACCTAAGGCTAAGACCAGGGCTAGGTAGTGGTGCTCTAACCACTTGAGCTATCCCACTTTGTCTCCAATGCACCATTACTAGTATTTTAAATGCAATGTAATGGCTGCTTCCTTGATAATCAGTTTTTAATTTTATCAATTAAAATAACATTCGAATATCCAATTAATTCCATCAAGCAGCACTAAAATCAACATTGGAATATCCAATTAATTCCATCAAGCAGCACTAAAATCAACAAATGAAGTTGATGAACACAAGAAACAGATAAGAATAAGCAGGGGAACTTGGTCAAGCTATATAATTAATTACCTTTTTTTATTCGTCGACGGTAATATCCTTCACGCCCACTTGAAATAAACCAAACAGATCCAATCTAATCAACTCAACTAAGCTTAATCAACCCATAAACAAAACACCTACCCAGATTTCCCAAAAAAAAAAAAAAAAAACCAAAAGAATCTGGAGAGACAGAGACTTTTCTGATGAGAGAGAGAGAGAGTAGAGAGAGTGATTTATTTAAGAGCATATATGTACATAAATTCGCCTTCAATGATCGATACAAAAAGTAATGGATCGAGGAACTTACCCGAATATCTCTAGACATAGGATGAGAACACCGGTACATGTTCGATCGGATATGTGAGGTTTATCTCAAATCCTCACGAGTGCTACTCGTCTTGTGAAGATCAGGTAGATTCTACTCTACTACTGTACTCGTCTGTTGGGCAGATCAGTCGAGGTACTTAGTCGATAGAAGTCTTCTGAAGGACTCAGCTGTTGGGCGTATCAGCTGGTGGAGTCAGACAAGTTAACTCAGACCAGATCAGATGAGTTGGAGGAGTCCAAACAGATGAGATGGGTGTTGCGAAGGATAAGACGAGTTGGGAAGACCAGACAAGTAGAGGTCTGACCAGACTAGTTGAGTTCTGTTAGCAGGGTTAATTTTTGGCTAAGTATGGAGTCGTCTTGTCTTGCGAAGACAAGTGAAGGGCAGGGAGGTCAATTCAGATTGGGTCACGCTGAAGGTGTGAGTTTGTTACACGGTTGTAACAGAATCCACGTGGCAACAGAGCACGCTTTCAACACACGCTGCAATCACCCTTGACAACCTATAAATACCCCATTACTTGTATTTGTAATCCTTGACGCGTACGAGCATTCGTTTTGAGAGTTGAGAGTTCACGAGTGAAGTGAGGATAAATCCCTTTCCGAGTGATGAGTGTGTAAACATCTCTTATACTTAATCAAATTGAAGTCGTGTGTCCAGTGGATGTAGATCACGTTGATCGAACCACTTAAATCTTCTTGTGCTCTGTTTTTCGTTTTCGTTTATATTTGTGAATTGCCATGCTTTCGTTGGATTGAATATTTGGGCCGATTAGTTTGCTTGTGATTGGAGACGTCTAGTCAAAGTGAATTATCATTGACAATCGTAACAATTGGCGCCGTCTGTGGGAACGATCGGGATCGAGAGGAATCGATTGTCAGCCATTAATCAACTGCCAGTTCGAAGATGGAGAATTCGACCAAGTATAATATTGAGAAGTTCTCAGGCACAGGTGACTTTGGGCTGTGGAGAGTCAAGATGCAGGCTCTCCTAGAACAGCAAGGCTTGTTCGACGTGCTCGAAGAGTCTACAGCCCCAGCTGAGGAATCTGCCTCTGTTGCTGCTGAAAGGAGCAAGATGCTCAGGAAAGCTCGAAGCACTATTCTGCTCTGCCTTGGTGATAAGGTTCTGAGAGAGGTGGCTAAAGAGAAAACCGCGAAAGAGGTCTGGGACAAGCTAGGTAAACTCTACATGGTTAAAACCTTAGCTAACCGTCTCTATTCGAAACAGAAGCTGTATGCCTTCAGAATGGTGGATGACAAACCCATTCCGGATCAGCTTGATGAGTTCAATAGAATCCTTGATGATCTAGAGAATTTAGATGTCAAGTTAGAGGAAGAGGATAAGGCTCTGATTCTATTGAGTGCTCTCCCTAAGTCCTTTGAAATCTTAAAGGACACCATCTTGTATGGTAGGAAGGAAAGTATTACATTGGAGGATGTAATGCTGGCTGTCAAGTCCAAGCTGCTGCACAACAAAACGTCTCAAGTAGACAAGGTCAGTAGCGGAGAAGGATTGGCAATCAGAGGTGGCCAGAAGCGATCTGGTGCCAAGAAGGGGTCTAGTCAACCCAAAGGAGCTGATAAGGGAAAATCAGCTGTGTCCAATCAAGGTGAGGCAGTGTGCTACCATTGCAACAAACCTGGGCACTATAAGAATGCTTGTCATAAATACAAGCAGTTCTTGAGGAAATCTGGTGCCAATACCTCTAATGACAAGAATCAAGCTAATCAGACTCAAGTTGAGAAGGAGCAAGAAGGCTACGAGTCTGCTCAAGCGCTAACCATCACATCCTCTACAGAACAGCAAGCATGGATCCTTGATTCAGGGTGTTCTTTCCATATGACTCCAAGACGAGATTGGTTTCATGACTTCAAGCAACAGAAGGGCGGTTCTGTTCTGCTTGGGAATGATCACGCTTGCAAAGTTGTTGGAGAAGGTAGTGTTCACCTGAAGATGTACGATGGGGTAGTAAGAATACTCAAGAGTGTTAGGTACGTACCTGAACTCAAAAGGAATTTGATCTCACTTGGGATGCTGGATTCTATGGGCTATAAATTCCAGTCGGCTGATGGAGAGCTCAGTGTGTCAAAAGGGGAGCTGACTGTCCTGAAAGGCGAGAGAATGAGTGATCTCTACTTTCTTAAGGGAGAAACAGTAGCTGGTAGATCAGATGTAGCGGAGGTGCAAGACAACTCGATGTTGTGGCACAAAAGACTAGCTCACGTAGGCGAGAAGGGCCTAGTGGAGTTGTCTAGACAAGGTCTGCTTGGCAAAGACAAGATCACTCAACTCGACTTGTGTGAGTCTTGTATCCTTGGTAAGTCCAAGAGACTTAAGTTTGGTAAGGGTGTTCACTCTACCAATGGGATCATGGACTATGTCCATTCTGATCTATGGGGGCCAGCGAGGAATCAGACGAGGTCTGGTGGAAAATACTTCCTGTCTATCATAGACGACTACTCAAGAAAGGTGTGGGTGTCTATTCTCAAGTCGAAGTCAGAAGCATTTGAGAAATTCAAGGAATGGCTCATTGAATGTGAAAATGTCACAGGCAAGACTCTCAAACATTTGAGAACTGATAATGGTCTGGAGTACCTATCAGACGAGTTCAATGCGTTCTGCAAATCGAAAGGAATAGTACGACATAGGACTGTGCCAGGGACCCCTCAGTAAAACGGAGTAGCTGAGAGGATGAACCAGACACTACTTGAGAGAGTCAGGTGTATGTTGAACAGTTCTTGTCTGCCGAAGGTGTTTTGGGGAGAGGCTGTGTCTACTGCAGCCTACTTGATAAACAGGAGTCCTTCCTCGGCTGTGCAATACAAAACCCCAGAGGAGTTGTGGTCTGGACGTGCAGCCGATTACAATCATTTGAAGGTATTTGGATGTCAAGCTTATGCTCATGTCAAGCAAGATAAGCTTGAGCCTCGAGCATTGCGATGCGTGTTTGTTAGGTATCCTTCAGGCGTGAAAGGATACAGGTTATGGTGCCTCGAAGCTGGGATGCAGAAATGTATAATCAGTAGAGATGTTACGTTTGATGAGAGTCGGATGCCTCTATCAGAACAGACTAGTACGAGTACTAGTGCAGCTGATAACCAACCAGACGAGACACAAGTCGAGGTGGAGCAAGTTGACTCCACAAGACCAGTTGGAGATGATATTGATCCAGATGAGGAGGGCGATCCTCAAAGTGAGAATGATCTTCAACATTATCAGCTGGCACGGGACAGAACCAGACGACAAGTCCACCCACCTCAGAGGTATGGTCAAGCTGACATAGTCTCATTTGCATTATGTGCAGCTCTTGAGGTGGAGTCTCTGGAGCCGAAGTCTTATTCAGAAGCCATTAGCTGCCACGACAAGGAGAAGTGGATAGTTGCTATGGAGGAGGAGCTGCTTTCTTTGAACAAAAACCAGACATGGGAGATTGTTCAGAGGCCCAAGAACAAGAAGTTAGTTGGGTGTAAGTGGATCTATAAAAAGAAGGTGGAGGCTCAGAGGGGTGGCAGACTTAGATACAAGGCGAGGCTTGTAGCTAAGGGATTTACACAGAAAGAAGGTATCGATTTCAATGAAATCTTCTCACCTGTTGTGAAGCATTGTAGCATCAGAATCTTGTTAGCTATGGTTGCTCAATTCGAATTGGAGCTACATCAGATGGATGTGACCACAGCTTTCTTACATGGATCTCTAGAAGAGAGGATCTACATGAAGCTACCAGAAGGGTTGGACATAGAAGAAGGGGAAGACAAGGTCTGTCTGTTGAAGAAGTCCCTCTATGGCCTCAAACAAAGCCCTAGACAATGGTACTTGAGATTTGATGAGTACATTTGCTCAATTGGTTTTACAAGGAGCTTGTACGACAGCTGTGTCTATTTCAGACGGGTTGGGACTGGTGTTACCTATCTTCTGTTGTATGTTGATGACATGTTAATAGCAGGCGAGTCTATTGACAGTGTTAATCAAGTTAAGGAGATCCTCAAACAGGAGTTTGAGATGAAAGATCTTGGTGAAGCCAAAGTGATTCTTGGGATGGAGATCAGTAGACTAGACGGGTCTATTCTGCTGAGTCAACCTACTTATCTTCAGAAGGTGTTAGAGAGGTTCAGAATGCATAAGGCAAAGACTGTCTCTACTCCTATTGGCCAACATCATCGTTTGTCCAATCAGATGAGTCCCAGGAACAGCCAAGAGCGAACTCAGATGAGCAAGATACCTTATGCCAGTGCTGTAGGGAGTCTAATGTATGCTATGGTGTGTTGTAGACCAGACTTGACTCATGCTATGAGTGTGATCAGCAGATATATGAGTGATCCAGGCTTAAGCCATTGGGAAACGGTTAAGTGGGTTATGAGATATGTTCTGGGATCAGCACAGACGGGTCTGAAATTTCAGAAGATGCCAAGTGAGGGGGATGCACTTGTGGGATACGTTGATGCAGATTACGCAGCCAATGTTGACACTCGAAAATCCTTAACAGGATATGTGTTCACTCTATTTGGTACAGCAGTGTCGTGGAGGTCTATTCATCAATCCGTAGTTGCATTGTCTACTACTGAAGCGGAGTACGTGGCCTTGACTGAGGCAGTTAAGGAAAGCATGTGGCTGAAAGGGATTCTTAAGGAATTTGGTTTATCTTAGAACAGTGTGACTGTCTTCTGTGATAATCAAAGCGCAATTCATCTCGCAAAGCATCAGGGGTATCATGAACGAACCAAGCACATTGATGTGAAACTGTACTTTGTGAGAGACATTGTGGAGAAGGGGAGCGTCCAAGTGGTTAAGATAGCTACTGAGGAGAACCCTGCTGATGCATTTACTAAGGCATTACCAAAGGAGAAGTTTGGTTTATGTCTTAGGTCAGTTGGTTTGCATTAGTGACCTCTGCGGAGAAGGCTACTAGTCTGGTGGAGGCAGATTAGTAGTAGAATCTGTCCTTTGAGAAGGATAGATCGGAGCTGTTAGTTCAAGGTGGAGATTTTGAGCTAAAGGTGGAGAATTGTGAGGTTTATCTCAAATCCTCCTAGACTAGACGAGTGCTACTCGTCTTGTGAAGATCAGGTAGATTCTACTCTACTACTGTACTCGTCTGTTGGGCAGATCAGTCGAGGTACTTAGTCGATAGAAGTCTTCTGAAGGACTCAGCTGTTGGGCGTATCAGCTGGTGGAGTCAGACAAGTTAACTCAGACCAGATCAGATGAGTTGGAGGAGTCCAAACAGATGAGATGGGTGTTGTGAAGGACAAGACGAGTTGGGAAGACCAGACAAGTAGAGGTCTGACCAGACTAGTTGAGTTCTGTTAGCAGGGTTAATTTTTGGCTAAGTATGGAGTCGTCTTGTCTTGCGAAGACAAGTGAAGGGCAGGGAGGTCAATTCAGATTGGGTCACGCTGAAGGTGTGAGTTTGTTACACGGTTGTAACAGAATCCACGTGGCAACAGAGCACGCTTTCAACACACGCTGCAATCACCCTTGACAACCTATAAATACCCCATTACTTGTATTTGTAATCCTTGACGCGTACGAGCATTCGTTTTGAGAGTTGAGAGTTCACGAGTGAAGTGAGGATAAATCCCTTTCCGAGTGATGAGTGTGTAAACATCTCTTATACTTAATCAAATTGAAGTCGTGTGTCCAGTGGATGTAGATCACGTTGATCGAACCACTTAAATCTTCTTGTGCTCTGTTTTTCGTTTTCGTTTATATTTGTGAATTGCCATGCTTTCGTTGGATTGAATATTGGCCGATTAGTTTGCTTGTGATTGGAGACGTCTAGTCAAAGTGAATTATCATTGACAATCGTAACAAGATATATATAAATCGGCGACTTCTTTGGCCAAATTATCGTCTTTGCTGCCGTTCTCAGATGCAGCCGCCTTAGATGAGGCGGCACCCGGAGCCTTTCCTCCTCTCTTGGCAGTCCTCTTCTGAGCTGCCTTCTTCTTACTCGCATCGGATGACCAAATTGAAATGAGAGAGAGAAGAGAGGGGAGCAGATCAGCTCCTGTACTGGAGCCTCCAGTTTCTCTAAAACGGCACCGTTTAATATGGACAGTGCCTTTTTATATTTGTTGTATATTTTTTTAATCGGCTGATTTGCCTCTTCCAGTCTAGTTATTTTATTCAATTTTTTTCTTTTTTTTTCCTCGTAGTGATTCCAGTAATATTGCCCCTCTGAAATTTAAAAGAAATTCAATATAGTAATTTTTAAATAATTAATTTATAATTCATGTTTAATGTAGGTACCATTGAATTGTAACGAATTGAATCAAAGCGAATAATGTACTTAGTATTTAATTGGATTCGTTAAAGTATTCAAATATTTATATTCATATTCGTTTATGTTTTGAATAATAAATTTAATTGGTATTCGATTCGAATGATAATTAAATACTATTTTATTTAAATTTTGAAAAAAGACAAATACTTGTGTGTACCAGTTACATACATGTAACTTGTTCCTTTTTAATACAATTTTTTAAAATGGGTGAATGTTACTCATGAGTTTGGCAAATACAGTATAATATTAGTTCAAGTAAAGTATAGTATTAGTTCAAATATAGTATAGTATTAGCTCAAATATTGTATAGTATTAGTTCAAATATTAAATAGGAACAAGTTACATGTATGTAACTAGTACACAAGAGTGCAACCCTTAAAAAAATATTCTAAACGATATTTTTCGAGTATTCAATTCGAATGATGATTCAATACTAGTTTATTCGAACTTTGAGAACATATTCGATTTATAATATTTTTTTAGTATTCGATTCGATATTGATTCGTATTTGATATTATTCAATTTAAAATTTTATGAAGAAATTAAACCTGTAAACTCTCTCCGTCCCAATCCCAAATAAACTTTCACACCTACTTTTTTGCTCCTTTAGAAATTCTATCCATACAATATCTAAAATATTATATTTAATGTCATTATTTTTATGGTACATACATACACACAAATCAACTCACTTATTTTTTTTTTTTATAAAATTATACTCCGTATCTCAAAATTCTATTTATTATAATATTTTTTAAAAGAGGGTGAACAGTAAGTATGAAAGGTAATTCGGAGGGAGTGTGGACAGGAGACAAAATGTGCATAATTGAGAAAGTGAAATATGAGCTATAATAGAATTTAAAAATATAATATAAAAATTGAATACAATATTAAAATTTAAATTTGAATACCAAATCAATTAAAATTATTTGAATTTATTTATCACTCTAATTTTTATTTAATATTTTAAGTTTATTATTGTGTTAGTAGAAAAAGAGACTAATTAATCACGAGGAAAAGAAAAGAGAAGATTGTATAAATTAATTAGAGGAAAAAGGAAAAAAAAAAAAAAAGCACAATGTTTAATCAATATTGATACGGTGCCGTTTTGGGAGGAACTGGAGGCTCCAGTACAGGAGCTGATCCCCTCCCGAGAAGAGAGAGTAATTGCGTGATAGATGAAAGCAGTTTTGGACTGTCTGACAGGGTACAGTACAATTTCTTTATGCAGAACAATTAGACATTTGTTCAGAAATTGAAATTGCCCATCGCGCGCGTGAGGGGGAGAAGGGTAAAATTGGTAGTTTCACTCATTTTGTGTACCTAGCTGCCATTTTTTGAAAAATATGTCTGGGTTGCTATAGAACCCAAAAATGTGACCTTGGTTGTCACTGCCCCTATATATTTCAATTCGATACACAACATTTTTAATAATTGGAATTCTATCACATGACTATTTCGAGCAAGTCCAGCTGACGTGTCAGTGTTTGACTGTTTGTGATTAAATTAAAACAATACAAAAGGTTGGGAATATATTTGCAATTTTTTCAAAGAATTTTTGGCTGAAGTTCAGAAAATAGTCATGTTATATAATTGCAAAAGTAAAAAAATGTCATATATCGAATGGTAGATTTTAAAAACAAATGTTGTAATTGAAATAACGTGATATGATTTACCTTATTTATAGCTCAATAGAAATCGAGACACTCTTTGATCCATCTAACGGTGAACTTAGTCTTCAACATGCCTTCGTCACGAATCAATGACACAACTAGATTCTGGATCTGCCCTTTTGGGAATGACCTTATTCTTTGTGTATCTTAAAGTTGAATGGTTATTTTTTGTAGTTTAAAATAGGTATAAATCTTAAAAACAGTTTGCTGGAATATATCGTTGGAGTTGGTTCTTGATCATTTGTGTATGGCTTGAATGAAGGCTTCTTAATGCACCACACAATTCTCTCATTTAAATTTCGCATGATTTTATTGAAGATTTTTAATGTGAAAATTAGAATAGTTTATCTTTTTCTTGTCTAATCCTTGAGACTGCAAATAAAACTAAATAAATGAAGATATGTAAACAAGCAAGTTGTTGAGTCAAAATGTAATTTCATTGAGATATGAGAAGTGGGGTTACAAATTACATTTTGCAGTCTTGAATGTTTCCTTTGGTGCTTTTAAACTTTCTACCCCCTTTTGAGATCATTAACAACGTTTAAGATATCATCAAGTTTGTTGAGAAAAAGTCCCTGGAACTCTAATAGATTATCCACTTTCTGTGTTAAAGTGTTCACTTGATTCTCCAGGCTGGTAATTCTGCCTGAATCAGAACCAGTGTCATTTTCCCGACAACGTTCTCTTTCAGGACTTTCAACCAATTGGTTCGACCCCGGAGGGAACGACCCTCCATTGTCCTCAGAGTCGGAAGAGATGTCAAAGAAATTATTCTCACGTCTTTGTGAAGAGTCCTCTGTTTCACCAATAGTTTGATTCTTCGTTTCCCCTGCACCAATAGATTGATTTTCTTTTTCCCTTGCACCAATAGTTTGATTCTCTGTTTCCCCCGCACCAGTAGTAGTTTGATTCTCTGTTTCCCCCGCACCAGGAGTAGTTTGATTCTCTGTTTCCCCTGCACCAGGAGTAGTTTGATTCTCTGTTTCCCCCGCACCAGTAGTAGTTTGATTCTCTGTTTCCCCCGCACCAGGAGTAGTTTGATTCTCTGTTTCCCCCGCACCAGTAGTAGTTTGATTCTCTGTTTCCCCCGCACCAGGAGTAGTTTGATTCTCTGTTTCCCCCGCACCAGTAGTAGTTTGATTCTCTGTTTCCCCCGCACCAGGAGTAGTTTGATTCTCTGTTTCCCCTGCACCAGGAGTAGTTTGATTCTCTGTTTCCCCCGCACCAGGAGTTTGATTCACTATTCTCCTCAAAATAAAAGCAGTTTGATTCCCTGTATTCTCTGCACCAGGATTCTCTGCACCAGGAGTTTGTTTCTTTGTTTTCCTTGCAACGGGGGTTTGTTTCCTTTTTTTCATTGCACTACGAGTTTTATTCGCTGCACAAATAATTTGATATATTCACAATAACTAAGTGGTCAGTGTTTAGACTTATCGTGTAAACATAATAATGGTTCAAATTATAGTAATAAATAATGATTTACAAGTTTCATTTGCTTGTGGACCAGCCTTGACATCATTCACAGCCTCCCCAATTGCATGAATTATCATTTTCTTCACCTGACACTGACACAAGATAGGAACAATAACAAACTGAATTTAAGAGGGAGATATTCTTCACACATTTAGAGCATGTTTGATAGCATAGATGGATTATCTAAGATTAGGATGATAACTAAACTTTATAAATTTTAAAACATAATCTACCCTTAATCTAACTTATCAAAACACCAATAAAAATGATATATAGTTAATCTAGGTTAATCTAAGCTATCAAACATGGCCTTAACAATCAAGAACAAGGAGAATCAAACCTCTAGCTCGTCTTCCTTAACCCTATGATTCGTGGGCAGCAAGCGAAACTCATCAGACATTCGAAAGCATGATGGAACACTTTCGGGCGACACAAAATCATGTGCCACATTGATACATGACTGCACACGATAGAGATTTCAATTAGATTTCGTTTCGGGAAATTCTGACACAGAAATACTTGCACCACATATTGAAGGTTTAATTGCAAATAAAAATCACTACCTTTGGCATAATTGCAATCTAATCTAGACAATTGGAATATTGCAAATCAATCACCAATTTCATAAAATTTTGCAATTTAGGCTTACCTTTGTGCCAGTGTCTGACATGGGCAGCCTATGTAGCACCCCCTTAATCCAAACGACGTTATTTTACATAATGGGTGGGTGGCCCATAATTGGAATATTGAAAAGGAGCATTCCCATATCGGCACACAGTTTAAGATGTACACAGAAGCATCATTCCAAATTTTAGGTTTCATTTTTTACATGAGATTGCATCAAATGAACTAAAAAAGCAACTTATTTTAAGAAACTAAAGATCTGAAGTTGATGAGTTTCATCTCACTAAAGTAAAGAGCTAAAGATTGGGGTCTTATAAATGATTAAATTACTTTGATGGTTCAACAACTATATTCAAGAACAATGAAAAAAAAAAAAAAAGGATATGCCGAAGCCATGTACAGTACTACCTTTAAGTTTCGAACTTGATGAGGGCAGCCGGCTGGTATAAAGACAGCATCTCCTAGTCTCTGTATAAATGTCCATGGTTCAATTCCTATACAAACAAAACATAATCAAGAAAACCCTTCCAGAAAGTGATTTTTAATACAGAGAGGGGAAAAGAACATAAGAAACACCAACCGTGTTCCTCCTTGAGTCTTTTTTTGTGCTCTGAAGTCAAGTAAATAGTTTGGTCATGAATTGGATGAATGACCTGAAAGTAAGAGATAATTACAGAACAGGTTAGTACAAGTTTATAACATCGAAACGACTATGGTAGCAGAACTTCATGTAAAAAGATGTCATTGGGGGCAATCCCCTTCTTGCTTTTCATTAATCTAACCAGTATTTAGGATTAAACTATAAAAGATTAGCCTGTTTTCATGGAATGTACATAGGGTAATTGGTAAGTCTTCTTGCCTCAAGCAAATAGCTAGATGAGTGCATGAGATCTCATAATTATTTTTGGTAGTTCTATATACTCAAAACCAAGCAACAATTGCCAATTAACTTATTAACATGAAGAAAACAACACAATTAAGTTAAAGCAAATTCACTAGAATTGATTTTAATTTGCTTCTTTCACTAGTATGTCACACTTAACTTCTTTCATTTGCATACAATAATACTCGTCATTAAAAACTCAATTTTCAACTTTTTGAACATCAACAGAATGTTGTGCCTGCACGTATATATCAGAACTACTGAACTTTTCAGAAAATGCACAGTATAAAGAATTCAACCTCCATGGTCACAAATTGAATATAATACTTCCAATCTCATGAAACAAAAACAGAGAAAGATGAAGAAAAACAAAGAGGGAAAAGGCAGAATTTAAGATATTAAATTACCTGTGGCAGCAGATTACAGTGAATATGCCTGAATTCACGAAAGTGCCTTTTGAGATATTCCTCCAGTTTAGGAACATCTTGTTGTCTAAAGATGTCCCAAAGAGCTCCACTCTCAGCATCATCAGAACCAGCACTGGATATATTGCAACCAACATCCCCTTTTCCTCCACAAAGTTGTTTCTGATTATTTTGCTCAATTCCAAAAATCTCTCTTCGGTCTTGGTCCGCATGCTTCTCTTTCAACTTTGGAATCACTTTTAGACTCTCACGTTTCTCCTCTGAAACTTTAGCTGCTTCCACATGTGTCAAGACATTTACCTAATGATATTGCAACTAGAATGAGCAAAGATGTAGACACAATCGAATGCATTATGAATCAGATGAAAAATCTGTCAAACATCATAAACATAATTTGATGATGATGCACTTCTCCAATTTAAACTAATGAGCAGGGACATAAACCAAGTACATATCATCTGTCATGATACTATTGCAATATACAGTAACAGACTCGACATCTACTTGTGCATATATTTTAAAAAGTTTTTTAAGTCATTTGTAAATCAGTATTAATTGTTTCATTCAAAAGTATTAGTTGTTAACTCCTTTAATAATAGGAATAGAAAATGCTTGAGCTATTCACTTCGTGGCCCTGCAAAGATATCATGAATCAGGTAGGCAAAATGGAGAACATACAAACCTAAAGTATGATTGAAAACTAAGTGTTAATTCTACAAAAAAATTAATCCAGAGCATATACCACATCATACATATCGCAATGAAGCTTTGTGACAGAATCTCCACGCCCTAGCTCTTCATCAAACCCATAAGCTATATAGGTTTTTGGCCCCATATCAGGTTTCAAAGACTTCTCAGGAAGCTTAACTGCAAGGTTTAAGTATCCACTGCCAGGATGTGTGTACTCTTTAAAAGGTAAGCAGCTGATGAACTCCGCATTATGGCGAGGCAATTTCATGCCAAATAAAGTAGAAGGGGGCCAGTCTTTCAATTTCAGTATTTCAGGCCACCCTTTTTTGTCAAATTGACCCTCAGAATACCCCTTAAAAAAGTGGTGGACATTCACATCAATCTGTTCCAAGAAAGAACAAGATGAGGAGTTGCACAATCAGATATCAATAAAGCATAAGAAATTAAATTTCATTTGTAAAACAGAATAGTAATCCTGTGAATATCAACCCACATTAAAAATATAATCTGATGTTGTTAAAAAATTTAGGATGCTAAATATCAAAATCCAACCAAAACCAAGGAAGATAGGTTTTTTAAGAATTAGACCGGGAAGTTATAAAAAGGTATACTGTATTCAACCTCATAGTTTACAGACCAAATTAATGAACGTTAACATCCATGGTTCAAAAAATTCAACTTGCAGGAATAATAGGCAAAACAGACCTCACACCAGTCCAGGCAATTTATCGCAGTCGTGCCGAGAACTTGATCGTGATCAACGTTTTTAATCTGTCGAAAGGCACGCCACATAACCATAGGTTCCCAGCTCAAGCCTAAGGTGGTTTCAAGCACATTAGTAACTATTACTGGTTCACCCTTCGACCAATGCTGATGAAAATGTTTCAGGTCCTCATGCTTAATATTTACAGCTGATGGACAGTATAAAGCATTATCAATTGAATCTTCTCTGGAGGCTGCTTTAAGCGACTTTCGAACTGTTATATCATCATGACCCAAGTATTTGGAACATGAACAGCTTTCCTCAGAACACCACACAACCTCATGTTTGTCAAAAATGTCTTTTGCTTCGATAAGCAATTTTGAGACATGTTCATCTGGTAACAAGAACTTCAATTTTAAAACTGATTTACCACAACCACCTTTATCCTTTGGTGGACATGGAATGGAACCATCTTCCATTGCTTTCCATTCAGGTGGAGAGACTTTATCCTTTGAATTAACCATAACCTTAATTCTTAAAGTCTTATCACCACCATGCAGATATTCAGACCCAAAGTCAACATAATGAAAAGGCGATTCTTTTTTATCTCCCTGCAGGCAACCACCCCTAAGTTCTCGGCAACAACCAAGACAGAGATCATAGGGACACAGAGGACAACTTCTGTGGTAATCAGTAATAGAAGTTCGACAGTTGTCACTGCATCATCATGGATATACTCAGCTCATTTAAATCATATTAAATAATAACATGAATATAAATCCTCATCAAAACCTACCAATAAATACGGTCGTCCTCATTAAAAAGCCCCTTCTCGAGCTCAATGTCCGAAACTGATACTCCTGACAAAGCTCAATGAGATGTTCTAAGATATACTTGAGTTTAAACCACTCCAAAGTGCAATTAAAGTTTATTCAGGAAGAAGACATTTTAATTCCACAAACTTTAAGCATTTCTTAAACATGTCAGGAAATGGAAATGGGATGAAAAGGAAAACCTTGAATCTTAGCCTCGAGTTCCCTCTCCATCACTTGTTCTGTGTTAATCCGTTCAAGAAATGGCAGAAGAACCTGTATTATGTATTTTGCGTACTGAATCTTTTGATCTTCACTAATTTGGACTTTGGACTTCTCCTCGATCTGCTCACGATCCTACACGCATAAAGTGCATTTTATGCAAGAGAAAACTAATAAAAATATATTAAAGCAGAAAAAGCACACAGTAAGTTAGAGAAAACGAACTTTAATCATAACTTCCATTCGTAAACATGATTTGCAATTGCACTTCAGTCTACAAACAGGACAAGCCTCCGCAAAAGCTGTAAATGGCATATTCGGGTACCTAACATAAGAAACATAGGCAAATGAGGATTCCATAGCAAATTTTTGTTGTAAAACAAGAAGGATACATAATCCAGGTGACCATATCAGTGCCTGGAAACAAGAAACTATTGCTACATGAGCCTTGTGCTTCTCCATTTTACTCCATCCGTCCACAAAAAATGTGTCCAACGAAAGTGTGCCCATTTCTTTTTATGGAAACAATTACTTTATTTTTAGTCCACAACAACACTACTTTATCTACTTTTTCTTAAAATTTTGACATCAAGAAATGTGTGAGCACACATGCATACAAATTGTTAAAGAAACATTCCATAAATAAAGAGAAGACAATAGTTTCCAACTCTCAAGTCCTAAAATATGGAAGCAAACAAGCAAGATCCAAACACAAGCTCTTATAATAATAATAGCATACCATGTTTCCATGCAGGGCTCACAGTATCGCTTCGTCTTACATTTAGTGCACCGAACAACCGGCCCTTTATCATTTCTTTGACACTGGTGACACATATTCGATTTGCGGAACCCCTATGAGCATGAAAACAAAATTCACATAACTGAAAAAACTTGAAAGAGCAGATTAATTTCATATATATTCTAGCTACTTACATTCTCATCCTTGGTAAAAACTCTTTTGGGTCGTTTATGAATTTCACAATTCTCATTAACCCTAGATGAACCCTCCGCCATTATTTGATTCAGTTTCTTAGCTTTTCTTCTACCCCTTGAGGGCTCACCGACATTGCTCATCAATCCTTTCTCAAACCCTAGTTCCTTCCTCTTATTCTTCTTTGTCTTTGTTTCCCCATACTTGTTGCAAACATCATCACTATCTTCCTTCCTAGAGTTAATCATCTTCTTCTTGCTCTTCAAAACCCTCCTCATTTTTCCTTCAATGTTTAGTGTTCACCTCAGAACAAGACAATTTGGGTTTTGTTTCCATCTTCATCCTCATTTTATCATGCTTAATTCACATCAATTTTATAATTCTCATTTTAATTTTAATTAAAAATAAATTAATTATTTATGTAAAAAGTGAACTATTAACAATGCCATGCAGTCCAGTGTACGTACACTCGAGTGCCACATTTTTTTAATCGGTGTACGGACGTACACTGGACTGCCACATTTTTTTTTTCTATCTATTTTCTAATCGGTGTACGGATCGAGTGTACGTACACTCGAGTGCCACATTTTTTTTTTCTGTCTATTTCCTATCCGTGTACGGATCGAGTGTACGTACACTCGAGTACCCCCATTTTATTTTATTTTTCTGTCTATTAACCTAACCCTTTTTATTTTGTTTTTATTTTTTGTTAATTAAAATTTTCCATTTTTTTCGCCTCTTTTTTTAAAAAATAATTTTAGCTCTTTTTTCACCTATTTTTTTTGTTAATTAAAAAAATGAGTAGCCTTTTTTTTGTTGTAATTTTTATTTATATTTATCAAAAGTATAAATCAATATAACTAAAAAAAGTGAAATACAATATTTCTTAATATATCGTACAAGTTAGTATAACTGAAAAGTGCAACACAATATTAATAAAAAGTGTAAGTTAATATAACTAAAAAGTGCAACACAATATTACTAAAAAAGTGTAAGTCAATATAACTAAAAGTGCAACACAATATTATAGTGCAAATTAGTATAACTGAAAAGTGCAACACAATACAAGGGAATGCCTATAACTTTGCGTGAATTGTTCTATATATTTCATTGAACGCTGGACTCGAGTGTACCATCTACAAGAACTCAATTCAAATGGAATATGGATGAAGATAACTAGAAAAAAAAAAAATAGTGAGTGAAAGTAATATTTTCTAGAAATGAGAATTATAAAACTATACAGAAAATATTATTTATGGATATTAAAAGTGTTTTAGTATGACTATTTTTATTTTATTGAAAAAATAAATTGTTACTCAATATATAGGAGTAAAAATTAATTATAGTGTGTAAATAAGATTTTTTTTAAGGAGTGAGGTGTTTTCGACATATGTTCTTAGAAGACTAATTTTTAGTAATAATGAGAGATAGGTGGAGTCATGCATGAAAATATTACTCAAGAAATATCTCCGATATATTTTTGATATATCATTTTTCGTGGTCATTCGATATTTTTACAATATTTATAAATAAAATTGAAAATATCGATAAATATCGGTAGATAATAACACTATCGAGCTTAATATCGATAAAATATCGAGAGAATGTCAAAAAAATATCAAAAATTAATATAAAATAACATTGTATATTATATTTTATATAAATTTATCACGGATGTAAAATGTGTTCAAATTGTTTTGTTAATTTTATGTATTAAATGTTCTTATATTTTTATAATTTTTAAAATTTACCGATGTCGATATTTCCACAAATTTAAAATATTTTGTCTATAAATTTTTATGTCAAAATTTAATAGTTTTATTTTGTCAAAATTTAAAGTATTTTGTCTAAAATTGACAAAACTTTTTTTCCGGGCTCCCAGTTATCTCTCCATGATGGCTCTACTCCTTCAGACTCCTCCACTTATCGTAAAGTTTTTGGCAGCCTTCAGTATTTGCTTCTCACCAGACTTGATATTGCATATACCGTGAACAAGCTTTCTTAGTTTATGCACGCTCCCATCAAAATTCATTTGGGGGAGGGGGCGGTAAAGCAGCTCCTCCGCTACTTGAATGGAACCCGTCACTTTTTCCTCCATCTGCGGCACAATTCCCCACTGTCTCTTCATAGTTTCTCGAATGCTGACTGGGCTGGGGACTGTGACGATAGAACACCCACTAGTGCCTTCATCATCTTTCTTGGGGCCAACCCCATCTCCTGGAGCTCACTGAGGCTGAGTATCGTGCTCTTTTCGCTGCTTCTGCTGAGTTACAATTGTCTCGTTCCATTCTCTCTGAACTTTTTGTGCCCTTGGCTTCAGAAACACCTACGATGTATTATGATAATGTTGGTGCCAACTACCTATGCTCCAATTCGGTGTTTCACTCCCGTATGAAGCACATTGCCATCGATTATCACTTTGTTCGGGATCTTGTCAAATTTTCTCAACTACAAGTTGCCCATGTCTCTTCTGCTGACCAACTCGCTAACGCTCTCACGAAGCCTTTATCTCACAACCGGCTATCTCTTCTAGTGAGCAAGATTGGTGTTGTTAATCGCCCACCATCTTGATGGGGTGTGTTAGAGTATTAGAAGTTTTGTATATATTATTAGTTCTTGTATCCCACATCGAGAACTCTATTCATATCTTTTAGATGTACCTTGTATATAATATTTTAATCAATATCAATAAATCACACTTTTGACTTAATCTCAACAATCACAAGTTAACTAAACAGTTAAGTACATATAATATTTGTAAATAGTAAAGGTTGAACCAAAGACAATAAGGAATTGTCTTAATAGCCAAAGAACGATCATTTCAATTAAGATTTTTGAACATGATTGATTTTTTAACAGTTAATACAAATATGACTTTGATTCAAGTTTCCTTCACTTTTGCGATTGTGAAGTTCCCTCTAACTACAAGATCATCGAAGGTCCATCTAATCTTGCCTGAAGCCGATATAGGCGGGATAAAGTAGTGCTCTTCTGGAATGAGCATGTAATAACCCATTTATACGACTTTATCCCAAATTCTCTTCCAAAACTCTGGTGGTTTGTTGGTTTATTTCACCAACAATGGATTACAATATGACGGAATAAATAAAATAAATGAAAATTACAGTTAAAAGAAATTACAATTTCTTCAAGCTTTTCGAATATGATAACTTTCTATTTCGAGCAACTTCTTGAAGTGGCAGGTCTGCTAGTAGGCAGTAGCAGCAAAAGTTGCAACAAAAATTGAAACTGAAATAGTTAGAGAAAGGGAACCGAGTCAAAGTGATACATTTTCCCGCAAAACGAATACGTCTCGACTAGTGCTCACGGTTTGACGTAACGTTTTCAAAGGTAAAACAACTTTCACCTTTTATACGAGTAGCACCAAAACGTATAGAGTTTTCAAAGGTAAAACTGGACTGCACTCTATATGCTCAATGCAAATAAGTATAATACTGGAGTATAATTTTTTCTAGGAAATCAAGTATTGTGTCTTTGTGTGAGTGTGTATGAGTATGTTTGCAATATAAAACATGCACCCTATTTATAGGCATGTTCCAACATGTGATGGGTCTCCACATTAATTATGGCATTCATGTTATTTGTAACCCCTTGTGGTTACAAGATTTAATTATGACATTCATGAATTTTGTAACTTCTTGTGGTTACAAATTCATTTATGAAACGTCCATGAGCCTGGACACTCAAATGTTCAAGTTCATCACAATTCGTAATACTAATGTATCTAGACATCCCCGACGTCCAAATTCATCATAGTTCAAATTCAACTTAAATTTATTTGGGTTAACCCAATTTTGAATTAAGCTTCAATTTTCTGGAAACTTGATTTGTTTGGGCCAAACTCAAATTTTCAAGTTCCAAAATTATATATGGGCCTGAAAGCCCAAATTTAAAAGCACACGAGCAACAAGCCCAAAACTAGGCTTAAGATCAATCAGACGAGCACACATGTGCATCCGTATAGACTATTAGATTGCTCCTTATTCATTATGATTTGAACTATTGTAACATCCTCCTATTTATAAGGAGTAATTAGTCTCATTAAACATTTAACGTTTTGGGACAATTATCACAATGTAACACCTTATCCCATAAAGTGTATTATTTGACGTTTCAACTTCGTGAATTAATTTCTCACTCACCGAAATTCGGTTTTGAGATTTTAAATACACTACAATTATCTACTCCGAAAGTAGAACAGTTCTTTGCCATTTAATTTCTCTGAAATTACATTTATAGCCCTCAATAAATTTATTAAAGACGAGTGTTCTCCACTCTCATTTTAAAATCAATTAATTAATTAAAATCAATCAATTTTTAACCAATTTCTCCAACAATTCTCACATAATTAATTAAAATTAAGAGATTATTCTCTATTAGAGTCATTCCTATAACACCTTAAACAAATAGAAACTACCACTTTAAAAAAATTCTAATAGGATCAAAATAGAGTTAAAAAACCAATAATACCCTTGTATAAATATGAATCTCTCTACTCATTTAATTCATTATACTCATTCACCTAAAACCAAAACCAAAATCAAAACCCTAGCCCCCTCCCCCACCTTGCCGTCGTCGCCATTACCTTGGGGGAAGAACACGGCCGCACTGGACGAAGAAGATGGTCGAAGACGAAGCTTCGTGGCCGCCGAGCCTCTTCGATGTCGACCTGTCTCTACCGCCGCCGTGCGTGAAGTCGAAGACGCCTAGCCGACCGCGATCTATTTTGTTCTTAGGGTGGCCGTCGACCGACTCTATTAATGGCCGGAGAGGACGATCTGTGGCCGAAACCTCCCTCAACTCCGATCTGTACGAGTTTTTCCCTGTTACAGATCTGAGCCCTCTCGTAGAGATGATGGCGAAGAAGACGAAACCCACTCATGGCCGCCGTCGTCGCCCTATTCCGGTTAGATTTTTTTTGCCAAATCTTTAAATAGTTTGTTTTGTTAGCCATACCGTTAATTGAAATTTCCTAACCTGAAGTTGTTCGACTTTTGCCGAAAACAATGAAGCTGATGGAGAAGATATACGAGAAGAGGAATTCTGGGTATTATGTTCAACTGAAGTATGATTTATTGTGTTAGTAGTTTTTAAAGATGGTTTTGTAGTTCTAATTTTTTTTCCCAAAGTAGTTGCAATGAAACTTTGATTTTGCAAAGGATGATAAGATAGACAGGGACATCAAAGTCAATTGTATGTGTTTGATGACAATCGGAGTATGAGTACAAGATTCTTTTACTTAAACTCTCAAGTTTATGAAACTCCTGTTCCAGTTGCTATATTTTATAATGATTATGAAATTGGGCCTAATATGGCTGAACTCTTGATTTTTGTGAACTCCCTCTTAATCTCTTATCAATTTTGCATTTATAGCGTTGTTTCCAGCTTATGATTATAGTTTTTTGTAAATCTGTGACATTAAACGGTGCATTTTGAAATAGATTGTTTCACTTGATAGTGTAATACTTGAAAGATGCTAATTTTATGTTGTGTGATTTTGGCAAATGCTTTTTTAGTGAATTTTGCACCATGGTGAAGAAGATATACATTATACAACCGAGGAAGCCAAGAGGCTCTCTCCCAAGACAAAGCTGGGCAAGCTTCTTTCAGATGCAACCGTTGGTGCCGAAGAACAATCCTCATTTTCAGATGAGAAAGTACTCTAAATAAATTAGAGAATGCCTAATTTCTATTTTTAATAGTTTTATATTGACCATGTTTGAAGCATGGTCAACTATTTAAAATGAGGAAACTTAGGATTATATTTCTTTTTGTAATTAAATGTGTGTTGTTTGTTGTAAATGTGTCCAATTTATGCATTGTTTGTTGCTAGTATGCAATGTGTTGCAAATATGCCATTCACTCGATATATGCATTGTTTGTTGTTAGTATGCGAAATAGTCATCATATTTTAATTTAATTTTAGGAAATTATTTGAATTATGCATAATCGTGATATGCAAAATAGTCATCATATTTCAATCTATTTATAGAAAATGATTTGAATTATGCATAATGTGATATGCAAAATAGTCATCATATTTCAATCGAATGCATTATGCATAACGCGATATGCAGCATAATCATCATATTTTGAATTGTGCATAACGTTATATGCAAAATAATCATCATATTTTAATTAAATTGTAAGAAATGATTTATTTTGAAAAGTTAATTAAATGCACCTATTAAAAAATTAAAAAATCTAATTAATTAAAAAAAGTTTCAAATTATAAAATATCTAATTAAGTTTCAGGCTATTGTATGCATACGAATTAATTGGGGCTATCTACTTTTTAGGAAAATATTTAAATTTTGGAAAATGTTGAAATCACGCAGATTTAGTTGACTTAATTATATGAATTAATGATTTCGAATTTAATCAAATTAATAAAAGAGCAGAAGTGTCTTAGAAAATTCAATTTGAATCAATTAGAAAAAAAAAACAGATAGATTCTATTAGAGAAAAGTATGAGTGAAATGACTCTAATAGAAAATTACCCTAAAATTAATAAAAGGCTATTGTTAAAGTAACTAAAATTAATACTTCATTTGTCCCTGAATAAGTTTCCCACTTCTTTTAAATGTTTAGATTAAGGAATATGATAAAATAATAGATGTAGTACAAATGATGTGAATATGTGATGGTGAGAAAGAAAATACGGAGTAATAGATTAGTATGAGGCTATGTATAATAAAATTATAGATAAAATATAAGTGATGTAATTGAAAGAGAGAAAATAATTTATTAAAAATGAAATAAAAAATTTATTGTGAAACATTTAAAAAAGAAAAATGAAAAATTTATAGCCGAACGAAATGAGTAAGACAAATACCTTTGTCCGACAACTGCAGTAACCCATCCATTTCCTCAGCCGACATTAAAGGGCTCAAAAGTCACTACACCACAAAGATTTTAGAAATTTATGGACCCTTCTTCCACGTGCACTCAACGTGTCACCACCCCATGCACTCTTACTTTTATTGCCAACTTGAACCTTCTAACACAACACACATGTCCTACCTCTATAGATAAACATAATCACAAAATAATCTCTCTAACCAATATCTTCAACAATAGCCTTTTATTAATTTTAATTAATTATGTTTATGTGGAAATTGTTGGAGAAATTGGTTAGGAATTTATTAATTTTAATTAATTAATTGATTTTAAAATGAGAGTGAAAAACACTCGTCTTTGATCAATTTATTGAGGGTTATAAATGTAATTTTAAAAAAATTAAATGACAAAGAATCGTTTTACTTTCGAAGTAGATAATCGTAGTGTATTTAAAATCTTAAAATCGAATTTCGGTGAGTGAAAAATTAATCCACGAAATTGAAACGTCAAATAATACACTTTATGGGATAAGGTGTTACATCGTGATAATTGTCCCAAAACTTTGAATGTTTAATGGGCTAATTACTCCTTATAAATAAGAGGATGTTACAATAGTTCAAATCATTATAATGACTAAGGAGCAATCCAATAGTCTATACGGATGCACGTGCGTGCTCGTCCGATTGAGCTTAAGCCTAGTTTTGGGCTTGTTGCTCGTGGGCTTTTAAATTTGGGCTTTCAGGCCCATATATAATTTTGAAACTTAAAATTTTGGATTTGGCCCATACAAATCAAGTTTCCATAAAATTGAAGTTCAATTCAAAATTGGGTTAACTCAAATGAATTTAAGTTGAATTTGAACTATGATGAATTTGGACGTCGGAAATGTCTAGGTACATTGGTATTACGAATTGTGATGAACTTGAACGTTTGAGTGTTCAGGCTCATAGACGTTTCAGAAATGAATTTGTAACAACAAGGAGTTACAAAATCCATGAATATCGTAATTAATGTGGAGATCCCTCACATGTTGGAACATGCCTATAAATAGGGTGCATGTTTTATGTTGCAAACATACTCATACACACACTCACACAAAGACACAATACTTAATTTCCTAGAAAAAAATCATAGTATTATACATATTTGCATTGAGCATATAGAGTGCAGTCCAGTTTTCATGTCGATTCAGTTCGTTGGAACTCTATACGTTGTGGTGCTACTCGTATAGAGGCGAAAGTCGTTTTACCTTTGAATACGTTACGTCAAACCGTGAGCAATAGTCGGGACGTATTCATTTTGTGGGAAAAGGTTTTTCCTTAACTCGACTTTAACATTGTTTTTATTGTTCGTGAGATGGGGTCGTTGCTGCTGATTTCGAGAACCTGCTTATTTGGAAGGAGAAAAACAGTTAAAAGAGAAAAATAAAAAACTTTATGTAAATATTAATTTAATTGTATTTACATTTTTGTTATTTATTTCTGTCAATTTTATAAAGTCATTGTTGAGGTGCTCAAAAATCCAACATGGTTAAGGGTCAATCATTTAGAGAATGCATAGGGTTTCTTCTACATCTAATGTTGGGCTGCATTTTTAAGGATGAAGAACTCAATTTGTCACTTCCTTTTGGCATCTAATCATTCATGTATATTTAACATCAGGTGCAAAAAATGTCATCAAGGTACAATTTCTCTCTTAAAAATTGAAAGATGTCTCTTATCATTGAAGTGCTTCAGATCACGCTCTTCAGGGAGATTGAAGATCTCTAGTGATTCTGCATCGGTGACCTTTTCAAAGCACAATGTGGGTTCGTAAACAAGCTTTGGGGTAAACTTGGAAGCAATGAAATAAATACTTTTTTAAAGACATGTTGAACTATATGAAAATTAATACTAGTAAATAAATAAAGTTTTGCATGCAAGGATTCTGAAATCATGAGCGTAAGAAGTGTTTTTGATTTCAAGAATTTGCATATACAGTATGAGAAAATTTGACTCAATCGTTGAGATTAAAATAAGTAAAATTGTTTTAAAATGAAAATGACGATTGAATACCAAACATGTGGATTTGAATAGTGAATAAAAGCATTTATGAGAATTTATTTGAAGTCCGCATTAAATATATGTGTGACAGTTCTACTTTGATTCAAAAAGGTTTTAAATACTGAATTTTGACAGTTATTTAATGAAAACAAAAAAATTACTGTAGATCAGATATTGACTTTTTTTTTTTTTTTTTTTTTTTTATGGAAGTTAAATACCCATCCCTTTTTTCCCTCCCCACGACTCGAACCCAGGACCTAAGGCCTAGGTAGTGGCGCTCTAACCACTTGAGCTATCCCACTTTGTCTTAGATCAGATATTGACTGATTCACTTTTTCTTACACAACTTTTTAGAGCATCTGCAGTAGTGGGGTAGAAGTGTCATGTGTTTTTCTACTACTCTTAGGACCATGTTCTTTTTTTTTTTTTTTTTTTTCGACAAAATTACAAGGGCTGAAAAAGCATACAATCTCTATAGAGAGATTAGAGCAAGCCTATCCTTGTAGAATTGTGAGAAACCAGCTTCATTCCAATCTTGAGGAGAAGAAGTGTTAATAGAGCTTTGAGCCAAATCATGTGCAATATGATTATACTCTCGAGGGACATACTTGCAATCCCAAATATGCTCTAGACGAAGTAAAAACTTTACTTCCTTAACGTAAGTTTGTTCCAAATTACCAAGCCGCTCTTCCTTTTCAATTGCAGAAATGGCATCCATGGAGTCAGATCGAACTCCATTCAATTGCAGAAATGGCATCCATGGAGTCAGATAGAAGTGTCATGTGTTTTTCTACTACTCTTAGGACCATGTTCAATGGTGACATTTTGCAAAATGTCACCAACATAATAATAAAATATTGGTTGGATGTCAAAATTGCATGACATTAAGTTGGCCATCCAACCTAGTGTCACTTAAATTTAAGTTTGATAAATGTGACACGTGTTATTATTTTATTGGTTGCTGTAATTTTTTGTGTGATATAATTAGATTTGTATATATTGAAGATAATACTCCCTCCGTCCCATACTTGAAGGCACATTACCTAAAATAGCAAAAACACTTTTAAACACTCCCCTTAAAATATTATAATATTACAACAAATGTCACTACTTTATTATACTAAAAAGTAACTTTATTACTATTTATAAAGTTGAAAAGTCTTTACTACCCCCACTTTATCTTACACAATATTAATAAACAATTCATTCATTAAAACTCGTGCCCAATTGATTTGAGCCTTCAAGTATGAGACGGAGGGAGTATGTATTAAATAAAAATATATATATATATCAAAATTCATTAAAAAAAAATTATCTATAAATAGAGTCCAATATCGAGCTATTTTGAAACACAAACTAAAATTCTCTTTATTATCTTGTAATTTTAATTTCGTTATTGAGTTCATTATTTATTTTAAGTGTGTGATAAAAAATTTCCTATTATAATTACAAATTTAGAATAACAAGTAATTTTTATATACCAATTTACACATTAAAATATAGTAAAAATTAATAATATAATATGTATTTAAAAAATTATTATTATTTTTGGGTTGGATTGGGTTGGATCAGTGTCACTGATAAAGTATGATAAAGTTAAATTTGGATTGAATTGTAAATTGTATATGTGGATGAGAGAGAAATTAATATAATATTAAAGGGTTGGGTTGAGGGAGTGTCATGGATGAGGATAGTCTAAGTAGAAAAGTACAGGGGTATCAAGTAGAAGTAAAAATTAGGAAAAAAAAAAGAGTGAAATAGAGGGAGATTGAACAACACATGAGAAAAAAAGGAGAACAAGTTGTGAAAGTGGGCTTTAATGTGATCTCAACTCTTTTTTTATTTGCATTTTTTTTTGGGGTAGAATGCATTTGGGAGATTGGGGAGGTAAAAGTTTCTTTTAGATAGATGAAAGAAACTTTTGAGGTGACACATATGACAAATTTAAAACCTAAAAATCCTCACCCACACACACTGTGGATGCTCTTAAACCTTACTATTAGGGCATGTTTTTTTTGGGACTCAATCGTCCGGACGTGAGACGTCTGTTCTACTTCGGAATTTCACATCCGAATTTCTCCATCCAACTACATCCACCACTAAAAATACATATACATCCTACTACTACATCTCATTCAATTACTCTTACACAATTTGATTTGACATAAAGTTACATCATATCCTACTCAAAATCTCAAAACAAACACACACCATTACTATTCATCAGGATTTCCCCATCCAAGATTTTCCCATCCAGAATTTCTCTCATCCTACGTAATCCAAAAACAAACAACCCCTTAAAGATCATGTCAAAAAATCAGGTCTTTGCTTATGTGCGTGATTTTCTCCATTCTAATACTCCCTCCGTCCCACTATAAGTTTTCCACTTTCCTTTTTTGGATGTCCCACAATAAGTTTCTCATTCCATATTCCGTGAGTTGTAAAATAATTTTGGTTAGTTGAAACCGAACCTAAATAATACCATATACTCCCTCCGTCCGCCTATAAGCTTCCCATTTTACCATTTTCGTCCGTCCGTCTATAAGCTTCCCATACCTTTTTTGTTAATTACTTTTTCTTACACTTCACTTTATATCTTACTTTTTCTCTCTATCTCTCTCCTCTCTCAATCACATCACTTGCATTATATCTATTATTTAATCACTTTTCTTAATCTCTGTGCCAAAAAGTAATGTAACACTTATAGACGGACGGATGGAGTATATAATAATTCAGATTTTAACCGAAAATCGAACCAATTCGAATCCAACCCCTTTGCGGCTAGAAAGCCCAAAAGTCAAAATCGAGATCTATTCCACTCCTGTGGAGAGAGAGAGGGTTTCTGAATCCAGTTAGAAGTGTTTTACATATAAATTGTTTTTGGGTATTTAAATAAACTCGTAGAAATAAATCTCTTTTAGTTTATGAGTTGGTCTTCTGTTCATAGTGTGCACGTGCACACTAATGCACAGATCAATCCTCTATATATATTAACAACCATATTATTAAAAGTTTGTGGTAAGAACGGATTTCAAATATATGATATTTGAGTGGTTTTAGTCACATTTCCTAAACACGAGGTCACAAGTTCGAATTTTATGACCCACACTTTTCACTTTTTTTTTCCTTAACAAAATTGTTCCACTTTTCAAAAATACTCCGTCCGCCTATAAGTTTTCCATTTTACCATTTTGGTACGTCCGCCTATAAGCTTTTCATACCTTTTTTGGTATGTACTTTTTCTTACACTTCACTTTATATCTTACTTTTTCTCTCTATCTCTCTCATCTCTCAATCAGATCACTTGTACTATATTTATTATTTAATCACTTTTCTTAATCTTTGTGCCAAAAAGTAACGTGAAGCTTATAGGCGGACGGAGGGAGTAATAGTTACCACTTTTCACTTTTTTCTTAACAAAATTGTTCCACTTTTCAAAAATAATAGTTACCACTTTTCAATAACAAAATTTTCACTTTTCACTAATAATAGTTACCACTTTTCAGTAACAAAATTTCCACTTTTCACTAATAATAATTACTATTTTTCAGTAACAAAATTTTCACTTTTCATTAATAATAATAGTTACCACACTTTTCAGTAACAAAAATTCCACTTTTCACTAATAATAGTTACCATTGTTCACTAATAAAATTTTCACTTTTCACGTTAAGGGTGCGTTTGATACACAAAATAAAATTATGCGGAAAAGGGGTGTATAAGGGGTCCTCAATATAATTTAATATAGGAAGAGGTGTATAAGTGATGTATTAAATCAAATTCTTGTTTGATAGAAAATACAAAAAGTGGTACTAAAAACCATGAATTATGTTAATTCTTGTGTGATAGAGTGTATTAACCAGTGTATAAAATTATTTTTTGTTTGATAGAATGCATACCCCCACCATATAAATTGTGAAAAATGATGAAAAGACAACTTTACCCTCGTTATACAGGCATCAATACATCGTTTGATAAGTAATATTATTTCTCTATCAACATTACATAGCCAAATAAATCATTTTTTGGGAAGCTTCTCTCTCACACTTCTCACTTGGTTCTTCAGCGGGAAAAAAAAATTTCACACATAAACCCTCGGTGCTCACCCTCCCTCCTTCATACTATTTCCGTTTTCGGCCGTCGTCGTTTTTTTTTTCGCCGCTAATCTCTTTTCCCTGTTCAGGTGCTATCTTCTTTTTCTCCCTTGTCGAGTTACGCATTTCATTCCAGGTAATTTGGTACGTTCTCTTCGTTTTTTCGAGAAATTTTCAATTTTTTGCAATGTTTTAGTTTATTTCACTTCGTTGGACTATCATTTTATGGATTAGGGCTTAATAACTATCTTTCATTTCCGATTCTATGCTCACAGGGGTTTAGGGCTTATTATTTGTCTTTCACACCCGATTACATATGGGTTTATGATTATATGAGTTTGTTGGAGTTTATGATTGTCGACGATATGGGTTTACATATGCTAGTGTTGTTTTGGTTTTTGATTGCTTGTTGTTTAATACGACTGTAGATGGAGGGCGGGGGATCTAGTTTTGATACAGCGCCCGTGAAGGGTAAACGAAGGTACAAAGCCAGAGCAAGAAAGTCTACGACTGATTCATTGAAGAGGACTCGACGCAACTGGACTGACCATGAAGAGTCATTGTTGCTCGATAAGCTGAAAGAATTAGTGTTGGAAGGCTGGAAGTCTGAGAACGGGTTTAGACCTGGGTACCAAACAAAGCTGGAGGAAATGTTGATGGAGGCGCTCCCTGGCACTGACATTCGTGCAAATCCTCACATAAACTCGAAGATTGTCATGTGGAAAAGGTATTATGGTTCTATCAAGACAATGCTGACTGATAACTCCGGCATTGGTTTCAACACCACGACACATCTTATTGATTGCAACAATGACATGTGGGAGAAGACTGTTAAGGTATCCAAAAAAAAATAAAAAATTGGTGTGTTCTGTAAAATACGGTTTTGTTCATTGTATTTTATGTCTAACTCGTTAACTGTATGTTTGTTTAGAAGGATCCAAGCGCCGCGACTATGCGCTTTAAGCCTTGACCAATGTATGATGACTGGATTGAGGTCTTTGGGAATGACCGGGCGACTGGTGAGGGAGCTGAGGATGTGTATGAAGCCTTTACTTCTCTTGTTGATGACATTCCTGAACATAACGATGATGTGCACTTCGAATCCCAGCCAGCACAAGGTGGGAATTCGAACTTTGAGGCTAATGGCAACCCGGATCAGATGCTTTGTTCGATGGACAAAGACTCAGAAACTCAGGTTCCGACACCCACGAATGGTCGTCGTCCCACTAATTCGAGGAAGTGTAGCTCTTCTGTGGTCAATTCTGAAGATCCCTTGATGGACGTCCTTAGACAGATAGCCACCTCTTCTGACAAGCGGCTAGATGTCATTTGTGATGTGTTTAAATACGAGTCAAGTCTGGGTGCGCAACGGTGTCACATATACAACATGTTTGGCGAAATTCCAGCATTGACGATTGATGAAAGGATTGACACAATAAGGCTTCTTGTTCAAAATAGTGGCCTTCTGGAGATGTTCATGGGATTTCCAGATGAAGCTCGTGCTCGGTTTGTGCACCGGTTACTTTCTGGAGATTTTAAGATGTGAAGGCAGAAGGCAGGTTGTTGACGTCTTATTAAGTATTTTGAAGCTGGTCCGTTGACTGAGATGATACTCTACTAACTCTATTAACTATTCATACTTTTGTTGTTGTTGGATAACCTATTCACTACTCTCATTTATTTTGGATCGTGTTAATGACTCTTGTTGAGTACCTTTTGGACTCTACGGTTGATCGGTGTAGACATTTGATTATTTATGATGGTTTAATGTGAATGCATTTTGGATGTATGTGCAACTGCTCATCAATGATTTTAGTTAAATGGATGCTCATGACTTGGTATAAACACATCATGAATGGGTCTTGTCTTGGTATAAAGGACTCAGCATATGTTTTGTTGGTTGAAGTTGGAGTTGAGTCATTGATATTTGTGGTTGAAGTCATCAATTCACACTTGTTTTGTTGTGGATTGATTTACTTGTTTTGATGTCCCATACATGTGTACTACATGTTTGTCGATTGTTTGAGATAATGGTCAATTACAAACACCATCAGTTTGAGCATTATCACTTGCATTTGACGTATTATTGGTGGATCCAAAACACATGTTAGACTATGTATTTCCAACTGAACCAACCAATGATTGTTGTTTAAATTTCTACTCTTGTGTGATTATTTGCGTGGGAATAATAGTGTTTTCAACTAAACCAACCAAACTATGCACAAAGTGGAGCAACACTATTTTACCAAATAACAACATAGACTATGTATTTCCAACTGAACCAACCAATGATTGTTGTTTAAATTTCTACTCTTGTGTGATTATTTGCGTGGGAATAAGAGTGTTTTCAACTAAACCAACCAAACTATGCACAAAGTGGAGCAACACTATTTTACCAAATAACAACATAGACTATGTATTTCCAACTGAACCAACCAATGATTGTTGTTTAAATTTCTACTCTTGTGTGATTATTTGCGTGGGAATAAGAGTGTTTTCAACTAAACCAACCAAACTATGCACAAAGTGGAGCAACACTATTTTACCAAATAACAACAACCATATTACACTTGTTCTGTGCACCACAATTCAGAAACTATGTTCTATTATACATGCCAAAAACAAAAAACTTTTGCATTCTTCCAATACATCATTGTAATGCATTTCAAAACCAAGCACATTCAACACACATTACTATGGAACCTCAATGGATTCAATGTATGTGTTAAGTGTGCAGTGTCCAGGCACAATTACATCATATTCTACCTCGTAGAACCTGTTTTCTTCGATGTCCCAATAACCATACGTACCTATGAGATCAATCCTCATTAGGATCTTCGAATCATCCGGTTTCATGAACCGAATCGCCTGGATTCTCACCAATCCCCCGATATCCCTCCAACTCTGATCATCCATTGTTATCTGCGTCCATGAATTGTAGTCTCCGTATTCACGAAGAATCCAGAAATTAATACGGTTTTGAAAAAAGTAGTATCCGGAGTAATGTACTAGGGTGTAGTTATCCAACGCACCAATGTTACAAGGGAACCCCGGGTCTAATGCGTCACTGGGGGTTTGTATGATTGTGAACTGCTCCGACCCCAAATCAAATGCAGCCACCTGACGACTGTTAGGACCCCATGACACCAGCCAATGAAGAGCACCCTTCACATAAACACCTGGTTCCGATGAACATTCCATATCCCCAAAAAACCCCAAATCATTCCAACGATTGCTTCTACTAGAATAAATCGACAAGTAGGGACCCTGATTTGATCCCGTGAACGTTACTTTTCGTACAACCTTATACTCATCTGTGTCTTCATGATAGCCCAATCCGAACGACAACGTTGCTCTACTAAGTGCATATGTAAAGGGAATGCTATGCGATGGAAGTACCCGATGACGATTTGTTGTTGGATTCCATAAGAAAATGGTCTCTTCGAGCCCGAGCGCACAAAGAAGTCCATTGCAACTTCCAACTATCTCGAACGCCTTCTCCACACCGCTGATCAAAACCCTTTCGTTGCCTCCACCTGTCTGATCATCTCGTCTTACCTCTATTAATGGCCTTCTACTTTCTTGATCTAGAATGTATCCAAACTTATTCTGAGTGTTCATCTGGCGTAAATGGTGCCTCACGAACGCCGGTGTTTCAATCAGAGTCTCCAGGCCCTACACACAACCAAGCATTTCACAACATGCAAAGCCGGAAGCAGAGAGAGGAACTCCCAAATCAACTCGAACGGTAGGGTTGGCACCATGGACCTTCTTTGACGGCTCATATCTACTGAAAATGGCGATAAAAATACTTTGTCTGAAAGTTATCTTCTTTGTGTGATTGTGAGAAAGTGGTCTGCAACACCATGACCCCTTTTCAAAGAAACGAAAAGTAGGAATAGACAGGTTGCGTCGTTTGGGATTCCAAGGAATTTGAGTTTCAGATTTTGTTTCGAAACTGCGACGTTTTATGTATTTTGTGAACCAATTAATCATGCTTAATGTGCTTGGAGTCCATAAAATTAAATTGTCCGTAGTTGATAATACATATTTTGCTGTTTGGTTACACCTTGATCATATTCCAAGAAATTAATTAAGTACAACTCAACTTTAAGGCCTACATGTATGTCAACTGTAAGGCCCACATATATTTTCAATTTTTTTATTTCGAGATTGAAATAATCCCGTTTTCATTTTCAATTGTTATACTCGAAGCTCGAAACTCGACTCGACTCGGTCTAGCCTAAAATTTTAAAGATCGAGCTCGACTCGATAAGAAACTCGATAAACTCTAGCTCGGCTCGGCTCGACTCGACTCGATTACTCGTACATAAATATAAATTATATATTAAATAGCATAAGAAAATATTGTTCAAACTCGAACTCGATTAACTTCGATTCGATTTCGATCTTTTTTCGAGTCGAGCACGAGTAGCTCGCGAGTAAGCTCGACTCACTTACACCCCTAGTCCCACTCCAACAGACATAAACCCTAATCCACTACTCTGCGCGCCAAAAAAAATCCCTCACCTAAATTTGCGTTCATCTAATTAACAAGCTTCCCATCGAGAATAACACGTTTTGGTCCATTAAGCATCTCGTGTTTGGTTTCTGAAACAACTCACATTTCACGCTTGTTTGTCAATCGTTCCTCGCGTTAATCAAATTCGAGGTTAGATTTCGTGGAAATTCACTATTTTGCTCATTTGTCATTGCCATATCTTCAATTGACATTTTTGTGTGGGGATATTATCTAGTTCTCACTCTATTGTGCAATTC
Source organism: Galeopsis tetrahit (assembly GCA_963675135.1). Lineage (NCBI taxonomy): Eukaryota > Viridiplantae > Streptophyta > Magnoliopsida > Lamiales > Lamiaceae > Galeopsis > Galeopsis tetrahit. Next base: position 10,469,157 of record OY776131.1, read on the forward strand.
CACAATTTGGAATCTCGTATTTATGTTTGTACCTTATGAAACTATCTGTTATTTAACAGGTTTTATTAATGGCTACGAATAGCATTGAACCGACCTTTGCTGTTGGGGTTAGCAATAGGTCAGAATTAAGCATCATAGATACTGTTATAAGTAATCTTAGTGTAAGAAACAGAGCTCAATTCTGTGGTAGTTGTTTTGGACAATTCATGGAATTGCAAGAACTCGCATTTCAGGGTCAACTCTATCTTCATTTGTTATATAAACAAGAACTGTGTAGCCAAGGAGAAAAGTTAATTTTCCACATAAACAAAACTAAAGCTGAGTTTGGGCCGAGAGAATTTGCGTTAGTTACGGGATTGCAATTTGGTCCAAAGTCCCCATTACCCACTACATCCGCACTTCACAAAAAGGTTTTCAAATGTGCAACATACATAACAGTAAGTCAAATTGAGGAAGCCTTTTTAGATAAATGTAGGAAGGATCCTGATTCTGAACAGTCTCTGCAATTGGCTTTGTTATTGGTGCTTTATGGTATACTACTTGTTAGACATAAGTCATCGAAGAAGGTTGATCTTGAATATGTGGCCCTTATTGATAACTTGGATGAGTTCAATAGTTATCCATGGGGTGGCGTTGCATTCGAATTTCTTGTTCAAGACATTAGGTCGAAGTTTATGTCTCTTAAACAACAGGAGAATGGGAGGGGAAGCAATAAGTCTGATGGAAAAAAAAGAGGGGATTCAAGAATGTTTATTGATGTTTGTGGTTTTACTTATGCACTACAAGTATGGGCATATGAGACAATGCAGAGCATTGCCTCGTTGTGTGCGAAGCCTATAGCCCGGCGAAGGTGTTCTAATCCTCGCATGGTGAGATGGAGTTCTGTTAATGGTGTGGTCCGATTTGGTGATCTCCGCAAGAAATGTTTTCCGAGGCTGAAGGGACAGGATCGCACTGCAGACAATGTAAGTTCAAATGTTTACATATTATGTTGATTTCAATTATTTGTGTACACTATTTTAAAAGCTTGTTGGATTCGTTTGCAGATGCATGTTGTTAGTAAGTTGGAGCCTTCAAAAACTGAGGCAAAATTATCATCTTATGTTAGTGCCATCAGTTGGGAAGAGGAACTCTATAAAATGGAGAAGCATGATGAACCAATTCGTTTGCCTCGTAAGAGGAAGGCTTCGAGTGTAGATGGTGGGACTCGGGTGCGTGAAAAGGTACCCAGAAAAGAGGGAAGGGGACAGACTAAGGATGAACAAGTGGAACCGACCGAAACGTTGGATGAAACAGAAGCAGTTGAACCAAACTACTCAAAGGTAAAGGGCTTCCGTAAAACGGTTATCGCACGTTTGAATACGATTGACAAAATGCAAGTTAGGTTGGAGAATTTGTTGAACAAGATTTGTGTGAAGCTTGGCATTGACCCATCTGTTCATACAGAAGACAAAGGTGAGGGAATTCCAAGTGAGACAAATAAAGTGAATAAGGAGAATGTCAAAGTGGTTGATGACGATGAAGGACGAGCAGACATTGATGGTGGTGGTGATGAAGGACGAGAAGATACCACAGTTGAGTATTCCAAGGATGGTGGTGAAGATGTTGATGTTGAGGGTGGACGAGCAGACGTTGATGTTATTGGAGATGAAGGGCGAGAAGATAACACAGCTGAGTATGCCAAGGATGGTGGTGAAGATGTTGATGTTATTGGAGATGAAGAGCGAGAAGATAACACAACTGAGTATGCCAACGATGGTGGTGAAGATGTTGATGTTATTGGAGATGAAGAGCGAGAAGATAACACAACTGAGTATTCCAAGGATGGTGGTGAATATGTTGATGTTATTGGAGATGAAGAGCGAGAAGATAAAACAATTGAGTATGCCAAGGATGGTGGTGAAGATGTTGATGTTGACGATGGACGAGCAGACGTTGATTTTATTGGTGACGAAGGACGAGAAGCTAACAGAGCTGAGTGCGCCGATGGTGGTGATGAACAAGTTGATGAAGACAATAATGTTAATTTCAAGCAGGTATTTTTTAATTATCGGAAAAGAAAACGTTACGTAATAACCTAGTTTACATCCCGTGCTAATGTTGATCGTATTTTTAGGGTGACACTAGTAGCGAGTGTTTGAAGGGGGATGTGACGGTTGATGCACCTACCATAGATGAGAATGTAACACACTCTTCATTAACTGTTTCAAATATGTTACAATTACAAATTCATGCATCAATGACGTTATCTCTTGTTGATCGTATTTCTAGGATGACACTAGTAGCGAGTCTTTGAAGGGGGATGCCACGGTTGATGCACCTACCATAGATGAGAATGTAACACACTCTTCATTAACTGTTTCAAATATGTTACAAGTACAAATTCATGCATCAATGACGTTATCTCTTGTTGATCGTATTTATAGGATGACACTAGTAGCGAGTGTTTGAAGGGGGATGTGACGGTTGATGCACCTACCGTAGATGAGAATGTAACACACTCTTCATTAACTGTTTCAAATATGTTACAATTACAAATTCATGCATCAATGACGTTATCTCTTGTTTGTGTCTAGCTACTTCAGATAGTTCCTTATGTGGGGATGGTTGAAACTATTAAAGTTCTATACAATCCACTAAGTAACCCAGACATTCGGCTGGCTGTATACAACTTTTCAGAATGGTGGGCGGCTAACCACAATCTAGATACGCATGTGACATTATCTGTGAAATGTATCCCGTGGGTGAAGCCGGCTTGGTTCAAAGATATATGGAGTGAAACATGATTGCTTTCAGATGAGGTTAGCCCGTGTTTATTCGCATCATTCCCAAGTGTTATTGGACTTAGAGAACTTACACATTTTTTATTTTGTAGCACGTTGACGCGCTCATACATCTCCTGTTACGCAAGGTAGAGTTGTGGCCATCGAGTTTCTTGGACAACTGGACAGTTGTTGATGCTAGCGTGGCTGTAAGTGTTAGTTATGTTTTATATTAATTTATGACTGTCCAATAGTGACGATTGTGTAACATTACGTATGACAAACAGGCGTTACTCACGACGAGGTGTTATGACTCATGGAAACGGTCACATGCTGACGAGTGGGTTTGGTCTAAAAAGGAAAGTCGTATACTTGAATATGTCATAGGCCAACGACAAAAAATTGGATACAGACGTCCATGGGCGGATGTTGAGTATGTGTTCGGGATCGCACACGTCACGAAAAACCATTGGGTCTTATATCAGTTCATTGTTCAGGAAGAGAGGATCCAAATCTATGATTCTCTTATGGGTCGTCGTCCGAAACCACAAACCAAGCGACTGTTCACAAAGATGGCTGAACTATTTCCTAGCTTATGCTTGGAAGGAGACGTATGGAAGGGCCAGAGGGATTCCAGAAATGTAAAGAAAGTATGGGATGTTTGTTTTTATCCGCAACCACCCCAACAGAGAAACGGTAGTGACTGTGGGATATTATGCATTAAGATGTTAGAATGTATGGCCACAGGGCAAGATTTGCAAGACATCGTCCCACAAATGTGTGAATGGTATCGAAAGGCCTATTGTGTTGAGCTACTAAACGAAAATAGCATTAAATCTGAATAGCCGACTAAAATGCCCACCTCTGGACCCACCTATGTTATTGGTGATGAACTCTTTTGTATCGAATTGTGTTTTGTAACATTAATATTTGTATTGAATGTTAATTAGGTTATGTTGCTTGTTTGAAACTTTAAAATCTACCATCTGGAACATATAGAGGGTAAAATATTTGGAGGGAAAATTAGAGGTCATATTGGAGAGAAATACCAATATTGGAGGGAAAATTGGTACCATAATGGAGGGAAATTTCAGTGTGACTAATTTTCCATATATATACACACTCCAACCATACATTGTCACTTCACCCACCCACAGAAAACACACAATCATGTCCACACAGAGGGGAAAACGTGTGTTATGCGACTGTGGAAAGGAGGCTCTTATGTGCGTTTCGAAGCAAGAGAAAACGAGGGGAAGACTTTTTTACAGTTGTTACGATGAACGTGACGGTTTTGGTTGTGATTTTGTTGTTTGGGTTGATGAACATGAAACATCCGGGCTCTGGAGGTTTGCACAAGGAATGTTTCCAGACATGGTGGAGAAAATCGACTCTCTCTTACTTGAAAACCATTCAGTCACGAACAAGCTTAAACAAGCGCAAGAAGGCCTAGAGATTTTGAAGGAAGAATGTGACCAACAGTCGTCTGAAATAGCCTTCCAAGCTGGAAAAATTGAAGAGCTAACTAGGTTTCAGAATTTTCTTATCTTGGCACTACTACTCTGTGTTTTACCTGTGATGTTCAAATTCATAGGTTGAACTTAAATATTTTATGTTTTTAATATCTATGCAGTTATGAAGGTCTGGAATTTTCATGAAACGTTGTTTGTACACCGTATTGCCCACACCCACGAATAGGCCCTATTAGTTTTACACATGTTTAAATTGTTTCGGGACCGATGCAAACATATATGCCCACAACAATACCCATAAATTTCATTTGTGCAAAAGTATAAGGCTACGACATTGGCCACCTAAAGAAGGATTAACAATACGTTACTTGACGGAATTCGAGATACGACGATTCTTTAACTTCGAATACACATAATGATACACTGATTTCTGAAAAATAAACCCTAGACACATCCAAAGATAAAACAGATAGAAAGTAAACCCCAAATTCATACGGAAATCTCAAACACACAAACTTCAAATGTAATTAAACATGACTGAATCAAACTTAACGGAAATGGAAGCAAACTGGGACCGACGCACTGATCGGATAATTCTAAGTCATCTTCTTTTTCCCCTTCTTCGGAGACCTTGAAGAAGCACAGGAGGAAGAAGAAGGGCATTTGTTGTTCGTACTCCATAAGGTGCTTGGAGTGCCCGGAGTGGTTGAAGGCTGGATACCGTGTCCACGAGAAGGGGAGCGTGACACCGGTTCGAGTTCATCAAAATCGAGAAGTCTTGCATGCGCCCATGGACCATAGTCAAAGTTCGGAAGGTCACCACCTCCGTCTTCATCGTCGGACAAGACCACGGGTGCAGACTTGGTGTTGATCAATCCATCATTTGCGGAGTGGCTATCGTCACTTACCTGGATAACATCAACGTCTACCGGAGGTTCGCGTGCAGCATTGCGATTTGCGAATAGCAGCTGAAGTTTTGTGTAGTGTGGATCTCCCATATGGAAATATGCCTTCAGAGACTCGTCGGACTGTAGCAAAGTGAAAATTGTGAATGGACGCATGATGATCAAGTCGATGTATATTATAGTAACGAACACAAAAGTTTGATAAGTAAACATGTATCATTCGAACCCAGTGTGTTTTCGAAGCGTGTACAACGTTCCATTCCGCATCCCACCAAACATCGGGGTGTTCGATGAGCTTCTTGAAAGACTTGTATCTACGTTCCAGCTCGTCACGACGCTCGATCCCTTCAATCCACGTCAATGCGTACTTGAACCGCTCATTAACAGCCTTGACACCAACACATACCGCACTAAAATTGAGTGCGTCCTTCGGATCCCATCGTCCCAGATTTTTTTGGATTAGTAGGGTATCAAGGAACACATCGTCAACGGGAAAATCCCAACAGCCAGAATACAACAAAGTTTCTTGTGGAGGGATCCTTGGCAGCTTCGGGGTGGACATTTTTAACTTGGAATTGAGAGGAAGACAAAAGAGGTATATTATGTTATATAGAGGCTTATGGAGTAGTAGATAAGAACAAGATTTTGTTGCTTTTGAAAAGCCATGGTTCGTCTTTTCATTGCATATCCAGCCAGAGGGAATATATTCTTCTATACAGAAAAGTACTATCAATCTCAAGTGAGTGAGATGACCACTTATTTTGGACTTATGTGCCAATACATTGGGAAACAAATATCAACATGCCTATAATTCGGATTTCACAAGTTGAATAGTAATTTACCAAATTAAATACACGCATATCGAGTCCAACAAAAAACTTTTACAAACGTCTATTTAATTTAGATCTAACAAGGAGTGCACCTAACAAGACAATGATAACTACAAACATGAGTGTCATTACAGCCAACAAACTGATGATTAAATGACTTGGGACTCAATTTAGGTTAATGGCAATACAAGACGAGTTAGATGGTTGATTCTCATTGGTAGATAGGCTATCAGCTTCATCGTCGATGAAACGTTGATGCACCTGAGAACTTGAAACCTGAGCAATTGGATCCTTACATGAACTAGAATACACCTTATTTGCTTTATAAGTTTGAGATAAGAGGAAGGGCGGCACAGACTCAGGTGGATCATTACGATGATACTCATCGCACCAATAAAAGTGGTTACTATGCTGAAGGTAGCTAGGAAACTTGTAGAAGTACCTGCCCGGGTGCCTTGACCTGTCACTCGCGCACTTTATGATCATGTGTCCATTTCCACAGGAACACATTGGAGGAGCCATTCCCCCTTTATAAAATAAAATAGAACTGCATTTAACACATGGATTTAGAAACGATGCAATAATACAAAACCACACTTCGATCTAACAACAATGGAGATCCAACACAAATACATACCGTCACATGTCTAAACACAAACTAAGATGTCCAAGTATGTCATTCTATTATGATCAAGTAGGTTAGGCATATAACAAAGTGGTAATAAATTATGCAAGCACAGCAAAAAACACACAAGGATCAACAAAAATGTCATAAGCATGCCATCACACAAACCAACAAACCAGAAATGTCCAAACATACCAGCACGCACATTAAACATTAAAATTGTCTAAAAACAAAAATAAAAAGTCCAGATTGTTTCGGTAGGGGAAAATGGTAAACAAATCATATCAATCTTCGGATCTCCAATAGTTCCACATGCCCAATGCCAAACCATCTCTCCATTCATTAAACTGCGGTGACAACTCAATAGAGTCCACGACATCATCATCTATGTCGTCGTCACCCCCGAACATCATCGTGTAAATCGAACAATTCCTCAATTGGGTCCACAGGCATATGAGAGCGGCAATAATTGTGGAGGAGGAAACAGGCCATGATAAGTCTCACTTGAACCTTCGTAGGGTAGAACGACGCACTTCTAAGTATGCCAAACCGTTTTTTTAAGACACCAAAAGCCCTTTCTATAACATTACGAGCCCTAGTGTGTCTCATGTTGTAATGTTCTTGGGGATTAGATGGCCTGCCACTATTGGGACCCCACTTACTAAGATGATACCGACAACCACGGTAAGGAACGAGAAACCCTTCGCTGTTGGGATAGCCGTTGTCGCACAAATAGTACTTCCATACGAACAGGGCAGCTGATGTGAGATGCATAGTTACGTAAGCAACGAGAAGTTAGTTAAATGAGGTATGTACACATTAATTACCCTTAGGGACCTTGAGGCCATGAGTTCTAGTTACGGCATCGCGAAGTATTCTAGAATCAGCAGCCGACCCTTCCCAGCCCGGAAGGACGTAAACGAATCTCATTTGCGTGTCGCACACCCCAAGCACATTAGTAGAGACACGGCCCTTGCGTGTTCTATAACGTGCTCTATCTAGGCTTGGTACTTGAAGATCAATGAATGCACCATCGAGGGCACCAAGACAACCCTACAAAACAAGAGAGAATAGATTAAAAACAACATTTGGAGATGGTAAATAGTTGCACCTCCACAACAGTACACAAATTTACCTTGAACCATTTCCATTTTGGGTCAGTGGAATCATCGGGTACGGGGACAGGCGTAACTAGGAAAAGGTGGTGCAATTTCAAAACAGCTCTCAAGACTAAACGGACAACGTTGGATATTGATTGACCAGACCGTTCAAAGTCGAATGCCACTACCCTATTCTTTTTGTGGTGAGACAAAACACTTAAGAACACGGAAACTTGCTCTTCAACACCAATATACTTTCGATTTTTCAATCCTCCTAATTCACCAAGCAAAAAACATAAACGTGCAAATGCATTCCGATCCATCCTTAGATTTGCAACACAATCAGAATCCCGAATGTGGAACAGTCTATTCATGTGTACTACTTGCCTAGGGATTTTTGAAATCATTTCCCAAGAAAGAGTGTGCCTTCTAATATTTCGGTTGCGTCTAGTTATTAAGAGCACTATGATACATATAAGAATCAATCGCTGGTGCATTTCTTCAACCAAAAAATACAACAACAGTTTTTTTCTCATCGAAGGGGTCAGCATTGTATGCCCTATACCAAAAAACAAACAAACAGATTGAGAAACGAAAATCAATTGAAACCCATAAACTCTATCAAGGACCAGTTTGTATACAACCATTGAAAGGGGAATGAAAATCAATTGAAACACGTAAACTATATAAATGTAAACTCTATGAATGGCGAGTAATTGTCTGCAACTAGTGAAAGGGAGGAGGAAAAATCCATTGAAACACATTAACACTGTACATGACCAGAACAATCTATACCGAAAAAATTAAAAACTGTCACAACAATTAACAAAAAACAAAATCTATATGTAAATCATTGAAACCGTAACATAAACAAAAAACAATAAGTTATTTACGAATGCTCACCGATGCTTTATGGCGCCTCTTTTGTTCAAACCTAACGCAAACGAAAATACCTACGAGCAACAGATTAATATGTTAATCCCTAAAAACCTAAACCCTAAAAAATTGCAGTGAACGAATAAATCGAACCTTCAACCTTTCACGGCAGGGAACCCATCAGACACACCTACAATCGCACAAAAAGATGGTGAATAGGCGTCGTACGAAAGAGTAAACCATAAAAAGAAAAAAAAACATCGAAAAAAAGTCGACAATTCTCAGTGGATGGATTGTTCAACGTCGGGCGCAACCGAGCAGTCGAACTGGCACGAAGAAGAATACGAAATTTGATAGTGAAGGTCGGCGATGGCGGAGAGTCGTCGGAGACGAAGGAATCGCCAAAAAAAAAAGAAAAAGAAGAGAGAAGGAGGCTGAGTGAAAATATGAGATCGCGATGATGCAGAATTCAATTTTAGGGCAACATTGTGTGTTAGAGGGGCAAAATCGTAATCTAGTTTATACGGGCCAAACCTGTATAAAATAATACTAGGGGGGGTATTATTTCTTCAAAAGGGAATAGTGAAAAGCCTGTATAAGGGCCCAAAAAAGCACTTTTTAATACACCGCTTTTCTGACTATTCAGGGGTGCTGATATAGCCTATATGAGCTATCAAACAGCAGAATAATTGTTATACAGGGTTAATATTCCCCTTATAATGCCTATCAAACGGGTCCTAACACTTTTCATTGTATTTCCCCCAATTCCTTCCTCACGTTATCTCTCTCTCCCTCTCTCTCTCACCACTTTCTCTCTCTTCTCCATCAATGGCGTCCTTCGCAACTTCTGCAACTTTATCACCAATTTCTATCAAGCAAATCTAGAGTTTGTTCCAAAATTATAAACCATAAACAACAACAAAATTGTAATGGAGGCAGCCAAGGTGAAGCAGTTGAAGCAATTTGTGGAGCAGTGCAAGTCCGATCCCTCACTCTCTCTTCTTCATCAATGACGATCCTCTCAACTCTCAAGAACATGTTCAGCACCGCCGTGCTCCTCCGCAAGCCTCGGGCAGCCACCACCAGCCTCCGCTCCAATCAGGCGGATCTATTCGGCGGAGGAGGGCATAGATCTGTCGTACTCGTGGATCAGGCGGAGGAGAAGGACATAGATAGATCTGTAGAGAAAAAACGTGTGCGAAGAAGAAGAAGAAATGAGAGAAAAAAGGAGACGGTTAAAAAAGTGTGTGCACCTGCACCGTGTGCATATAAGATTTTTCCTTAGTTTAGTTTATCTATTTTCAATTGAAATCTAATCTTTTTGTTTTCATCTCGCCAATTTCTCTACTTTTCTTTTACTCTCTCCGTCCCCGAAAAGTTTGCGGGGAATCTTGAGCACACATGTTTTAAGAAAAAAGTGTAATGATGAGAGTGTTGAGGGGTAATTTTGTAAACTTTTATATATAAAGTAAATAAAGTAGGTGAATTGAGTGTATGGTGGGCCCCAAAAGTAATGGCATGAAAGGTAAATATATGTATACTGTGAGGGTGGAGATTGTGATGGTTATTTCTATTTTGGGGTATGCAAACTTTTGGGGGACAAACTAAAAAGGAAAGTATGAAAACTTTTCAGGGACGGAGGGAGTATTAATTTTTATTTTTATTTTTAAATTAACTTTTTAACTCTTTGTATCAATATCGGAGTTTATGAAAATCTATGTAAGTCAATAAAAAAATATATTCCACGATCCTGTCAAATCTATGAAAATCCATATAAATCAATAAAAAAAGTCAGTCAAACTCTGCATGGACTCTATGAATTTTATAAATCCACGTACTTTTTAAAGTTAAAAAAAATCCAAAAAAATCTCAATTGAATACACCCTCTTTAATTGCTCAAACATGGCATTTTTTTAAAAATAAAATCATGTTCGAATTTTAGTGTTTCACATTTTATTTCATTAAAAAAATGATTGACATGTCACATGTGTCATATTATAAAATAATCACATGTTAAAAATTCAGCAGATAATATACCAAGTGGAATGTAAAAAATGGAACAAATGAATCAAACCTGTTTTTTTATGTGCTTACGTGGTGTATACTATTTTCGTATCGTTATAAACTTATCACTTATCTAAACTTCCCAAGTTCATAAATGAAATAAATTCATTGTCACTTCCTACATTTTTAAAATTTATTACATCTCTCTACATTTTTTTCTTTCTATTTATCTCTACCTCAACTATTCATTACACATTTTATATTATTTTCTTTAATTCTTTATGCAAAATGTAACCGGGGGCTTATGTCAGAACTAGAGGAGTATTATTTAATGTCCAACATATTTGTAGCTTATGTGGCAAAGCCATGTTCATTTACATCTTCCTCCTTTCACCAAATCTCTTATCCCACAAATTTCATTCATTCTCATAAGCTCTTACTTAATGTTAGGTAGAGCAGTCGAGACGGGCTAGAGGGACGGTGCAGGCCCATTTGCTAAGATGGTTGCCAAAACCTCAACTCAGTCCACAAAGGGGCGGGCCGCGGGTTTCGATGGGCCAACCCGAACTTTTTTTAAAGAAAATATTGTTTATTAAGTTCATCGTCTTCATTTTAAAATTTTAAAGTTTCTTAATATTTATCTCCTACGCTCGTTATTAAAACTACTATCCTAATATAAAATTTAACAATGAAACTAGGGATTAAAGTTTTTACAGTCCTTTAAATTGGACTAATTTTGAATTTGGTTATAATGGAATACATATTTTGATTTTGGTCCCATAATATTGCTCAAATTTTGAATTCAGTTCAATTACCTGTCATTGCAGGTAAATGAACCGGTCAAATCCATTTTTTTCTACATTTTTCTACACATGAGCAAATTCACGGTTGATTTGAATTGCACACGAGCTAATGATTTAACCGGTTCATTACCTGCAATGATAAGTAATTGGACTGAATTCAAAATTTGGGTCAACTTATGGGACCAAAATCAAAATGTGTATTCCATCAGAACTAAATTCAAAATTAATTCGACTTAAAGGACTACAAAAACTTTAATCTCATGAAACTATAACTACAAGGTCAACGTCTGACGTTGAAATTGAAACAAATGACGCAAGCAACGCGGGTTTGTGATGCGAGATAGAGGCTTGTTGTGCTTGACTGTTTTTTACTTCTAAATTTTGATTGTGAATTGCGATGCAACGGCTAGATTATGAGTTGTTGAAATAAGTCTCAAAGCGATTAACTTTTGTTATTTTTCTATAATATTAAACTAAATATAATAATAAAATTACTTATTTTTTATTATTTATTTAAAAAAAGGTGGGCCAAAGCCTGCGGCCCTAACATGGCGTTCCGTGGAGGCCTTCCTCTTAGCAGGTTGATAAAAGCTGAGCCCACTCCATTATTTTTTTATGGTCGGGCAAGCTGGCCCAACGGGCTCAATCCATTTTGACAATTCTAATTTTAGACTCCATTTGAATATAGGGATTTTATTACTCGGACAGTTTGTGAACTGGCCAATACAACTAGCCCAGTGGAGGAGTGGAACAAAACTTGGATTTCTCTTGTGCCGAAGGTTAGTAACCCCAAAACGCTTAAGGATTTTAGACCAATTAGTCTCTCGAATGTATGTTATAGAATTTTGGCTAGGGCTATTGCAAATAGACTAAAACTCATCCTTAGAGTTCAATTGGAATTATATTGAATTTTTTTGGACATTAAAAAGTAGGTGGATTTAAAAAATTCATAGAGTCCATGCAGAGTTTGACTAACTTTTTTTATTGATTTATATGGATTTTCATAGACTTGACAAGATTGTAGAATAAGATTTTCATAAACTCCAATATTGATGGGAAGAGTTTTTTTTTTAATGTGAAGTGTTTTTTTTTAAATTAATATTATATATATAATATTTTTAAATTAAAAAAAATATATATATATACATATAAGGTTTATATATTAATTCAGGGGCGGGTCGGATACCCGCGGGTCGGACATAAGACCCAGATTCGACCCATACTCAATACGGGGCGGATCTGAACTGACCCAATTGATCTTTCGTCTTCAGAGTTTTTTGAGAGAATTCGTTGAAATCTCTGGTTTTTAGAAGAGATTTTGGATAGTGAAATTTATTTATATTTTTTAAAGAGAATCCAACAAAATCCATGGAGTATTAAAATCCATAGATCGTTCAATACCTAAAGATTTTTAAAGACTTTTTAAAATCCGTATTGAATACCTCAGAATTTTTAAAGACTTTTGAAAATTCGAATTGAATACCCCAGATTTTGAAAGTAAAAAAAAAAATCTTATTGAATCAACAACCAATACAACCCCCTAAATGCACACTTTTAAATATTAAAATTTAAATCTATACAAACATCTCACTCTTTTGTTTTTACAGTTTCCAATGAGTAGTGATGTGGACAAAATGTGTCGTCCTATGAGAAAATGACACATGGCGTCCGGATGAGTTATATCCGTTGAGGTATGCTTCATCGCTACATGTGGTACATTCGATTATGTTAGAATGACGTTTGGACTCATCAATGCAGGAGCCACGTATCAACGGATGGTTGATGCAGTATTCCATGACCAGATCGGTCGGAATATGGAGATTTACGTAGACGACATGCTAGCCAAGAGTGCTAAAGCTGAAAGTCATGTCAAAGACCTTGAGGAAATATTCCAGGTGATAAGAAAGAATGGCATTAAGCTCAATCCAGCGAAATGCTCATCCGGTGTAAGATCAGGGAAGTTTTTATGAGTTCAAGCTCAATAGTAAGATCTTTGGCCATGTCAAACCTTCGAGACGGCTCGGGCAAGGAGACCCTTTGTCCCATTTCTTGTTCGTGCTTTGTGCTCAGGGCCTGTCGTCTTTCTTTCAACACCTGGGGAACAATAATCTTATTCAAGGAGTGAGGGTGGCTATGGGAGCAACCAAAGAATTCTTGGATGGAGGTAAGGAGGTATTGATCAAAGCGATTTTACAGGTTATTCCAACGTATGTGATGGCTTGCTTTAGGTTACCCACCTCACTTTGCCTTGATTAGGAAGGTATTTGAGGACGATTCTGGTGGGGCTTGAGTAATCAGAATCGGAAGCTACACTGGTTAAAGTGGGATGAGCTATGTAACTCGAAGAAGAATAATGGCTTAAGCTTTCAGAAATTTTCAGACTTTAATAGAGCCTTGTTAGCCAAGCAGGTCTGGAGAATCATGAGGGAACCAAGCTCACTAATGACCAGAGTTTTCAAAGTTAAATACTTCAAACATGGGGACATTTTAGATGCGGATATTGGATCAAACCCCTTATATGTTTGGCGATCTCTCTGATGGAGTAGGGAATTAATTGCTAAAGGTGTCCATTAGAAGATTGGAGATGGCAAAGATGTTGGTATTTTTAAAGGGGGTTATGTTCAGGGCCTTTCAGGGCGGCACATCATCTCCCATAGGGCAAATGGATCGCGAGTTAGTAGATTTATAAATCCTCTGTTCCAATGGGACGAGCCCTTGGTAAGATAGACTTTCCTCCCTTTCAAAGTAGAATGCATTCTCAGAACACGTATTGGTGAATATAGACTGAACGATACCATGAATACGGTGAAGTCAGCCTAAAAACAAGCTATATTGTGGAACAAGGTCAAGAGGGGTGAAAATCCATCATCCTCGAAGGATGGGTGGTCGCAGTGGTGGAAGAACAGACTTTGGAATATCCGAGTACTGTCAAAGGTTAGAATTTTCCTTTAGAAAATGTGTAGAGACTTAGTGGCAACAAAAGCGAATTTGGCAAGACATCATGTCCCGGTACTCCCCTTCTGCCCCTTCTGTAGACAAGGAAGGGCTACCACGACACATACTCTTTTCGTTTGTAAAGCCGTGAAACACTGTTGGAGGAACGTGGAGGTGCGCGATCGTCTTAAACTTACAGAAATGAATTAGACCCGGGAGCCCTTGTCTTTGTTCTCAATGAGGTTAGCCTTCCCCAATTTGAGAAAATTGTTATGCTTGTCTGGACAGTGTGGAAAGAAATCTGAGCAATTAAGCACCAAGATGGTAAGGGGAAGAAGACAAGTCAGCTGAAGAGGGGCTTTTCTAATGGGCAATGGATTATTTGGAGGACTTTGGGTGGTGTAGAAAGATCTTGTTAGGGGTGAACATTCGGTTCGGTTTGGTTTTGTGAGGGTGAAAATTGTAGTGATTATTTCTATTTTGGGGTATGCAAACTTTTTGGGGACAAACAAAAAAGGAAAATATGAAAAATTTTCAGGGACAGAAGGAGTAATTTGTTTTTGTTTCTTATTTAGAATGGTAGTTAATATGGATTGAAATCGAATCGACCAGATGCACACTCCTAATATATCAACATGTTTGGTATGTAGAACAAAATCTTAGGTAATGACTATTGCACTATTAATATCGCAAAAGATTGATACATCATTGGTTAATATTAAAAAAATGTGTTTGAAGTGTCCTTAATGTACAAATTTATGATTATTGCTTTTCGATCCTCTAAAAATCACCAAATATAAAAACATAACTAAATCATGCAGTGTCTAAACCATCTATGACATATTTTGAACAGTTTCATTTTTTTTTTAATCACATGATTTCGAGAATAAATGTAAAACCGTTTTAAAATATCAAACACCATTTTTTTTCTTTAAAAAAAAATTCACACATTCATATACACTTATATTAATTAACAAAACCTTGGATTCACCAAGTTTCAACCAGAAAAGGTCTAGTGCATTTTTCTTAAAAAAATCATGCTTTAAACATAAAATTTCCTACTAGGTGGGAAAGCTTGAACCCAATTTCTACTGTGATAAATATTCACTACTTGAAGCTCGATCTCTCCCCAGATAAACTATGAATCAAAATAGAAGAACTTGCCCTAACTATAAATAAATATTTCATAGTATCTTCATTAGACAGTACATCTTTTTTGATATATCCAAATAATAAATAGGAGCATAAAATGAAACATTTTGGAGCTACAAAAATAGTTATTAAATCATTAGCACCGCATAAAAACATTTGAGTTGAGAATAAATAACTTCACGGTGCTATCATTAAACTTATTGTCCGACTTCTCCTTTTGAGTGTCTTATCACTTCATTATAAATATTTTTTTGTAATATTGTAAAGTCATCTTGCACTTTTCTCTTCTTGCAACGTATTGAGCATCAAAATCTAACACATGTATATAGACCTCTTCATAAAAAAAATTGAAATTTACAACCAATTAATCTCATAATTGTCCCTTAGTAGATGACACAAGACAAAACTTACAAAGCTTGGCAAAGAATATTAAAAATCTCCAAAACCTTTTCATAAGATATAGAATGAAAATAAATTCAAAAGAAGTTAGAGCATGTTTGTTTTGGGACTCACACGTCCGGACATGGGACGTAACGTCCTTCGTCTTGTTCTAGTTCGAGATTTCACATCCGGATTTCAACATTCAATTACATCCACCCCTAAAAATATTTATATATTTTACTATTATAATAATACAACATCACTCACTCTTACTAATTGATTTGACATAAAGTTACATTCTATAATACAACATCACACAGTCTTCCATAATTGATTTGACATAAAGTTACATTGTATCCTACTTAACATCCCAAAACAAACATACACACTATTCATCAAGATTTTTCCATCCAAAATTTCTCCATCCGAATTTCCCCCATCCTATATAATCCCAAAACAAACACCTGTCTCATAAGTTGCATCTACACTTTGAGCAAAGGTGGTCTCATATATTCATTAAAACTTACCACAAGAAATAAACATCTTTATCAAGTTTGATATAGATTTCAAATAAGAATTCCAATAAGTATCATCTAACCTTTATAAAGAACCAATCTAATTAAATCATTTTCCTATTTCAAGTTCATCAATACATAGCTTCTTTTAGTTAATCATTACACTTACATGATGCACCGACAATATTAATAATGAAGTTGAACTTTGTGAAAACTCGATGCACATGAATAACTTCCTTTGATGCAGCAACTAGTGCCAACTGCAAACGGTGTGCAAAACAATGAGCATAATAAGCGTATAGACATTTGCATAAAATCAAAGTTTGCAATCATTTTCATTCTCCACGCATATTACTAGCATCATCAAAACCTTATCCCCTAATATTTTTAACATCCAAATCATGTCTTAGATGGAACAAAAAATTTACTGTTTTTAATGTTGATGCATTGGTGTCTCTAACATGAACAAGCCCAAGGAAACGTTCTAATACACAATTATTTTTACCAAAAAATCTATAGACAATTAACATTTTCTCCTTAGATTCATCTCTAACTTTATCAAAAATGATACTCTCTCCATCCACCAAATGTAGTCCCATTGGGGTGGAGCACGAGTTTTAAGAAAAAGGTAGATAAAGTAAGAGTATTATAGGTTATTGTAGGGTCCATTGTGAATAAAGTGATTATTTGTGAATAAAGTTGATGGCAAATTGAGTAATTAAGTGATGGTTGAAAGGTGATAGTTTCCATAAAGTGTATGAGACTACATTTTTCGTGGACAGAGGGAGTATAAAATTTGGCATTAACAACTTCTTCACAGATAACATTCTTGACTTTAGTTGTCATAACCTGCAAAATTTGTTTTTGTACATTTGTTGATGTGTATGATGCATTTTTAAAGTTGGATCTACAACTTCTCTTACTTTGTCATTGTAAGAAGATGAATTTAGTGATTGTTAAAAAAATAAAAATAAAAAGCCGTTGATGTTATAAACTCATCATGCTCTCTATAAAGAACATCCTGAAAATGCAAGCCATCTGGTAAACTCTATTGAAGTTTTCAAACGAAGTCTATTTTCAGCAACTTCTTGGAAAATGATTTTTTTTCAAAAGCATGAGCAATATATGAAATTATGAATGTTGGTTCATTAGATCTACACATGTTCTCTCAGCATCATGATGAGGTGAATTAAAAAAAAAGAAAATCTAAGGTCGTCTCTAACCTTCTTCCATGATTGAAACCTATTGATAGTAAATGCTTCTAATCTTTGAGGTCCACCTTTAGTATGAAATAGGAAACATGGTAGACAAAAAACAGCATCTACGCTTGTCAATAGGATACTTCCATATTTGTAATCGTAATCTCGAATCACGTTCTAATGATTGAATATAAAATATCTCATTGATTTCAACCCTAAAAAAGTTTGCAGTATGACTTTCATCATTCATCTATAGATGAGTTTGACTGAGATGTTTGAGTATCTTCATTCTTTCTTTCAAAGAGAAAATCGTGACTTTTTTCATCTAAAAAGAATCAAACTCTTAGCCAACAATTAGTCAGGTAATTCTTGATTATCTTTGAATTACAAAAGAAATTCTAAAAGGATTACTAGGTAGAAAGGATTAATTTTTAATGTAAATTATGGATCAGATTTTCGGTGAATAATCAAAATACTCCCTCCGTCCTAAGAAAATTTGAAAAATGTGTAAGAAAATGTATAGTGAGTAATGTTTTAAGAGATAGTTTTATAAACTTTTATGAATAAAGTAAAAAAATAAAGAAATTGAGTGTGAATATAGGTAAATATGTATATATTTGAGTGGAGATTAAGAAGATGTTTATTTTTCAAGAGTGTACAAATTAGTACGAGACGTCCCAATATAGCAAGTGTGCAAATTTCTCTGGTACGGAGGGAGTAATAAATTAACAAATAACAATATAAAACAAATAATATATAAATACAAATTAAAATAACGAACCTACTATGTGTCGTCGTTCGTCCAGTGTGCCTACGTGTCTGCGTAAGTATTGAATGGAGTCCCGGGATGACCCTCCCTCCATTGCACGTCTGCTCGCCCCAGGATTAAATCAATGCAATAATGAAGTTTTCTTCCAATACCACCATTGCAAACACCTCAATTGATTCTCACATCACATTCTCCTTATCAATATTACGAATGTCTCCCTAACGAGCTGCATGATCATCAAATTTTCAACCTACGTTTTCTACGACCAGCCATCGTGAACCAAAGCTCCGATAATCAAGTTTAAGAATCAAATAGATCGAAAATCTGCATTCTTCAGCAGTTGACAAAGAAACTCAATGACCAATTTTCCTAAATAGCATGGTTTGGTAACACTTGGAGGTTCAATTATATAGCATGAAGAACTAACCTGCTTTCATATCAAAGAAAAACTTTTATCATCATTGAAGAACTAAAATCAATACTTAAAACTTTTATCATCATTGTAAATAAATTCTCAAAATGAAAGCCTTGTGTGAAAGAACATCATTCATTAAACTAGTAAACATTCAAAGATTAACTACAAGGCATGGTAATAAAGAAAATTATAATCACTCATCTAGATTAAATTCCATCAGCAGCAACTAGTAAATATATATTCTAAAAAGTTTCAGAAGAAAATTGACTCCAAAACTAGAGTACCACAATGGAGTAAAGGAGAACTCAACGATAAAATTATATGAATCTACTGTAAACTCAATGAACACGATGAAGGAGATGATTCTCTCCGACCAAGCGCAAGCGCCGTACCAATTCTTAACTCAAAACCTGGACAGCCAGAAGCCAAAAAAACCAGCATTCCCCGCTCATGTTATGTATAAACCACACCAGACATAATAGGATAAATTAAATTCCTTGAAAAAGATACTAAAATCATTCCATCGAATTCTAATCTCTTTTTAATAAGAGATAAAACAAAGGATACTGACAAATGTAAATTTAAAAAGAAACAAAAAAAACAGAGACTCATATGATTTCAACTTGCAAACTACGACGATAAAACAACTAATGCCATCAACTACACTCACAATTGATTTATGATCAGTGAAAGTAATACATGCATACTAATGCTATCAAATGATTGGGGTATGCTACATGAACCAATTATTCGATAATGGGCTCATAACAAGGTGATGTGACAAAGTTTCTACATGAACCAATTATTCGATAATTGGAACTGGCAGGGATAGCATATTATTCCAAAACATAATTGTGTTGAGGCGCAAAAGAACAGAGCTATTAATGATCACCAACCTAAAGTTGTCATAATGCTATAGTACTCCCTATGTCTCATTATTATTTGAACATTTGCCAAAATGTCTCATTTTTAATTGAACATTTCCTTATTTGAAAAAACTTCTTACTACTTTGAAAATATTCATCAAACATCTCTTATTTACCCCACATGTCATTAATTGTTACACACTAACAAAAGATTCTCTATCCAATAAAGTGAGAATACCAATATTATCCCTCCTAAACAATTTCAACATTAAAACTTGTGCAAACAGTAAATGATCAATAAAAAATGAGGCAGGGGGTATTAATCACCAGAGTACAGAAGATTCCATTAGAAACAAAGAGTCAAGACAAATGTAACATAATGGGTACTAAATGCAAAATAGTTGAACAACATCCATATAAAAAAAGAGTCATTTTAAATTTTGAAATAGCATACAAAAGATGACAACCGGATTAAAGCCTCTTCCTCCACAGCACAAAAGGTTTAGCAACTCCAACTAAGACTTCCGAAATTTTACCACCTAAAATCAAATATGAAAATCATTAGAGGCAATATTATAAAAAAAACAAAAAAAAAACAGACTATAAATATAATTCTTTTTTAATGATATAGATTTAAAAAGAAGATATGCGGCAAATAACCGTAGTGTTCAGCAAAGAATTCTTCTTATTTGCAATCAATAAGATGAAACAAATAAATAAGGTATAGAAAAAATTACTACAAGTTCCATTAGAGTGTTACCTAGTTTTGTGACATCATACACACTGCTTCCCTCAATGCATGAATTAATCATTTTCGCCTGACAAGGTTAACAAATTCAAGAAGTCAGGAAAAAAACAAATTTAATTTACCAAAATTTGTGCTCAACAGATTTGCCCGGTGATACATACAATCAAGAACACCGCAAACGTAATAGTTTAAATAGTAAATAAAATTATGAACCATAACTGCATCTAACTTATTAAGTAATTCTATTACTACAAAAAGGAAAAGATAAAAGAAAGCAACCTAATGTATTGAATTAAATTAAATTGATATGTAGTGTAGTGTAGCTTACTTAGATGATCCTTTCTTTCGTCCTCTTTTTTTTCCACTTCCGTTGTCTTCTGGCTTGGGTGTACCTGTTTGATCAGTGGCAATATTTATTTACCAGTCCCAAAAAATAAAGAAAAAGATAAAGATGAAAGACAGCAACCAAAGAGCAGGCCAAGAACTCTTCCTTCATATCAGGACCAAAATAATTGAAATTAAAATACAAAACAATAAATACGGTAAATAAATAATGATTACAAGTTTCATTTGCTTGCCCACCAGAATACTTGACATCATTCACAGCCTCCCTCATTGCATGAATTAGCATTTTCTTCACCTGAAATAAAAACGAGTTCAGTATTCGCCGAAAGAAAATTTAACTTCAAATCAAACAATAGAGAAGAAGAATAACTAAAAACTAAAAAAATGAGAATCAAACCTCAAGCTTGTCTTCCTTGGCCCTATGGTTCAGGGGCAGCACACGGAAATCTTTAGTCATTTGGAAGCACGACGAAACATTTTCAGGCGACACAAAATCAAGTGCAACCTTTATACATGACTGCACAAGATAGAACGTGATGGAGACTTAAATTAGATCTCATTTTAGGAGATTCTGATATAGATACGCTTACACCAAGCATTTAATAAAGATTATTCCCATTTAAAAAATTCAACGAGGACAACTTTACAGTTATCATATGCAAGAAAAAGTGGAGAGGAGTGGGGGCAGGGGCTGCCTATCATGGAGGAAGGGGCGAGAGAAATTCTGAGGAAGAAGATGTGTATGCGTGAGGCAGGAGAGGTATAGAGAATAGGGTTTGGTGATTAAGCTGATACCATGAGATAGTTGATATAAAATCACTGATAATGTGGTGATTAGGGAGTTTCACTATTTAGCAATTAAAGGAAGAATCATTACATTCTACAGAATTCTTCCATTATATTCCACAGGAGTAGGCTAAAACACAGGTTTGTGAAAATAATCTACAAGACAATTACATGTGTTCACATATTTACACACTAAAAATATGCATAACATTATTCAAATAAAGCAGTTGTGCAAAATCAAATTAACCATAGCTAGGTTAAAAAAGTTAAGAGTTAGTCTTGTAATGAGGAAGAAAACAAAACTTCCAATTTATTGGGACAAATTTGACAGTTTGTTGTTTTAACTTAAATGAGCAGACTTAAAATGACTAAATGCAGAAGCAAAACAAGGGCTGTACTGATAAATATGTAACCTACAAGTATCATTTTGAGCTCATACCAAAGCTAACTACTGTACCTTTAAGTTTCGAACTTGATGGGGGCAGCCGGCTGGTATAAAGACAGCATCTCCTAGTCTCTGTATAAATGTCCATGGTTCAATTCCTGTAGAAACAATTCATAATCAAGAAAACCCTTCCAGAAAGTGATTTAGTACCAAAGGGAAAGAATGTAAGAAAGAAAGTCCAACCGTATTCCTCCTTGAGTCTTTTTTTGTGCTCTGAAGTCAAGTACATAGTTTGGTCATGAATTGGATGAACGACCTGAAAATAAGAGATAATCACAGAACAGGTTAGTACAAGTTATTAGCATCCAAACGATCATGGTAGCAGAATTTCATGTAAAGAGATGTAATTGGGGGGATGCCCTTGCTTTTCACCAAAAAGATTAGACAAAAGCAAATAACTAACTGAATCCACGAGGTTTCGTAATTAATTATAGTGGTTCTACATATACAAATCAAAGCAAGAAACCACTATTGTGTCAATTAACATGTTAAGATGAAGAGCACAACCTTGTTTAAGTAGACTAAACCACTAGAATTGATTTTAATTTCTTTCCATCATCCAAACGAATTAAGGGTCTCACATATGCAGTTCCAAACGAATTAAGGATCTCACATATGCAGTTTGATTATACATACTCCATTTTTATGGGTTCTCAAGAAAATAAATTCCTCAGAGCAGGATACATGACATTTAAAGAGAACAAATAGATTTGAGGAAAATGTGGAGAAGTGAATACTATTACCAGTCAATAAATTTATATTCAATAGTCATTGTTTTCAAGACCAAGAGGATAATACTAGTATGTTACACTTAACTTGCTGCATGACAGAATGTTGTGCCCGCACATATATATATATATATATATCAGAACTACAGAACTTTTCAGAAAATGCACAGTATTAAGAATTCAACCTCCATGGTCACATAATACTTCCATTCTCTTGAAACAAAAACAGAAAAAGATGAAGAAAAACAAAGAGGGAAAGGGCAGAATTTAAGACACTAAATTACCTCCGGCAGCAGATTACAGTGAATATGTCTGAATTCATTGAAGTGCCTTTTGAGATATTCCTCCAGTTTAGGAACATCTTGCTGTCTAAAGATGTCCCAAAGAGCTCCACTCTCAGCATCGTCAGAACCAGCACTAGATATATTGTAGACGTCATCTTTTCCTCCACAAAGTTGTTTCAGATTATTTTGCTCAATTCCAGAAATCTCTCTTCGGTCTTGGTCAGCATGCTTCTCTTTCAACTTTGGAATCTCTTTTAGATTCCCACGTTTCTCCTCTGAAAGTTTAGCTGCTTCCACATGTGTCAAGACATTTACCTAATGATATTGAAACTAGAATAAGCAAAGATGTAGACACAATCTAGTGCATTGTGAATCAGGTGGAAAATCTTTCAAACATCATAAACATAATATAATGATGCACTTATTTAAATTAAGAACCAATTTAAATTATTGAGCAAGGACATAAACCAAGTCCATATCATCTGTCATGCTATTATTGTAATCTCCAATAACAAAGGACACTCCGACATCTACTTGTTCGTGTATTTTACATCAAAGACACAACAAAAAATACAAAGAGTAACTAAAATAAGAAGATGCTTGAGCTGTTCATTTTGTACACTGCTAAGATATAATAAATCAAGTAGGCAAAATGGAGAACATACAAAGCCTAAAATATAATTGAAATCTAAAAGTAAATGCTACAGAAAATTTAATCCAGAGAACATACCGCATCAGACATATCGCAATGAAGCTTTGTAACAGAATCTCCACGCCCTATCTCTTCATTATACCCATAAGCTATATAGGTTTTTGGCCCCATATCAGGTTTTAAAGACTTCTCAGGAAGCTTAACTGCGAGGTTTAATGGTCCACTGCCAGGATGTGTGTACTCTTTAAAAGGTAAGCAGCTGATGAACTCCGCATTATGGCGAGGCAATTTCATGCCAAATAAAGTAGAAGGGGGCCAGTCTTTCAATTTCAGTATTTCAGGCCACCCTTTTTTGTCAAATTGACCCTCAGAATACCCCTTAAAAAAATGGTGGACATTCACATCAATCTGCACCAAGAAGAAAGAACAAGATTAAGTTGCATTATCAGATATCAGTAAAGCATGTGAAAATTAAATTCTGTGGGTTTAACAGAGTAGCAATCCTGTGATGTGAATATCAACCACATATTTTGTGGGGGAATTAAGATGATAAAAATGAAATTCGACCAAAACAAAGGGAAGATAGGTTTTGTAAGAAATAGGCCAAGAAACTAATAAAAGGGTATACTACGTTCAACCTTACAGTTTACGAACCAAATTAATGAAACCAACATCAAAATTAGCATGCATGATTCAAAATTTTCAACTTGCAAGAAAGGACATAAGCAGACCTCACACCAGTCCAGGCAATTTAATGCAGACACTTCAAGAAGTTGATCGTGATCAAGGTTTTTAATCTGTCGAAAGGCACGCCACATAACCATAGGTTCCCAGCTCAAGCCAAGGGTAGTGTCGAGCACATTAGTAACAATTATTGGTTCGCCCTTCGACCAATGCTGTTGAAAATGT
Organism: Galeopsis tetrahit; assembly: GCA_963675135.1. Taxonomy (NCBI): domain Eukaryota; kingdom Viridiplantae; phylum Streptophyta; class Magnoliopsida; order Lamiales; family Lamiaceae; genus Galeopsis; species Galeopsis tetrahit. Next base: position 10,493,662 of record OY776131.1, read on the forward strand.
TTCAGGTCCTCGTGCTTAATTTCTACTGCTGATGGACAGTATAAATCATTATCAATAGAATCTTCTCTGGAGGCTGCTTTAAGTGACTTTTGATCCATGTTTTTGGAACAAGAACAGCTTTCTTCCTCAGAACACCAAATAATATCATGTCTGTCAAAAATTTCTTTTGCTTCAAGAAGCAATTTTGCAACATGTTCATCTGGTAACAAGAACTTCAATTTTAAAATTGCGTTACCACAACCACCCCTATCTTCTGATGGGCATGGAATGGAACCTTTTTCCATTGCTTTCCATTCAGATTGAGAAACAGTGTCCTCTGATGTTGGAGTCTGTTTACCAACAATATTTGGATCTTTATCACCACCATGCAGATATTCAGACCCAAAATCAACGTATAGAAAAGGCGATCCTTTTTTATCTCCCTGCAGGCAACCATCCCTAAGTTCTCGGCAACAACTAAGACAGAGATCATAGGAACACAGAGGACAACTTCTGTGGTAATCAGCAATAGAAGTTCGACAGTTGTCACTGCATCATAATGGACATACTCAGCTCATTTTAAATCATATTAAATTATAACATGAATGCAAATCCTCATCAAATAACCTACCAATAAATTCGCTCGTCCTCATAACAAATTCCTTTCTCAAGTTGAAGGTCCGGAACTGATACTCCTGCCAAACATGCAACTAATCATTATTCATGTAGCGATAAAATTTCAGCATCGCATACCCAAGTTACATACAAATATTCACAAGATTTTTGAAAGAGCATACGATATACATTATCTATAAGTGACAACACAGGACACAAGATACTTCAGGAAGAGGACATTTTAATTCCATAAACTTTGAACATTCCTTAAACATGTCAGGAAATGGAAATGGGATGAAAAGGAAAACCTTGAATCTTAGCCTCGAGTTCTTTCTCCATCACTTGTTCTGTGTTAATCTGTTCAAGAAATGGCAGAAGAACCTTTATTATGTATTTTGAGTACTGAATCTTTTGATCTTCACTAATTTGGACTTTGGACTTCTCCTCGATCTGCTCACGATCCTACGCGCATAAAGTGTGCATGAGAAAACTAATAAAAATGTATTGAAGCAGCCAAAGCACAAAGTATGTTAGAGAAAACGAACTTTAACCAAAACTTCCATTCGTAAACATGATTTGCAATTGCAGTTCAGTGTACAAACAGGACAAGCCTCCGCAAAAGCTGAAAATGGCATCTTCGGGTACCTAACATAAGAAACATAGGCAAATAAGGATTCCAGGCTGGACGTACGAAACGAGTAGCAAATTTGTGTTGTAAAACTAGAAGGATATATAATTCAGGTGACCATATCTGTGCCTTCCATAAATGGACACAAGAAACTATTGCCCGTATACCCATCACTTCGTGATAGCAAAGCAAGCCTTGTGTTTTCCCATTTTATATCCATAAAAACATTCCATACATAAAAACAAAATAGTTTCCAACTCTCAAGCCCTAAAATATGCAACCAAACAAGCATTACAAGTTTAAATACTTCCAATAAGATCCAAAAACATGCTCTTATAATAGTAGCATACCATGTTTCCATGCAGGGCTCACAGTATCGCTTGGTCTTACATTTCGTGCACCGGACAACCGGCCCTTTATCATTCCTCTGGCACTGGTGACACATTGTTGATTCAAGGAATCCCTACAAACATGAAAAACAAAATTCAGATAACTGTAAAAACTTGAAAGAGCACACTAACAACATACATTATCATCCTTAGTAAAAACCCTTTTGCGTCTAGATTCTGCTTCAGCCTCCCTCTTTATTTTATCTTCACTTTGAGACCTCCTCTTCCTTAACTTAATAATCTCAGAATCCCCTTTAACCCTAGCTGTATTATTCAAACCCTCATCTTCTGAACCCTCCGCCATTATTTTCTCCTTAGCCTTCTTATTGCTTTGTCTAGCGCTGTAAACCCTTATCTCTTTATTCTCCTCTTTCTTTCCCCTAACCTTATTCTTTCGCTTTATTCCCCCAATTTTCTTGAGAAGATCATCACTTCCCTCGCTATCTTCCTTCATATCATCATTATAGTTAATCTTCTTCCGAACCCTCTTCGCAATTTCCGCCCCTTCTTTTGGAATCTCGCCGCTTCCACCACTTAATTCCTCCATGTTTTCTTCATCTTTCAAGGTTTCTGCTTCACCGCTCTCTGCCTTATTCTCCATGGTAAATAAAAATTGTTTTTATTGAATATCAACACACCCGAAAAAGTGATAAATATTGAATATCAACACACACACCCTATTTCTCAACAAAAATCAGAGCTTTGTGTTTTCCCTCTTAAACTTGTAGCTACAAGGAGTTCGAAATTGGAAGTTTATGGGGGTGATTGAGATGGAAAGTGGCCAATTTTATAATTAAAAATATCTCAAAAAACCCGCCTTTATTTTGTTTCAGAAAACACTGAAGAGGCGGGTTTGTACGGTAGTGTATTCTGTGACTGTGGGCGGTGTTCGTAAATTTTAAAGTAATTAGGGCACTTTAACCGTTTCATCTCCATGTGATATTAGTCTGATTGATTAAATTAGAATTGGAAATAGAAAATGATTTGTTTTATTGATCTGTCTGTAATATCAAACGGTAATTGAAAATTAAAACGTAGAATTTGTTTTATTGATCGGTCTGTAATATCAAACGGTAATTGAAAATTGAAATATATAATTTGTTTTATTGATCTGTCTGCAATATCAAACGGTAATTAAAAATTGAAATATAGAATTTGTTTTATTGATTTGTCTGTAATGTCAAACGGTACAAAGTGGAAATTATAATTTTTGCCTTTACATATTGGAATTTGGAATTTTTCTGTCTGTAATATCAAACGGTACAAATTGAAATTTGGGAATTTATGCTTGTCAACCTAATAAAATTATAAATTGAAATTTAGAGTTTATTAATTGAAATTTATGCTTGTAATATCAAACAGACATAAATTGAAATTTTGAAATTAGAAATTAAAATTAAAATTTATGCATGTAATAAATAGGAGTATCAAACAAGTTATAAATTGGAAACTGAAATTTGAATTTTTTTTTATGATTGTAATATCAAATCAGATATAAATTGAAAATTGTTTTATTAATTAGAACTATGGAAATGGATTTAGGAGTGTGAATACTACCCTGCTTCTCAACTTACCATATACGACTACTCCTTTCGTTTAGAGGTAATCTAATTTCATGTTACTCATTTTTTACTTATAATGTACATCTTGTACCATGTATTATTAATAAATAATTAATACTTATTATAAAACCTTTTTCACTAAAAAAAAAAAAGGTATTCCACAATATTATTAATAAATAATTAATACTTATTATGCTACTATTAAAACTTAGTTGTATAAATGGAAGAAATTGGAAATTGAAACAATAAAATGATTTTACTTGTCAACTTGATAAAATTAAATGATTGGAAATTGAAATTTATTTTATTAATTGAAAATTCTGCATGTAATATCAAACCAGGTACAAATTGGAAATTGAAATTTCTGTCTGTAACCAGTTAGAAATTGGAACAATAAAATGGTTTTTCCTGCATGTGATATCAATTTGATAAAATTAAATAATTAAAATTTGAAATTTTTTTTATTAATTGAAAATTAGAATTTATGACTGCAAGGGCAGACCTTAAGCTTGGCTAAGTGGGCTATATCCCATTCCATTTTTTTTATTATATATATATATATATATATATATATAAAATATAAAAAATGAATAAAATGAAATTTTAATGTTTTCGCCAATCGCCGCTCACTTCTGATACAGGAAGAAAATTGAGTGAAAATATTTAATGTGATTTAATTTGATTTGTGAAAATACCGTGTATAAAATAGAATAACAAATTATAATTTTAGTTGAGAGATTTTTGGGATAAAAATTTAAAGAATTGAAATATTTTGAAGATAAAGTTACAATCTCAAATGCTTGAATTTAAATGGGCTTTAATATACTTTATCTCAATAAATTAGAAAATATAATAAATCCTATAACATTAAAGTAAATTATATATATATATATATATATACACTATTATAAAAATATACGGAGTATTTGATTCCTTTTTTTCAAAATTAAATTTCTTTTTTCAAGATTTTTTTTATTTAATTCATTTTATTAATTTTGCACTCCATGTCTTTTTAGCTTTTAATAATTAAGGTTGCATTTTTACGTTAATGATACACTTAATTAATAATAAATTAAGGTTACATTTTTATGTTAAAATTTAATAATACTCTTAATTAATTAATGGTAGTTAATTTTGGTATAGAAAACTCAAGTACATGGTTAATCATGAGAAAGATTGGTGAAAAATTAATGGAGTAAAATTGAGATATTTTACTAAAAATTGACAAATATTATGAAAATAGTGAAAAAAACCAAAAAGATGTTAATAAAAAATGGAGGGAGTATTTGATTTTTTTAATATATAATGAATAATTATGTTATGCATTGTTATTTAATTCATTTTATTAATTTTGTGGTTGATGCTGGTATAAATTTTATACTGTACTTGACACTTCAAGTTACTATTGCTACGACCGAACAAACATTTTTAGCTACGAAACATGTCAAAAGTGGTATTTGAAATAAAATAGAGAGTGAATATCTATAGACATTATGGTTGTTTTCTTCGCAATTTCCGCCCCTTCTTCTTTTGAATCTCGCTTCCGCCACTTAATTCCTCCATGTTTTCTTCATCTTTCAAGCTTTCTGCTTCACCACTCTCTGCCTTAACCTCCATGGTAAATAAAAATTATTTTTATTGAAGCCAATCCGAATAGAGATCTTAGGTTGGATAGACAGGGCCGGTTCTAGGAATATCTAGGCCTGAATCGAACTTTAAAAAAAGGCCCCGTCCCTTCATATTTTTTATTCTATACGAACTTAAAAAACTAAAATATTTTTTAATGGACTAACAATATAGATTTTTTTTACACATTTTAGAATTTCTAATTTTTTATTAATACATTTTTTAAGATTTTAAGTTATTTAAAATTTTAAGAGATTTTTCAGATTTTTAATGTAATTATTATAATTTTTAGAAAATTTAATGGGATTTTTAGAATTTTTTATTTAAACAATTTTAAATTTTTTGAATTTTAGATTTATTTTTTATAGGAGTAATTTTTAATGAGATTTTTAGAAATTTTTAATATCATATTTTTATTTTAAAATTTGAAGGATGTAAATTGAACTATTTGTCTGAAATTTCAATTTTTCGACAAAAATGATGTAGATTGGACAAAAAATGATGTAAATTTGACACTCTAAGGCGTAAATTAAAAAAGTGAAAACTTAAAAGATATAAATTGAATTAGGTCTTTGTTGAGACTTTTTTCTTCTAATTTTTCCATCCCTTCTTCACTAATTCTTTTTACTTTTTTAGCACTATAGTTATATTAATATTTTATATAATAATAATAATAATAATATATATATATATAAATAAAATATATCTTAAAAAATGGACCCCTAAAAAAATGAAATATTTATGGGCCTGAATCGATCGCCTCGTTGGTCTTACATTAGGACCATTAGGACCGGGCCTGCCTCTTAAGAATTGGAAGTTTATGGGGATGTGATTGAGATGGAAAGTGACCAATTTTATAATTAAAAAAATCGCGCCTTTATTTGTTTCAGAAGAGCAATGAACAGGCTGTTTGTATTGTACTGGTTTGTATTGTACTGCATTCTATGTGCAGTGTTTGTGAATTTTGAAGCCGGTTTTATTGATATGTCTGTAATCAGACTGTAATTGAAAATTGAAATGTAGAATTTGTTTTATTGATCTATCTGATAATTAGAAATTGAAATGTAGAATTTGTTTTATTGATCTGTCTGTAATATCAAGCGGTAATTGGAAATTGAAATTTAGAATTTGTTTTATTGATGGGTCTGTAATATCAAATTGGAAATTGAAATTGAAATGTAGAATTTGTTTGATTGATCTGTCAGTAATATCAAACGGTAATTGAAAATTGAAATGTAGAATTTATTTTATTGATCTGTCTGTAATATTAAACGGTAATTGGAAATTGAAATGTAGAATTTGTTTGATTGATCTGTCAGTAATAATATCAAACGGTAATTGAAAATTGAAATGTAGAATTTATTTTATTGATCTGTCAGTAATATCAAATGGTAATTGAAAATTGAAATGTAGAATTTGTTTTATTAATCTGTATCAAACGGTAATTAAAAATTGAAATGTAGAATTTGTTTTATTGATATTAAAATCTAAAAATATGGTGTATACAGTCTACCAAATCTCACTAATTAACGTTTTTGTTGCGAAGATCATCACTTCCATCGCCCTATTTCCGCCACTTCTTCTTTTGGAATCTCGCCGCTTCCACCACTTATTTCATCCATCTTTCTTTTCTTCATCTTTCAAGCCTTCTGCAACCTCCATGCATGGTAGGAGTACATAAAAAATTGAATATCACTCTATTTCTCCACAAAAATCCGAGCTCTGTGTTTTCCCTCTTAAATTTGTTGTAGCTACAAGGAGTTCGATATTGGAAGTTTATGGGAAGTGACCAACTTTATACAATAAAAAAAAATCTCCAAAATCCCCCCATTATTTTGTTTCAGAAGAGCAATGAACAGGCGGGTTTTGTATTGTACTGTATCCTATGTGCGTTGTTTGTGAATTTTGAAGCAATTAGGGCACTTTAAACGATAAATGATGGTACAAATTGAAAAATTGGTATTTCTGTCTATAATATCAAACGGTACAAATTGAAACCTGTGACATCTCAACCTAATAAAATTAGAAATTGGAAATTGAAATTAGAGTTTGTTTTATTATTTGGAATTTCTGCTTGTAATATCAAACTGGCACAAATGGGAATTGGAAATTGAAACTTTTGCTTGTAATATCAAACAGGCAAAATTGGAAATTGAAAATTGAAATTTAGAATTTATGCATGTAATATCAAACAGGTAGAAATTGGAACAATAAAATGATTCGCCCTATTTCCGCCCCTTCTTCTTTCGGAATCTCGCTTCCGCCACTTAATTCCATGTTTTCTTCATCTTTCAAGGTTTCTGCTTCCTTAACCTCCATGCATGGTAGGAGTACATGAAAATTGAATATCACTCTATTTATCCACAAAAATCCGAGCTCTTTGTTTTCCCTCTTAAACTTGTTGTAGCTACAAGGAGTTCGGTATTGGAAGTTTATGGGGGTGATTGAGATGGGAAGTGACCAATTTTATACAATAAAAAAAAAAATCTCCAAAATCCCCCCTATATTTTGTTTCAGAAGAGCAATGAACAGGCGGATTTGTATTGTACTGTATTCTATTCTATGTGCGCTGTTTGTGAATTTTAAAGCAATTAGAGCACTTTAAACGATGGTACAAATTGAAAAATTGGTATTTCTGTCTATAATATCAAACGGTACAAATTGAAACCTGTGACATCTCAACCTAATAAAATTAGAAATTGGAAATTGAAATTAGAATTTGTTTTATTATTTGGAATTTCTGCTTGTAATATCAAACTGGCACAAATGGGAATTGGAAATTGAAACTTTTGCTTGTAATATCAAACAGGCAAAATTGGAAATTGAAATTTAGAATTTATGCATGTAATATCAACATCAAACCAGGTAGAAATTGGAACAATAAAATGATTTTCCCTTCATGTATCAACATAATAAAATTAGAAATTGGAAATTGAAATTTGTAATTTGTTTTATTGATTGAAAATTTGAATTTCTGGCTGTAATATCTAACCAAATACAAATTGGAAATTTGAACAATAAAATTGTTTTACATACTTGCGATATCAACATGATAAAATTTTGAAATTTGTTTTATTAATTGAAAATTGGAATTTCTACTTGTAATATCAAATCAGGTACAAATTGAAAATTGAAATTTAGATTGTCATATAAATCTGATAAAATTAGAAATTGAATTTTTTGTCTGTAATATCAAATCAAGTATAAATTAAAATTGAAAATTTGAATTTCTGCCTATAATATATAATATCAAACTAGGTAGAAATTTGAAATTGTTTCATTAATTTGAACTATGGAAATGAATTTAGGACTGTGAATACTATTTACTCTTTTAGTTTAGAGGTAGTCTCATTTATGGAGATACAACCCATATTACTCTTTTTTTACTTGTGTACCATATAGAACTCTTTCTTAGTTTATAAAAACTTTTTTCACTAAACAAAAAAAAGTATTCGACAATATTATTAATAAATAATTAATATTATGCTACTATTAAAACTTAGTTTTATAAATTTAAGAAATGGAAAATTGAAAATTGGAACAATAAAATGGTTTTACCTGGTACAGCCTGATAAAACTAGAAATTGAAATTTAGAATTTTTTATATTAATTGAAAATTAGAAATTGAAATTTAGAATTTGTTACTATATTAATTGAAAATTTTGGAATTTCTGCTTGTAACATAAAACCAAATACAAATTGAAAATTAAAATTTGGAATTTATGTCTGTAATATCAAACTAGGTAGAAATTGGAAATTGGAACAATAAAATGGTTACCTAACCTGTTAAAATTAAATAATTGGAAATTGAAATTTATAATTTGTTTTATTAATTGGAATTTATGACTGTAATATCAAACCATGTACAAACTGAAAATTGAAATTTTAAATTTTAAATTTTTGCATGTAATATCAACTGTTTGTACGAGCCGATGCAAGTATATATAATCTCAATATCAATATTGTAACTAGTTTCTAGGGTTGGTCTAGTGGAAAAGTAATTTTCTTATGTTTGGTTCAGTTTAAATATTTGTTAAGTTCAATGTACAAATGAAAGAAAATGTATTGTCCACGGTTACTTTTAAATTAAAATTGTTTTGTAAAACCCGCGTACGTGATTGTAATATATATATATATATATATATATGTTTAGTTCATTTTAAATATTTTTTTAAGTTCAATGTACAAATGAAAGAAAATGTATTGTCCACCGTTACATTTAAATTAAAATTGTTTGTAAGTTATTGAAGAAAAAGAAATTTAAATATAAATTATTTAAAATATATTAAAAACATTATTTTATTTCAATTTTAAAAAAAATGACGTGAAGAAAGAAAGGAGAAATGAAAGAAATTGGGTCTTATAATATGTTTAATTTTAGTTTATGTTTATTAATTAAAAAATAATCTTTAAAATATGTATATATTTGTAAATGTGTTATTCTATTAAAAGATTAAAAAAAATGTTGTAGCAAAATATATATATATATATATATATAAAATAATAATAGAATATGTTGCGTCGAAAAACAACGCCTACGGATATCAACCCGTGCGAGCACTGCGAATCACGGGTTTGAATCGTTCTTTATCCTTGACAATCCTCACGTACAATCTTCCAAAAGATCTCGAAATGACCTGCAAAAAAGCACGCCCGGAGGGGATTCCGGCGCGGAGTCTTTGACGCTCAAGTCAGAATCTTTCTAGGAGAGTAAAAGAGGAATTTCCCTTTTGTTCTAGGGAAATTCTCACAAATATTCAGGAGTTCTTCGTGTTTTTGTGTGTATTTCGCAAGAGTCTGTATATTCTGTGTAAAAACGTAAATAATAAAGTAAATATAACCTGTTTTTATACCTGACCCTCTCTGCGAGAGAGGAAGACTTCTTCTCCCTATATTCACTCCCACATCCCTGTAATTCGGCCCAAATCCCTGAATACTTGGCCTTTCAGCATACTGGCCCTATCTTCTCGGGTTGACTCCTTCTCTGAATACTTGGCCTTTCAGCATACTGGCCCTATCTTCTCGGGTTGACTCCTTCTCTTGACTTCGCCAGGAAAATAACTCGTGAAACCCACTCCCTTTGGGCCAGATCCCCTGACCCAAAGGCTACTAATCCTCGAATATGGGCTAAAAACCCAATTATTCTTATTCCCCTCTTTGGGCCTAGGAGTGTATTAATCCAACCTCCAAGCCCATTAAGCTAATTAAGACTGTTATAATTTATCTCGTCTCCACGTGTCGACATCTCCGAGAGCAACATATTTTGTCCGCATCGACTACTCCCTCTACTCTTGTAAAAATGATAATTTTTAAGGGAGTAGGAAAAAGAAATGAGACAAATTCTAAGAGAAATAATATTTTCCTTTAATTAATCCTTCTTCACATTTCCCTCAAAATGTGACACATTCGATTTTCAATAATTATCCCAGAATCCTCACGCCTTTTCCACTTCCACACGCCAGCTTAATTTTGAAATTCCTGTATATATATGTAGTCAATTTGAATATGATAAGTTTTAATTAACATTAATTACTAATTTATTTAATTAATTAACATAATTTATGAGATTTAAAGGAATATTACAGAATTATGAATATTGACTAAAAAAAAAAGATTATTTGCACTCAATTCTTCTTTTCAATCAACAAATTCCTATTCATATTCCTAATCAGCCGTTAGCTCTTTACTTGATCAAATTATTTTATAAATAATTTTATTTCATCTTTATTTAGAGAATATTGTTTCCTATTTATTCCAATTTATAGGGAGAATATAATTTTGTTTCCACCGTTTAAATATTGTGTCCTATTTATATGTAGCATATTATCTAATTAACATAAATTAAGGATAGAATATTGATTAGATTTCAATTACATAATACATTCGAATGAGAAGACAAAATAAAGAATTAATAAAAATTATATGCTATGGGCACATTAATTTATTTACTTATTAAAAAAAAAAAAAAAATATCAATTTTGGTCACCCAATTTTAACTCTTTTCTTATTTGGTCACCCACATTTAGTCACTATCAAAATTGGTCACTCAGTTATTATATTCTATTAAAATTGATAACTCTGTTAGTCAATCTGTCATTATTGACTAACGGAGAAAGAGTTCTGAGCCGTGAAATTTTTCAAAACCGTTAAAAAATTCTCATGCATCTTTTGAAACTAATGAAACAAATGCAGAACCAAGAATGAAACATGTGCAAAAATTACCAATATTTACATTATATTTATAATAATAAGAAGGAATTCTGATAACGTGATTCAAATAGATAATGAGAATTCTTTCTCATGCATCTTCTAGAACATGATTCAATCAACTAGCCGAGTAGTAAAAAAAAAAAATTCAGTAAATTTTTAATAATTATTTAACTCAATTATGAATTCATTTTTGTTGTTTTACTTTTTATTTTAGAGAAACTCAAGATACTCTGATTTTTTTTTTAACAATTGTACTCCAATTCTTGGTTTCATATTGAATTTGTATAATAATTGGAGATATAAACTTATTTCAATTCATTTCCCTATTTATAATTATTGGAGCATAATTTGTTATGAAGATTAATTGTAAAGAATTTTCTAAAATTATCCATTCAAGAAAATTTCATAAACTTATTTTTAATTCTAAATATTTTTCTATTAAGATCATTATCGCATATTTCTTGAAATGTTAGTCAAACAATTGGGCATTTGAAATTAATTGAAATAAATTTATATCTCCTGAGTTTCTCATTTCCTAATTATTTATAAAATAAAAAGTAAACCAGTGGTTGATTGAATCACGTTCTAGAAGATGCATCAGAATTGACCTATTATAAATATAATATAAATATTGGTAATTTTTGCACATGTTTCATTCTTATTTCTCGTTTGTTTCATTAGTTCTGCAAGATACATGAGAATTTTTTAACTTTAGGTTTTGAGAAATTTCACGCTCAAAACTCTTTCTCCGTTAGTCAATTGACTAACAGAGTGATCAATTTTGATAGAATATAATAACTGGATGACCAATTTTGATAGTGACTAAATGTGGGTGACCAAATATAAAAAGAGGTAAAATTGGACGACCAAAATTGATATTTTCCCAAAAAAGAATATTAATTAGATGTAACAACACCTAAAAATAAGAAAATATTTTTTTTATGGTGTTGAAGCTAGTTCTAACAAAAGTGATACAAATTCATCCAAGTGTAGTGTTGAAGATAGTTCAAACATAAATGTTATAGTAAATCTCTTTACTCATTGGAAACTGGAAAAATAAAAGAGTGAGATGTTTGTGTAGATTTAAATTTTAATATTTAAAAGTGTGCATTTAGAAGATGAGAATAAAAAATGAATGGATAAAATTAATGATTAAAATTAATAAAGGTAAAATGGACCAATCATGTAGTGACAAATGTCACCTAAAATGTGGCAAATATATGATGTATATTAAGATTAAGATAAGATCCTTTTCCCTCATTTCATTTTTTTTTAATTCACATAATTTAATTCTAAATTATTTAAACATTATTAATTATGGTACTTTTTCCTCATTTCATTTTTTTTAATATTATTTATTTAAAATTTGAATATAATTATTTTCTCGTTCTTTCAAGTTGAACTCTAATTCACATAATTCCCCCGTTTTTGTTGGGAATATCATCACTTCCCTCGCTATCATCATTATACTTAATCCTCTTCGAAGGGCTCCATGTTTTCTTCATCTTTCAAGATTCTATTTCACCACTCTCTGCCTTAACCTCCATGGTACATACAAATTGTTTTTATTGAATATCAACACACACACACACTCTATTTCTCAACAAAAATCAGAGCTCTGTGTTTTCCCTCTTAAACTTGTGGCTACAAGGAGTTCGAAATTGGAAGTTTATGGGGTGATTGAGATGGAAAGTGACCAATTTTATAATTAAAAAAATCTCAAAAAACCCGCCTTCATTTTGTTTCAGAAAATACTGAAGAGGCAGGTTTGTACGGTAGCAGTAGTGTATTCTGTTTCAGAAAATACTGAAGAGGCGGGTTTGTACGGTAGTGTATTCTGTGTGCAGTGGTGTTCGTAAATTTTAAAGTAATTAGGGCACTTTAACCAATAAAATTGTTTCATCTTCATTTGATATTAATCCGATGAAATTAGAATTGAAAATAGAAAATGATTTGTTTTATTGATCTGTATGTAATATCAAACGGTAATTAAAAATTGAAATGTAGAATTTGTTTTATTAATTTGTCTAAAATATCAAACGAAAATTAAAATTTTTGCCTTTACATATTGGAAATTGGAATTTTTCTGTCTATAATATCAAACGGTACAAATTGAAATTTGGGAATTTATGCTTGTCAACTTAATAAAATTATAAATTGAAATTTATGCTTGTAATATCAAACAGACATAAATTTAAAATTTGAAAATTAGAAATTAGAATTTATGCACGTAATAAATAGGAGTATCAAACAAGTTATAAATTGGAAACTGAAATTTGATTTTTTTTATGCTTGTAATATCAAATCAGATATAAATTGAAAATTGTTTTATTAATTAGAACTATGGAAATGGATTCAGGAGTGTGAATACTACCCTGCTTCTCAACTTACCATATACTTTTTTTTTTTTTTTTTTTTTTTTTATAGAAGTTAAATACTCATCCTTTTTTTTCCCTCCCCATTACTCGAACCCAGGACCTAAGACCTAAGTAGTGGTGCTCTAACCACTTGAGCTATCCCACTTTATCTCAACTTACAATATAATACTACACCTTTCGTTTAGAGGTAATCTAATTTCATGTTACTCTTTTTTTACTTGTAATGTACATCTTGTACCATGTATTATTAATAAATAATTAATACTTATTATAAAACTTTTTTCACTAAAAAAAAAGGTATTCCACAATATTATTAATAAATAATTAATACTTATTATGCTACTATTAAAACTTAGTTGTATAAATTGAAGAAATTGGAAATTGAAACAATAAAATGGTTTTACATGTCAACCTGATAAAATTAAATGATTGAAAATTGAAATTTATTTATTAATTGAAAATTCTGCATGTAATATCAAACCAGGTACAAATTGGAAATTGGAACAATAAAATCTGCATGTGATATCAACTTGATAAAATTAAATATTTGAAATTTGTTTTATTAATTGAAAATTAGAATTTATAACTGTAATATCAAATCAAGTATAAATTAAAGAGTTTATTAACAATATAGACCAAGATTCAAACCCATTTTTTAATTCAAGACAAAAATTCTGGATATTAAAGTTTAAGACAAATCTATATTTTACCTTCCTAATATGCCCTCAACTCAATTCTGGAGGTTACAATTTGAATAAGTTTCCCTTATTTGTAGTTGATGCGTCGAAAAAGAACGCTTACGGATGTCAATCGTTCCTTTGCGAGCACTGCTAATCACGAGTTTGAATCACGTGTTTATCCTTGGCAAAACTTCAAAGAAATCTCCTTGGAAATCCACAAATGACCTGCAAAAGTACGCCGGAGGGGGGCTCCGGCGTAGAAGCTCCGACGCTCAAGTCAGATTCAATCGTTGGCGAAATCAAAGAGGAATTCCCCTGTATGTCTAGGGAAATTCCGGCGAATATAGTGGAGTTTCTCCTCCAATCAGTGTACAATTCGTGTAAAAGTATGTAAAATATGTATTCTGTAAAAAACGTATGTATTTGTTTAAGAACCTAACCAAGAATAGGGAAATAACCTCGTTTATATACCTGGCCCCTCTCTCTGCGGAGAGGGGAAGACTTCTTCTCCCTATATTCTCGGCCCATCCCCGTAAATCCGGCCTCAAATCCCTAAGGACTCGGCCTCTCTCCCTGAAGACTTGGTTCTTCAGCTTATCGGCTCCTACTTTCGTGGGTTTGAACTATTCCTTTGACTTGGCTAAGAAAGATGGACTATACATTCCATATTTGGGCCGGACCACTTCAAGCCCAAGGGCTATTAATCTCTTCAAATATGGGCCAAAGGCCCACTCACCCTGATATCTCTAATTTCCCTACTTAAGCCCAGGGGTGTATTAATCATGTTTCTTCGACGTATTGACCTAATCACAACTATCATAATTTATCCCGTTTCCACGTGTCGACTTCTCAGAGAGCGACATATTTATCTACATCAACCACTCCCCCTACTCTCATAAAAGGAATAATTTTTAGGAGAGTAGGAAAACAATAACACTGGGATAAATACCAAAGAAATATTTTATTCCTAAAACTTAGAATACCCTTCGAAATATTTTGCTGATTTGATTCCCTTCGCAATAATTACCTCTGGAAGGCGTCAGGTCTTTTGCACTTCCACACGCAACTTTGCCCTCGAATCCCGTAGCCACGCGTTCATTCCTAACCCAACATCAGGCCGCCGTTTTTCCCTTACGCGCCTTTCGATTGGGGGGGGCATTGAATTCTCCTCGGTCTTCTCCTTTCTCTTTCCAGCTTAATTATTCAAAATCCCTTTTTTCCACCAAAAACCCTTCTCTCTTTCATTTCAAGCTTATCTATCTTCCATCTTCGTTTAACCTCTGCGATTCTAACTCCTCCGTGCACGTCCAGCGGCCGTTCCGTCACCACTCCTAAAACCGACTTTTCTCCAGGTATCTATTCCTTCCCTTCTTCTCTCATTTACAATATCCTCATGTCATCCTCTTCAGACTCCATTTCCATGGAGAGTTCTACCTCCGATTCGTTTCCCATATTTCCCGTAACCGACCAAGCTTTGGAGGATAAAATTTCTGGGCCTTCAATTCTTAGTTCTGAGCGTGTTGCCGCTTTCCTTCGTTCTGGGATCTTCCCCGCCGACTATTCCGTTAGGGCTGCCCATAAAAAAGAGCGCCCTAACTTTCCAGGTCAAAATACCTTAGCCTTTTGGGAGGCTCAACTAAAAGCGGGTCTCCGTTTCCCAATCCATCCTTACCTCTGCGAAATTTCCGCTTATCTCCGTATACCTTTGAACCAATTTACTCCCAATGCCATACGTGCAATGTTAGGTTTTTATATCCTAATGAAGGGAAATGGTGGGGATCCTTCGGCTCAACTCTTTCTAACCCAGTACGTGTGCAAGTTCGCGGACGGGTTCTTTTATGCTAGTGGTCGTACCTCCAGGACCGGCAAGTTCATGGAAAAACTCCATGAGGGAGTCCAGGACTGGAAAGACTACTATTTCTTTGTTACAAATCCTCTTCCTTGGGAATTTCCTCATGAAGGATGGATTTATGAGAATCCTGGGGTACCCCGTCCTCCTCTTTCAATTTGTTCTTCTTTAAACCTGGATGTGATGAACCACTTAAACGATCATGTCTCTGTTCATGGCTTTTTTGATGTAATGGGTATCTGTAAAAATCCTAGAGCTCTCTCTCATTTTGGTTTTGGTCGCTCCGATTACCCTTTAGGTCCCGATGATGGTAATACCATTTCCTTTCCTGAGTAGTGTCTTCCGAATTGGAGATGCCTTGTTTATTTAATGTCGTTTCATATTTCTTTGTGCAGCTATGAGTTGGTTAACTCAGATTTCGCGTGATGCTGCCCCTCTCTCAATGGTTAATAAGTCTCCGGCTCCTGCAAGTTCTTCGAAAGCTCAAATTCCTCCTTCCCCAGTGGAACCTGCCACTGGGTCCGTTGCTAAGCGTACCCGTTCCTCTACCGAGAAAGCCATGGTTTCTGCATTGCCTCCTGTCTCCGATGCTTCTAAGAAGAAGAAATCCAAAACCAAATCCTCTCTGCCTAATGTCGCTTCCGATGCTCCAGATGAGATCAATGTCAATCATCTCTTGGCTTTTATAGAACGTTACACTCCGACTCCTGCCACTGAGGCCCTTAATGCTCTGTCCTTCGGCGAACGGGTTGTGCATGCCGCTCATAGCTTTACCCAGGTATTCTCTTCGTGCAAATACATTTCTAAGCAATTTTAATAAGAAAGAGTGCACTTGTCTTACTTCTTTAGATAATTCATTTTGTAGTTTGGTCTTCTGTTCTCCAACGTGTCCGAACGAGCTCTTCAGTCCCTCCAACTGGTGGATGATCTCCACAGTCAAGTAGAGTTGGAGAAGGTGAAGAAGGATATTCTCGAAGCAGAGTTACATGATGCTAATCAGAGGTGTAAAGTACTCCAAACAACGCTCTCGGGGGAGATTTCTTCGTTGAAGCAAGAGTTCGGTAAACGGGTGGAACAGCTGGAAGTCACTCTTCCTCAAGCTGGTATGAATTTGTGCCTAGACTCCCTGTTTACCTCTGGCGCAGGTCAAAAATTTCTAGGTACCTTGCATCAGGAGTGGATGGAGGCCTTTCTTCGGAGTAGCAGCTTTTTGGGAGCGATGGGCGCGTATATCCCACATTTCATTGATCATGGATTTTCCAACGCTGTGGCCGAACATTCCGCTCCGGGATTTAATGGTCAGTATACCCGTGCCCTCCGGTTAGATGAACTGGACACTCCCCCTAAGTTCCCTGGAGATGCCAAAGAAGACATCAATACTCCCTGGTGGTTACCTGGGATGAGGAAGGCGATCTTAGAGTTGAAGGATGCTTCCCTGAAATTAGATGATCTTACGCCGGCGAAGGATATGGCTTTCCCTATCCATGTGGAAAACCCCACTCCAGTGGCTACCGTGGCAGCGGGTGCTTTGATGGAAAAGGCAGAGGGAGGCGATTCCAGTGGGCGAGCTGAGGAGGCAGGGGAAGGTTCCGAGGGGAAAAATGATGTTACCCTCTCTTCATAACTTTGATTCTCTGATAACACTTTGGTACTGTTAAAACACTTTTTATTTTGTTAAGGCCTCTAAGGCCCTTTTTGGTATTTTCCGGAGACTCCACACTCCGAGGTTTTTCTGTGGAGGACTTAGGCATGGTGCCTTAAGTCTTGAATATTTCTGCTTTTCTTCCGCTTAATATCATACCTGCACATTTATCACTTGGCATGCATATATATATATATATATCTCTGACTCTATTATTAGATGTGTAACGTAATATCCGTCCTGCTTATGAATCTAGCATGTTTTCAGCGTTTTCTTGACACGTAAAGGCTCTAAAGCTCCTAGAAGAACCTTAATGAGAAGATAGGATTCATATCCCTGCACTTACTTGGTGATTTGCTAATGTTTCCAGTCTTTCTCTTAACACTAGAGTTTTAGGGATTATCCTCTCCCCTAGGTCAGAATTCGTAGGGATTATACTCTCCCTTAAGTTGTTTATACTCGTGAGAGTTGTTTATACTCGTAAGAGTTGTTTATACTCGTAAGAGTTGTTTATACTCGTAAGAGTTAGTTTATACTCGTAAGAGTTGGTTTATACTCGTAAGAGTTAGTTTATACTCGTAAGAGTTAGTTTATACTCGTAAGAGTTGTTTATACTCGTAAGAGTTGGTTTATACTCGTAAGAGTTCTTAGGGATTATACTCTCCCTGAAGTTTAGAATGTTTAGGGATTATACTCTCCCAAAAGTTAGAATTTGTAGGGATTATACTCTCCCTTAAGTTGTTTATACTCGTAAGAGTTAGTTTATACTCGTAAGAGTTGGTTTATACTCGTAAGAGTTGTTTATACTCGTAAGAGTTAGTTTATACTCGTAAGAGTTGGTTTATACTCGTAAGAGTTAGTTTATACCCGTAAGAGTTGTTTATACTCGTAAGAGTTAGTTTATACTCGTAAGAGTTAGTTTATACTCGTAAGAGTTGGTTTATACTCGTAAGAGTTGGTTTATACTCGTAAGAGTTGGTTTATACTCGTAAGAGTTTTGAGAGTCGCTAGGGATAGGGTTTATCGACGGTTAATCATGTCTTCCGCTGCTGTACCCCCTACTCCCCCTAGCTTTAGAGGCTGTCGTGAATAAAAACTTTAGGAATTTTTCCTAGGTATTCTCTATTCGGGCATTAATGAGTTGGTGTAAATATCTCTATCTCGCAATGTCTCTATCATATTACATTTCAGTTTCCAAAACATATTCGTTATTCCAGCCCTCATTATGCAGGCCCTTAACAGTTATCTTAACACGGTATTAACATATGAGAAACATTTCATCATAAAATTAGCACATAAGAGTCATCTCATCACAGTATCAACATGCATTTAGCTGAAATTTTATCAAAACTGGTGCTCCATTGATCAAAAGTGTTTATCAACATAGGCAAATAAGGGGAACCTATGCCGGCCTCATTAAAAACCTCTCCGTGGTAAAACCCCAAAGGGAAACCCACGTAGAGGGAAAAAGAGTGCCGGTGAAGCAATTATTCGAATAAGAAATAAACATTCAAAAGTGTTCATAAAAAGAGAGGAAGTAGGGGAATAACACCTTCCTCAAACATAAAACCTCTTCAAGTGGCACACGTTCCATGGCCTTAGTATCTCTTTCCCTGTCATGTCTTGGAGCTTGTATGCTCCGCCTTTTAGTACCTGTATCACCCTGTACGGACCTTCCCAATTGGGTTCCATCTTCCCAGTGTTCTTCAAGGCATCTGCTCTCCGAAGGACTAAATCTCCGACTTTAAAGGAACGAGGGATTACCCTGCGATCATATGCTGCCTTGATCCGACTCTTGTACCTCTCTGCTTTTAATCTTGCCATCTCCCTCTCTTCATCTACCAGGTCTAGCGCCTCTCTCATCAATTCTTCATTTCTTTTTTCTTCAAAATAGGTGATCCGGTGCGATTTGAGTCTGGCTTCAGGAGGTATCACTGCCGCTGCCCCATATACCAAGTAGAAGGGAGATTCGCCCGTAGCTGTTTTAGGGCTGGTCCTGTAGGACCAGAGAACGTTGTCTAACTCCTTCACCCATTTCCCTCCTACCTCTTCCAATCGCGTCCGAATACCATCCACTAAGATTCTGTTTGTAACTTCCACCTGCCCATTAGCTTGTGGATGGGCTACTGAAGTAAACCTCTGTGTAATGTTCCATCTCTCGCACCATCTCCTTACTTTCTCTCCATTGAATTGCGTTCCGTTGTCGGAAACCAAGATTCTGGGTACTCCAAACCTGCAACAAATATGTCTAGCAAGGAAAAGAATTACATTGTCTTCTTCGATTTTGGCTAAGGGCACAGCCTCTACCCATTTACTGAAATAATCTACGGCTACTATCAAAAATTTTCTCCCTCCTTGTGCCAAGGGGAAGGGTCCCACCAGATCTATTCCCCATTTGGCGAAGGGACAGGGCGAATACATAGCCCCCATTTCCTCTGCTGGTACTCGTATTAGAGGTCCATTCTTCTGACACTTCTCACACTTCTTCACATATTCTCTAGCATCCCTGATTATGTTAGGCCAATAGAAACCTGCCCTAAATACTTTCTTCACCATGGTCTGGTAACCCTCATGGCTGGATGCGCAACCTTCATGGATGTCCTTGATTACTAGCTCTGCTTCTCTTCTTGAAAGACATTTCAAATAAGGTTGAGTGAAGGACCTCTTGTACAATTGGCCTCCTAGGATGCAATACTTCCTCCTCCACGCTTTGGCCTCTCTGGACATTGGGGTTGCTGGACCCCTATTCAATTCTTCCCATATTTCTTTCCTCCAATCATCCCCTGCGGTTATCTCTCCAATCAGGGTTTCTGTAGCTACTTGATCAGCTACCAACAGGGTTACTTTTCCGTCTCCCTCGAATTCAGTGGAACTGGCTAGTTTGGACAATCCATCTGCCTTCACATTCTCTTCTCTGGGTACCTGTACTACTTCAAAAGTATGGAATTTATTTTTTAATTTCTTTACCTCCTCTAGGTAAGCGATCATTCTCTCATCTTTGGCGAGGTACTCCCCCATGACCTGTTGTACTACCAGCTGCGAATCGGAGTACAGGGTGATTTTCTGCGCCCCTAACTCTGCTGCCATGCTAGCCCCTCTAATCAAGGCCTCATATTCTGCACCATTGTTTGAGGTTGAGAACCGGAATTTAACAGCAACCTGTACTTCTTGGCCATCAGGGTCAATCAGCACTATCCCTGCTCCGCATCCCAAGGCGGATGCTGAGCCATCCACATATACCTTCCATCCCTGTTCTTCTTCCACTCTGGTAGATTCTTGAATAAAGTCTGCTAACGCTTGAGCCTTGATAGCTCTCCTTGGCTCATAGTCAATATCATATTCCTGCAATTCCACTGCCCACCTGACCATTCTTCCTGATAAATCTGCTCTCCCTAGCGTCTGCTTCAACGGGAAGTTAGTCCGCACCATCACTTTATAAGATAGGAAGTAAGGGCGCAATCGCCTAGCCGTAACTACCACTACTAGGGCTGCCTTCTCTACCTCTGAATACCTCGTCTCCGCTCCTTGGATGACCTTGCTCACATAATATATGGGCTGTTGTGTGGAACCTTCCTCTTTCATCAAGGCAGTACTCAGAGAATGTTCCCCTACTGAGAGGTATAGGAGTAGAACATCTCCCTGAGTGGGCTTGGTTAACTTCGGGAGTTGTTCTAGATGGAGCTTCAATTCCTCAAAAGCCTTCTGGCATTGTTCATCCCATTCGAATCTTGAGCCCTTCCTTAGTGTTCTGAAGAAGTGATGGCTCTTTTCCGCTGATTTTGCTATAAATCTGCTAAGGGCTGCGATTCTGCCGTTCAAAGTCTGCAACTCCTTCAGGTTTCGAGGGGGTTGCATGTCAAGGACCGCTTTTACCTTGGCAGGGTTAACCTCTATTCCTCTTTGCGTCACCATATATCCGAGAAATTTCCCTGAACCTACTCCAAAGGAACATTTAGCGGGGTTAAGTTTGATACCGTTCTTTCTAATTACCTGAAATATTTCCTTCAGGTCATCAATGTGTTCCTCTGCTTTGATGCTTTTAGCTAGCATGTCGTCTACGTAAACCTCCATATTTCTCCCTATCTGACCTCGGAAAACCGAGTCTACCATCCTTTGATAGGTGGCTCCTGCATTTATTAGTCCGAACGGCATACGTACATAACCAAAAGTACCACACGTTGCAATAAAGCATACCTTGGGTACATCGAGGGGGTTCAACTGGATTTGATGGTACCCCTGATAAGCATCCATCATGCTGAGCAATTCGAACCCGGATGTGGCATCCACCAATTGATCAATCCTAGGCAGGGGATAGTGATCTTTAGGGCAAGCTTTGTTCAAGTCTCTGAAGTCGATGCACATCCTCCATTTGCCGGCTCCCTTAGATACCAGCACTGCATTCGAGAGCCACTCAGGGAACTGTACTCTCTTCACGTGCCCTGCATTCAACAATTTATCGATTTCCTCTTTTACAATGAGGTTCTTCTCTTTGCCGAAGTTCCTCAACTTCTGTTTCACGGGCCTAGCTTTGGGATCCACATTCAGGTGGTGCACTGCTATTTCTGGAGGGATACCTGTCATATCCGTCGCCGTGAATGCGAAGATGTCTGCATTCTCCTGGAGGGTGAGTATCATCTTTCTCTGGAGCTCAGGGTTCATATTCGTACCTATCCTGGTTGTAAATCCCTCTCTTCCTGGGTAGAGCTCGATGCTCATTAACTCTTCGTCCGCCTTAGCCTTGGGTTGCTCTTGCACTAGCTCGCCCACTTTCTGTTTCTTCAGCTCAGGGTCTTCGCCCTTAAATCTCTCCATTCCTCTGAATACAGCCCTGTCTGCTATCTTGACCGATTCCACGTAACACTTCCTTGCCTGATATTGATCACCACATATCTCTCCCACACCCCCCAAGGCAGGGAACTTCATCTTCATGTGGAAGGTGGAGATCACTGCCTGAAAAATATTCAAGCTTGGCCTTCCCATTACTACATTATAGGAGGATGGGACATCTACAATCAGGAATTCTATGACTTGTACTCGACGGTTAGGGGCAACTCCTAACCCTACTTGTAGTAACGCTGAACCGAGGGGTTGAATAGCTCCCCCTGAGAATCCATAAAGAGCGGTTTCCACCGGTCTAAGCTTTATATTCAGGTCCATCTTTTTAAAGCACTCCAAAAACATGATATCGGCAGAGCTTCCAGTATCTACAAAAATCCTTGCTACATCGTATCCCGCTATATCCGTAGTAATGACTAATGCGTCATTATGAATCTCTCTGGGTTCCCCTGCGTCTTCTGGCCCGAAATGGATGTCCGGACCTTCTGCCATCTTTCCCACCTCATGGTGCTCTACATTCCTCTCGTTCTTCAGCGACCGAACGCTCTGCTTTCTCTGCCTGAAGGAATCCCCATCAGCGGGGCCTCCCATAATCATGTGGATAGTTCCCCTCTTCTGGGGAGGGGGTGGTGGCTCCTCATTGCCCTTCCTCTGATCTCTTCTATCATCTTCCTGCTTCCCCTCAGGATCCTTTCTCTTCTGACCCCTGGGGCCTTGTCGGTCTCTGAAAATAAACTCTTTCAGGTGACCTGCCTGAATCATCCTCTCTATCTCATCCTTCAGATGCCAACATTGGTTGGTATCGTGGCCATAATCGTTATGGAACCTGCAGAATTTGTTTGACTTAGGATTTTGGGGACCTCTACTTCTTGAATAGGGGAATTTCATATCCGGATGATCCCCTGCCACCTCTAGGACTTCGGCTGGCTCTATCCTCAATGGGGTATATCTCTTTGCCCCTCTCCTGGGGTTCCAGGGTGCAGCTTCCTCTCTTCTTACACTTTCCAATCTTCTGGAGCTCCGATATCTCTCTGGACTTGGCCTCCTAAGCGGAATTTCCTTCCTCCTTTCTCCATTACCCACTATCGTGCGGGTCTCCGAGCGCTTGGCTTTTCTTACCTCTTCCAGGGTGAGGTATTTTTCTGCCCTCCTTAACAATTCATCAAAAGTCCGAACTGGCTTCTTGGCTAGAGACGTGAACAGATCTCCATCTCTTAACCCGTTGGTAAGGGCGTTAATCTTAACCTCTGAGGAGGCTGTAGGTACTTCCAGAGCTGCTTGGTTGAATCTTTTTAGGAAAGCCCTCAGGCTCTCATTCTCTCCCTGACGCATGTTGAATAAGGTAAGGGTAGCTCTAGGCTGTCTCCTAGCGCTGGGGAATTGATGCAGGAACAATTCGCTGAATTCAGACCACGAGTGCACAGTGTCTGGTCCCAGTTGAGTGAACCATTGCTGTGCAGCCTTAGACAGAGTGGTCAAGAACACTCTGCACTTAACGCCCTCTCCATATCGATGTAATAGAGCAGCATTCTCAAACCTCATCAGGTGCTCGTACGGGTCCGTGGTGCCATCATATTCAAAGTTCAAAGGTTTGAAATTAGAGGGCAGTTCATCTTGCAAAATACTAGATGAGAATTGATATCCAGTGGTATAAGAGGGTTTACTTACATTGTCAGTAATATGTTTCTGCATATCCCTCATCTCCTTCCGCAAGGCCTGTATCTGATCACTGACGGCTCCTTGATACGTGTCGTCCGTGCTTTCTCCCATCCCTGTATCCAGGGTGGTATCCCCAAGGACCCTTTCCACATCCCTCCGAGGGGGTCTTTCCAGGATGCTCCTTTCAGCCTGGGAAGGTACCTTTTCTTCTGGGTTTTGAGGGGGATCCTCGTTCCTGGAAGGGACTGGAACCGAGTCAATGACCCGCTCTGGTGGATTTGGGCGTGTGCCCTTATGAGTAGGTTCGGGAGGGCGGAGTCCTCGAGCCGCAATTATTCTTTCCACTGATTGTGCGATCATTTCATCCAACTGATCTCGAGAGACAGTCAGGAGTTCCGGTTGAGCGCTAGGGTTATCCCTATTGATTCCACTCCCGGAAGCTCCCGAGGTGCCTGGTACATCTCCCTCCAGAGCAGGAGGGATATCCTCCGACGTATGATCTACAGACTGTTTCCCTAGATTTCGATTTAAGGGAAACCCTAGAGGAGGAATGTCTTCTGGTGTATGATCCACGGGTCGTTTCCCTAAATTTCGATTTAAGGGAAACCCTGGAGGAGGCGGAGGAAGAGGAGGAGGAGTAGAATCTCATTTCTCCTTCATCTGCTTCGATAAGTCGTGTCCTCCACCCATTTAAGTACGGAATTTTTCTCACGCCTTAGCTTAAAAGTTTCCCACAGACGGCGCCAGTTGATGCGTCGAAAAAGAACGCTTACGGATGTCAATCGTTCCTTTGCGAGCACTGCTAATCACGAGTTTGAATCACGTGTTTATCCTTGGCAAAACTTCAAAGAAATCTCATTGGAAATCCACAAATGACCTGCAAAAGTACGCCGGAGGGGGGCTCCGGCGTAGAAGCTCCGACGCTCAAGTCAGATTCAATCGTTGGCGAAATCAAAGAGGAATTCCCCTGTATGTCTAGGGAAATTCCGGCGAATATAGTGGAGTTTCTCCTCCAATCAGTGTACAATTCGTGTAAAAGTATGTAAAGTATGTATTCTGTAAAAAACGTATGTATTTGTTTAAGAACCTAACCAAGAATAGGGAAATAACCTCGTTTATATACCTGGCCCCTCTCTCTGCGGAGAGGGGAAGACTTCTTCTCCCTATATTCTCGGCCCATCCCCGTAAATCCGGCCTCAAATCCCTAAGGACTCGGCCTCTCTCCCTGAAGACTTGGTTCTTCAGCTTATCGGCTCCTACTTTCGTGGGTTTGAACTATTCCTTTGACTTGGCTAAGAAAGATGGACTATACATTCCATATTTGGGCCGGACCACTTCAAGCCCAAGGGCTATTAATCTCTTCAAATATGGGCCAAAGGCCCACTCACCCTGATATCTCTAATTTCCCTACTTAAGCCCAGGGGTGTATTAATCCTGTTTCTTCGACGTATTGACCTAATCATAACTATCATAATTTATCCCGTTTCCACATGTCGACTTCTCAGAGAGTGACATATTTATCTACATCAGTAGTTGACCTTTCCATTTACAGTTGAAACCGAATTTACTCATTCAATTCATTGTTTTCATTACGCCCTCAATTAATGCAACATCTCTTTAAATTATTTAACATTAATTATATAATTAAATAACATTTATCATATTTAAAAGCTTTTTAACTGCAATGTTGTTCGAATAAATTAATTATAAATTATCTTTTAATACTTATAAATGTGTTTTTAATATTTTAATTATTCTTATTCAATTAATTAATTTTTCAAAGCTTCTAACAACAATTACACGTAATTTAATAAAATAACCTCAGTATCTATAAAATATTAAATAAATCATTTTTAATATGTATTATTTTTAATAATTTTGACATATCTTAATACTCTGTATTTGTGAGAATATAATGGGACACGTGTCACAATTCTATCCCTCTACACAATCTCTCTCTTCACCAAAATCGTCTATTTCACAATTCTATCCCTCTACACAATCTCTCTCTTCACCAAAATCGTCTATTTCAAAATCCCTGCATTCTCAGCCATTCTGATTAAAAAAATCTATTTTTTTTATTTTAATCTCAAAATTTTAAATTATAATTATTAATTTATATTAAATATTAAATTAAATAGATTTGCAACGAAGGATTTTAAAAAAAATCCTATTAATAAATCCAATTTTGAATATTCAATTTAAAGTTTTGAATATTCAAATTTAAGTTTATCATTAATTTTTATCAACTTTCTACCTTAATTATCGTACATTTAAATTATAATTCCAATTATATAAAGTATAAGAATAAACCATTTGTTTGCTTGACATTAAATTTTTACTCTCGTAACATCTACAACCACTTCTTGAATGAATGTATAGGATAGATTTTAAACTTTTCTTCAATTATTTTTTTGTGTTCTCTCACCTTTTTTCTCCATTTCTACCATTATTTTTATTTATGTTTTCGTTTTGCATTATTTTTTTCTCTAATCAAATATCAGTGTTTCGTTTTACAGATTTTTCTCTAATCTATAGTTTTTTGTTTTGTAGATTTTTTTTCTCTAATCAATATCAACGCTTTAGTTTTGCATAATTTTTTCAATGTTTTCGTTTTATTTGCAAAATTCTCATTTACGTGTTGATTATAATTTTTTTTTTTTTTTTTAGAAATTATCATTAAATTATCCATTAATGTAAAATTAGGATGATTTTTGGTAATTTTTTTTTAGGAGAACTCATCACTGTTGAATTCTTCCTTCTATAATTTTATTTGGATCGAAATTTTTCGATTATTCAGATTTTGAAAAAAAAAAAAATCGGTCTCGCTCCATTTATGTGCATTGAATTTGAATATCTGAAAGGTCTCTCTGTTTTTTTTTTGGATTATGATTTAGTCTATTTTGTTGCTTCTTTCAACAGTGAGCCTTGCGCCGGGTGCTGCCCACGTACACCAAAATCTTATAATCTCTTAGTAATTTACATCTCCATGTAAATTACAATATCCAATTTTCTCTAATCAATAATTATATTTTGTTTTACATAAATTTTTATTATATATTTATGTAGTAGATGTGTTTAATGATTTTCAAATGTTCGAATGTCAACAAATTTCATATGATTAATGTTTTCATATCTTTTTTAATATTTTGTTATATTTCCACGCTCTATTCAAATATTCAAATGTTCGAATGTCAATATTGAAATTCAAATTTCATATGATTAATTTTTTCATATCATTTTTAATATTTTGTTATATTTTCACGCCCTATATTTTTCTCTCCGCGGGTACCCACTCCACCCCGCGAGCTTTGGGTTAGGATCTGCCCCGTACGTATTGGGTATGAGTCGGGTTGGATCTTATGTCCGACCCGACCCGAATTAATATATAAACTTTATATAATATATATATATATATAATATTAATTAAAAAAAAAAACTCTTCGCATGAATATCGTAGCTTATGAAAATATATGTAAATCAATAAAAAAAATGTATATTCCACAATTCATTCAAGTCTATCAAAAATCCATATAAATCAATAAATTCTATTTTTAATAGAACTCTATTCAAATCGGAAAAAGGCGTTTGAATTATGAATTGAATTATGAATTATTTTATTTTATACAAGATTCTTTATTCTCTTCTCTCGATCTCAATTGACTACAACCGCCATAATTTAAATTATATATGAATTATTTTATTTTATATTATTTCATAATAAATTTAACGGGCTATATGATACAAAGATACAATCGGATCTGCCCGTACGTATTGGTATGAGTCGGGTTTGGATCTTATGTCCGACTCGCGGGTATTCGACCCGACCCGAATTAATATATAAACTTTATATATATATATATATATAATATTAATTTTAAAAAAAAAACTCTCCGCATGAATATCTGAGTTTATGAAAATATATGTAAATCAATAAAAAAAAAATGTATATTCCACAATTCATTCAAGTCTATCAAAATCCATATAAATCAATAAATTATATTCTTAATAGAACTCTATTCAAATCGAAAAAGACGTTTGAATTATGAATTATGAATTATGAATTATGATTTGAATTATGAATTATTTTATTTTATAGAAGATACTTTATTCTCTTCTCAATTTATTCTCTTCTCAATTGACTACCACCGCCATAATTATATATGAATTATTTTATTTTATATTATTTCATAATAAATTTAATTATAAATTTTTATCTGACTTGAATCCAACATACTGTATGATACAAAGATACATATCTATACGGGTGACTTAGAGGTATGTATAATTTAAATTATAAATTACTTATTTTATTTTAATACAAAAATACATTCCAATGTGCAATGATGTAGCAAAGAAACTATATGTATGTTCTTATATACTATTCTAAAATAATTTTAAAAACTTTTTAAGATATATAGAGTATTGTGAAAGATTTTAGAATTTTTTTTAGTTATTCTCATATTCTAGAATAATTTAAAAAACTTTAATTAGAAAAGTTAATTGTTAATAAAGAAAATATAAAATATTCCAACAAAGTTAGATTAGTTAATTGAAGTGTCAAATAAATATGAAGAGAGATCGCCCTAAAAAAAAAAATGGATTAGAGATGTATACCGACTTAGTTGAGAAAATTATGCAATTATTTGTTATAATATAGTAATAGTTTTTAATAATTTATTTATTTTTATAAATTTGTTTATATTTTATTATTGTTTATATAATATTAATTTATTATACAATGTTAAAATTGAATGGAAAAAAACCTGACGGGAAAATTAAAAACTTTTTCTTTAAAGGGATGTTTGTTTTGGAATGAAAAATTTTAAATTTAGAATTTTAAAATCTTACCCTACAAATAACTATAAACCCTATAAAAGTTTGCCGTATAAATATAACTCTATATATATACTTTATAATAACCTATATAAAGACTTATACTTCTCTACTATAAAGTTAAATCATACCCAACTTAAATTCCAAAACAAACACAAAACATATAAGTCATTAAAATTTCAAAATCTACTAGATTTTGAAACCCTCAAAATCCCAAAATAAACATCCCCTTAATTTTGTAGAAGTATGGTTTCCTATTTAATTGTATTTTGTCATTGTGGAAAATCATGCCATCATACTATAAATGTTGTGAAGTTTTTAGAAATTTGTAATTTTATATATTTTTTTATGAATAAAATTATTTTATAATTTTCTTACTTATTAAAAATATTTTCTTAATTTTACGATTAAAATTATAATTTTATTAATGCATATGTTATTAATATATTAAAAAAATATTATAATATATAAAAATATAAATACAATAATATAGATTCAAATTTGTAAAAATGTATATGTTATAAATATATTAGAATAAAAAAAACTTTAAGATTATATAAAAATTAATATAGTATTTAAAGTTATTATTTTAATAAATCGATCCTAATATAATATTTAATGTTAGTATTATTTTAATAAATCGATTCCGCGTTTTACGCGGGTATAGGGCTAGTATCTCTAATAATTTTTGTATCATTTTATAAATAAATTCTAATACTTTTTTGTCATATAACTTAAGGCAATTGTTTATGTGTACCAGTTACATGTATGTAACTGGCTATTTACCCTCTTTTTTTAATAAATCCACACTCCCTTTTTTTTAGGCACTCCATTCTTTTAGGCACTTATGTGCACAAGTTACATACATGTAACTAAATCCAATTTTTTTACATGGGTTATTAGTTATTTACCTTCTTTTTTATTAATTTCACCCCCAAAATTTTAAAAAGAAAAATACATGTAAAATACTATATTACCATTTTATCAATTAAATTAAAATACAACTCATTAAAATTATAATTATACACCGACTATCGATTCACCAATGAATCACCACGAAGTCAAATATTATTCTATTTTTTTAACTTTTAAAAAATAAATATAAAAACATAACAAATATTAAAAAAATATGAAACTCAAAAATAAAATTATGAAATAAAATTTCCAGTTTTTTTTTTTCAAAAAATGACCAAAATTTAGGAAAAAAATACAAAATAAATTGAAAAAAAAATAAACTAAAAAAATTCAACTTTTTTTTTTAATTTGGGTATAAATGTATGAATATGACATGCTCACTTTCTAGTTTTAATGTGATTTATAATAACTAAGATTATTTTGTTATGTCTTCATTATTTATAAAATGATATCTGGTTTGTTACAAGTTTTTTAAAGTTGTAGATTATTTTTTAAAACTAATTAATAATATAATCTAATTGAAAAATAAAATTTATATTTAGAAACTTAAATGAGTTGAGAATTGGGGAAGAAACCAGCATAATATTGCATCAGCTTTATTATTTTCTTTGGGGTCATCGTCATGTTGATGCATTCATATGTTTATTGAGTGTGATCGTATCTAT
Source organism: Galeopsis tetrahit (assembly GCA_963675135.1). Lineage (NCBI taxonomy): Eukaryota > Viridiplantae > Streptophyta > Magnoliopsida > Lamiales > Lamiaceae > Galeopsis > Galeopsis tetrahit. Next base: position 10,524,131 of record OY776131.1, read on the forward strand.
TAATTGAATTGTGTGTTCAGTGTGATTCATTCTCACTTTTGTTCTTCTTACTAGTTAGTTAATATCATTTTTTTAATATTGATGTATTAATTTGCATGGTATGCCTGGAATTATAAATGTGTTAAGTTATGTATTTTTTGTTAAATATAAATATTAGTTTAAATACGATATAGTATTAGTACGCCTATGGTATAGTACTAGTTAATATATTGTATAGTACTAGAGATTAATGTGGGTATAAAAATATTACAGAGTATTTAATATATGAACTAATACTATACAATATTTGAATTTATACTATACTATATTTGAACTAGTATCATAGAGTATGTGAACTAATACTATACAATATCTGAACTAATACTATACTATATTTGAACTATTACCATAAAGTATGTGAACTCGAAACTCAAAAAAATTAAAACATGTACCAATATAAACTAATATTATACTGTATATGAACTAATATGTACAGTACTGCATATTAACTAATAATATACTCCCTCCGTCCCGTATTTACTTTCATAGGTAGGTGGACACGTAAATTAAGAAAGTGTAATAATGAGTGGAGTTTTGAGGGGTAATTTTGTAAAACTTTATGTATAAAGTAAAGAATGAGTTGACTTTTGTGTATGTGTATAGAAAAAGTAATGGCATTTGTGTAAAATTGAGGATATTTTAAGGGTGGAGTTTATAAAGGGTTTTCCATTTTAAGGGTGTGAAAGTTATTGTGGGACGTCCCAAAAAGGAAAGTGTGAAATTTATTGTGGAACGGAGGGAGTATCATAATACTTATCAACGGTTATCATAACACTTATAAACTAAAAATTATATTCATAAAAAATTAAAATAAAGTGATTAAAAAATGAAAGTTCAAATGAAAAAAATAATTAAACAATGTAAAACGAAGTGAAATTTGTAAGGAATGAAGTAAAAATTTAAAAGGATAAGGTGAAAATTATACCCCAATTAATTAAAGTAAAATAGTACCAATAAAATTGAACACTTGCCTAAGAGAGGTGAGAGTTTTTTTTTTTTTAAAACAAATTATTATTATACTATTTAATACTTAAAAAAACAATTAATATTATTTTTAAAATTTTCTTATTAGACTTTAAAATTTTAGAATAATTATTTATGACATAAAAAGAAAGTACGTTAAAAAAAATTATCATTTAAAACACAAATGATAAACTTGAAGAAAAATAAATTTAAAAAATAATATTAAAAAGATAAATATAAATATCAATTGAGTAAAATAAAAAAAAAAAAATAAAAAAAAAAATTAATGGAGTATTATTTTTTAATGATAAAATTAAAAAAAAATTAATTGAAGTAAAATAAAGGCCCATGAAAAAATGTATGTGTTAAATTGATATAGTAAATGGGTAATGTGTTATTGGATTGGATATAGTAAATGAGTCATGTGTTATTTGTAATGGGTTATTGGATTGGATATAGTAGTTACATATATTGGATTGGATATAGTAGTTACATACATGTAACTGGTACACAAGAGTGCAACTCAAGAATATATCAATTTTCAAAATAGTCAAATATCCTTTATTATAGTATCTTTATTATTATTGTTTATATTTCCGAATAACAATAACGAAAATATTAAATTAAAGAATATATATTCGATCTTGTTATGTATTATAGTTATGCATATTATATGTTATATGTATTTTTAATGCATATATGCTATTATATGTATTAAATTTTCGCATATTAACTTATATATGAACTACTTTGTGCATATATTATACTACATTTAGTTTGCTATGCATATTTGTTGTATAGTAATTATATTAAAAAAACAATAGTGTTTATACCTTTTGTAGGTTCCTTTTTATGTTTCTAATTAATTTTAATTAAAAGAAATATATATTCAAATAAACGGAAACTTTTGAACTAAAAGAGAACTATATATGAATTTCAATCTGGATAATAATTTTTGTATTTATCCTTATGATTGTGTATACTGAATATTAATATTAATAATTTATGTATTACTTCGTAAATAATTTATATGTATTGATGTATGCATATACTATATTATACGGAGTATGTATTATATTTGTGCATGTTCTTTAATATATGATTATTAACAAATACCTCTAATTCAACCACAAGCAAAAACCAATGATAAAACAAACCAATAAAATATAATTTATATGTATTGTATCATATGATGAAACCGAATGTAATCAAATGCAGATCATGCTTTCTCAGTGTCATATGATAAATTAAAAGCTTTACCCAAACAACATGTCAATATGTACTACTTGAACAGAATAACACTATATGTATGCATCTTTCTTTACTCACTAAGTCTGCTATCTATTTTCTTTAGGCGCTTTTTCATAATTTTTCTTCCTCCTTCATTAATTTGAATGTCGGATCTCTTCCGTCTAGTCATTTGCAAAAAATATATTACCAAATTGTATGGAAATTAAAATCTTTAGCCACATGCAAACACATCTTAAACGAATATGCCCCATCCATACTAAATACATAGATTTTCTTATAAATACAAAAAAATTATAGTAAAATACGTTTCTATGATTTTATAAAATGATCTAATCATTGAATCGAATATACCTCATATGCTATTTATTATGTTTCTCTAAAATGCAAAAAACAGAGATCGTTAGAACTAAGAAAACAGAGAAGGAAACATCTTATGCAAAGCCAGTATAATCAACGAAGGAAACATCTTATAAAATGCATGTAGTCGAATTTTTTTTAATCATCCCTAAAATCAACGAAAAACCCAGTATATGCAAAGCCCTAAAAATCAGATTTTTTCCATAAACTCAATATCATTTATTCAGAGAATCGAACAACAATAATATGCAGAAGATGATTTTTCCACTCAATACCTTGAACGATTCTCTGCACAAGCGTTGTTCTTGCTTTTCGTTTTCTTCTTCCAGTTTCAATGGAGAGAGAATAAAAAATGTTTTAGGAATTAATGTTGGATGAGTTGTTAGGAAAGTTATTTGAATTAAGAATTGGGAGCGATTATCGAGCAAAGAAATATTTCAAATTTTTATTAAAGGTTTTGGATTTAGTTGACTTTCCTTTGTTTAAATTAATTAAATCTTCTTATTTCAAAATTGAAATTCTTATCAAAACAGTAGGGGTAGAATTGTACTTTAATTTGTTAATTTGACTTGATTTGTAATTGTAATAAAATTTTCCTTGAATTACAAAAACTTAGGGTGAAATGTCCTATAGTGTAATTTACCCTAAATTAAATGGGTCACACTTGTGTGCCCTCGCGTGCACCATGCATACATCACCAAAATAGAATATACCCAATTCTTTTTACCACAGTCTGCACCTGCTCATTTTATAAATTCACCCAAAATATTTTTTTAAAAATAATTACATTTAAAATACTATATTATTCTTTTATTAATTTACACAAAATATAATAAAATCAACCACAATTTGTATATTTATAATTTGCAACCGGATCATTGTCGAGTTACCATCGATTCACCACCAAGTCATCCATATTCTTTTTAATTTTTATTCCCTCTCCTCTTTTCCTTTTTTGTTTCCATTTTTAAATTTTTTTCAGACTTTTTATTTCTTTCATTTTTTCCCTTTTAATTTTTTTCTCTTTTATTTTTTTGCCTTTCTTTTTTTTTTTTCAATTTTTTTCATGTGTATTTTCTTAAATTTTAATACAAAATAATATTATAGTCGATAATACAATAAGTAATAACCAGTAATACAATAATCAGTAATGCCATTAACAATAATCAGTAATACCATGAACATTAATCAGTAATATATTATACAAATAACAAATAATTTCACAAATCTAATTATATTCAATAATACCAAATTTAATTATCAGTAATACCATATGCATTAATCTGTAATACAATAAACAATAATCAGTAATGCCTTAAACAGTAGTAATAAATAATTTCACATAATCAGTAACGAACAATAACCAGTAATACCACAATTAATAATCAATAATACCGTAAAGTAATCATTAATATTAATTCAACAGTGTATTAATATGGAATAATCAATAATACCATAAACACAAATCAATAATACCATAAATAACAATCAGTAATACCATGAAAAAAAATAGCATTACCACAATTGTATCGTACTTCCCTTTTTACTTTCATACCCCTCTTCCACCGTTATCATCACCATTCAAGAAAATTCCATCAATTTTTTTCATTATTATTATGCATTTTAGTAATTTCTTTTTCTAAGATGAACAATTCGCAGATCTTCAAGCTTGGCAGAGGGAAAGGAGAGTGGAATACACCCTTTGTCTTTTTCTCTTTCATTCATTTCTTCTCCTCAATTCCATTAGTCCTCTTTGTCTACTACCTCCTCTGTTTTGAATTTCCTGTCAGTAGAAAACATTATCTCCTTCAATTTAGGGGTTTTTTCTTTGCCTCATTAATATACAGAGCAACCTACTGTATTTCTTTGGACATCTTCTACACAATGGTCATCAATTTATTAAAAAAGCTCACCACATTGCTATTGCAAGAACAGAGCAACAATGATATTTGCATTCATACGTCTTAACTTACATTAAACAAAAGACAATATAGACAACAATTTTAATTTAGTTCCTTCTAGCTTCTACCTAATTTTCTCTTCAGATTTCTTTCCCTTTCTCTAAAGAACTCAATCTAAATATTTGAAATCCACAATATACTAACAGATATTGCGACCACAACAACGATAACCCACAAAATCCAAATCCATTTGGGTATCACACTATCCACAGCCCCACTCAAGTACAAGGCAAACATTCATACACAAAATAAGGACCCATAAAAACCCTCACAACAGAGTACATAACACAAAAAAGAGGAGACAAAATATCAAACACCTTAGCTGCAAATTTGACGAAATCGTGACAAAAAGAAGTACCCAAGGTGATACTTGTCGAACAGGATGCGGTGGTGGTGCATTCCACCGATTGGGCTGCCGATTGCCGGAGGAGGCGTCGAATTTTCAGAAATCCCATGTAAGAAAAGTCAAAACCACCGGTTGAGCCGCCGGTTGCCGGAGGAGGCGCGGAGGCCTAATAACTGTTGTTGAAGCATCAAGGCCTTAGCGGCGTCGTTGCTGATTCGGTGCTGTCGCAGCTTCGACGTGAGCGCCGCCGCCGACTGCTCCTCCATGTGCGACGACGAGTGGTTTCCGACTAGGAAAAGGAGGAGGCGACGGGTGTAGGCACGGAGAAGAGCATCTGTTGGAGAAAATCGTCGTGAGAGGAAGTTGGATCGAACATCTGATGGTGGTGAATTTCTTGAAAGGATGAGATTTGAAGTTGCCCTGCAAAAATGGAAGAAGAAGTTGAAGGCGGAGAGACAGACATTGAAGGGAGAAGTGGAAGGAATTGATAAAATTGATTATAAAATAGTAAGGGGGCACCGTACACTCGCGTGTCTATGAGAATTTGGCTAAATTGAAAATAAAATTTTTGCACAGGTAAAAATTGGAAATTGAAAATTGTTTTATTAATTAGAATGGGAAGAACTCAGGTGTATGTAAAATCTACCAAATCTCACTGATTAAGGTATATACATGCAAATTCTTGGGTCAACCCGATTTGTACGAGCTGATGCAAGAATATATAACCTCAATATCAATATTTTAACTAGTTTCTATGATTGGTCTAGTGGAAAAGTAAGTTTCTATGACGTGAAGAAAGAGTGGAGAAATGAAAGAAATTGAGTCTTATAATATGTTTAATTTTAGTTTATTAAATAAAAAAATAATCTTTAAAATATGTACTTTGTAAATGTGTTATTCTATTAAAAGATTAAAAAAATGCTGTAGTAATATATATATTACATTATATATATATATAAAAAAAATTATTTATAAAATGGTAAAGTCTAGTATGCACTCGAGTGCATGTTATTCGCCCTAGTCCATGTTGCACTTTTCAGTTTTAGTCACTTAGGCCATCTCCAAAGGAGAGGCAAATGGCATGTTTATACCCCAATTGATCTCCAACGCCTACGCAAAAGGTGAGGCTAATTGCCATTGATGAATAGTGTGTGGCAAAATTTGCCACAACACTATTCACGTGGCAAATAGTTTTTATTTATTTTATTTATTTATTTTATTATTTTGATTTTGATTTTAATTAATAATTATTAAGATTTTAAAATTAAAAGTATACAATTTAATTTTAAGACAACATTAATAATTTAAATTACAAAAATACAATACGAAATAAAACATAAATACTACAAACTTAAATTACAATAGAAAATAAAACGAACATACTACAAATTAAAATTACAATACAAATAAAACATACATACTACAAATTTAAATTACAATATTTGATAAAATGGAATATAAAAAACATAAAATTAAGAATATTCTAAGAGAATATTCCCGTTGAGTTAAAATTTGAGTTGAATGGTTGGAGATGATTTTACTGTTTGACTCAAATTTGGTGGCAAATTGGGGGATTTAGTGGCAAATTTGCCACCAGGGTTGGAGATGGTCTTACACTTTTTGGTAAATGGTGTTGCACTTTTCAATTATTACTAAAAATATTATTATACAGTTTAATAATTGAAAAGTGCAACACCATTTACCAAAAAGTGTAAGTCAGTAAAATTGAAAAGTACAACATGGACTAGGGTGCATAACATGCACTCGAGTGCATAACAGACCAACCCTTATAAAATAAATCAATATATTACCAACATAAAAATATTGTTTTTATAAAAAAGCAATAAAACTATAGAGATAATTATACTCTTACTCGATAAAAGGCATACCGAGTAGTTTCAGTTGACTCACACACTTAGAATAAATATATTTTTTGACTGACTCATATTGTTTTTAACATTTATAAAAATATATATTTTCATAAATTTTTACTACATACAACATAAGTGTTTATTGACTAATTTTTTTATTAAATATGGTATATCATCAGTTCATTAATTACACCTAAAATATTAAAAAAAAAAAAATTACTTGTGATAGATAGAATTAATGATATTCAAATTTCACTCAAAATTACTTAGCATTAGTTGGTTGCATGAAATAAAAAATTTGCAATCACATTCATCTGTTTTGTTTTGGTGGATGAATATATGATTGCATTTTTTATCTCAACCAACTTTTTTTTTAATAGTACAAAACTATTAAATGGCCCTGTGCATTTTTTATTAATTATTTAACTTTAAATTTATATAAATGAATTATTCTATATATGTTAAACGAATTTTAATAACTACATACATTTTTATTTATTATTATTTTTATAAATGAATTAATCTTTGTGAAAATACATGTAGCTACTGTATTAGTTTTTTTATATATAATTATTCAATTTTTTATTATTAAAAATATTACATGTATACATAAATGAATAATTTTTTTAAGTAAAATAAATAAATTAAATGTTTAATAGTTCTGTACTATTCAAAAAATATTGCGAAAATAAATTCTTAAAATATTTGTTTTTCTAATTTTATGGGGGGATATGCCTGCAATCATATATTTTCCATATATTCTTTGAAAATGCAGTATCACCGATTAAGAAAAGATCATTTTTCCTTTTTTTTTTTTAATTCACATAATTTAATTCTAAATTATTTAAATATTATTAATTATAGTACTTTTTCCTCATTTCAAGAACTCGTTTCATATTAAATTATTTTTTGAATATAATTCCAAACTATTTTTTCTCTTCTTTCTGAACTCTAATTCACATCATTTAATTATTCCCCCCCCCCCCTTTTTCTTGCGAAGATCATCACTCCCATCGCTATCTTCCTTCATATGATGATTATAGTTAATCTTCTTCCGAACCCTCTTCGAAGGGCTCCCTATTTCCGCCCCTTCTTCTTTCTTCATCTTTCAAGGTTTCTGCTTCCTTAACCTCCATGGTAAATAAAAATTATTTTTATTGAATATCAATACAACCCTCTTAAACTTGTAGCTACAAGGAGTTCGAAATTGGAAGTTTATGGGGGTGTGATTGAGATGGAAAGTGACCAATTTTATAGTAAAAAAAATCTCAAAAATCCCACCTTTATTTTGTTTCAGAAAACACTGAAGAGGCGGGTTTGTATGGTAGTGTATTCTGTGGGCAGTGTTCGTAAATTTTAAAGTAATTAGGGCATTTTAACCGATAAAATTGTTTCATCTTTATGTGATATTAGTCTGATGAAATTAGAATTGGAAATAGAAAATGATTTGTTTTATTGATCTGTCTGTAATATCAAACGGTAATTGAAAATTGAAATGTAGAATTTGTTTTATTGATCTGTCAGTAATATCAAACGGTGGTAATTGGAAATTGAAATGTAGAATTTGTTTTATTGATATGTCTGTAATATCAAATGGTAATTGAAAATTGAAATGTAGAATTTGTTTTATTGATATTAAAATCTAAAAATATAGTGTAAAATCTACCAAATCTCACTAATTAAGGTATATATGGGTCAACCCTGTTTGTACTAGCTGATGCAAGAATATATAACCTCTAATTCACATCATTTAATTGTTCTTTGGCTTTATTCCCCCGTTTTTGTTGCGAAGATCATCACTTCCATCGCCCTATTTCCGCCCCTTCTTCTTTCGGAATCTCGCTTCCGCCACTTAATTCCATGTTTTCTTCATCTTTCAAGGTTTCTGCTTCCTTAACCTCCATGCATGGTAGGAGTACATGAAAATTGAATATCACTCTATTTATCCACAAAAATCCGAGCTCTTTGTTTTCCCTCTTAAACTTGTTGTAGCTACAAGGAGTTCGGTATTGGAAGTTTATGGGGGTGATTGAGATGGGAAGTGACCAATTTTATACAATAAAAAAAAAAATCTCCAAAATCCCCCCTATATTTTGTTTCAGAAGAGCAATGAACAGGCGGATTTGTATTGTACTGTATTCTATTCTATGTGCGCTGTTTGTGAATTTTAAAGCAATTAGAGCACTTTAAACGATGGTACAAATTGAAAAATTGGTATTTCTGTCTATAATATCAAACGGTACAAATTGAAACCTGTGACATCTCAACCTAATAAAATTAGAAATTGGAAATTGAAATTAGAATTTGTTTTATTATTTGGAATTTCTGCTTGTAATATCAAACTGGCACAAATGGGAATTGGAAATTGAAACTTTTGCTTGTAATATCAAACAGGCAAAATTGGAAATTGAAATTTAGAATTTATGCATGTAATATCAACATCAAACCAGGTAGAAATTGGAACAATAAAATGATTTTCCCTTCATGTATCAACATAATAAAATTAGAAATTGGAAATTGAAATTTGTAATTTGTTTTATTGATTGAAAATTTGAATTTCTGGCTGTAATATCTAACCAAATACAAATTGGAAATTTGAACAATAAAATTGTTTTACATACTTGCGATATCAACATGATAAAATTTTGAAATTTGTTTTATTAATATTGAAAATTGGAATTTCTACTTGTAATATCAAATTAGGTACAAATTGAAAATTGAAATTTAGATTGTCATATAAATCTGATAAAATTAGAAATTGAATTTTTTGTCTGTAATATCAAATCAAGTATAAATTAAAATTGAAAATTTGAATTTCTGCCTATAATATATAATATCAAACTAGGTAGAAATTTGAAATTGTTTCATTAATTTGAACTATAGAAATGGATTTAGGACTGTGAATACTATTTACTCTTTTAGTTTAGAGGTAGTCTCATTTATGGAGATACAACCCATATTACTCTTTTTTTACTTGTAAGGTACATCTTGTACCATATAGAACTCTTTCTTAGTTTATAAAAACTTTTTTCACTAAACAAAAAAAAGTATTCGACAATATTATTAATAAATAATTAATATTATGCTACTATTAAAACTTAGTTTTATAAATTTAAGAAATTGAAAATTGAAACAATAAAATGGTTTTACCTGGTACAGCCTGATAAAACTAGAAATTGAAATTTAGAATTTTTTATATTAATTGAAAATTAGAAATTGAAATTTAGAATTTGTTACTATATTAATTGAAAATTTTGGAATTTCTGCTTGTAACATAAAACCAAATACAAATTGAAAATTAAAATTTGGAATTTATGTCTGTAATATCAAACTAGGTAGAAATTGGAAATTGGAACAATAAAATGGTTACCTAACCTGTTAAAATTAAATAATTGGAAATTGAAATTTATAATTTGTTTTATTAATTGGAATTTATGACTGTAATATCAAACCATGTACAAACTGAAAATTGAAATTTTAAATTTTAAATTTTTGCATGTAATATCAACTGTTTGTACGAGCCGATGCAAGTATATATAATCTCAATATCAATATTGTAACTAGTTTCTAGGGTTGGTCTAGTGGAAAAGTAATTTTCTTATGTTTGGTTCAGTTTAAATATTTGTTAAGTTCAATGTACAAATGAAAGAAAATGTATTGTCCACGGTTACTTTTAAATTAAAATTGTTTTGTAAAACCCGCGTACGTGATTGTAAAAAAAAAATATATATTATATATATATATGTTTAGTTCATTTTAAATATTTTTTTAAGTTCAATGTACAAATGAAAGAAAATGTATTGTCCACCGTTACATTTAAATTAAATTTGTTTGTAAGTTATTGAAGAAAAAGAAATTTAAATATAAATTATTTAAAATATATAAAAAAATATTATTTTATTCAATTTTAAAAAAATGACGTGAAGAAAGAAAGGAGAAATGAAAGAAATTGTGTCTTATAATATGTTTAATTTTAGTTTATTAATTAAAAATAATCTTTAAAATATGTATATATTTGTAAATGTGTTATTCTATTAAAAGATTAAAAAAAATGTTGTAGCAAAATATATATATATATATATATAAATAATAATAGAATAAAAAATAAAAAAAATATTTATAAAATAAATCAATATATTACAAACATAAAAATATTAATTTTATAAAAAAACATTAAAACTACAGAGATAATTATACTCTTACTCGATAAAAGACATACTTACATGGGCGAATGCACGTTATGTAGGAGGAGGGTCTTGGCCCCCTTTATCCATTAAACAGTGCATATATAATATAGACAAAGTGGGATAGCTCAAGTGGTTAGAGCTTAGGTCTGGGTTCGAGTCATGGGAAGGGGAAAAAGGGATGGGTATTTAACTTCCATCATACTTTTTTTTGGCTTTAACCTTTGGAAATGGGTGGGACTATTTACACCTCCATTTCGGTTTAGAACACTCCCCCGATTGATGCACACCCCCTAAAATATGTTAGGATGGATGGACCCCCTCCATGAATTGTCCTAAATACCCCTCCTCCTCAAAACCCTATTTACTAAACACACACCCCTCAAAACCTTACTTTCTTCCACCTTCATCCTTCCACCTCCAACCTTCAATCTTCAAACTTCCACCCTCCACAACCTCTCCAGCCGCCTCCAGCCACCGCCCCGACCTGCCGTCTGCCGCCCCTTCTCCAGCCGTCGCCCCGACCTGCCGCCCCCTCCGCCCCCTCCGCCTCGTCCGGCCGCCCCCTCCCCGATCCACCTGATGTCGCCGCCGATATCGCCGCCGTCGTCTAACCCATGGGAAAAATCGCCGATATCGTCGCCGTCGTCAAGGGTGTCGACGAGAGTGAATATGCTCGACACTGGTTTGTCGAAAATGTTAAAAAAAATTGAAATTTTTCTAAGTTTCTGAATTTTTTTGTTCGTTGTTCATGGTTTGTGGTGTTGTGGTGGTGGTGGTGGCGGCGGCGGCAGTGGTGGTGACTGGTATAAATTAGGTTTAGGGTTTCAAGGTGATGGAGGGGTGCATTAGGTTTAGTTACATTATTATTATATTATTAAAGCGAAAGGGGGAGTGTTCTAAACCGAAATGGAGGTGTAAATAGTCCCACCCTTTGGAAATAACTAAACAGGCCCATTCCTTTCTATTTCATCTTCTAATTGCTTAGTTTATTTTCTTTCAAAATTGAAAATCCACGCCTGTGAAACACGCGGCTGCACTTATTCATGCTAGATTTGTAATTTTAGTTTGTATTTATATACTCCATTATTTACTTTATTTTGTTATTTGTTAATTTAATATTTTGATTATTTTTAATTAAAATATTTAATTTAAAATTAATCCTCCAATTGTTAATTGATGTATTTTTTGAATTTAATTTGTAGGTTCAACATAGATTTACTTAATAGATAATTGATGTATTTTTTGAATTCTAACCGATTTTAAGTTTGCTCTAACCACTTGAGCTATATTTTTAAAAAAATTATGATAATTAATATATTATTGGGAAATACATTTTTTTGTCCTTTAAGTTATGTCAATTTTGATTTTTGTCCTCTAAATTTTTTGACTTTAAAATTAGTCCCTTATATTTACAAATTTTAAGATTTTTGTCCTCTAAATTTTTTGACTTTGAAATTAGTCAATAATGTTTACAAATTTTAAGATTTTAGTCATTATTACACGCAATCGAAGGTAAACATCATGTAATTATTTGCAAATCGTTGATTTTGTCGTTTACATGCACATTTAGCCTCAAACCGCGTATCTACAAATAATCGACAAAGTCAACGATTTGCATGATGTTTTACCTTCGATTGTAGGTAATAACTAATAAGGACTAAAATCTTAAAATTTATAAACATAAGGGACTGACTAGATTGTAGATAATAACTAATAAGGACTAAAATCTTAAAATTTATAAACATAAGGGACTGACTAATTCTTACTGTTGGCCCCCTCAACTATTCATTCTGGGTCCGCCCCTGCATACTTAGTAGTTTCAGTTGACTCACAATTAGAATAAATATATTTTTTGACTGACTTATATTGATTTTAACATTTTTAAAAACATATATTTACATAAATTTTTACTACATACAACATAGGTGTTTATTGACTAATTTTTTGTTAAATATGGTGTATCTTATCAGTTCAATAATTACACCTAAAATATTCAAACTTTTTTTTTTTTTACTTGTGATAGATATAATTAGAATAAATTTCACTCAAAATTACTTGGCATTAGTTGGTTGCATGAAATAAAAAATTTGCAATCACATTCATCTATTTTGTTTTGATGTACGAATATATGATTTGCATGTCTATGTCAACCAATTTTTTTTAATAGTACAAAAGTATTAAATGGCCCCGTGCATTTTTTATTAATTATTTTACTTTACTTTTATATAAATGAATTATTCTTTGTTAAACGGATTTTAATGATTAAATACAATTTTTATTTATTATTATTTTTATAAATAAATTAATCTTTGTGAAAATGCATGTAGCTATTAGTTTTTTATATATAATTATTCAATTTTTTATTATTAAAAATATTACATGTATACATAAATGAATAAATTTTTTAAGTAAAATAAAAAATTAAATGTTTACTAGTTCTGTACTATTCAAAAAATATTGCGAAAATAAATTCTTAAAACATTTGTTTTTCTAATTTTATGGGGGACGTTGAGATAGGCCTATATTTTCCATATATTCTTTAAATTAGGTTTAATAAATTAAGTTAATAGTGACTGGATAATGCCAAAACATAATTGGGCTCCATCATCGTTAATCTATTATGGGTTCCATGTTATTTTTATATATTTTAAATATATATATATATATATATATATATATATATATCACCCCTATATACTAATAGGGAGTGTAAACACAAATTCGTGAATTAAATATAAAACGCGAAAATGCGAACAATTTTATTTAATTTCGGATTAAAACCGAGTATTTGCGGGTTACAATCTCTAGTTTCTCCTCTGATTCTCTCTTCTTGAACTTTACTTGGACTTCTTGAGCTTTTGGAGCTGGATCCGCAGCCGAATCCTTTCCGATCTTGTATTTGGGGCTTTTATAACGTTAATCCAAAGGTTTAGCACCGTATTTTGGATTAAACGTTGAATTTAGGGACTTTTGTGATGAACGTCGTTGAAGATCGTTCTTGAACTTGGGACTTTGTAACGTTAATCCAAGGGCTTGACGCCGTATTTTGGATTAAACGTTGATTTTCGGGACTTTTCGGGACTTATTGGGACTTTTCCGTTGAAGATCCACGAAGAACTTTGAAGAAACGCCGAATCGAAGAGGCTTAGCACCTTGATCTCCACTCGAACGCTGCTTCTTGCTGCTTTTCACGAAGAACGCCTTGAAGAAACGCCGAATCGAAGAGGCTTAGCACCTTGATCTCCACTCGAACACTGCTTCTTGCTGCTTTTCACGAAGAACGCCTTTGAATCTCCTCCAATTGCTGAAGAACACTCTAAAATATCTGCAGAGAATTTTAGAGCCTTGAATGCTTCTGATTTCTTGATGATGAAATGAATGAAATGAGGCCTCTATTTATAGGTGTAGGCCTGAAGATTTTTGTGCAAGTGGTTAGGGCTTTTAATTCAAATTTTGAATTGTTTGATGGGCTAAGAATGCCCTTTGGGCTTAAATTATCAAACTTGGGCCCAATTTAATTTGTTGGACTTTAGAGGTCTGTTTGGATTTTCTGGATTTTAGAGATCCGTCTTTACTTATCGAGCTTTAGAGACCCGTATTAATTTACCGGACTTTAGAGGCCCGTCTTGAATTTTAACTTGATTTATTGGGCTTTGGAGACCCAAATTAATTGGAGGGAATAATAATTAATTATATATTTATTTTTTAGGAATTAATTTTATTCCAACAAATAAATAATAAATTTAATTAATATTTAACCCGTAATTTCCACGTGTCGCGATTTAATTCGTAATTTGAATTTTACTCGTCTACAAATTGCCCCTTCGCATTTCATCCACGAGTACATTTGTCTTTGAAGTGGATGATTTGCGAAATTATTTCAATGTTTTCCCCATACCTAAATTTTGTATTATTGGACTTTATGAATTGTCACAATTAATAAAATTTATCTCATGGACTCAAATAGTGTAGTCTTTTGGGCCAAAATGAACAAATAAGTTCATGAGTGTATGGAGTGTTTTAAAGCCCAATTCTTCTTTCTTACAATTAGTCTAGTCCAAGAAGAAGGCCCAGTTGTATTTGAATATCTTTCATCCGTAAATCACAAAATATGTGTCACCAAATCTTTGAAATATATATCTATCCAAGAATTTTGGAGATTTAGTTGAGATATACCAAAATATGTGCTTGTTAATCCTTATCTTTTCACCCTTTTAAGTCTATATAAAGATGCCTCCTTCAATCATCACTTCATAATTTATCACATTCACAAAAAAAAAGCAAAGTAATTATCAAAGCTCAATTGTCACGAAGCAAAACAATTATCAGAAAGCAATTGTCAGAGACTCAGAGTTCACGAGGTAACCTTTCCTGCAACATTCTCTTGATTTTTTTTTTCCACGTATATGTATGTATGTATCCGTATCAATTTGTTAAAACTATTCTGCTTTTCCTTTCATTGTTTTGTACTACATATATGCTTTGCCCAAAAAATATATTATGTTCATGCACTGTGAAATATGTTCATGCACTGTGATCCGATTACTTCATACCCCTGTGACGAATTCTTATCGATTTCACGGGTTTTCAAACGAGAGATCCAAGGGACAAGGGGTCTTTTTACTCTCTTTGAAACTGTGGATTTTAATGAACTGGAAGAATCCACAACCTATTTTCGCCCAAGTCAATTTTTCAATAGCCCTTCTTAATCAAATTGACCAAATTCGAAAGAGAGAGTGGGTTTTCGGTCGTTGGTGTATTAATCTCTTCGAATTTTGACAATTTGAAAGAGAGGGATTTTGACATTACTTGTTTTGGGCCGGGAGGCGGTGCTGCTTAGTTTCCGGCGACGGCGGGCGACGGCCACTGCAGCTGGGTTGCGGCGGTAGGACCCAGGCGAGGCGGTAGACTCCCAGTCGCGGTCAGTGACTCACGGCGGCAGCAGCGGGCTTTCGGTTGCGGTCAGCGGCTGGACCTAAGCAAGGCGGCGAGCTTCCGAGCGCGGTGGCGCTGTCGACGACTGGCTTCGAGGTGGCGGCTGAACTCAGGCGGGGCGCGAACAGGCGGCGTGGCGGCGCGGTTCCAGGCGGCGCGGCTTCAGGCGACGGGCTTTCGGCGACTGGACTGTGGCGGTGTGCGGCGGCGACAGTTCTGGAGGAGGCGGCATCCGGTCGCGGTGACTGTGATTTCCAGCGTGAATGGTGCAGATTTGTGCCTTCTGTGTTTCTGAACGTGAGCGGCAGGTTAAGTGGGGAAGGAGACCAAAAATGAACCCTTTGAGGCCTTTTGGGCTTCATTTTAAAAGAACAAAAAAAAAAAAATAGGCCCAATATGTCCCTTTTACTTACAGCCTACTTTATTTTTTATTATAATGGGCTCATTTGTGTTCAGCATACCCAATATATGAATTTTGGATTGTGGCTCTATTTGTTTAATTAAAACAGGCCAAAACTCCTTATTAATTTAGACAGAAGAAACTCCTCATTTGTTAAATTAATTTAGGATAATGGACTTTTTAGCTTTAATTAATTGTCATCTCTTTATGATAAATTTTCTAATAAATTTCTTCCTCTCTTCCCAGGTTCAGTTACAAAAATGGTTCACTTCAAAAATACCACCACTTCTTCCGGAGCTCGTTATTTGGTTATCCTTAATGATAAACGCCAACCCTTAGAGAAAGGGACGCATTTACGTGTAGAAACGCCCCTTATTGGTAACTCTGCGAAACCTTGGCCTTTATCAAATGTAGGACTTCACTTGGACAATTGGTCACATGAGATATCCTTGAACAAATCGACGAAAGCTTGGGTTCTTGACAACACTTCCCATCGCAACGAGACTGAAGAGGATGTAAGTCATCTACCAACCTTGGGGAGGCGTATAGTTATGGGCAAGGACAACTGGAGAGGAACTATAGAGTTTTCTGGAGAATTCGGTTATCACAAAGGATATTGGGAGTGGACTGAAGACGTTTTGAGCCGATGCGGACATACCCTCAAGGACGCCAGGATTTATTACGCTGTCTTTGCCTCCCTTTTTACTTATGACTTTAATTCCGAAATTATCAAAGCTTTCTGTGAGGCATGGTGTCCGTCTACAAATACGTTGCTCACTACTTTTGGAGAGATGTCCATCTCATTATGGGACATGCATGAGCTAACTGATCTTCCTCTAGACGGCTATCTATATGACGAGGTGATTCCTGACGCGCCCGAACTTTTTGACGAAACTGGGGACTTATACCTTCCAAAGAGTTGCAAATTTTTACTCCACACTTACCACATGCTTCGTGGGAGCGTTCCTAGGGGCGGCGTATCGATTGAACGATGGATTGAATTTTGGTCAAGAAAAACTGGAAAGTATCGTCAACCTCCCACACGAAGTGAGAAAAAGAGAAGTTGTCGCCCTAAGTCGACTCATAATCCACTTGGGAGTCTTGGAGTCCATAAGCCGTGGTCCGATGCAGAAGTTACTTTGTTTAAAACACTGAAGATTGAACCGGCCCAGCAAGAAGAGACATATCTTGCTGCTCATTTAGCTTGTTGGCTTTGCGTATTCGCCCTTCCTAATGGTGAAGTGAATATGATACGTCCTGCTACTTTCAAGATGGCTAGTTTGATGGCTACGGGTAAGACAGTTAATCTTGTTGTACCGGTCTTGGCTAATATTTACAGGGGTTTGAATCGGATTTCGCTGCACCCCGAACCGTCCCGAGCTCGATCTGCCTTTCCGGTTCATTTTGTGTACGTTTGGTTAGCCCGATATTTTAGGACTCATTACCCTGCTATTCATGATCACCGTGCCCCTATGATGGTGAAGTATTCTGGAGAGAATGGTGCTAAGTACCATAACCCTGCGGAGGCTCGTAAACGGATTCATAGAGGAGAGTCTGCCGAATGGACATGCAATATGTTAAATCGGCAGCAACTTACTTCTTATGTTGATTCCGGAACTGGTCAACGGGCTAACTGGAGTTACTTTGTCGCTATCCGATCCAATTACCTCACTTGGAGACAAGGTAATCGCTTTATTGTTGAACCTTACAGCCCACATCGATTTAGCCGTCAATTCGGCTTTTACCAAGAAGTTCCGGGAGAGTTGAATTTTGATCTTCGTGACACCCCATTAGATAACGGGACGCATTATTGGCAATCTTGTGCTTTGCGCGGATCTCGTGCTAAGGTGTGTTTTCCGATTGCCCCGGTGAATCCTAAGTCGTATTCTTCACCAGATTACAAGAAGTGGTGGGCCCAAGCTCATGGTACTTACTTAGAAAATCATGTTGACGACTTGATCAACTCGAAGCATGACAATGTCTTGGAAGAAGAAGTATTGGTTGTTGATAGTCATGATCTTTGTGGAGAGTTTGATAAAGATACTTCTCGAACGCCGGTTGATCCTCCCTTGATTCCTGAAGTAGCGCCAGTGGTTGAGACTAGCAAGAGAAAGAGTATTTCTCCATGTTCGGAAGAGAGTCAAGGTGAAGACGATGATCGCCATTGGAAACGGGCCAAGAAGGTTACCAAAGCTTTAGTGCCTTTGGAGGAATCAGTTAAAGACCCCCTGAAGAAAGAGGTTTTTGTCACTCACTCTTTTCTTACTTTCCACTTTTTTCTTTACTACTACTTTACTAATTATGTTCACATGTCTACTTTTTCAGGCGATGGTAAACATCTTTGGTAGTGATTGTGAATCAGATGAGGAAGAAGTATCGTCTTCAGTGAAGGTTTTGAAAGCTTCTTCTCCTATCAACGTTGGGAAGCAGTGTACTCAAGCAGTTTCGGTATTTCACTGTGATAAGTTCTTTCTTGATCGTGAACGGGACTTTGTTTTGTCTACATGGAAAGCTCTTCAAGCAAGAATCATGGGAACCCCTATTAACCTCTTATCTTCTATGAAGGAGGAAGTGCTTATTGCATTCACGAGGTTACAGACTTATGCCCAAACTGAACTCCCGGCTATAGAGGCGTCTTTGATATCCTTGTTCGAGAGAGCCGATGCTCATGATAGGATGAAGTCTAAATCTTCTGATGGATGTCCTAAGGAGGTTCTTAATCAACGGTTGACCGAAGTTAAACATGCCCTTCACGAGGTTGAGGAGAAACGTGCTGAAAATCTTTCTCAAGTCGAGGCTATCCAAACAAAGCTTCAAAAAGTCAAGGATAAGGTGCGCCGCTTGAAAGAGTTGAAGAAGGAGAAGAAAGTATTGGCTCAGTCACTGGAGGAGAAAGAAACATTAGTTCAAGGTTTTGACACCGAGATCCTAAGTTTTCAAGACGAAATCTCCACTATCAACAATACGCCCCTGATAGAAGATGATGTAATTGAAGGTTTGAAGAAGACGGAGACCGAGCTAGAAGAGGCTTTAGAAGAGTTTAAGGGTTTAGGCCTCTTTTTTTAGTTGCTCTATGACTTTTATGATTTCCTTGATTTATCTGTTGTTTTTCATGGATATTTTGCTTTGCACACTCCATGTATCTATTTCATTTTTTTTTGCTTTGGCACTTTGATTAAAAAATTATTTTCTTCGTCTATATCTCATATGTTCATATTCTTCAATACTTGCTTTTGTATATTCATCGAGACAAATGAATTGGCCCTTTTGGAGAATAAAGATTATCTATTAAAAGAAAATCCTAAAGCCATAAGTTCACATGTCGAACCAGAGGCCGGAGCGCCATTAAAACCTTGCCTCGGAAAACCCTCCTTAGGGATAAAACCTGGGTCAAGGGAAAAGGTACACCCCTCTACAAAATTGAAGTACAAAACCGGAAATATAAGGCAAAATGAGGTTTGGGCATTGCCCCCTTCACTTTCTTCCTTCTTTGTTTTCTTCATGCTTCATATGTTCGTCATTTTTGTATTCATCGATCCGACTTACTCGAACAACTCAATTTAACTTATGACTGTACTTAGAAATATACTAAGTTGCCTATGTACCTCTTTAAAGAGGATCAAGCCATAACGTAGTTCAAGCAAAATATGATTTATATTTTGGGGGGGGGGGGACCGTTCACAGTTTATACTCATGCGGGCCAGGAGTGACTATTCTTTAACTACTGTAGACAAAGTAGGGATTTAAGTATTTAACCACTTAAAATGCCTTTAGTGGAGTAAGTTAACAGTTTAACCACATGTATTTACCTTTGGTGGTTGTCGTACACAGTTTATACTCGTGCGGACCAAGAGTAATAAGCAGTTTAGTCTCGTGCATCGTGGAGCAACAAGCAGTTTAGGCTCATGCGTTCTTGGAGCGACAAGCAGTTTAGGCTCATGCGTTTATGGAGCGTACTTGTTTTCTTTACGCGTAGTAGCGTTTCAAAAACTTCCCATTTATAGGACAAATGTTCACGCCATCTTCAGAAATCAGCTTGTAGGCGCCGTTTGTGTAAACTTCTTTAACAACATATGGGCCATCCCACTTAGGTAAAAATTTATTCCCAACACGGTGAGTTACTACGATAGGCCTTCTCACAGCAAGCACCAAATCACCAACTTGAAAAGAACGTATCCTCACTTTTTTGTTAAACGTTCTGGAAAGGCGGGCTTGATAGCATTCGAGCCTTTGTTGTGCTTCCAATCTTTTCTCATCTAGGGCTTCCAACTCTTCAAGACGCAAACGTGCATTCTCTTCTTCCGTCAGCCCTTCTTGTATCGCCATCCTTAGAGATGGAATCTGCTTCTCAAGGGGAACAACTGCTTCAACACCATATACCAACGAGTAGGGAGTAGCTTGTGTAGGTGTTCTGTAAGTTGTTCGATATGCCCATAGAGCTTCATTCATCTTTTCATGCCAATCTCGCTTTGACTTGGAGACTACTTTCTTCAAGAGGTTGCACAAGGTCTTGTTGAAAGCTTCGGCGAGTCCATTAGCAGCTGCGTTGTACATGGAAGATTTCCTTTGTTTGAAGTCAAACTTGTCACAAAGTTTGTCGATGTGACTGTTACTGAACGATCTTCCATTATCGGTGATGATGTACCGAGGGACCCCGTATCTAAAAATGATATTGACTCGAATAAAATCAACAACATTTTCTTTCTTCACTTCTCTCAAAGGTATGGCTTCCGCCCATTTAGAGAAGTAATCGGTTGCAGCTAGGATGTACAGATGACCGCCTGATGACTTCGTTAGTGGTCCCACCACATCTAGACCCCAAGCATCGAATGGCCATGAGGCAACAGTTGGGTGCAATAGTTCCGGAGGTTGATGGATAAGGTTGGCATGAAACTGACAAGCTTGACATTTTCGTGCGTAATCCATACAGTCTTTCACCATTGTTGGCCAGTAATAACCCATCCTCTTCACTCGAAAGTGTAACTTTGGCCCTGACTGATGAGCGCCACAAATACCGGCGTGTGCTTCTTCCATTGCGTGGGCGGCTTCGCCATTACTGAGACACCTTAAGAAGACCCCATCAAATGATCGTCTATAAAGCACACTTTTGTAGTATATGAATCGAGGGACTCGACGTCTGATATCCACTCGTCGTTTCAGATCACTTGGCAACTTGTCGTATTTCAAGTAGTCGACAAATGGTTGACGCCAATCTTCCTCTTCAATTTCAAGTACCTCGATAACATGACTTTCACCTTCTTCATCACCGTCATCCTCAAATATAGGAGGCACAACCCAACTTTTACATATTGGGATACGAGCTTTACTTTCGGGCAATGCAATTGCCGAAGCAAGTTTTGCTAGAGCATCTGCTTGTTTGTTATCTTTCCTTGGGACATGCTCAATTTCCACATCTCCGAGATAATTCATGAGTCGTCGAGCATACTTTTGGTAAGGAAGCAACTCTGGTTTCCTAACCTCGTATGATCCAAGCATCTGGTTCACTATCAACTTTGAATCCCCATATACCCTGAGGTGTAGTTGCTTAATATCGACTGCCATTTCCAACCCAAGTATGAGTGCTTGGTACTCAGCAACATTGTTTGAGCAATTCTCTATTAAAGTGAAAGAATAGGGCAAGACTTCTCCATCAGATGTTACAAACACAACTCCAGCGCCAGCTCCTTCTTTATGAGCGGACCCATCAAAATACATCTTCCATGGGGGAGTTATTTCAACAGTTAGGACGTCTTCGTCTGGAAGGTCGTCACATAACTCCCATTCTGCAGGCATTGGATGATCGGCTAAGAAATCGGCCAAAATTTGTCCCTTAACAGCCTTTTGAGGGACGTAAATGATCTCAAATTGTTGCAACTGGAGATACCATCTTGCGAGTCGATCCGAGAGAACTGGCCTAGACATAACATACTTCAGCGGGTTTGCTCTCGATACAAGATGGATGGTATGGGCCTGGAAATAATGCTTTAATTTCTGAATCACGAATATAAGAGCTAGACACAGCTTCTCAATCGGAGAGTACTTCAATTCATTTGGAGTCATCATTCTGCTCAGGTAGTACAAAGAACTTTCCTTTCCTGATTCGTTTTCTTGTGCCAGCAAGGCTCCAACTGAACGTTCTTGAGCAGCGATATAAAGAATCAACGGACGTCCGGGCACCGGAGCGATCAATACTGGTGGCTTCATCAAATATGACTTGATGCTTTTGAAAGCATTACTGCAAGATTCATCCCATTCAAACGGTGTATCTTTCTTCATGAGACGGCTGAATGGTTGACATCGTCCGGCTAAGTTTGAAATGAATCTTCTGAGGTATGCCAGCTTTCCTTGTAGGCATTTAAGCTCATGAATATTTCGAGGTTCTGGAATCTTTAAGATTGCATCAATCTTTGCTTGCTCGATTTCAATCCCTCGCTGGCGAACCACAAATCCAAGAAACTTTCCCGATTTGACTCCGAATGCACACTTCAAAGGATTCATCCTAAGCTGGTATAGCGTTCAAAAACAACCCTCAGGTCTTGGAGGTGATCATTCCTCCTCTTTGATTTTACGACTAAGTCATCAACATAACATTCAACATTCTTGTGAAGCATGTCGTCGAAAATCCTTTGCATGGCTCTTTGGTATGTTGCGCCTGCATTCTTCAAACCAAATGGCATCACTTTGTAGCAGTATATTCCTTTTGGGGTACGAAAAGCAGTGAGCTCTTCGTCTTTTGGCAACATACGAATTTGATTGTAACCCGACGACCCATCCATGAAACTTAGAGCTTCATGACCCGTTGTTGCATCAATCATAAGTTCGGGAATAGGTAACGGAAAATCATCTTTGGGACATGCAACATTCAAGTCCCGAAAGTCAACACACACACGGATTTGTCCGTTCTTCTTTCTCACTGGGACAATGCTTGAGATCCATGTAGGATATTTTACTTCTCGGATGAAACCGACTTCGATAAGCTTGTTCACCTCAGCTTCAATCAATGGAACAAGATCTGGTCGGAATCGACGTTGAGTCTGCTTGACTGGTCGAACTCCCTTCTTTACCGAGAGATGGTGCACTGCTACTTTTGGGTCCAGTCCCGACATCTCTTTATACGACCATGCAAACACATCTCTGAACTCACGTAGCAGTTTAGTGTAAGTTTCTTCCTCATCATCGGACAATAAAGCACTCACATAAATCGGTCGCGGATCATTAACATCACCCAAATTAATTTCTTTCAACTCATCAATAGTTGTCTTGACGCCCTCTTCGAGTTCTGGAGGAGCATCCTCTACATCCACTTCCTCCACTTGAACATCTTCGCATTCGGTGATGTGATTCACAGTTGCGACGTCTTCATTGTATTCTTTTGTATTCGTAAGATCCACACGTGATCTCATATCTCGTGACACTTGCTGCCGAATGTCATGGGTGTTGACGAAATTGGAAGAAGCTACACTTTCTGTATCATCTTCTTCGTCGTTATACTCTTGAGCGAGAACAATGGTTTGCCTTCTGGCTTTGGATCCTCCCCCATATGCTATTGTCAACGTGTGCTGCCTCTTCATGCGGGATTGCTTTGAGCTCCGAACTTTGGAAACACCCAACTTTTGATGATGGGTCTGTGGCCCGAGTCTATCAAAGACTGAGGGGCGTTTCGTTTTCTTACTATTCTTGCCAGCAGACTTCCCGAGTCTCTCAAAGACCGAAAGTCGTCTTACCTTCTTACCATCCTCATCGAACGCATCTTTTGTCGATGAATATTCTTCTTCAGAAATGTGGTTGGCATTGGCTCTTTTAATTGCAATGCGAACTGGATTCTTCGTAGTATATCCAAGTCCCATTTTGGTGTTCTTGACAGCATAACCACTCTTTCTCAACATTTTCTGGGTGTCATTAAGTCCATATTCTGACTGACTAACACCCTTCCCCAATGCACAATTTTCCCGTGTATCATACCCGGCTTTGACTAAAAGCTTGTAAGCTTTAGGACCGTAAAACTTTGTAACATCACGTCCCATCTCCTCTCCATGTTCCACCTTAGGTCCTTGAGTAGGACGAACAAACCCCTTAATTGGCTGTGAAGATGGCTTCTTTCCATCCAGTTTAGTTAACGGCAATGTTAACCCCTCCAATGCCTCAACAATAGAGGGAACCGATTTATTCTCTTTGAGGCGAGATGTTGATGCCTCCTTGCAATCCTTCCGTGTTGGACCTTCCTCGTTCTTTGTTTCTTTCGCACCTCGAAAGAAGTATTTGGCATCAGCAAAGTACGACTCTGCCTCTGTGAAAGGTTTATCATCTCCGACCACTGTTTTTACAACCCCTTGACTAAAGTATTTGAAGCATTGATGTAGGGTAGAAGGAACTACGCCATTTTCGTGCAGCCACGGACGTCCTAGAAGCATGTTATATGAAGTCCTGGCATCTATGACGTGGAGAGTTACAGTCGATGTCATCCCACCAATTAGCAGATCCAACACTATGGTGCCAAGGGCCCTCTGTCCTTCCTGATTAAATCCATGTATCATCAAACGACTGCCTGCGAGTTCATCCATATGTATCTCCATCTTTTTCATCACCCGTAAGGGTAAAATGTTTACCCCAGAACCTCCATCAATCAATATCCGATTTATTTTCTGCTCTCGAGTATGGCCAACTACGAATAGTGGCCTGTTATGGGATTCTGAACCAAGCATTAAGTCTTCATCCGTGAAAGCTATCGTTGAGAAACAATCATTAACTTTGTCATCAAGACCATCGTTGGTCTGAGGTCGTTCATCATCTTCCTCGCTAGTCATGTGGCAAGAGAGATCTCTACATTCGTTGTTGTTCTCAATTGTGACAGCATTCGCCGTTGTCTCACTGTCCTCTAGCAAGATCTTTCCTTCTTTAGCTAGCTGCATAACTTTCTCCTTGAATATGAAACAGTCTTGAATTGGATGCCCTACCAACCGATGGTATTTGCAATACTTTGGGTCATCCGTTCGCCCAGCTTCATCCGGTCGTTTCATTTCTGGTAATTCGATGAGATCGTTCTTGATCAGGTCATCGAACATTCCGGGGATGTCAGAGTCTAGGAATGGATACTGCTTTTGTTGCAATTCCCTCAGACTTGTTCTCCTTTGCCCCCATTCTTGGGTGACGCCTTTTCCCTTACTCCCTGCATCAGTTTCACCCTTTCTGAATTTGACAGTAGTAGCGGTCACTGCCATGGATTCTTTATTCGAATCTTTAATGAAGGGTTTGCCCCCTTTCTTAACTTCCTGCTTGTCTTTGAACTTCCAAGGCTCTTGAGTTGGCGGCCCTCCAGCTCTGGTTGTAGACATACTCAGCTCCATATCGTGAGCTTTAGTCGCCAAATCTTCAAACGACCTTGGTCGAATTGCTTGTAGGATATATCGAAGACCCCACTGCATTCCTTGAATACACATCTCGATTGCCGAAGCTTCGGTCAATCTATCCTTACAATTCAAACTTAAATTCCTCCATCGGTTTATGTAATTTATCACCGATTCCTCCTTTGATTGACGAGTGTTCGTCAATTCAATCATGCTCACCGTTCTACGAGTGCTGTAAAACCGGTTGAGAAATTCCTGCTCCATTTGCTCCCAACTGTCAATCGAGCTAGCTTCCAAATCGGTATACCAATCAAATGCATTGCCCTTTAAAGAGCGTACAAATTGCTTTACCAAGTGATCTCCGTAAGTTCCGGCATTGTTGCAAGTCTCTACGAAGTGAGCAATATGCTGCTTTGGGTTGCCCTTGCCATCGAACTGCTGCAACTTTGGAGGTTGATAGCCAGCTGGCATCTTCAAACCGTCAATCCTCTTCGTGTAAGGCTTGCTGTAGGTAAATGAAGACTTGGGATTTTCCTCCAATTTATCTTTGATTGCCCCAAGTATGATTTCTTTCAGTCGGTAAACGGGCACCAAACCATCGGGAGAAACTTGTAAATCCTTAAGAGTTTGGTCAACTTCCATTGGATGGCGTTCACCAGATGTCTCAGCATCATGCCCTTCTACTTGCTTTCCTTTGTCCGCATTACTTATCAGCTTAGCAATCTGGGCATCCTGTTCTTGGACATGTTTTGTGAGTCCTTCTATGGCTCGAGTTAAGCTTGCCAGTTGCTCCTCAACAGTCGTAGTGTCTGTCGCCATTGCTGAGGCTGTGCTTGAATCCGATGAGCTCGCTGTGGAACGAGTAGGGGAACATGCTTGATTGTTCTCCTCATTCACAGTGTTGGGTGGTGGACCCTCTGCAGTAGCCTTCTCTGAAGAAGACGATGACTTGGAGCTTCTTGACATACTCCTCGTGACTACGTTCACGTCTTCAAAGTCAAGACCAGCTGATCCGGATGCAACACCTCTCTTGATCTTAATCTTGATTAGTGTCATCGTCGAGACTTGATTTGCTTGAAGAGTAGAGATGAGAGGTAGAGATAGTCCCCCTGGGCGTGCCAATTTGTAAACACAAATTCGTGAATTAAATATAAAACGCGAAAATGCGAACAATTTTATTTAATTTCGGATTAAAACCGAGTATTTGCGGGTTACAATCTCTAGTTTCTCCTCTGATTCTCTCTTCTTGAACTTTACTTGGACTTCTTGAGCTTTTGGAGCTGGATCCGCAGCCGAATCCTTTCCGATCTTGTATTTGGGGCTTTTATAACGTTAATCCAAAGGTTTAGCACCGTATTTTAGATTAAACGTTGAATTTAGGGACTTTTGTGATGAACGTCGTTGAAGATCGTTCTTGAACTTGGGACTTTGTAACGTTAATCCAAGGGCTTGACGCCGTATTTTGGATTAAACGTTGATTTTCGGGACTTTTCGGGACTTATTGGGACTTTTCCGTTGAAGATCCACGAAGAACTTTGAAGAAACGCCGAATCGAAGAGGCTTAGCACCTTGATCTCCACTCGAACGCTGCTTCTTGCTGCTTTTCACGAAGAACGCCTTGAAGAAACGCTGAATCGAAGAGGCTTAGCACCTTGATCTCCACTCGAACACTGCTTCTTGCTGCTTTTCACGAAGAACGCCTTTGAATCTCCTCCAATTGCTGAAGAACACTCTAAAATCTCTGCAGAGAATTTTAGAGCCTTGAATGCTTCTGATTTCTTGATGATGAAATGAATGAAATGAGGCCTCTATTTATAGGTGTAGGCCTGGAGATTTTTGTGCAAGTGGTTAGGGCTTTTAATTCAAATTTTGAATTGTTTGATGGGCTAAGAATGCCCTTTGGGCTTAAATTATCAAACTTGGGCCCAATTTAATTTGTTGGACTTTAGAGGCCTGTTTGGATTTTCTGGATTTTAGAGATCCGTCTTTACTTATCGAGCTTTAGAGACCCGTATTAATTTACCGGACTTTAGAGGCCCGTCTTGAATTTTAACTTGATTTATTGGGCTTTGGAGACCCAAATTAATTGGAGGGAATAATAATTAATTATATATTTATTTTTTAGGAATTAATTTTATTCCAACAAATAAATAATAAATTTAATAATATTTAACCCATAATTTCCACGTGTCGCGATTTAATTCGTAATTTGAATTTTACTCGTCTACAGGGAGTTTAATTTTGCCACATGTCATCATATGGTTAAATGTGATGACGTGTCGCATGGAGATTAAATTGATTTTTTTTAAATTTAATGTGTAATTAAACTATTAGTTAATACATATGTCATTGATATTAAAATGGAAAGTCTTACTTAAATTCAAATTAAAATCAATTTATATCTTATTTTGATTAAGTTCTCTTTTATGTTCTTTTGTCTAAAAATATATCTATACATTTTATAGAATATATCAATTTAATTAATTAATAAGATAAATTCATTTGTATAAATATATATTATAAATTAATTGATAAAATAAATTTTATCATACTAATTATACCTAAAAAAAATTATTCAAAATAAAAAATTATATAATAAAATTTTAAATTATGAAAAGCAAATTTACCTATAAAATTTTATAAGTGTATCTTTTAAAATATGAGTTATACTATTTTGAATATTACTTCCGTAACTTTTATCACAAATAAATTAAATAGTGTAAATAACATTAAATGGTAATTTGGACCAATCATACAACTATTGGCCATTGGAGGAAATATATTCCTTAAAAGTAATTAACTTCCAACTATATTTAAAATTCGAATGTATCTCATAAAATTCAGCATATCCCTTAAAATTTGAATAGATTCACAAATATCACAATTTTTAAACACGGTTGATGTAGATAAATATGTCGCTCTCTGAGAAGTCGACACGTGGAAACGGGATAAAATTAAGATAGTTGTGATTAAGTTAATACACCCCTGGGCCTAAGTAGGGAAATCAGGGTGATTGGGTCTTTGGCCCATATTCGAAGAGATTACTGGCCCTTGGGCCTGAAAGGATCCGGCCCAAGTAGGGGAAGACTAGTCAATCTTTCCTAGCCAAGTCAAATAAGTGGATCAGCCCACGAAGATAGGGCGGAGAGGTTGAAGAACCAAGTCTCCAGGGAGAGTGAGACCGGTTCTTTAGGGAATTGAGGCCAGATTTACGGGAAGGAGCCGAGAATATAGGGAGAATAAGTCTCTCCCTCTCCGGAGAGAGGGGCCAGGTATTTAAACAGGTTATTTCCATATTCTTATTTATGTTTTACAGAATATACACTGAGTTGAGTAGAAACATACTACTATTCGCCGGAATTTCCCTAGATATACAGGGGAATTCCTCTTTGATTTCTCCTACAACCGATTCTGACTTGAGCGTCGGAGCTTCTACGCCGGAGCCCCCCTCCGGCGTACTTTTGCAGGTCATTTTTGGATTTCCAAGGAGATTTACTTGAAGATTGCCAAGGATTACACGAGTGATTTGATTCGTGATTAATAGTGCTCGCAAGAGAACGATCGACATCCGGATGCGTTCTTTTTCGACGCATCAACTGGCGCCGTCTGTGGGAACATTTCAAGCTAAGGCGTGAGAAAAGTTCCGTACTTAAATGGGTGGAGGACACGATCTATCGAAGCAGACGAAGGAGAAAGGAGATTCCACTCCTCCTCCTCTTCCTCCGCCTCCTCCAGGGTTTCCCTTAAATCGAAATTTAGGGAAACGACCCGTGGATCATACACCAGAAGATGTTCCCCCTCCAGGTTTTCCCTCAAATCGAAATCTAGGGAAGCAACCTGTAGATCACACACCAGAGGATATCCCTCCCACTCCAGAGGGAGATGTACCAGGCACCTCAGGAGCTTCGGGGAGTGGGATCAATAGGGATAACCCTAACGCTCAACCGGAACTCTTGACTGTCTCTAGAGATCAGTTAGATGAGATGATCGCACAATCAGTGGAAAGAATAATTGCTACTCGAGGACTTCGCCCTCCCGAACCTATTCATAAGGCACACGACCAAATCCACCAGAGCATGTCATTGATTCGGTTCCAGTCCCCTCCAGGAACGAGGATCCCCCTCGAAACCCAGAAGAAAAAGTACCTTCCCAGGCGGAACGAAGCATCCTGGAAAGACCCCCTCGGAGGGATGTGGAAAGGGTCCTTGGGGATACCACCCTGGATACAGGGATGGGAGAAAGCACAGACGACACGTATCAAGGAGCCGTCAGTGATCAGATACAGGCCTTGCGGAAGGAGATGAGGGATATGCAGAAACATATTACTGACAATGTAAGTAAACCCTCTTATACCACTGGATATCAATTCTCATCTAGTATTTTGCAAGATGAACTGCCCTCTAATTTCAAATCTTTAAACTTTGAATATGATGGCACCACGGACCCATACGAGCATCTGATGAGGTTTGAGAATGCTGCTCTATTACATCGGTATGGAGAGGGCGTTAAGTGCAGGGTATTCCTGACCACACTATCTAAGGCTGCACAACAATGGTTCACACAACTGGGACCAGATACTGTCCACTCATGGCCCGAATTCAGCGAATTGTTCCTGCATCAATTCGCCAGTGCTAGGAGACAGCCTAGAGCCACCCTTACTTTATTTAACATGCGCCAGGGAGAGAACGAGAGCTTACGGGCTTTCTTAAAAAGATTCAACCAAGCAGCTCTCGAAGTACCTACAGCCTCCTCAGAGGTCAAAATCAACGCCCTCACCAACGGGTTAAGAGATGGGGATCTATTCACATCTCTAGCCAAGAAGCCAGTTCGAACCTTTGATGAGTTATTGAGGAGAGTAGAGAAATACCTTACCCTGGAAGAGGTAAGGAAAGCTAAGCGATCAGAGACCAGGGCCATAGTGGGTAATGGAGAAAGGAGGAAAGAAATTCCACTTAGGAGGCCAAGTCCGGAGAGACATAGAAGTTCCAGGAGGCTGGAAAATGTAAGAAGAGAGGAAGCCGCACAGTGGAATCCCAGGAGAGGGGCGAAGAGATATACCCCTTTGAGGATAGAGCCAACCGAAGTCCTAGAGGTGGCAGGGGACCATCCGGATATGAAATTCCCCTACTCAAGAAGCAGAGGTCCCCAAAATCCTAAGTCAAACAAATTCTGCAGGTTCCATAACGACTATGGCCACGATACCAACCAATGTTGGCATCTGAAGGATGAGATAGAGAGGATGATTCAGGCAGGTCACCTGAAAGAGTTTATTTTCAGAGATCGACAAGGCCCCAGGGGTCAAAAGAGAAAGGACCCCGAGGGGAAGCAGGAAGATGATAGAAGAGATCAGAGGAAGGGCAATGAGGAGCCACCACCCCCTCCCCAGAAGAGGGGAACTATCCACATGATTATGGGAGGCCCCGCTGATGGGGACTCCTTCAGGCAGAGAAAGCAGAGCGTTCGGTCGCTGAAAAATGAGAGGAAAGTAGAGCACCATGAGGTGGGAAAGATGACAGAAGGTCCAGACATTCATTTCGGGCCAGAAGACGCAGGAGAACCTAGAGAAATTCATAATGACGCATTAGTCATTACCACGGATATAGCAGGATACGATGTAGCAAGAATTTTTGTAGATACTGGAAGCTCTGCCGACATCATGTTTTTGGAGTGCTTTAAGAAGATGGACCTGAATATAAAGCTCAGACCGGTGGAAACCGCTCTTTACGGATTCTCAGGGGGAGCCATTCAACCCCTTGGTTCAGCGTTATTGCAAGTAGGGTTAGGAGTCGCCCCTAACCGTCGAGTACAAGTCATAGAATTCCTGATTGTAGACGTCCCATCTTCCTACAACGTAGTAATGGGAAGGCCAAACTTGAATATTTTTCAGGCAGTGATCTCCACCTTCCACATGAAGATGAAGTTCCCTGCCTCGGGGGGTGTGGGAGAGATACGTGGAATCGGTCAAAATAGCAGACAGGGCCGTGTTCCGGGGAATGGAGAGATTTAAGGGTGAAGACCCTGAGCTGAAGAGACAGAAAGTGGGTGAGCTAGTGCAAGAATAGCCCAAAGCTAAAGCATACGAGGAGTTGATGAGCATCGAGCTCTATCCAGGAAAGGAGGGATTTACAACCAGGATAGGTACGAATATGAACCCTGAGCTCCAGGGAAAGATGATACTCGCCCTCCAGCAGAATGCAGACATCTTTGCATTCACAACGACGGATATGACGGGTATCCCTCCAGAAATAGCTGTGCATCATCTGAATGTGGATCCCAAAGTTAGTCCCGTGAAACAGAAGTTGAGGAACTTCGGTAAAGAGAAGAACCTCATTGTAAAGGAGGAGATCGATAAATTGTTGAGTGCAGGGCACGTGAAGAGAGTGCAGTTCCCTGAGTGGCTCTCGAATGCAGTACTGGTGTCCAAGGGAGCCGGCAAATGGAGGATGTGCATTGACTTCAGAGACTTGAACAAGGCGTGCCCTAAAGATCACTATCCCCTGCCCAGGATTGATCAGCTGGTGGATGCCACATCCGGGTTTGAATTACTCAGCATGATGGATGCTTATCAAGGGTACCATCAAATCCAGTTGAACCCCCTCGATATACCTAAGGTATGCTTTATTGCAACATGTGACACTTTTGGTTATGTACGTATGCCGTTCGGACTAATAAATGCAGGAGCCACCTATCAAAGGATGGTAGACTCGGTTTTCCGAGGTCAGATAGGGAGAAATATGGAGGTTTATGTAGACGATATGCTAGCTAAAAGCATCAAAGCAGAGGAACACATTGATGACCTGAAGGAGATATTTCAGGTAATTAGAGAGAACGGTATCAAACTTAACCAAGCTAAATGTTCCTTTGGAGTAGGGTCAGGGAAATTCCTTGGATATATGGTGACGCAAAGAGGAATAGAGGTTAACCCTGCCAAGGTAAAAGCGGTCCTTGACATGCAACCCCCTCGGAACTTGAAGGAGTTGCAGACCTTGAACGACAGAATCGCAGCCCTTAGCAGATTTATAGCAAAATCAGCGGAGAAGAGCCACCACTTCTTCAGAACACTAAGGAAGGGGTCAAGATTCGAATGGGATGAACAGTGTCAAAAGGCCTTTGAAGAACTGAAGCTCCATCTAGAACAACTACCGAAGTTGACCAAGCCCACTCAGGGAGATGTTCTACTCCTATACCTCTCAGTAGGGGAACACTCTCTGAGTACAGCCCTGATGAAAGAGGAAGGCTCCACACAACAGCCCATATATTATGTGAGCAAGGTCATCCAAGGAGCAGAAACGAGGTATTCAGAGGTAGAGAAGGCAGCCCTGGAAGTGGTGGTGACGGCTAGGCGACTACGCCCTTATTTCCTATCTTACAAAGTGATGGTGCGGACTAACTTCCCATTGAAGCAGACGCTGGGGAGAGCAGATTTATCAGGAAGAATGGTGAGGTGGGCCGTGGAGTTGTAGGAGTATGATATTGACTATGAACCAAGGAGAGCCATCAAAGCTCAAGCTCTAGCAGATTTTATTCAAGAGTCTACCAGAGTGGAAGAGGATCAGGGATGGAAGGTATACGTGGACGGCTCAGCATCCGCCTTGGGATGCGGAGCAGGGATAGTATTTGTTGACCCTGATGGCCAAGAAGTACAGGTTGCTGTCAAATTCCGGTTTTCAACCTCAAACAATGGCGCAGAGTATGAGGCCCTGATTAGAGGGGCTAGCATGGCAGCAGAGTTAGGGGCACAGAAAGTCACCCTATACTCCGATTCGCAGTTGGTAGTACAACAGGTCATGGGGGAGTACCTCGCCAAAGATGAGAGAATAATCGCGTACCTAGAGGAGGTAAAGAAATTAAAAAATAAATTCCATACTTTTGAAGTGGTACAGGTACCAAGAGAAGAGAATGTGAAGGCAGACGGACTGTCTAAACTAGCTAGTTCCACTGAATTCGAGGGAGACGGAAAGGTGACCCTGCTGGTGGCGGATCAAATAGCTACGGAAACCCTGATTGGAGAGATAACAGCAGGGGATGATTGGAGGAAAGAAATATGGGAAGAATTGAACAGGGGTCCAGTAACCCCAATGTCCAGAGAGGCCAAAGCTTGGAGAAGGAAGTATTGCATCCTAGGAGGTCAATTGTACAAGAGGTCCTTCACTCAACCTTATCTAAAATGTCTTTCAAGAAGAGAAGCAGAGCTAGTGATCAAGGACATCCATGAAGGTTGCGCATCCAGCCATGAAGGTTACCAGACCATGGTGAAAAAGGTATTTAGGGCCGGTTTCTACTGGCCTAACATAATTAGAGACACTAGAGAATATGTGAAGAAATGTGAGAAGTGTCAGAAGAATGGGCCTTTGATACGAATACCCGCAGAGGAAATGGGGGCTATGTACTCGCCTTGTCCCTTCGCCAAATGGGGAATAGATCTGGTGGGACCCTTCCCCTTGGCACCTGGAGGGAGAAAATTTCTGATCGTGGCTGTGGACTATTTCAGTAAATGGGTAGAGGCCGTGCCCTTGGCCAAAATCGAAGAAGATAATGTAATTCTTTTTCTTGCTAGACATATTTGTTGCAGGTTTGGAGTACCCAGAATCTTGGTTTCCGACAACGGAACACAAATTAACGGAGAGAAGGTAAGGAGATGGTGCGAGAGATGGAACATTACACAGAGGTTTACTTCAGTAGCCCATCCACAAGCTAATGGGCAGGTGGAAGTTACAAATAGAATCCTAGTCGATGGAATTCGAACACGATTGGAAGAGGTAGGAGGAAAATGGGTGAAGGAGTTAGACAACGTCCTCTGGTCCTACAGGACCAGCCCTAAAACAGCTACGGGCGAATCTCCCTTTTACTTGGTATATGGGGCAGCGGCAGTGATACCTCCTGAGGCCAGACTCAAATCACATCGGATCACCTACTTTGAAGAAAAAAGAAATGAAGAATTGATGAGGGAAGCGCTGGACCTAGTAGATGAAGAGAGGGAGATGGCGAGATTAAAGGCAAAAAGGTACAAGAGTCGGATCAAGGCAGCATATGATCGCAGGGTAATCCCTCGCTCCTTTAAAGTTGGGGATTTAGTCCTTCGGAGAGCAGATGCCTTGAAGAACACTGGGAAGATGGAACCCAATTGGGAAGGTCCGTACAGGGTAATACAGGTACTAAAAGGCGGAGCATACAAGCTCCAAGACATGACCGGGAAAGAGATACTAAGACCATGGAACGTGTGCCACTTGAAGAGATTTTATGTTTGAGGAAGGTGTTATTCCCCTACTTCCTTTCTCTTTACGAACAATTTTGAATGTTTACTTCTTATTCGAATAATTGCTTCACCGGCACTCTTTTTCCCTCTACGTGGGTTTCCCTTTAGGGTTTTACCACGGAGAGGTTTTTAATGAGGCCGGCATAGGTTCCCCTTATTTGCCTATGTTGATAAACACTTTTGATCAATGGAGCACCGGTTTTGATAAAATTTCAGCAATTTCCCTAAATGCATGTTAATACTGTGATGAAATGACTCTTGTATGCCGATTTTATGATGAAATGTTTCTCGTATGTTAATATCATGTCAAGACAACTGTTAAGGGCCTGCATAATGAGTACTGAAATAACGAACATGTTTTGAAAATTAAAACATAACATGATAGAGATATTGCAAAATGGAGAGATTTACACCAACTCATGAGGATTCGAATAGAAAATACCTAGGAATAATTCCTAAAGTTTCTATCCACGACAGCCTCTAAAGCTAGGGGGAGTAGGGGGTATAGCAGGAAAAGATATAATTAACTTGTCAATAAACCCTATCCCCTAGCGACTTTCGCAAACTCTTACGAGTATAAACAAACTCTCACGAGTATAAACAAACTCTTACGAGTATAAACAAACTCTTACGAGTATAAACTAACTCTCACGAGTATAAACAAACTCTCACGAGTATAAACAAACTCTCACGAGTATAAACAAACTCTTACGAGTATAAACAAACTCTTACGAGTATAAACTAACTCTCACGAGTATAAACAAACTCTTACGAGTATAAACAAACTCTTACGAGTATAAACAAACTCTTACGAGTATAAACTAACTCTTACGAGTATAAACAACTTAAGGGAGAGTATAATCCCTACAAATTCTAACTTTTGGGAGAGTATAATCCCTAAACATTCTAAACTTCAGGGAGAGTATAATCCCTAAGAACTCTTACGAGTATAAACTAACTCTTACGAGTATAAACTAACTCTTACGAGTATAAACTAACTCTTACGAGTATAAACAACTCTTACGAGTATAAACTAACTCTTACGAGTATAAACTAACTCTTACGAGTATGAACAACTTAAGGGAGAGTATAATCCCTACGAATTCTGACCTAGGGGAGAGGATAATCCCTAAAAACTCTAGTGTCAAGAGGAAAGACTAGAAACGTTAGCAAATCACCAAGTAAGTACAGGGATATAAACCCCATCTCCTCATTAAGGTTCCTCTAGGAGCTTTAGAGCCTTCACGTGTCTAGAAAATGTCGAAAACATGCTAACAGATACCACATCTTATAACAGAGATAGAGATATATATGTATATATGCATGCCAAGTAATAAATGTGCAGGTACGACATTAAACGAAAGAGAAGCAGGAATATTCAAGACTTAAGGCACCATGCCTAAGCCCTCCACAGAAAAACCCCGGAGTGTGGAGTCTCCGGAAAATACCAAAAGGGCCTTAGAGGCCTTAACAAAATAAAAAGTGTTTTAAAAGTACCAAAGTGTTATCAGGGAAATAAAGTTATGAAGAGAGGGGAACATCATTCTTCCCCTCGGAACCTTCTCCTGTCTCCTCAGCTCGCCCACTGGAATCGCCTCCCTCTGCCTTCTCCATCGGAGCACCTGCCGCCACGGTAGCCACTGGAGTTGGGTTCTCCACATGAATGGGGAAGGCTATATCCTTTGCCGGTGCAAGATCATCCAAGTTCAAAGCAGCTTCTTTCAGTTCCAAAACTGCTTTCCTCATACCAGGTAACCACCAAGGAGTATTGATGTCTTCCTTAGCATCTCCAGGGAACTTGGGGGGAGTATCCAGTTCGCCTAACCGGAGGGCACGTGTATATTGACCATTAAATCCTGGAGCGGAATGTTCAGCTACGGTGTTGGAAAATCCATGATCTATGAAGTGAGGGATATAGGCACCCATGGCCCCCAAGAAGCTGCTGCTCTGGAGAAAGACTTCCAACCATTCCCTATGTAGGGTACCCAGAAATTTTTGACCCACGGCAGAGGTAAAGAGAGAATCGATGCATAACTTCATCCCAGCCAACGGGAGAGAGGCCTCCAAACGTTCGACTCGCTCTCCAAACTGAGCCTTCAAAGAGGAAATTTCCTCAGAAAGCTTCTTCTTCTCAGCCTGAAGCCTCTTCTGCATTTGGAGGGAATCTCCTAATTCTCCTTCCAGAATATCCTTCTTCACTTTCTCCAGCTCCACCTGGCTTTGGAGATCATCTACTAGCTGAAGGGACTGGAGGGCTCGCTCCGATACATCAGAAAATAGGAGGCCAAACTACACAAGAAACAACACAAAGAAGTAAGATATCTATATTTTCCCCTATGAATCATTCGAAACAAAACCCACATTGAAAACCTACCTGTGTGAAACTATGGGCGGCATGCACAATTCGCTCTTCTGGAGAAAGAGCATTAAGGGCCTCGGTGGCAGGGGTCGGAGTGTGACGCTCTATGAAACCCATGAGATGATCAACATTGATCTCATCAGGAGCATTAGGAATGGTATTAGGCAGAGAAGACTTGGTCTTGGACTTCTTCTTTTTGGAGGCATCAGAGACAGGAGGCAATGTGGAAATCATGGCTTTCTCAGTAGAGGAACGGGTGCGCTTAGCAACGGACCCGGGGGCAGGCTTCGCCGGGGAAGGAGGAATTTGAGCCTTCGAAGAACTTTCAGGGGCTGGAGACTTAGCAACCATCGAGAGAGGAGTGGCATCACGGGAGATTTGAGTTAACCAACTCATAGCTGTACAAAGAAACATGAGACGACATTAATGAACACTGCAATTCAAATTTTGAGGACAACACCAAGGAAAAAGAAATGGTATTACCATCGTCAGGACCTAGGGGGTAATCAGGGCGACCAAAACCGAAATGAGAGAGGGCTCTAGGATTTTTACAAATACTCATCACATCAAAAAAGCCATGAGCAGAAACATTGTCATTTAGATGGTTCATCACATCCAAGTTTAGAGAGGTACAAACAGAAAGAGGAGGACGAGGCACTCCCGGGTTCTCATAAATCCATTCTTCGTGAGGAAATTCCCAAGGAGAAGGGTTTGTGACAAAAAAGTAGTAGTCCTTCTAGTCCTGGACTCCCTCATGGAGTTTTTCCATGAACTTTCCGGTCCTGGAAGTGCGACCACAAGCATAAAAGAACCCATCGGCGAACTTGCACATATATTGAGTTAAAAAGAGTTGGGCTGAAGGTTCACCCCCGTTCCCCTTCATCAAAATGTAGAAGCCTAACATCGCTCTTATAGCATTCAGAGTAAATTGATTCAGAGGTATACGGAGGTAAGTGGAAATTTCGGAGAAATAAGGATGAATCGGAAAACGGAGACCCGCCTTTAGTTGGGCTTCCCAGAAGGCCAAGGTATTCGGGCCTGGAAAATTTGGGCGTTCTTTCCTATGGGCTGCCCTAACCATGTATTCGGGGGGAAAGATTCCCGAACGAATGAAGGCGGCGACGCGATCAGGAGAAAGTATGGAAGGACCAGAAATTTTGTCCTTCAAAGTGAGGTCGGTAATGGGAAATATGGGGAGTGGGTTGGAAGTGGAACTCTCCATAGATATGGAGTCTGACGAAGTATGAGTCGAAGATGACATGAGGATATCGTAAATGAAAAGAGAAAAGAAGGAGTAGATACCTGAAACAAAGTCGGTTTTTGGGAGGATGACGGAGTGGCCGGAGAACGTGCGTGGAGGAGTTTGAAATTTACAGAAGTGAAAATGAAGATGGAAAATAGATAAGTTTGAAATGAAAGAAAGAAGGGTTTTTGGTGGAAAAAAAGGGGTTTGAAATAATTAGGCAGAGGAGAGAGAAGGGAGGAGACCGAGGAGAATTAATATCACCCCAATTAAAACGCGCGTGAATGGAAAAAGGCGGCCTGAT
This sequence comes from Galeopsis tetrahit, assembly GCA_963675135.1. Classification (NCBI taxonomy): domain Eukaryota; kingdom Viridiplantae; phylum Streptophyta; class Magnoliopsida; order Lamiales; family Lamiaceae; genus Galeopsis; species Galeopsis tetrahit. The sequence continues at coordinate 10,562,947 of OY776131.1, forward strand.
GTTGGTTCATGAATGGACGCGTGGCTACGGGTTTCGAGGGCAAGGTTGCGTGTGGAAGTGCAAAAGACCCGAAGTAATTATTGAGAAAGAAATCCAATCAGTAATATTTCGAGGAGTATTTTAAGGAATGGAATATTTCCTTGGTATTTATCTTAGTATTATTTGTTTTCCTACTCTCCTAAAAATTATTTCTTTTATGAGAGTAGGGGGGAGTGGTTGATGTAGATAAATATGTCGCTCTCTGAGAAGTCGACACGTGGAAACGGGATAAAATTAAGATAGTTGTGATTAAGTTAATACACCCCTGGGCCTAAGTAGGGAAATCAGGGTGATTGGGTCTTTGGCCCATATTCGAAGAGATTACTGGCCCTTGCGCCTGAAAGGATCCGACCCAAGTAGGGGAAGACTAGTCAATCTTTCCTAGCCAAGTCAAATAAGTGGATCAGCCCACGAAGATAGGGAGGAGAGGTTGAAGAACCAAGTCTCCAGGGAGAGTGAGACCGGTTCTTTAGGGAATTGAGGCCAGATTTACGGGAAGGAGCCGAGAATATAGGGAGAATAAGTCTCTCCCTCTCCGGAGAGAGGGGCCAGGTATTTAAACAGGTTATTTCCATATTCTTATTTACGTTTTACAGAATATACACTGAGTTGAGTAGAAACATACTACTATTCGCCGGAATTTCCCTAGATATACAGGGGAATTCCTCTTTGATTTCTCCTACAACCGATTCTGACTTGAGCGTCGGAGCTTCTACGCCGGAGCCCCCCTCCGGCGTACTTTTGCAGGTCATTTTTGGATTTCCAAGGAGATTTACTTGAAGATTGCCAAGGATTACACGAGTGATTTGATTCGTGATTAATAGTGCTCGCAAGAGAACGATCGACATCCGGAGGCGTTCTTTTTCGACGCATCAACGGTATTGTTTAAAATTCCTGTATATATGTAGTCAATTGAATATGATAATTTTTTATTAACATTAATTAATAATTTATTTAATTAATTAACATAATTTATGAGATTTAAAGGAATATTACAGAATTATGAATATTGACTAAAAAAAGATTATTTGCACTCAATTCTTCTTTTCAATCAACAAATTTTTATTCATATTCCTAATCAGCCGTTAGACCATCTCTATTTATAGAGTTTAACTTCAAAAGTGAAGTTTTGCTCCCTCCAATCGTACTCTATTTTAAAGTTTTGAAATAGAGTTTTGAATGGTAAACTTCATGATGTAGATAAATATGTCGCTCTCTGAGAAGTCGACACGTGGAAACGGGATAAATTATGATAGTTGTGATTAGGTCAATACGTCGAAGAAACAGGATTAATACACCCCTGGGCTTAAGTAGGGAAATTAGAGATATCAGGGTGAGTGGGCCTTTGGCCCATATTTGAAGAGATTAATAGCCCTTGGGCTTGAAGTGGTCCGGCCCAAATATGGAATGTATAGTCCATCTTTCTTAGCCAAGTCAAAGGAATAGTTCAAACCCACGAAAGTAGGAGCCGATAAGCTGAAGAACCAAGTCTTCAGGGAGAGAGGCCGAGTCCTTAGGGATTTGAGGCCGGATTTATGGGGATGGGCCGAGAATATAGGGAGAAGAAGTCTTCCCCTCTCCGCAGAGAGAGGGGCCAGGTATATAAACGAGGTTATTTCCCTATTCTTGGTTAGGTTCTTAAACAAATACATACGTTTTTTACAGAATACATACTTTACATACTTTTACACGAATTGTACACTGATTGGAGGAGAAACTCCACTATATTCGCCGGAATTTCCCTAGACATACAGGGGAATTCCTCTTTGATTTCGCCAACGATTGAATCTGACTTGAGCGTCAGAGCTTCTACGCCGGAGCCCCCCTCCGGCGTACTTTTGCAGGTCATTTGTGGATTTCCAAGGAGATTTCTTTGAAGTTTTGCCAAGGATAAACACGTGATTCAAACTCGTGATTAGCAGTGCTCGCAAAGGAACGATTGACATCCGTAAGCGTTCTTTTTCGACGCATCAACTGGCGCCGTCTGTGGGAAACTTTTAAGCTAAGGCGTGAGAAAAATTCCGTACTTAAATGGGTGGAGGACACGACTTATCGAAGCAGATGAAGGAGAAAGGAGATTCTACTCCTCCTCCTCTTCCTCCGCCTCCTCCAGGGTTTCCCTTAAATCGAAATTTAGGGAAACGACCCGTGGATCATACACCAGAAGACATTCCTCCTCCAGGGTTTCCCTTAAATCGAAATCTAGGGAAACAGTCTGTAGATCATACGTCGGAGGATATCCCTCCTGCTCTGGAGGGAGATGTACCAGGCACCTCGGGAGCTTCCGGGAGTGGAATCAATAGGGATAACCCTAGCGCTCAACCGGAACTCCTGACTGTCTCTCGAGATCAGTTGGATGAAATGATTGCACAATCAGTGGAAAGAATAATTGCGGCTCGAGGACTCCGCCCTCCCGAACCTACTCATAAGGGCACACGCCCAAATCCACCAGAGCAGGTCATTGACTCGGTTCCAGTCCCTTCCAGGAACGAGGATCCCCCTCGAAACCCAGAAGAAAAGGTACCTTCCCAGGCTGAAAGGAGCATCCTGGAAAGACCCCTCGGAGGGATGTGGAAAGGGTCCTTGGGGATACCACCCTGGATACAGGGATGGGAGAAAGCACGGACGACACGTATCAAGGAGCCGTCAGTGATCAGATACAGGCCTTGCGGAAGGAGATGAGGGATATGCAGAAACATATTACTGACAATGTAAGTAAACCCTCTTATACCACTGGATATCAATTCTCATCTAGTATTTTGCAAGATGAACTGCCCTCTAATTTCAAACCTTTGAACTTTGAATATGATGGCACCACGGACCCGTACGAGCACCTGATGAGGTTTGAGAATGCTGCTCTATTACATCGATATGGAGAGGGCGTTAAGTGCAGAGTGTTCTTGACCACTCTGTCTAAGGCTGCACAGCAATGGTTCACTCAACTGGGACCAGACACTGTGCACTCGTGGTCTGAATTCAGCGAATTGTTCCTGCATCAATTCGCCAGCGCTAGGAGACAGCCTAGAGCTACCCTTACCTTATTCAACATGCGTCAGGGAGAGAATGAGAGCCTGAGGGCTTTCCTAAAAAGATTCAACCAAGCAGCTCTGGAAGTACCTACAGCCTCCTCAGAGGTTAAGATTAACGCCCTTACCAACGGGTTAAGAGATGGAGATCTGTTCACGTCTCTAGCCAAGAAGCCAGTTCGGACTTTTGATGAATTGTTAAGGAGGGCAGAAAAATACCTCACCCTGGAAGAGGTAAGAAAAGCCAAGCGCTCGGAGACCCGCACGATAGTGGGTAATGGAGAAAGGAGGAAGGAAATTCCGCTTAGGAGGCCAAGTCCAGAGAGATATCGGAGCTCCAGAAGATTGGAAAGTGTAAGAAGAGAGGAAGCTGCACCCTGGAACCCAAGGAGAGGGGCAAAGAGATATACCCCTTTGAGGATAGAGCCAGCCGAAGTCCTAGAGGTGGCAGGGGATCATCCGGATATGAAATTCCCCTATTCAAGAAGCAGAGGTCCCCAAAATCCTAAGTCAAACAAATTCTGCAGGTTCCATAACGATTATGGCCACGATACCAACCAATGTTGGCATCTGAAGGATGAGATAGAGAGGATGATTCAGGCAGGTCACTTGAAAGAGTTTATTTTCAGAGACCGACAAGGCCCCAGGGGTCAGAAGAGAAAGGACCCTGAGGGGAAGCAGGAAGATGATAGAAGAGATCAGAGGAAGGGCAATGAGGAGCCACCACCCCCTCCCCAGAAGAGGGGAACTATCCACATGATTATGGGAGGCCCCGCTGATGGGGATTCCTTCAGGCAGAGAAAGCAGAGCGTTCGGTCGCTGAAGAACGAGAGGAACTAGAGCACCATGAGGTTGGAAAGATGGCAGAAGGTCCGGACATCCATTTCGGGCCAGAAGACGCAGGGGAACCCAGAGAGATTCATAATGACGCATTAGTCATTACTACGGATATAGCGGGATACGATGTAGCAAGGATTTTTGTAGATACTGGAAGCTCTGCCGATATCATGTTTTTGGAGTGCTTTAAAAAGATGGACCTGAATATAAAGCTTAGACCGGTGGAAACCGCTCTTTATGGATTCTCAGGGGGAGCTATTCAACCCCTCGGTTCAGCGTTACTACAAGTAGGGTTAGGAGTTGCCCCTAACCGTCGAGTACAAGTCATAGAATTCCTGATTGTAGATGTCCCATCCTCCTATAATGTAGTAATGGGAAGGCCAAGCTTGAATATTTTTCAGGCAGTGATCTCCACCTTCCACATGAAGATGAAGTTCCCTGCCTTGGGGGGTGTGGGAGAGATATGTGGTGATCAATATCAGGCAAGGAAGTGTTACGTGGAATCGGTCAAGATAGCAGACAGGGCTGTATTCAGAGGAATGGAGAGATTTAAGGGCGAAGACCCTGAGCTGAAGAAACAGAAAGTGGGCGAGCTAGTGCAAGAGCAACCCAAGGCTAAGGCGGACGAAGAGTTAATGAGCATCGAGCTCTACCCAGGAAGAGAGGGATTTACAACCAGGATAGGTACGAATATGAACCCTGAGCTCCAGAGAAAGATGATACTCACCCTCCAGGAGAATGCAGACATCTTCGCATTCACGGCGACGGATATGACGGGTATCCCTCCAGAAATAGCAGTGCACCACCTGAATGTGGATCCCAAAGCTAGGCCCGTGAAACAGAAGTTGAGGAACTTCGGCAAAGAGAAGAACCTCATTGTAAAAGAGGAAATCGATAAATTGTTGAATGCAGGGCACGTGAAGAGAGTACAGTTCCCTGAGTGGCTCTCGAATGCAGTGCTGGTATCTAAGGGAGCCGGCAAATGGAGGATGTGCATCGACTTCAGAGACTTGAACAAAGCTTGCCCTAAAGATCACTATCCCCTGCCTAGGATTGATCAATTGGTGGATGCCACATCCGGGTTCGAATTGCTCAGCATGATGGATGCTTATCAGGGGTACCATCAAATCCAGTTGAACCCCCTCGATGTACCCAAGGTATGCTTTATTGCAACGTGTGGTACTTTTGGTTATGTACGTATGCCGTTCGGACTAATAAATGCAGGAGCCACCTATCAAAGGATGGTAGACTCGGTTTTCCGAGGTCAGATAGGGAGAAATATGGAGGTTTACGTAGACGACATGCTAGCTAAAAGCATCAAAGCAGAGGAACACATTGATGACCTGAAGGAAATATTTCAGGTAATTAGAAAGAACGGTATCAAACTTAACCCCGCTAAATGTTCCTTTGGAGTAGGTTCAGGGAAATTTCTCGGATATATGGTGACGCAAAGAGGAATAGAGGTTAACCCTGCCAAGGTAAAAGCGGTCCTTGGCATGCAACCCCCTCGAAACCTGAAGGAGTTGCAGACTTTGAACGGCAGGATCGCAACCCTTAGCAGATTTATAGCAAAATCAGCGGAAAAGAGCCATCACTTCTTCAGAACACTAAGGAAGGGCTCAAGATTCGAATGGGATGAACAATGCCAGAAGGCTTTTGAGGAATTGAAGCTCCATCTAGAACAACTCCCGAAGTTAACCAAGCCCACTCAGGGAGATGTTCTACTCCTATACCTCTCAGTAGGGGAACATTCTCTGAGTACTGCCTTGATGAAAGAGGAAGGTTCCACACAACAGCCCGTATATTATGTGAGCAAGGTCATCCAAGGAGCGGAGACGAGGTATTCAGAGGTAGAGAAGGCAGCCCTAGCAGTGGTAGTTACGGCTAGGCGATTGCGCCCTTACTTCCTATCTTATAAAGTGATGGTGCAGACTAACTTCCCGTTGAAGCAGACGCTAGGGAGAGCAGATTTATCAGGAAGAATGGTCAGGTGGGCAGTGGAATTGCAGGAATATGATATTGACTATGAGCCAAGGAGAGCTATCAAGGCTCAAGCGTTAGCAGACTTTATTCAAGAATCTACCAGAGTGGAAGAAGAACAGGGATGGAAGGTATACGTGGATGGCTCAGCATCCGCCTTGGGATGCGGAGCAGGGATAGTGCTGATTGACCCTGATGGCCAAGAAGTACAGGTTGCTGTTAAATTCCGGTTCTCAACCTCAAACAATGGTGCAGAATATGAGGCCTTGATTAGAGGGGCTAGCATGGCAGCAGAGTTAGGGGCGCAGAAAATCACCCTGTACTCCGATTCGCAGCTGGTAGTACAACAGGTCATGGGGGAGTACCTCGCCAAAGATGAGAGAATGATCGCTTACCTAGAGGAGGTAAAGAAATTAAAAAATAAATTCCGTACTTTTGAAGTAGTACAGGTACCTAGAGAAGAGAATGTGAAGGCAGATGGATTGTCCAAACTAGCCAGTTCCACTGAATTCGAGGGAGACGGAAAAGTAACCCTGTTGGTAGCTGATCAAGTAGCTACAGAAACCCTGATTGGAGAGATAACCGCAGGGGATGATTGGAGGAAAGAAATATGGGAAGAAATGAATAGGGGTCCAGCAACCCCAATGTCCAGAGAGGCCAAAGCGTGGAGGAGGAAGTATTGCATCCTAGGAGGCCAATTGTACAAGATGTCCTTCACTCAACCTTATTTGAAATGTCTTTCAAGAAGAGAAGCAGAGCTAGTAATCAAGGACATCCATGAAGGTTGCGCATCCAGCCATGAGGGTTACCAGACCATGGTGAAGAAAGTATTTAGGGCAGGTTTCTATTGGCCTAACATAATCAGGGATGCTAGAGAATATGTGAAGAAGTGTGAGAAGTGTCAGAAGAATGGACCTCTAATACGAGTACCAGCAGAGGAAATGGGGGCTATGTATTCGCCCAGTCCCTTCGCCAAATGGGGAATAGATCTGGTGGGACCCTTCCCCTTGGCACAAGGAGGGAGAAATTTTTTGATAGTAGCCGTAGATTATTTCAGTAAATGGGTAGAGGCTGTGCCCTTAGCCAAAATCGAAGAAGACAATGTAATTCTTTTCCTTGCTAGACATATTTGTTGCAGGTTTGGAGTACCCAGAATCTTGGTTTCCGACAACGGAACGCAATTCAATGGAGAGAAAGTAAGGAGATGGTGCGAGAGATGGAACATTACACAGAGGTTTACTTCAGTAGCCCATCCATAAGCTAATGGGCACATGGAAGTTACAAACAGAATCTTAGTGGATGGTATTCGGACGCGATTGGAAGAGGTAGGAGGGAAATGGGTGAAGGAGTTAGACAACGTTCTCTGGTCCTACAGGACCAGCCCTAAAACAGCTACGGGCGAATCTCCCTTCTACTTGGTATATGGGGCAGCGGCAGTGATACCTCCTGAAGCCAGACTCAAATCGCACCGGATCACCTATTTTGAAGAAAAAAGAAATGAAGAATTGATGAGAGAGGCGCTAGACCTGGTAGATGAAGAGAGGGAGATGGCAAGATTAAAAGCAGAGAGGTACAAGAGTCGGATCAAGGCAGCATATGATCGCAGGGTAATCCCTCGTTCCTTTAAAGTCGGAGATTTAGTCCTTCGGAGAGCAGATGCCTTGAAGAACACTGGGAAGATGGAACCCAATTGGGAAGGTCCGTACAGGGTGATACAGGTACTAAAAGGCGGAGCATACAAGCTCCAAGACATGATAGGGAAAGAGATACTAAGGCCATGGAACGTGTGCCACTTGAAGAGGTTTTATGTTTGAGGAAGGTGTTATTCCCCTACTTCCTCTCTCTTTATGAACACTTTTGAATGTTTATTTCTTATTCGAATAATTGCTTCACCGGCACTCTTTTTCCCTCTACGTGGGTTTCCCTTTGGGGTTTTACCACGGAGAGGTTTTTAATGAGGCCGACATAGGTTCCCCTTATTTGCCTATGTTGATAAACACTTTTGATCAATGGAGCACCAGTTTTGATAAAATTTCAGCTAAATGCATGTTGATACTGTGATGAGATGACTCTTATGTGCTAATTTTATGATGAAATGTTTCTCATATGTTAATACCGTGTTAAGATAACTGTTAAGGGCCTGCATAATGATGGCTGGAATAACGAATATTGATGCGTCGAAAAAGAACGCTTACGGATGTCAATCGTTCCTTTGCGAGCACTGCTAATCACGAGTTTGAATCACGTGTTTATCCTTGGCAAAACTTCAAAGAAATCTCCTTGGAAATCCACAAATGACCTGCAAAAGTACGCCGGAGGGGGGCTCCGGCGTAGAAGCTCCGACGCTCAAGTCAGATTCAATCGTTGGCGAAATCAAAGAGGAATTCCCCTGTATGTATAGAGAAATTCCGGCGAATATAGTGGAGTTTCTCCTCCAATCAGTGTACAATTCGTGTAAAAGTATGTAAAGTATGTATTCTGTAAAAAACGTATGTATTTGTTTAAGAACCTAACCAAGAATAGGGAAATAACCTCGTTTATATACCTGGCCCCTCTCTCTGCGGAGAGGGGAAGACTTCTTCTCCCTATATTCTCGGCCCATCCCCGTAAATCCGGCCTCAAATCCCTAAGGACTCGGCCTCTCTCCCTGAAGACTTGGTTCTTCAGCTTATCGGCTCCTACTTTCGTGGGTTTGAACTATTCCTTTGACTTGGCTAAGAAAGATGGACTATACATTCCATATTTGGGCCGGACCACTTCAAGCCCAAGGGCTATTAATCTCTTCAAATATGGGCCAAAGGCCCACTCACCCTGATATCTCTAATTTCCCTACTTAAGCCCAGGGGTGTATTAATCCTGTTTCTTCGACGTATTGACCTAATCACAACTATCATAATTTATCCCGTTTCCACGTGTCGACTTCTCAGAGAGCGACATATTTATCTACATCAACCACTCCCCCCTACTCTCATAAAAGGAATAATTTTTAGGAGAGTAGGAAAACAATAACACTGGGATAAATACCAAAGAAATATTTTATTCCTAAAACTTAGAATACCCTTCGAAATATTTTGCTGATTTGATTCCCTTCGCAATAATTACCTCTGGAAGGCGTCGGGTCTTTTGCACTTCCACACGCAACTTTGCCCTCGAATCCCGTAGCCACGCGTTCATTCCTAACCCAACATCAGGCCGCCGTTTTTCCCTTACGCGCCTTTCGATTGGGGGGGGCATTGAATTCTCCTCGGTCTTCTCCTTTCTCTTTCCAGCGTAATTATTCAAAATCCCTTTTTTTTCACCAAAAACCCTTCTCTCTTTCATTTCAAGCTTATCTATCTTCCATCTTCGTTTAACCTCTGCGATTCTAACTCCTCCGTGCACGTCCAGCGGCCGTTCCGTCACCACTCCTAAAACCGACTTTTCTCCAGGTATCTATTCCTTCCCTTCTTCTCTCATTTACAATATCCTCATGTCATCCTCTTCAGACTCCATTTCCATGGAGAGTTCTACCTCCGATTCGTTTCCCATATTTCCCGTAACCGACCAAGCTTTGGAGGATAAAATTTCTGGGCCTTCAATTCTTAGTTCTGAGCGTGTTGCCGCTTTCCTTCGTTCTGGGATCTTCCCCGCCGACTATTCCGTTAGGGCTGCCCATAAAAAAGAGCGCCCTAACTTTCCAGGTCAAAATACCTTAGCCTTTTGGGAGGCTCAACTAAAAGCGGGTCTCCGTTTCCCAATCCATCCTTACCTCTGCGAAATTTCCGCTTATCTCCGTATACCTTTGAACCAATTTACTCCCAATGCCATACGTGCAATGTTAGGTTTTTATATCCTAATGAAGGGAAATGGTGGGGATCCTTCGGCTCAACTCTTTCTAACCCAGTACGTGTGCAAGTTCGCGGACGGGTTCTTTTATGCTAGTGGTCGTACCTCCAGGACCGACAAGTTCATGGAAAAACTCCATGAGGGAGTCCAGGACTGGAAATACTACTATTTCTTTGTTACAAATCCTCTTCCTTGGGAATTTCCTCATGAAGGATGGATTTATGAGAATCCTGGGATACCCCGTCCTCCTCTTTCAATTTGTTCTTCTTTAAACCTGGATGTGATGAACCACTTAAACGATCATGTCTCTGTTCATGGCTTTTTTGATGTAATGGGTATCTGTAAAAATCCTAGAGCTCTCTCTCATTTTGGTTTTGGTCGCTCCGATTACCCTTTAGGTCCCGATGATGGTAATACCATTTCCTTTCCTGAGTAGTGTCTTCCGAATTGGAGATGCCTTGTTTATTTAATGTCGTTTCATATTTCTTTGTGCAGCTATGAGTTGGTTAACTCAGATTTCGCGTGATGCTGCCCCTCTCTCAATGGTTAATAAGTCTCCGGCTCCTGCAAGTTCTTCGAAAGCTCAAATTCCTCCTTCCCCAGTGGAACCTGCCACTGGGTCCGTTGCTAAGCGTACCCGTTCCTCTACCGAGAAAGCCATGGTTTCTGCATTGCCTCCTGTCTCCGATGCTTCTAAGAAGAAGAAATCCAAAACCAAATCCTCTCTGCCTAATGTCGCTTCCGATGCTCCAGATGAGATCAATGTCAATCATCTCTTGGCTTTTATAGAACGTTACACTCCGACTCCTGCCACTGAGGCCCTTAATGCTCTGTCCTTCGGCGAACGGGTTGTGCATGCCGCTCATAGCTTTACCCAGGTATTCTCTTCGTGCAAATACATTTCTAAGCAATTTTAATAAGAAAGAGTGCACTTGTCTTACTTCTTTAGATAATTCATTTTGTAGTTTGGTCTTCTGTTCTCCAACGTGTCCGAACGAGCTCTTCAGTCCCTCCAACTGGTGGATGATCTCCACAGTCAAGTAGAGTTGGAGAAGGTGAAGAAGGATATTCTCGAAGCAGAGTTACATGATGCTAATCAGAGGTGTAAAGTACTCCAAACAACGCTCTCGGGGAGATTTCTTCGTTGAAGCAAGAGTTCGGTAAACGGGTGGAACAGCTGGAAGTCACTCTTCCTCAAGCTGGTATGAATTTGTGCCTAGACTCCCTGTTTACCTCTGCCGCAGGTCAAAAATTTCTAGGTACCTTGCATCAGGAGTGGCTGGAGGCCTTTCTTCGGAGTAGCAGCTTTTTGGGAGCGATGGGCGCGTATATCCCACATTTCATTGATCATGGATTTTCCAACGCTGTGGCCGAACATTCCGCTCCGGGATTTAATGGTCAGTATACCCGTGCCCTCCGGTTAGATGAACTGGACACTCCCCCTAAGTTCCCTGGAGATGCCAAAGAAGACATCAATACTCCCTGGTGGTTACCTGGGATGAGGAAGGCGATCTTAGAGTTGAAGGATGCTTCCCTGAAATTAGATGATCTTACGCCGGCGAAGGATATGGCTTTCCCTATCCATGTGGAAAACCCCACTCCAGTGGCTACCGTGGCAGCGGGTGCTTTGATGGAAAAGGCAGAGGGAGGCGATTCCAGTGGGCGAGCTGAGGAGGCAGGGGAAGGTTCCGAGGGGAAGAATGATGTTACCCTCTCTTCATAACTTTGATTCTCTGATAACACTTTGGTACTGTTAAAACACTTTTTATTTTGTTAAGGCCTCTAAGGCCCTTTTTGGTATTTTCCGGAGACTCCACACTCCGAGGTTTTTCTGTGGAGGACTTAGGCATGGTGCCTTAAGTCTTGAATATTTCTGCTTTTCTTCCGCTTAATATCGTACCTGCACATTTATCACTTGGCATGCATATATATATATATATCTCTGACTCTATTATTAGATGTGTAACGTAATATCCGTCCTGCTTATGAATCTAGCATGTTTTCAGCGTTTTCTTGACACGTAAAGGCTCTAAAGCTCCTAGAAGAACCTTAATGAGAAGATAGGATTCATATCCCTGCACTTACTTGGTGATTTGCTAATGTTTCCAGTCTTTCTCTTAACACTAGAGTTTTAGGGATTATCCTCTCCCCTAGGTCAGAATTCGTAGGGATTATACTCTCCCTTAAGTTGTTTATACTCGTGAGAGTTGTTTATACTCGTAAGAGTTGTTTATACTCGTAAGAGTTGTTTATACTCGTAAGAGTTAGTTTATACTCGTAAGAGTTGGTTTATACTCGTAAGAGTTAGTTTATACTCGTAAGAGTTAGTTTATACTCGTAAGAGTTGGTTTATACTCGTAAGAGTTGGTTTATACTCGTAAGAGTTCTTAGGGATTATACTCTCCCTGAAGTTTAGAATGTTTAGGGATTATACTCTCCCAAAAGTTAGAATTTGTAGGGATTATACTCTCCCTTAAGTTGTTTATACTCGTAAGAGTTAGTTTATACTCGTAAGAGTTAGTTTATACTCGTAAGAGTTAGTTTATACTCGTAAGAGTTGGTTTATACTCGTAAGAGTTGTTTATACTCGTAAGAGTTAGTTTATACTCGTAAGAGTTAGTTTATACTCGTAAGAGTTGGTTTATACTCGTAAGAGTTAGTTTATACTCGTAAGATTTGTTTATACTCGTAAGAGTTAGTTTATACTCGTAAGAGTTGGTTTATACTCGTAAGAGTTGGTTTATACTCGTAAGAGTTGGTTTATACTCGTAAGAGTTTTGAGAGTCGCTAGGGATAGGGTTTATCGACGGTTAATCATGTCTTCCGCTGCTGTACCCCCTACTCCCCCTAGCTTTAGAGGCTGTCGTGAATAAAAACTTTAGGAATTTTTCCTAGGTATTCTCTATTCGGGCATTAATGAGTTGGTGTAAATATCTCTATCTCGCAATGTCTCTATCATATTACATTTCAGTTTCCAAAACATATTCGTTATTCCAGCCCTCATTATGCAGGCCCTTAACAGTTATCTTAACACGGTATTAACATATGAGAAACATTTCATCATAAAATTAGCACATAAGAGTCATCTCATCACAGTATCAACATGCATTTAGCTGAAATTTTATCAAAACTGGTGCTCCATTGATCAAAAGTGTTTATCAACATAGGCAAATAAGGGGAACCTATGCCGGCCTCATTAAAAACCTCTCCGTGGTAAAACCCCAAAGGGAAACCCACGTAGAGGGAAAAAGAGTGCCGGTGAAGCAATTATTCGAATAAGAAATAAACATTCAAAAGTGTTCATAAAGAGAGAGGAAGTAGGGGAATAACACCTTCCTCAAACATAAAACCTCTTCAAGTGGCACACGTTCCATGGCCTTAGTATCTCTTTCCCTGTCATGTCTTGGAGCTTGTATGCTCCGCCTTTTAGTACCTGTATCACCCTGTACGGACCTTCCCAATTGGGTTCCATCTTCCCAGTGTTCTTCAAGGCATCTGCTCTCCGAAGGACTAAATCTCCGACTTTAAAGGAACGAGGGATTACCCTGCGATCATATGCTGCCTTGATCCGACTCTTGTACCTCTCTGCTTTTAATCTTGCCATCTCCCTCTCTTCATCTACCAGGTCTAGCGCCTCTCTCATCAATTCTTCATTTCTTTTTTCTTCAAAATAGGTGATCCGGTGCGATTTGAGTCTGGCTTCAGGAGGTATCACTGCCGCTGCCCCATATACCAAGTAGAAGGGAGATTCGCCCGTAGCTGTTTTAGGGCTGGTCCTGTAGGACCAGAGAACGTTGTCTAACTCCTTCACCCATTTCCCTCCTACCTCTTCCAATCGCGTCCGAATACCATCCACTAAGATTCTGTTTGTAACTTCCATGTGCCCATTAGCTTGTGGATGGGCTACTGAAGTAAACCTCTGTGTAATGTTCCATCTCTCGCACCATCTCCTTACTTTCTCTCCATTGAATTGCGTTCCGTTGTCGGAAACCAAGATTCTGGGTACTCCAAACCTGCAACAAATATGTCTAGCAAGGAAAAGAATTACATTGTCTTCTTCGATTTTGGCTAAGGGCACAGCCTCTACCCATTTACTGAAATAATCTACGGCTACTATCAAAAAATTTCTCCCTCCTTGTGCCAAGGGGAAGGGTCCCACCAGATCTATTCCCCATTTGGCGAAGGGACTGGGCGAATACATAGCCCCCATTTCCTCTGCTGGTACTCGTATTAGAGGTCCATTCTTCTGACACTTCTCACACTTCTTCACATATTCTCTAGCATCCCTGATTATGTTAGGCCAATAGAAACCTGCCCTAAATACTTTCTTCACCATGGTCTGGTAACCCTCATGGCTGGATGCGCAACCTTCATGGATGTCCTTGATTACTAGCTCTGCTTCTCTTCTTGAAAGACATTTCAAATAAGGTTGAGTGAAGGACATCTTGTACAATTGGCCTCCTAGGATGCAATACTTCCTCCTCCACGCTTTGGCCTCTCTGGACATTGGGGTTGCTGGACCCCTATTCATTTCTTCCCATATTTCTTTCCTCCAATCATCCCCTGCGGTTATCTCTCCAATCAGGGTTTCTGTAGCTACTTGATCAGCTACCAACAGGGTTACTTTTCCGTCTCCCTCGAATTCAGTGGAACTGGCTAGTTTGGACAATCCATCTGCCTTCACATTCTCTTCTCTAGGTACCTGTACTACTTCAAAAGTACGGAATTTATTTTTTAATTTCTTTACCTCCTCTAGGTAAGCGATCATTCTCTCATCTTTGGCGAGGTACTCCCCCATGACCTGTTGTACTACCAGCTGCGAATCGGAGTACAGGGTGATTTTCTGCGCCCCTAACTCTGCTGCCATGCTAGCCCCTCTAATCAAGGCCTCATATTCTGCACCATTGTTTGAGGTTGAGAACCGGAATTTAACAGCAACCTGTACTTCTTGGCCATCAGGGTCAATCAGCACTATCCCTGCTCCGCATCCCAAGGCGGATGCTGAGCCATCCACGTATACCTTCCATCCCTGTTCTTCTTCCACTCTGGTAGATTCTTGAATAAAGTCTGCTAACGCTTGAGCCTTGATAGCTCTCCTTGGCTCATAGTCAATATCATATTCCTGCAATTCCACTGCCCACCTGACCATTCTTCCTGATAAATCTGCTCTCCCTAGCGTCTGCTTCAACGGGAAGTTAGTCCGCACCATCACTTTATAAGATAGGAAGTAAGGGCGCAATCGCCTAGCCGTAACTACCACTGCTAGGGCTGCCTTCTCTACCTCTGAATACCTCGTCTCCGCTCCTTGGATGACCTTGCTCACATAATATACGGGCTGTTGTGTGGAACCTTCCTCTTTCATCAAGGCAGTACTCAGAGAATGTTCCCCTACTGAGAGGTATAGGAGTAGAACATCTCCCTGAGTGGGCTTGGTTAACTTCGGGAGTTGTTCTAGATGGAGCTTCAATTCCTCAAAAGCCTTCTGGCATTGTTCATCCCATTCGAATCTTGAGCCCTTCCTTAGTGTTCTGAAGAAGTGATGGCTCTTTTCCGCTGATTTTGCTATAAATCTGCTAAGGGTTGCGATCCTGCCGTTCAAAGTCTGCAACTCCTTCAGGTTTCGAGGGGGTTGCATGCCAAGGACCGCTTTTACCTTGGCAGGGTTAACCTCTATTCCTCTTTGCGTCACCATATATCCGAGAAATTTCCCTGAACCTACTCCAAAGGAACATTTAGCGGGGTTAAGTTTGATACCGTTCTTTCTAATTACCTGAAATATTTCCTTCAGGTCATCAATGTGTTCCTCTGCTTTGATGCTTTTAGCTAGCATGTCGTCTACGTAAACCTCCATATTTCTCCCTATCTGACCTCGGAAAACCGAGTCTACCATCCTTTGATAGGTGGCTCCTGCATTTATTAGTCCGAACGGCATACGTACATAACCAAAAGTACCACACGTTGCAATAAAGCATACCTTGGGTACATCGAGGGGGTTCAACTGGATTTGATGGTACCCCTGATAAGCATCCATCATGCTGAGCAATTCGAACCCGGATGTGGCATCCACCAATTGATCAATCCTAGGCAGGGGATAGTGATCTTTAGGGCAAGCTTTGTTCAAGTCTCTGAAGTCGATGCACATCCTCCATTTGCCGGCTCCCTTAGATACCAGCACTGCATTCGAGAGCCACTCAGGGAACTGTACTCTCTTCACGTGCCCTGCATTCAACAATTTATCGATTTCCTCTTTTACAATGAGGTTCTTCTCTTTGCCGAAGTTCCTCAACTTCTGTTTCACGGGCCTAGCTTTGGGATCCACATTCAGGTGGTGCACTGCTATTTCTGGAGGGATACCCGTCATATCCGTCGCCGTGAATGCGAAGATGTCTGCATTCTCCTGGAGGGTGAGTATCATCTTTCTCTGGAGCTCAGGGTTCATATTCGTACCTATCCTGGTTGTAAATCCCTCTCTTCCTGGGTAGAGCTCGATGCTCATTAACTCTTCGTCCGCCTTAGCCTTGGGTTGCTCTTGCACTAGCTCGCCCACTTTCTGTTTCTTCAGCTCAGGGTCTTCGCCCTTAAATCTCTCCATTCCTCTGAATACAGCCCTGTCTGCTATCTTGACCGATTCCACGTAACACTTCCTTGCCTGATATTGATCACCACATATCTCTCCCACACCCCCCAAGGCAGGGAACTTCATCTTCATGTGGAAGGTGGAGATCACTGCCTGAAAAATATTCAAGCTTGGCCTTCCCATTACTACATTATAGGAGGATGGGACATCTACAATCAGGAATTCTATGACTTGTACTCGACGGTTAGGGGCAACTCCTAACCCTACTTGTAGTAACGCTGAACCGAGGGGTTGAATAGCTCCCCCTGAGAATCCATAAAGAGCGGTTTCCACCGGTCTAAGCTTTATATTCAGGTCCATCTTTTTAAAGCACTCCAAAAACATGATATCGGCAGAGCTTCCAGTATCTACAAAAATCCTTGCTACATCGTATCCCGCTATATCCGTAGTAATGACTAATGCGTCATTATGAATCTCTCTGGGTTCCCCTGCGTCTTCTGGCCCGAAATGGATGTCCGGACTTTCTGCCATCTTTCCAACCTCATGGTGCTCTACATTCCTCTCGTTCTTCAGCGACCGAACACTCTGCTTTCTCTGCCTGAAGGAATCCCCATCAGCGGGGCCTCCCATAATCATGTGGATAGTTCCCCTCTTCTGGGGAGGGGGTGGTGGCTCCTCATTGCCCTTCCTCTGATCTCTTCTATCATCTTCCTGCTTCCCCTCAGGGTCCTTTCTCTTCTGACCCCTGGGGCCTTGTCGGTCTCTGAAAATAAACTCTTTCAGGTGACCTGCCTGAATCATCCTCTCCATCTCATCCTTCAGATGACAACATTGGTTGGTATCGTGGCCATAATCGTTATGGAACCTGCATAATTTGTTTGACTTAGGATTTTGGGGACCTCTGCTTCTTGAATAGGGGAATTTCATATCCGGATGATCCCCTGCCACCTCTAGGACTTCGGCTGGCTCTATCCTCAAAGGGGTATATCTCTTTGCCCCTCTCCTGGGGTTCCAGGGTGCAGCTTCCTCTCTTCTTACACTTTCCAATCTTCTGGAGCTCCGATATCTCTCTGGACTTGGCCTCCTAAGCGGAATTTCCTTCCTCCTTTCTCCATTACCCACTATCGTGCGGGTCTCCGAGCGCTTGGCTTTTCTTACCTCTTCCAGGGTGAGGTATTTTTCTGCCCTCCTTAACAATTCATCAAAAGTCCGAACTGGCTTCTTGGCTAGAGACGTGAACAGATCTCCATCTCTTAACCCGTTGGTAAGGGCGTTAATCTTAACCTCTGAGGAGGCTGTAGGTACTTCCAGAGCTGCTTGGTTGAATCTTTTTAGGAAAGCCCTCAGGCTCTCATTCTCTCCCTGACGCATGTTGAATAAGGTAAGGGTAGCTCTAGGCTGTCTCCTAGCGCTGGCGAATTGATGCAGGAACAATTCGCTGAATTCAGACCACGAGTGCACAGTGTCTGGTCCCAGTTGAGTGAACCATTGCTGTGCAGCCTTAGACAGAGTGGTCAAGAACACTCTGCACTTAACGCCCTCTCCATATCGATGTAATAGAGCAGCATTCTCAAACCTCATCAGGTGCTCGTACGGGTCCGTGGTGCCATCATATTCAAAGTTCAAAGGTTTGAAATTAGAGGGCAGTTCATCTTGCAAAATACTAGATGAGAATTGATATCCAGTGGTATAAGAGGGTTTACTTACATTGTCAGTAATATGTTTATGCATATCCCTCATCTCCTTCCGCAAGGCCTGTATCTGATCACTGACGGCTCCTTGATACGTGTCGTCCGTGCTTTCTCCCATCCCTGTATCCAGGGTGGTATCCCCAAGGACCCTTTCCACATCCCTCCGAGGGGTCTTTCCAGGATGCTCCTTTCAGCCTGGGAAGGTACCTTTTCTTCTGGGTTTCGAGGGGGATCCTCGTTCCTGGAAGGGACTGGAACCGAGTCAATGACCTGCTCTGGTGGATTTGGGCGTGTGCCCTTATGAGTAGGTTCGGGAGGGCGGAGTCCTCGAGCCGCAATTATTCTTTCCACTGATTGTGCGATCATTTCATCCAACTGGTCTCGAGAGACAGTCAGGAGTTCCGGTTGAGCGCTAGGGTTATCCCTATTGATTCCACTCCCGGAAGCTCCCGAGGTGCCTGGTACATCTCCCTCCAGAGCAGGAGGGATATCCTCCGACGTATGATCTATAGACTGTTTCCCTAGATTTCGATTTAAGGGAAACCCTGGAGGAGGAATGTCTTCTGGTGTATGATCCACGGGTCGTTTCCCTAAATTTCGATTTAAGGGAAACCCTGGAGGAGGCGGAGGAAGAGGAGGAGGAGTAGAATCTCCTTTCTCCTTCATCTGCTTCGATAAGTCGTGTCCTCCACCCATTTAAGTACGGAATTTTTCTCACGCCTTAGCTTAAAAGTTTCCCACAGACGGCGCCAGTTGATGCGTCGAAAAAGAACGCTTACGGATGTCAATCGTTCCTTTGCGAGCACTGCTAATCACGAGTTTGAATCACGTGTTTATCCTTGGCAAAACTTCAAAGAAATCTCCTTGGAAATCCACAAATGACCTGCAAAAGTACGCCGGAGGGGGGCTCCGGCGTAGAAGCTCTGACGCTCAAGTCAGATTCAATCGTTGGCGAAATCAAAGAGGAATTCCCCTGTATGTCTAGGGAAATTCCGGCGAATATAGTGGAGTTTCTCCTCCAATCAGTGTACAATTCGTGTAAAAGTATGTAAAGTATGTATTCTGTAAAAAACGTATGTATTTGTTTAAGAACCTAACCAAGAATAGGGAAATAACCTCGTTTATATACCTGGCCCCTCTCTCTGCGGAGAGGGGAAGACTTCTTCTCCCTATATTCTCGGCCCATCCCCATAAATCCGGCCTCAAATCCCTAAGGACTCGGCCTCTCTCCCTGAAGACTTGGTTCTTCAGCTTATCGGCTCCTACTTTCGTGGGTTTGAACTATTCCTTTGACTTGGCTAAGAAAGATGGACTATACATTCCATATTTGGGCCGGACCACTTCAAGCCCAAGGGCTATTAATCTCTTCAAATATGGGCCAAAGGCCCACTCACCCTGATATCTCTAATTTCCCTACTTAAGCCCAGGGGTGTATTAATCCTGTTTCTTCGACGTATTGACCTAATCACAACTATCATAATTTATCCCGTTTCCACGTGTCGACTTCTCAGAGAGCGACATATTTATCTACATCAAATATATTTTGGAAACTGAAATGTAATATGATAGAGACATTGCGAGATAGAGATATTTACACCAACTCATTAATGCCCGAATAGAGAATACCTAGGAAAAATTCCTAAAGTTTTTATTCACGACAGCCTCTAAAGCTAGGGGGAGTAGGGGGTACAGCAGCGGAAGACATGATTAACCGTCGATAAACCCTATCCCTAGCGACTCTCAAAACTCTTACGAGTATAAACCAACTCTTACGAGTATAAACCAACTCTTACAAGTATAAACTAACTCTTACGAGTATATGTTGGGATATAAATTCACCCTAAGCCCCACTTGATGTTAGAATAGTTTTGATGGCCAAAACACTTAGAGTTTATAAATGTAATAGGATCAGCTGACTTGTATAGAACAGCTTAGACTAGTCTTGTGTGATCAACTGTATTGATATCAGCTGATCAGCACAGTCCTGGCTTACATGCCTATCCTCAAGATGAGAAGAGTAGAAGACATGAAGACTAGAAGATCCTTGAAGACCAGATAAGTTAAGGTGCTTGTATACCTACCTATCTGATGGAGTCCCAGATTGAAGATGGCCTAAAGCAGTACAAAGAATTTCCAGATCAGAAGAGTGTTACTCGTCTGATATCAGAAGACAGAAGACCTAAGGCCAGAAGAGTAGTCAGAAGACTAGAAGTACAGATCAGAAGACTATGTGCTCTTCCAGGACTCGGCTGATTCCTAAGTCATCTTGCAATTCAAACGAAGACCTACCTTATTTAGAAGATTGGCATGATCCCAGGATTGAAGCAATCAAGCGGCTGGAATCAAGGAATCAAGTTATTATGGAAAGATTGCTCAAACGGCTAGTCAACTCCAACGGCTAGTTGTAACCAATCTTCATTATAAATACAAGAGGATGAGGAATCACAAAGAAGAAGAAGTCACAAGAGAGAATTCAAAAGCTAAGCAAGCAATCAAGCAAAAGCCATACTGTTCCAAGAGTTCTCCAAGAGCCAGAAATCCATTAAATTATCCATAGCTCTTAAGTGCTTCCTATCCAACCCTTAAGAACCTGAAACCTGTTCATATTGTATATCAATTGTTTTAGGCATAGTGGTTAAGCAAATTATAAGCTTGAACCATTAGTTGGATACATCTCAAAAACCCCAAACCCTCACCGAAAGGTTAAAGTTTTTGAACCCCTCAAAGTGCAAGTGCTTACAATCACTTGTGGAGACCGCAGCTGTTAGGACGGCTCAGATCTCAAAGTCCTAACCTTGGGACTATAAAGGACAAGACCCTTGTAATTTGTGGAAATTAAAGGGATTAAACATCACGTTAGGACGTGAGAGTGGACGTAGGAACGTATATCCGAACCACTATAAATCCGGTGTTATTTACTTTCTGCACTTTACATTTCTGCCTTTACATTCATTATTATATAGTGCATACTGTTATTTCAACACTCTTTAAAACAGGCCATAACTTTCAAACCGGCATCAGCTGAGTATTTTCATTAAGTAGAACAAGTTACAAGAACGAGTCTAAACAAGGGCCACCAAAATTCCGCATACAACCTTAACAATCAGATCACTATAGTCATCTGGACCAGCAGACTTGCAGTCCAGTTGACATAGCAATCAGAAGAGGTTCCCAACTCTGTTTGAAAAAGTTTTAAAGTCTATTCACCCCTCCCCTCTAGACTTTAATCCCATTCACTACTCGTTCAGGGACCAACAAGTGGTATCAGAGCAGTGGTTCTAACGGACTACTGTCTCTAGATTATCAGAAGACTTGAGGGAGTCTTTCTGTAGTCCTCTTGAACAGATCTTTTAAAAAAAAAAAAAAAAACTTGTTTTTGAAAACTCGTACAGCATGAGTGCTAACATGAGAAAGTTGCCTAAGTTTTCAGTTGAGGATTATGATTACTGGAAGATCAGGATGAGGAAGAATCTTACATCAGTCCACTACAAGATGTGGTCTGTAATCACAGAAGGCCCGATCACCATCATGACAGTCAACACTGCAAATGGTGATCCAGAAGTCCAAGTTGGAGAGCTGGTTCCCAAGCCTATGAAGGACCTCACACCAGAAGAGATGAAGCAATCAAATCTTGATAGCATTGCTCAAGATTACATAATGCAAACTCTTCCAAATGAGTACATTGCAAAGGTAATCCACTGTGAGTCAGCCAGAGAGATGTGGGAGGCATTGGCACTTCTCTGTGAAGGAACTGAGCTGATCAAGGAATCCAAGTTGTCTACAGCAGTCAAGAAGTTTGAACACTTCAAGATGCAACCAGAAGAGTCTATTGATCAGTTAGACAATAGATTTACCAAGATCATCAATGAGATAGAATCTCTGGGCAAGAAATATATAAATAGAGAGAAAAATCTAAAGATCTTAGACTCTCTAACCAAGAAATGGAGACTCAAGAAGACCATCATCAAGGATACTCAAGATATCAAGAAGTGGTCTGCTCAAACTCTATTTCAGAATCTAAAAGCTCATGAATATGATCTGGAAAGAGAAGAAAACTCAGGAAATGATGAGCCAACTGCAACCCCATCTACCTCCAAGACTGTAGCCTTCAAGGCAGCCAATACAAAAGCTACAAGTACCTCATCTGGCAAGACCTCTCTGAAAACAGAAGACTGTGAAGGATCAGACATGAGTCTGAAGGAACAAATGGCTCTTATGATCAAAAGATTTGAAAGGATGAACACCCTCAACAGCAAATATAGAAAATTCTATAGAAACTACAAAGATAGAAGAGCAAGTTCACCCTCCAGAAGTTCCAGAGAAAGAACACCAGAAAGACATCCTAAAAGGGATGTGGAGTCATCTGACAGCCGAGGATCTAGAAGAAGAGATGCCACTCCTCCAAGGAGAGGCAACTCAAATCAGAAACCTGGATCTTGCTTCAACTGTGGCAAACCAGGTCACTATGTCTATGAATGTCCTGAGCTGGATTTGGATGACAAGAAAGAAAGAAGGCCAAGAAGAACCTCAGACAAGAAAGCAATGGTGACTGAAGAATCTGAATATCAAAGTGATGAACTCCCTACATCACCAGACGATCAAATCTTTTCAGATGATTCAGACGACCTAGCTATGATGGCCATAGGTGAAAATGAGGTAAACTCCTATACTAGTACTTTCCATTCACCTATTTTTTCACAATCAGATGAGATAAACTCATCTGAAGGCGAATCAGAAGACACCTATTATCAATCTTTAAGAAAGGTAAAAGGTGATCTTGATATTGCCACTAGAGTTTTCATAGAAGTGGAAGAGGAGAATAAGGATCTAAGGAAAGAAATTGCTAAGTTGAAAAAGGCTAAGTTTGAGAACACCCCTGAGTTGGTCACAATGAATGAAAGATTGACCAGAGAAGTGGAGCTTCTTAAGGAAGAAAATACCACAATAACTCAGTTGTATGAGGGGATGTTACAAACTCAAGCTTTAGAAACTAAGGAACTTCGTTCACTACAATCCAAATTCAATGATCTCTTCCAGACACACAAGCTCTTAGAAAAGGAGAAGGAATGCCTAAATCAAAAGATTTCAGAGTTCAATAAAGCTTCTACTACTATTGAAAGTATCTCTGAGTATTATAGATCAAATGGCAATAAGATGGGTTTTGGTTATAAACTTAATCCATCTACATCCTCTCCAGCTGGGGGTAGTACACCTAACAAGTGCACTACTCAGACACATGAAAAGGGTGAGTGTTCTAAACACAATGAACCTAATATGAACCAAAAGGCATCTGTACCAGCTAAGGCTAACTATCCCAAAAACAAAAATGGTAAAGGACAAGCTAACCCCAAGCCTGTACAGAGAAACAGCAGACAGCCTAGACCATCTCGCCTGAGACAGTCTCAGCTGTATGCTGCTCCAGCCAAGAAGAAGAAATCTTCTTCAAACAAATCTGTTCTCTTTGCACCCCCTATCTCTTATGATATTGTGAGAACAGAAGAGTATGGTCCATATAATCGTGTGCATCGACCAGCTAATGCACCCAGGCCGAATGTAACTAGTCAAAAGATCATGTATGTACACTCCTATAAAGGGAAACCATTTGACTATTACTTAGCTGACACAAAGAACAAATCAGATCAGTCCAAGGTGCTGACTGGTAAGATTTGGTTCTGTGATGCCCGAGGGAAACAACTCAAATGTTCAAGGTTGTTTAAACGACCAATGTATATGTGGGTTCCCAAGGGTAGTACTAACACCCAAGGACCCAAAACAAAATGGGTACCTAAAACTTAACTTTCCATGCAGGAAAGAAGGGACCTATACAGAAGAGGAGGTCTAGCAGGAGAAACTTGGTACATAGATAGTGGATGCTCAACTCACATGACAGGAACCAAAGCCCTGCTGACCAACTACATAGAGAATAAAGGTCCAAAAGTTTTCTTTGGTGATAACGCGCATGGTAACACAAAAGGATATGACACCCTTAAAAATGGTGACATTGAGGTACATGATGTATCATATGTAGAAGGTCTTAAGTTTAATTTATTATCTGTTTCTCATTTTTGTGACACTGGTTACTCAGTCAAATTCTCTAAAGATGAGTGTCTCATAAGTGATAAGAGAACAAAACAAAACCTTCTAACAGGATCTAGAAAGGGAAGTATGTATCTTGCAAATTGGAACAGCTGTCCTAAGGATACATGTCTGCTTGTGAAGAGCCCTAAAGATGTCAGCTGGCTATGGCACAAACGTCTTAGTCATCTGAACTTTAAGACTATGAACAAGCTAGCAAGGGAATCCTTAGTTGATGGTCTGCCTAATGAACTCTACTGTAAAGATCAGGTATGTGATGCATGTCAACAAGGAAAGCAAACAAAGGTCTCCTTCAAGACCAAGAAGACAGCATCAACCAGCAGAGTTCTTGAATCTCTTCACATGGATCTCTTTGGACCAATCACTCCAACCACTCTAACAGGAAGAAAGTACACTCTTATTGTTGTAGATGACTACTCCAAGTTTACTTGGGTTATCTTCTTATACAAGAAGAGTGAAACACAGCAGAAACTTCCTGAACTATTGAAGAGGATCCAAGTAGAGAAAGGAGAACCAATTGTGAAAATTAGAAGTGACAAAGGCACTGAATTCATTAACTCTTATATTATTGCCTATTGTACTACTAATGGTATTCAGCATGAGACAAGTGCAACAAGAACACCTCAACAGAATGGTGTAGCTGAAAGAAGAGTCAGAACACTCAAAGAAGCTGCCAGAACACTCCTTGCTGAATTCTCCACTCCCAAGAAGCTATGGGCAGAAGCCATCAACACAGCTTGTCACACTCAAAACAGGTCAGGTATTCATAAAATACATGAGAAAACCCCATATGAACTGTGGAAAGGAAGAAAACCTAGAGTATCTTACTTTCATATATTTGGTTGTAAGTGTTTCATTCACAACAATGGGAAGAGTAAGTTGAATGCCTTTGATGCCAAAGCAGATGAGGGGATATTCTTAGGATACTCCTCTACTAGCAAAGCATTCAGGGTACTCAACAAACGAACCCTTCTTGTGGAAGAAACACCCCATGTTGTTTTTGATGAGTCTTGTGATAAGAATGCAGTAGAAACAAACTCAGCTGCAGAACAGATGAGACATCTAGTGATCAAGTCTAGACCAGATGAGTTCATTGAAGTAAATGAACCTTTCCCTGAAGAACCAGAGGAGGATAAGCCTCATAGACCTGTCACTAGATCTCAAACTCAGGCAGGACAAGCTGACCAGAATCAAGATGCACCAATCCCAAATGCCAGGGGGAATGATCTTTTTGACACACAAGATACAGATGATGATCGACCTAATCAAGTCAACCCTCCTGATGGCACTAGATCAGATGAGAATCCAAGCTCATCCAATGCAGATACTCCCGTGAGGCATACATGGAGAAACAATCATCCATCAAACCTCATCTTAGGAGGAGCAGAATCAGGTGTCAAGACCAGAAGACAACTGAATCAGAACTCACAATCATCTATGTTCTGCTGGTGTGCCTTCTTATCCAACATTGAACCAGCTGACATAGAAGAAGCAATGACAGATAGCAATTGGATCACTGCTATGCAAGAAGAACTAAACCAATTCGAAAGAAATGAAGTCTGGGAATTGGTAGATCGTCCTGAAAACCACAATGTAGTAGGAACAAAGTGGGTATTCAAGAACAAGAAGGACGAAAATGATGTGATAACTAGAAATAAGGCTAGGCTAGTTGCAAAAGGATACTCTCAATCTGAAGGAATTGACTATGATGAAACCTTTGCTCCAGTAGCCAGATTAGAAGCCATACGACTGTTTCTAGCCTATGCATCATATATGGGCTTCAAGGTATATCAAATGGACGTCAAGAGTGCTTTTCTAAATGGTATTCTGGTAGAAGAAGTATGTGTAGAGCAGCCTCCAGGATTTGAAAAAGGTGAACAAGTATATCGACTGAAGAAGGCTCTCTATGGTCTAAAACAAGCCCCTAGAGCTTGGTATGACACATTGTCACAATTCCTACTTGACAATGGATATACAAAAGGCAAAGTGGATAGAACTCTTTTCAGAATACAAGAAGGAGAAGATATTCTAATGGTACAAGTATATGTAGATGACATTATATTTGGATCACCCAATCAAGAGATGTGCAAGAAGTTCTCTGAACTTATGCAAGGAAAATTTGAAATGAGCATGATGGGTGAGATGAATTACTTCCTAGGACTTCAAGTCAAGCAGAGTTCAGAAGGGATCTTCATCAACCAGTCCAAGTATACCAAGAGTCTATTAGAAAGATTCAAAGCTCTACAATGCAAGACTGCAAGGATTCCAATGATGACATCTTTCAAAATGGAACCAGATGAGTCCGGAAAGGCAGTTGATCAAGCTGAATATAGAGCACTGATCGGATCTCTACTATACCTTACAGCTAGCAGACCAGACATAACATTTGCTGTAGGAGTATGTGCTAGGTTTCAAGCAAACCCAAAGCAAAGTCATCTAGAAGCAGCAAGGAAGATTCTCAAGTACCTAAAAGGAACAGTCAACCTAGGACTATGGTACCCTGCTGATGACAATCTAGAATTGAGTGGCTATTCTGACTCAGACTATGGAGGATGTAGAATTGATAGGAAATCCACATCTGGAACCTGTCAATTCCTAGGCAACAAGTTGATATCATGGTTCTCAAAGAAGCAAACCTCAGTTGCAACCTCCACCACTGAAGCAGAGTATATGGCAGCTGGTAGTTGTTGTAGTCAGCTGCTCTGGCTAGTTCAACAACTCAAGGATTACAATGTAGAGGCAAGAGAAGTCCCTATCTATTGTGATAGCAGCAGTGCCATTGCCATCACTCAAAATCCAGTCCTCCACACAAGGTGCAAGCATGTCGACATCCGACACCACTTCATAAGAGACCACCTTGAAAAGAAGGACATCAAGATGGAGAAAATTCACATAGATATCCAAAGAGCAGACATCTTGACTAAGCCCCTAGCTGAAGAACGATTCAAGACCCTATGCTACAGCTTAGGACTCCTGGATCCAAGCACATGAAGAGAAGAGATCAGCTGAAGACCTCAGCTGATACAGGTGCAGCAGACTAGGAGGATCAGATGAGGTGAATAGACACCCTCATCTTCAGGTAAGTTCATTCCCGATGAAGACAAATAAAGCTGAGGGAAAACTTAGAGTCATCTAATCAAGGGGGAATCAATGATACCTTAAGAATCCTTGATGAAATACTCTAAAATCTGCATTGCATATCATACATATATATATATAGACAGCAGACTTGAACAAGGCTATTTGATTTCTTTACAAGCAATGTATAACTATGTATATTAATAAATTATTCTTCATAAAATACTTTATCTTGTATACATACATACAGTACACTATTGAGTTATACTGGTTGGATTAATACACCATCCTCACCGACTCAACAGTATGCATGCACTGTACGGATTTCAAATAACTCTTGCTCAAAATTTATAAATTCTGCATTCCATAAGATAAAGTCTGAATATCTTTAAATGTGAACCCTTAGATCAAGAATCTCATTGTTGATCTTAAGAAGTAACTTTTCAGAAATACAGACCTATCAACTCTATAATTTTGTCATCTTTCACTCCACTACCTCATTTCTACCCCTATAAAAGGAGGAAGTTATGAGAACACCTAAGAACACAAATCACCAACTATAATTTTTGTTTCAGGTATGGAGAAGATCGAAAGAAAAGATGGAATGGAGATCATTCTTCAACCAAAGTCTTGGGTGAAGGAGATGAAGATTTGTCCAGAAGATGAAGATGATGCAGATCAACATACTTGGCCTACTCAACATGAGTATGCCTGTGAAAACTAGAGGAAGGAGAGAAGTCCTTATTGAAAACTAGAGGAAAGAGAGATGCAGAGGACAGAGTAGCAAACAAGCAGAGCTTCTTCTCCAGGGGGAAGTTCTACATGGAGAGCTTGTTATCAAAAGCTATTGTGTCTAAACAGAACATGAAGGCTGAGTCCATGGCTCTCTCTTCGACTCCATTGAAGCCTCTTCCAATCTTCCTTCTCTTTCAAGAGTAGCGAAGAGATTCAATTAGGACACATTTGATGCTACAACCCATCTGATGATGAGGAACATCAGATGGTAAGGGCAACCTGAACCAGTGGGATATCATCCAGGCTGATCATCTACATATTGATTTGATGGTCCTACTTGATTCAGACAGAGCTGGAAGATCCATCAAACCAGGTTGGATCACCACTCACAATAAAGCTGCAAGATCCATCATCCAGGTTGGATCATCACAGCAACAATGAAGGATCCATCAAGCCAAGTTGGACCTTCAAAGCACAGAAGATTTACTCAGCAAATCTCAAACCTCCACTCAGCTGATCAGAAGACCTACTCAGCTGACCAGAAGACTTCCAAGAGAAATCAGCAGACATTTTCAAGAAATCAGAAGACGTCACTCTGCTGATCAGATCACTTGATTTTTGAGTTTAAATGACTATCTTTGATCATGTAATTCATTCTAGATTTATTCCTGAATGTAATTAAACAAATTGGCTTATATAAGGAATGCAATTCTCTTATAAAAAACGGCCTTGATGATCAATTCTTGCCACAAAATTAGTCACAACGGCTATTTTTGGTAATGATGTCATTAATACTCAATTACCAAATTGCCAGCAAATCAACAGTTGCCACATGGCAAATTCAGCCGGCAAATTTAAAGACAGCCCAAAATCAAAGAAGGAAAATCTTGGGCTCTACTCCACAATTAAATCCAAATCTGACCGTTAGATCAAGAATTGTTGGAGTATATATATACACACCCTTAAACCTCTCCCAAACCCTTTCGCTTACAATTCACTTTTGCTCTCAATACTCTCTCGTCCTGCAAATTTCTTTCAAGCTCTCAAAACCTAACACTCAAACACTACTATGGCAATCATTGAGATTTACGACGAGAAGACCAAGGGCACTGGCACCTTGGATGCTGCAAAATGGTCCAAGGAAGGGAAGATGTTCACAGAGAATGCTCTGTTTTTCAAAGGCAAACACACAGCTGCAAACAAGGAAATCCTTCTTCACTGCATCAACCTCAACCTTCGAGATTTTCTGGAAGCAGCACCCACGAATGTGTATGAACAAGATGTGCTGACTTTCTACTCCAATGCTGTGATGAAGGGTTCTCACGTTGAAAGTGTCATGGGTGGACACAAGGTCAAAGTAACAAGGGAAATCCTCCAAGAACTGTTCGGTTTGACAAGGGGGAAGATCAATATCTCCACCTACATCATGGGTAAGGAGAAAGAATACATGGAGATGTTCACTGGTGGTCAAATCAAGGCTGAAGATGCCTCCGGACTGAAGAAATCTCAATTGGAACCTAAGTTTCAAACCCTAATGGATATAGCAGGCAAGATGCTGCTTGGTAACACTTTCAGTCAAGATGCTGTTACCACTCTGAAAGTTCGAGTTATGGCAGCAATCTGGGATCAGATTGATGGAGATTGGCAAGGACTCCTTTTGGACAGAATTGCTCTTGAAGCCAAGAAGGTAACCTTAGACCTTCAATCTAGAGAATGGAAGGTGACCTCTACTGTCAGCTTTGTCAACAAGCTGAGTATCATTCTTCCAGAAATACTCCCCAGAAAATACAAGATGGGACCTCACAAGACCTTCCACATCTCCAAATATTACTTGAGGAAGGATGCTCTTGCTGAGGCAGCAAGGTTGAAAGAGGAGAAGAGGAAGTTGTTGGCTGAAGCACCTTCCAAAGATGCAGTTGAAGAGGCAGAAGAGTCTACTCAAGACTCTGCTGCAGAAGAAGAAGAGGAGCCATCCAAAGAAGAGGCTCAAAAGAAGGCTGCAGAGGATGATGATGACAATCAGACCTTAGCACAAAGAAGATATCTGATCAGATCAGGGCTCATCTCCCCATCTGATTCAGATGTCACTCCAACTGCCTCTCCCTTGAAGAAGGCAGGTACTTCTAACCCCTCTCTCACCTTCACTCCTTCCAAGTTGTCAAAGGGTCAGAAGAGAAAGAAGAACACTTCTTCTTTCACAAAGAAATCCAAGAAATCCAGGCTCCCTACTCCCATGAGCATAGCCCCTATTTCATCCTTCAACCCTTCTGATGATTCCAACCCATCTGAACCCCCAAACACTGAAAACCAAATCCCTGCTGATGTTCAAACAGCAGACAAACAACCTCAGACCACCTCCACACAACCTGCTGATGATCAAACTCAGATTATATCCACAATCCTTGCTGACATTCAAACAGCACATGATCAGGATCATCAAGCTCAAACACCCACTGATCTTCAAGAAGGAACTGAACCAGACCAGCAGACTCAAAACCCTGCTGATGAACAAACCACTGTAGAAGAAATCACTCCCCAAATCCCTGCTGATACTCACACAGCAGAGGAACATACCCTAGCTACCCAATCTCCTATCCTCTCTGCCCCAACTGCTCCAGAAGACTTAGCACCAGCAGCCTTGGATGAAGCTGGCCCTTCTCAACCTCAATTCAAGATGGTTCACTACCCCGTGTGTACAACAGAGAAGATAATGAGGATGAAGATAGGCAACCTGCTCAAGTCCACTATCCCTGGAGTTGATGAGAATTCAATCCAGTTTGAGCAAGTGCTTAGGATATGCACTTGGATTGAGCTCAGAAGAGATGATGTGGATGACCTTCTTGATGTCATTGAAGGAATGGGAGGAAAGGAAAACTTCCTCGACTGGGAAATGGAGCAAAAGGAAGTTGCTCAAGTTCGTTCTTATGCTCAACTGCTATCAGACGAGGCACTGACTACAGTTTGTAACCGGATTCTAGGAATCCCCACTGCTGATGTCTCTATCCCAGAAGACTCATCAGATCAGCAGACAGCTGAACAAGCACAGATGAAGGAATCAGCTGCACCAGCCTTGGTGGACGACTCAGCTGCCCCTGCTCAAGACTCAGCTGCCCCTGCTGAAGACTCAGCTGCACCAGCTGACAAAGAAGAATTTGAAAGAGAAGTAGTCAGAATACCAGCTCACTTCAGACCTTCAGACGAACTGACTCACTTCATTGAAAATCAAGAGGATCCAGGCAGACGAATGATGACCCATCTGACCAAGGCCACTACCTGCTTCCTCAATGAGGAGTACCTATCAGCTGAAGAAAGAGGCAAAGCAGTAATTGTTCATCCAAAGCCTCAAGGTACACCCTCTACTTCTACCCCATCTGTTGACCATACAGCAGACATCTGCTCCCAGGTCAAAGCTGCAATAGACTTGCACTTTGAGAAAGGCTTAGGCCTGCAGCTAGGTAGATATGTTGAGAAAGCTGCAAGGGAACAGAAGACCCGTCTTCGTGACCAAATCCTTGACATTGAAGACAAGTTTGGTGAAGCACTCCATCAGCAGATAAGAGAATACTTAAGTACCTATCAAAAGTTGTCAGCTGACACCTCCAAAAGGTTTGCTGATCTTTACACTGATGAGATGCACCGCATGGAGACCACCTACAAGCAAAGAATTGAGGATGCTGAAGCAAGAGCCACTGGAGGACAAGCTCTCCTTAAATCAGCTGCAGAGGAAAATGAAAAATTGCAGACTCAGCTGAAGGAGACAGCAGCCAAGTTGGAAGCACTTACAGCTAGATTTGAAGCTGCCTCCTCGTCCAATTCTCATGCTGAAGTTCTTGAGCACAGCATAACTCATCTGACCCACATTGGCAAAGCCAATGCCATGGCTCTAAAGCAGACTCTGACGGTGGAAATTCTGAATGCCATGAAGCCTTTTGCGGCTGCACTTGCTGAAGCCAAAAAGGGGGAAGATGTGTTGATAAAGGCTCTAGAGAAGACTAATGCCCAGCAAGCTGAACTGGTAGTAGCACAAGATGACTTGACTGAAACCTTGGGTGGTTTAAAGAGCAAAATCAAGAACAGGCAAGGCAAAGGCAAAGAAATTGCTCAAGGAGATACCCAAGCACCCACTCAGGCTCCTGCCAAAACTCTTCAGATCACTGCTTCTGAAGAACAAGTCCCTGAAAAGAGAATGACAAGGAAAAGAAAGGCAGATGAGCAAGCTCAGACTAGCAAGAAGCCAACTCCAGCAGAGCCTACTGCAGAAGAGAAGGAGGCTCTAGAGTTGAAGAAGAAGAAGTTGCTTGAAGCTCAAGAGCTTAAGCAAAAGAAGCTGAATGATGCGAAGGCAGTCAAAGCCAAATTTGAAAGAAGAATTGCCAAACTCAGGAAAGCACAAGAAGACAAGGTCCTGGTGTTTGATAGCAATTATGTGGACTACTTAGCCCTTCAAGATGAGCTACCAAGATGGTATCCTCTGAAGAAGAAGTGGCAAATTCAACACCACATAGTAAGGAAATTTGGCCCTCTTCCTACTTATGAAGAAGAATTTCTCCAATTCTCCCAGTTCATGAACTTTGAAGATCCAGAGTTCTGGGAAGTAATTGTCAAGATAGCCAAAGGACTTGACAACTGCAGAATCCTAACCTCTGAAGAACCCAAATGGGATCCACCCCTTCTGGACTCAGGAAGAGTCAACATGATTGAAATCAAGAAGATTCTGTACAAGATTTATGAAGAGGAGAATGTTACAGACATGCAGCACATGGAAGAAGTTCGAGCTCGTCTGTACCTGGCCTACCGCATTTAAAGAACAGAAGACCTGATGAAGACTACATTAGAAGTTTAAAGAAACTATTACTTGTAATCTGTAAAAGTTCTATCTATATTCAAGTTCTAGTTCTTTTTGCTTACAAGACAAACTCTCATTGTCTTCATCAGATACTTCAGTTTTAGCATATTATAAACTCTTATCTTATTTCATTAAGAGCATTTATCAAGTATAGTTTTGGCTTCATCAAAAAGGGGGAAATTGTTGGGATATAAATTCACCCTAAGCCCCACTTGATGTTAGAATAGTTTTGATGGCCAAAACACTTAGAGTTTATAAATGTAATAGGATCAGCTGACTTGTATAGAACAGCTTAGACTAGTCTTGTGTGATGAACTGTATTGATATCAGCTGATCAGCACAGTCCTGGCTTACATGCCTATCCTCAAGATGAGAAGAGTAGAAGACATGAAGACTAGAAGATCCTTGAAGACCAGATAAGTTAAGGTGCTTGTATACCTACCTATCTGATGGAGTCCCAGATTGAAGATGGCCTAAAGCAGTACAAAGAATTTCCAGATCAGAAGAGTGTTACTCGTCTGATATCAGAAGACAGAAGACCTAAGGCCAGAAGAGTAGTCAGAAGACTAGAAGTACAGATCAGAAGACTATGTGCTCTTCCAGGACTCGGCTGATTCCTAAGTCATCTTGCAATTCAAACGAAGACCTACCTTATTTAGAAGATTGACATGATCCCAGGATTGAAGCAATCAAGCGGCTGGAATCAAGGAATCAAGTTATTATGGAAAGATTGCTCAAACGGCTAGTCAACTCCAACGGCTAGTTGTAACCAATCTTCATTATAAATACAAGAG
The DNA here is from genome assembly GCA_963675135.1 of Galeopsis tetrahit. Classification (NCBI taxonomy): domain Eukaryota; kingdom Viridiplantae; phylum Streptophyta; class Magnoliopsida; order Lamiales; family Lamiaceae; genus Galeopsis; species Galeopsis tetrahit. The sequence goes on from OY776131.1 coordinate 10,596,471, forward strand.
GATGAGGAATCACAAAGAAGAAGAAGTCACAAGAGAGAATTCAAAAGCTAAGCAAGCAATCAAGCAAAAGCCATACTGTTCCAAGAGTTCTCCAAGAGCCAGAAATCCATTAAATTATCCATAGCTCTTAAGTGCTTCCTATCCAACCCTTAAGAACCTGAAACCTGTTCATATTGTATATCAATTGTTTTAGGCATAGTGGTTAAGCAAATTATAAGCTTGAACCATTAGTTGGATACATCTCAAAAACCCCAAACCCTCACCGAAAGGTTAAAGTTTTTGAACCCCTCAAAGTGCAAGTGCTTACAATCACTTGTGGAGACCGCAGCTGTTAGGACGGCTCAGATCTCAAAGTCCTAACCTTGGGACTATAAAGGACAAGACCCTTGTAATTTGTGGAAATTAAAGGGATTAAACATCACGTTAGGACGTGAGAGTGGACGTAGGAACGTATATCCGAACCACTATAAATCCGGTGTTATTTACTTTCTGCACTTTACATTTCTGCCTTTACATTCATTATTATATAGTGCATACTGTTATTTCAACACTCTTTAAAACAGGCCATAACTTTCAAACCGGCATCAGCTGAGTATTTTCATTAAGCAGAACAAGTTACAAGAACGAGTCTAAACAAGGGCCACCAAAATTCCGCATACAACCTTAACAATCAGATCACTATAGTCATCTGGACCAGCAGACTTGCAGTCCAGTTGACATAGCAATCAGAAGAGGTTCCCAACTCTGTTTGAAAAAGTTTTAAAGTCTATTCACCCCTCCCCTCTAGACTTTAATCCCATTCACTACTCGTTCAGGGACCAACAGTATAAACTAACTCTTACGAGTACAAACAACTCTTACGAGTATAAACTAACTCTTACGAGTATAAACCAACTCTTACGAGTATAAACTAACTCTTACGAGTATAAACTAACTCTTACGAGTATAAACAACTCTTACGAGTATAAACTAACTCTTACGAGTATAAACCAACTCTTACGAGTATAAACTAACTCTTACGAGTATAAACTAACTCTTACGAGTATAAACAACTCTTACGAGTATAAACTAACTCTTACGAGTATAAACTAACTCTTACGAGTATAAACAGCTTAAGGGAGAGTATAATCTCTACAAATTCTAACTTTTGGGAGAGTATAATCCCTAAACATTCTAAACTTCAGGGAGAGTATAATTTTTAGGGTTATACTGGCAAGTATGCTTTTAGTGCTACTTATGTATACAAACTGATTTTTGCACTTATTAATGAGAATAAATTTTTGTCACTGGTTGCTTTAAATATAATGAATGGTAATTATTTATTGCATAAACGTTCAGATGTACTTTACATTGTAGACAATGTGGTGTGTAGAAGATCACAGAAGATCACATTGTCAGTTCCTTGTATATAAGTACAATTGATTCACAACTTAGATGGAATTGAACAATCCATTGGTAGAAGTTGAGGTGTAAGGCTCAGATTGGTTTGTCTTGACCAAGAGATTACACTAGTGCATTTTGATGTGCTGAATAGGACCTACATAGAGGTAATTCTTCTAGACTGGCTTAAGGAATGAAGAATTAGACCTCAGTGGTTGTTGATTTCTTAATCTCTGTCACTTAAATGGAATTGTCTGTAGTTAAGAAGTATTGCTTTGATTTATTATGGGTAAAGAATCAATGTGATTCAATACTTTATATTTTGGGCAATATTATTAATTATAGGACAGATTGCCAAAATTAATACAGAGAATCGTGTCTTGGAGTGTCAAGTTGATTATGTCCCCTTGGTGGGCTCAGAAGGTTTATCATATCAAATCTGATCAGTGGAATTTATTTCCGGTATGATAATAATGTTGAGCTGTCCTTACTCTAAGGAATAAAAGATATTAATTAATTAAAGCATTCAGTAGCTTAAATTAATTGATGGACATTGAATCTTAAACACGGGAAATAATAACCGGGAGCCATATTTCGTAATATGGGTTAGGATGGATAGTGCAATATTAATTCTATAGTGGAATGAATTAATATTAATGAGCTGGAAAAATATTGTGGCTCAATATTGATTTCTGGGCCCATTGGGAGGTCCAATCCTAATTCTCCTAAAGGCCCCTCAAGTAGCCCAATAAAAGTCCATTAACTAAGGTAATTAAAAAGATAAGAATTAATCTTGTTGCAAGAAAGAGAGGAAAGTAGCGCTTATTTTGGGGAGAGAATATTATGGAGAAAGATATGGAAATAATATAATATCTCTTGGAGAATAAAATATTTCTAGATCTCCAATATTTTCTAATAAATAAATTTGCTATTCTCTCTTATAAATAGAGTAAAAACCGCCACTCTTAGTTTTAAGAGTTGAGAAAAAAAAAATCGGTCTTCTCCATAAATACAGAAAAGAGAGATCTGTAATTTTCGAAATTACAGTGTGTGCAACAAGAGAAAATTAATTCTTCCTTGAGAGTTATTAGTTCGTGAGATCTCCCACCGGATCAACGGGCTAGGACTTAGGGAATACTCGAGAAGGCAATTGGGTTGAAGTTGTTATTCTTCTCAACGATATCTCTCCGATTCAAAGGTAAACACGTAATCCCTTAGTTCCGCATGTTTAGGGATTTAATTATTTACCGTACATTCATTACATGAATTAGTTGATTTAATTTGTTTAAATTATAAAATTAGATTTATGATAATTCATATTTAAATTACGTCTCAAATAGATCCTGGTAATTTTAAAGGATTCCCGGGAGTCTCGAAAGATCCCTAGGGCATCTCAAAAGATTCTCGGGAGTCTAAAAGGACGTCTCAAATAGATCCTGGTAATTTTAAAGGGAGTCTCAAAGGATCCCTAGCGTGACGGTCCATAACCCACAAGTGCCAATAATTCCCCACAAAGGAGATGGGGAATGTGGTCCCATAATAATTTCCCACAAAGGAATTGAGGACCACAAGAATTGGGGACCACATTGTTGGGGGACTATTATTAGGTATTGGGATAATTCCCAACAATAATCCCTAAGAACTCTTACGAGTATAAACCAACTCTTACGAGTATAAACCAACTCTTACGAGTATAAACTAACTCTTACGAGTATAAACCAACTCTTACGAGTATAAACTAACTCTTACGAGTATAAACAACTCTTACGAGTATAAACAACTCTTACGAGTATAAACAACTCTCACGAGTATAAACAACTTAAGGGAGAGTATAATCCCTACGAATTCTGACCTAGGGGAGAGGATAATCCCTAAAACTCTAGTGTTAAGAGAAAGACTGGAAACATTAGCAAATCACCAAGTAAGTGCAGGGATATGAATCCTATCTTCTCATTAAGGTTCTTCTAGGAGCTTTAGAGCCTTTACGTGTCAAGTAAACGCTGAAAACATGCTAGATTCATAAGCAGGACGGATATTACGTTACACATCTAATAATAGAGTCAGAGATATATATATATATATGCATGCCAAGTGATAAATGTGCAGGTACGATATTAAGCGGAAGAAAAACAGAAATATTCAAGACTTAAGGCACCATGCCTAAGTCCTCCACAGAAAAACCTCGGAGTGTGGAGTCTCCGGAAAATACCAAAAAGGGCCTTAGAGGCCTTAACAAAATAAAAAGTGTTTTAACAGTACCAAAGTGTTATCAGAGAATCAAAGTTATGAAGAGAGGGTAACATCATTCTTCCCCTCGGAACCTTCCCCTGCCTCCTCAGCTCGCCCACTGGAATCGCCTCCCTCTGCCTTTTCCATCAAAGCACCCGCTGCCACGGTAGCCACTGGAGTGGGGTTTTCCACATGGATAGGGAAAGCCATATCCTTCGCCGGCGTAAGATTATCTAATTTCAGGGAAGCATCCTTCAACTCTAAGATCACCTTCCTCATCCCAGGTAACCACCAGGGAGTATTGATGTCTTCTTTGGCATCTCCAGGGAACTTAGGGGGAGTGTCCAGTTCATCTAACTGGAGGGCACGGGTATACTGACCATTAAATCCCGGAGCGGAATGTTCGGCCACAGCGTTGGAAAATCCATGATCAATGAAATGTGGGATATACGCGCCCATCGCTCCCAAAAAGCTGCTACTCCGAAGAAAGGCCTCCAGCCACTCCTGATGCAAGGTACCTAGAAATTTTTGACCTGCAGCAGAGGTAAACAGGGAGTCTAGGCACAAATTCATACCAGCTTGAGGAAGAGTGACTTCCAGCTGTTCCACCCGTTTACCGAACTCTTGCTTCAACGAAGAAATCTCCCCCGAGAGCGTTGTTTGGAGTACTTTACACCTCTGATTAGCATCATGTAACTCTGCTTCGAGAATATCCTTCTTCACCTTCTCCAACTCTACTTGACTGTGGAGATCATCCACCAGTTGGAGGGACTGAAGAGCTCGTTCGGACACGTTGGAGAACAGAAGACCAAACTACAAAATGAATTATCTAAAGAAGTAAGACAAGTGCACTCTTTCTTATTAAAATTGCTTAGAAATGTATTTGCACGAAGAGAATACCTGGGTAAAGCTATGAGCGGCATGCACAACCCGTTCGCCGAAGGACAGAGCATTAAGGGCCTCAGTGGCAGGAGTCGGAGTGTAACGTTCTATAAAAGCCAAGAGATGATTGACATTGATCTCATCTGGAGCATCGGAAGCGACATTAGGCAGAGAGGATTTGGTTTTGGATTTCTTCTTCTTAGAAGCATCGGAGACAGGAGGCAATGCAGAAACCATGGCTTTCTCGGTAGAGGAACGGGTACGCTTAGCAACGGACCCAGTGGCAGGTTCCACTGGGGAAGGAGGAATTTGAGCTTTCGAAGAACTTGCAGGAGCCGGAGACTTATTAACCATTGAGAGAGGGGTAGCATCACGCGAAATCTGAGTTAACCAACTCATAGCTGCACAAAGAAATATGAAACGACATTAAATAAACAAGGCATCTCCAATTCGGAAGACACTACTCAGGAAAGGAAATGGTATTACCATCATCGGGACCTAAAGGGTAATCGGAGCGACCAAAACCAAAATGAGAGAGAGCTCTAGGATTTTTACAGATACCCATTACATCAAAAAAGCCATGAACAGAGACATGATCGTTTAAGTGGTTCATCACATCCAGGTTTAAAGAAGAACAAATTGAAAGAGGAGGACGGGGTACCCCAGGATTCTCATAAATCCATCCTTCATGAGGAAATTCCCAAGGAAGAGGATTTGTAACAAAGAAATAGTAGTCTTTCCAGTCCTGGACTCCCTCATGGAGTTTTTCCATGAACTTGCCGGTCCTGGAGGTACGACCACTAGCATAAAAGAACCCGTCCGCGAACTTGCACACGTACTGGGTTAGAAAGAGTTGAGCCGAAGGATCCCCACCATTTCCCTTCATTAGGATATAAAAACCTAACATTGCACGTATGGCATTGGGAGTAAATTGGTTCAAAGGTATACGGAGATAAGCGGAAATTTCGCAGAGGTAAGGATGGATTAGGAAACGGAGACCCGCTTTTAGTTGAGCCTCCCAAAAGGCTAAGGTATTTTGACCTGGAAAGTTAGGGCACTCTTTTTTATGGGCAGCCCTAACGGAATAGTCGGCGGGGAAGATCCCAGAACGAAGGAAAGCGGCAACACGCTCAGAACTAAGAATTGAAGGCCCAGAAATTTTATCCTCCAAAGCTTGGTCGGTTACGGGAAATATGGGAAACGAATCGGAGGTAGAACTCTCCATGGAAATGGAGTCTGAAGAGGATGACATGAGGATATTGTAAATGAGAGAAGAAGGGAAGGAATAGATACCTGGAGAAAAGTCGGTTTTAGGAGTGGTGACGGAACGGCCGCTGGACGTGCACGGAGGAGTTAGAATCGCAGAGGTTAAACGAAGATGGAAGATAGATAAGCTTGAAATGAAAGAGAAAAGGGTTTTTGGTGAAAAAAAGGGATTTTGAATAATTACGCTGGAAAGAGAAAGGAGAAGACCGAGGAGAATTCAATGCCCCCCCCCCAATCGAAAGGCGCGTAAGGGAAAAACGGTGGCCTGATGTTGGGTTAGGAATGAACGCGTGGCTACGGGATTCGAGGGCAAAGTTGCGTGTGGAAGTGCAAAAGACCTGACGCCTTCCAGAGGTAATTATTGCGAAGGGAATCAAATCAGCAAAATATTTCGAAGGGTATTCTAAGTTTTAGGAATAAAATATTTCTTTGGTATTTATCCAAGTGTTATTGTTTTCCTACTCTCCTAAAAATTATTCCTTTTATGAGAGTAGGGGGGAGTGGTTGATGTAGATAAATATGTCGCTCTCTGAGAAGTCGACACGTGGAAACGGGATAAATTATGATAGTTGTGATTAGGTCAATACGTCGAAGAAACAGGATTAATACACCCCTGGGCTTAAGTAGGGAAATTAGAGATATCAGGGTGAGTGGGCCTTTGGCCCATATTTGAAGAGATTAATAGCCCTTGGGCTTGAAGTGGTCCGGCCCAAATATGGAATGTATAGTCCATCTTTCTTAGCCAAGTCAAAGGAATAGTTCAAACCCACGAAAGTAGGAGCCGATAAGCTGAAGAACCAAGTCTTCAGGGAGAGAGGCCGAGTCCTTAGGGATTTGAGGCCGGATTTACGGGGATGGGCCGAGAATATAGGCAGAAGAAGTCTTCCCCTCTCCGCAGAGAGAGGGGCCAGGTATATAAACGAGGTTATTTCCCTATTCTTGGTTAGGTTCTTAAACAAATCCATACGTTTTTTACAGAATACATACTTTACATACTTTTACACGAATTGTACACTGATTGGAGGAGAAACTCCACTATATTCGCCGGAATTTCCCTAGACATACAGGGGAATTCCTCTTTGATTTCGCCAACGATTGAATCTGACTTGAGCGTCGGAGCTTCTACGCCGGAGCCCCCCTCCGGCGTACTTTTGCAGGTCATTTGTGGATTTCCAAGGAGATTTCTTTGAAGTTTTGCCAAGGATAAACACGTGATTCAAACTCGTGATTAGCAGTGCTCGCAAAGGAACGATTGACATCCGTAAGCGTTCTTTTTCGACGCATCACTTCATATATGGAGTTTACTATTCAAAACTCTATATTTTATATCTATTATTTTATTAATATTTATAATTCTATATTACAATTCTATATTAATAATTTGTTAAATATAATTACAATTCTATTGTTATACTAATTTATAATATAATATATTTTTTTTTTGTGTATTATTATTACTAACAAAAAAACGTAAAATACAATAAAACATACATTAGTATATTAAATATGAAATACATTACATATTAAAACGTACATACATGCATTACTTCTACATATAACATTGACATATTAAAATAAGTGAACACAAACTAAAAAGAAATACAAATAATAAAAAAATGATACACTAGTACGGCGAATGTTGAATCCAGATGGAGAAGTTTTATTGTTGTAATATTTAATTTAAAATTTAATTTACTAATTGAATATTTAATTATATAAATTAATTTAAATATGAAGAAAAATATATTATTTAATGATTGTAATATATTGAAAATGAATAAAATAATAAATAGATCAAGATATAGAGTTTTATGGTTGGAGAAGGTTTTTCAAATAGAGTTTGAAAAAGTGTATTTTAGAGTTTAGAGATTTCATTTTAGAGTTTGTGGTTGGAGATGGCCTTAGCTCTTTACTTGATCAAATTATTTTATAAATAATTTTATTTCATCTTTATTTAGAGAATATTGTTTCCTATTTATTCCAATTTATGTGGAGAATATAATTTTGTTTCCCCCGTTTAAATAACATAAATTAAGGATATGTAGCATATTATTTAATTAACATAAATTAAGGATAGAATATTGATTAGATTTCAATTACATAATACATTCGAATGAGAAGACAAAATAAAGAATTAATAAAAATTATATGCTATGGGCACATTAATTTATTTACTTATTTAAAAAAAAAAAAGAATAATAATTAGATGTAACAACACCTAAAAATAAGAAAATATTTTTTTATGGTGTTGAAGCTAGTTCTAACAAAAGTGATAGAAATTCATTCAAGTGTAGTGTTGAAGATAGTTCAAACATAAATGTTATAGTAAATCTCTTTACTCATTGGAAACTGGAAAAACAAAAGAGTGAGATGTTTGTGTAGATTTAAATTTTAATATCCAAAAGTGTGCATTTAGAAGATGAGAATAAAAAATGTATGAATAAGATTAATGATTAAAATTAATAAAGGTAAAATTGACCAATCATGTTGTGACAAATGTCACCTAAAATGTGGCAAATATATGATGTATATTAAGATTAAGATAAGATCCTTTTCCCTCATTTCATTTTTTTTTAATTCACTGATGCGTCGAAAAAGAACGCCCTAAGATATCAGCCGTTCCTCTACGAGCACTGCTAATCACGAATCGAATCACTCGTTTGTCTTTGGCAATCTTCAAGTAAATCTCCTTGGGAATCCGAAAATGACCTGCAAAAGTACGCCGGAGGGGGGCTCCGGCGCGGAAGCTCCGACGCTCAAGTCAGAATCGATATTAGGAGAATCAAAGAGGAATTCCCCTGTATGTCTAGAGGAATTCCGGCGAATAATATGGTGTTTCTTCTCAGTTCAGTGTGTATTTCGTAAGAATGTATGTATTGTGTGTAAAACGTAATTAAGAATATAGAAATAACCTGCTTATATACCTGGCCCCTCTCTCGGGAGAGGGAAAAACTCGTTCTCCCTATAAACTCGGCCCACTCTCCTGAAAGCTCGGTCCAAGCTCCTAGATACTCGGCCCCTTCCTATGTTGACTCCTTCTTTTTACTGAGTTAGGAAAGGCTGAGCCATAATATGCGTTCCCCTTTGGGCCCTATCCTTAGGCCCAAAGGATATTATCCTTCGAATGTGGGCCAAAGGCCCAACCAATCTTCTTTCCCTTTTGAGGCCCAGGGGTGTATTAATCCAATCCTTCAAGCTTATTGACCTAATTAAGACTATCATAATTTATCCCGTTTCCACGTGTCAACTTTTCCGAGAGCGACATATTTATCTACATCAACCACTCCCCCCTACTCTCGTAAAAAGGATAATTTTTAAGAGAGTAGGAAAATAATAAATTATAAAAGAAATAATCCCTTCCTTTAATCCTTCCTCCTTCATACTTCCCTTAAAACAAGAGATATTCGATTCTTAATAATTATCTACAGTCATCATGCCCTTTCCGCTTCCACACGCAAACCTACTCTTCGAAGTCTGTAGCCAAACGTCTGCCCGAGGGGAACATCAAGCCGCCTCTTTTCAGGCACGCGCTTTTCTATTGGGGGGTATTTAATTCTTCTTGATTTTTACCCTTCTCTCTCCAGAGTAATTATTTCAAAACTTGAATTCGCTCCACTAAAAGAAAACCCTCTTCCCTTTTCTTCTCAAACTTATCCCCACTTCCTTACTCTCATTTTTACTTCTGCAACTAACCTCTTCACGCACGACTATCGGTCAGTTCATCACCTTCGAAAACTAACCTCGCTTCAGGTATCTCTTCTTCTTCCTCGTTTTTTTTCTTTTACTGTAACCTCATGTCATCTTCCCTTCAAACCTCGTCGGACTCAATATCCATGGAAAGTTCAACCTCCAACTCCCTTTCTATCTTTCCTGTGACCAATCCTGCTCTGAAGGACAAGATTTCCGGTCCTTCGATCCTCCCTTCTGAACGTGTCGCCGCTTTTCTCCGCTCAGGGATCTTTCCTCCCGATTACATAGTTAGGGCAGCACATAGGAAAGAACGCCCTAATTTTCCGGGTCCCAACACCTTAGCTTTCTGGGAGGCCCAACTAAAGGCGGGCCTCCGCTTCCCCATTCACCCTTATTTCTCTGAAATTTCCACCTACCTTCGCATACCTCTGAATCAGTTTACTCCTAATGCTATTCGTGCCATGTTAGGCTTCTATATTTTGATGAAGGGGAACGGTGGTGAGCCCTCAGTCCAACTCTTTTTAACCCAATATATGTGCAAGTTTGCGGATGGGTTCTTTTACGCTTGTGGCCGTACTCCCAGAACCGGAAAGTTCATGGAAAAACTCCATGAAGGGGTCCAGGACTGGAAGGACTACTACTCTTTTGTCACAAATCCTTCTCCTTGGGAATATCCTCACGAAAAATGGATTTATGAGAATCCTGGGGTGCCTCGTCCTCCCCTTTCTGTTTGTTCTTCTTTGAACTTGGATGTGATGAATCACTTAAATGATAATGTTTCCGCTCATGGATTTTTCGATGTGATGAGCATTTGTAAGAACCCTAGAGCCCTATCTCATTTCGGTTTTGGTCGCCCCGATTATCCCCTAGGTCCCGACGATGGTAATACCATTTCTTTTCTCTTGGCAACGTCCTCAAGATTTAAACTGCTGTGATTGTTAACATCTTTTGATATTTCTTTGTACAGCTATGAGTTGGTTAACTCAGATTTCTCGTGATGCCACCCCTCTCTCGATGGTTGCTAAGTCTCCGGCCCCTGAAAAACTCTTCAAAGGCCCCTATTCCTCCCTCTCCAGTGAAACCTTCTACTGGGTCAGTTGCTAAGCGCACCAGGTCCTCCACTGAGAAGGTTATGGTTTCCTCATTACCTCCTGCCTCCGATGCCTCTAAAAAGAAGAAGTCCAAGATTAAGTCCTCTCTGCCCGACGTCACTCCTAATGTTCCTGGTGAGATTAATGTTGATCACACTCCGACCCCTGCCACGGAGGCACTTAATGCTCTATATTCGGACGAACGAGTCGTGCATGCCGCCCACAGTTTCACTCAGGTAGATTCTCAATGCGGATACGCTTCTGAATAATTAATAAGAGAAAATATGTGCGTCTCACTTCTTTAAATTGTTTCTGGTACAGTTCGGTCTTCTATTCTCCGATGTATCCGAGCGGGCCCTTCAATCCCTTCAGCTGGTGGACGATCTCCAAAGCCAGGTGGAGTTGGAAAAGGTAAAGAGGGAGATACTTGATGCAGAACTACGGGAGGCTAACCAGAAGTGTAAGGTACTTCGAGCGGAGAAGACGAAGCTTTCGGAGGAGGTTTCTTCGCTGAAGACTCAGTTTGGTGAGCGGGTTGAACGCTTGGAGGCTACTCTCCCTTTAGCCGGGATGAAACTATGCATCGACTCTCTGTTTACCTCCGCCATGGGTCAGAAGTTTTTAGGTACCTTGCATCAGGAATGGTTGGAAGCCTTTCTTCAGAGTAGCAGCTTCTTGGGGGCAATGGGTGCATATATTCCCCATTTCATTGATCATGGGTTCTCCAATGCCGTAGCTGAACACTCCGCTCCAGGATTTAATGGTCAGTATACTCGTGCCCTTCGGTTGGATGAACTGGACACTCCCCCTAAGTTCCCTGGAGACGCTAAGGAGGACATCAACACTCCCTGGTGGTTACCTGGGATGAGGAAGGCGATCTTGGAGCTGAAAGAAGCTGCCCTGAAATTGGATGATCTAGTGCCCGCAAAGGACTTGACATTCCCCATCCACGTGGCTAACCCTGATCCTGTGGCAACTGTGGCAGCTGACGTCCTAGAGGAGAAGGCGGAGGGGGTGGTTCCAGCGGACAAGTGGATGAAGCAGGAGAAAGTCTCGAGGGGAAGAATGATCTTCCCCTCTCTTCATTACTCTATTTCTCTGATAATATTTCGGTACTTTTGAAACACTTTTATTTTTGTTAAGGCCCCTAAGGCCCCTTTTGGTATTTTCAGGAGACTCCACACTCCTGCGTTTTTCTGTGGAGGGCCAAGGCATGGTGCCCTTGGTCTGGGATATTCCTGTTTTCTTTTCTGCTTAATATCGTACCTGCACATTATCACTTGGCATGCATATATATATATCTCTATCTCTGCTATTAGATATATGATGTAATACCTGTCTTGCTCCTTCTTTACTTATGAATTTAGCATGTTTTTAGCATCTTCTCGACACGTGAAGGCTCTAAAGCTCCTAGAGAAATCTTAAATGAGAATATAGGGTTTATGTTTCTGTACTTACTTGGTGATTTGATAATGTTTCTAGTTTCTCTCTAGAGTTAGAGTTCTTAGGGATTATACTCTCTCGGAAGTTAGAATATTTAGGGATTATACTCTCCCAAAAGTTAGAATGTTTAGGGATTATACTCTCCCAAAAGTTAGAATGTTTAGGGATTATACTCTCCTAAAAGTTAGAATGTTTAGGGATTATACTCTCCCAAAAGTTAGAATGTTTAGGGATTATACTCTCCCTGAAGTTGGAATGTTTAGGGATTATACTCTCCCAAAAGTTGTTTATACTCGTAAGAGTTCTTAGGGATTATACTCTCCCTTAAGTTGTTTATACTCGTAAGAGTTCTTAGGGATTATACTCTCCCTTAAGTTGTTTATACTCGTAAGAGTTCTTAGGGATTATACTCTCCCTTAAGTTGTTTATACTCGTAAGAGTTCTTAGGGATTATACTCTCCCTTAAGTTGTTTATACTCGTAAGAGTTCTTAGGGATTATACTCTCCCTTAAGTTGTTTATACTCGTAAGAGTTCTTAGGGATTATACTCTCCCTTAAGTTGGAATTTTTAGGGATTCTTGGCAGGTTAATCATATCTTCCGCTACCATACCCCCTACTCCCCCTAGCTTTAGAGGCTGTCGTGTATAGAAGCTTTGGGAATTGTTTTTAGGCATTTCCTTTTCAAACATTTGTGAATTGGTGTAAGTCTTCCTATCTTGCAATATCTCTATCATCTTATGTTTTAGCTTTCAGAACACATTTATCATCTCAACATTCATTATATGGGCGCTTAGCAGTTATCTCAGCACAATATTCAATGTATGGAAAGCACTTCATCGTAAAGTCGGAATACATAAGAGTCATCTCATCATAAAATCGGAATATAAGAATCATCTTATCATCACATTAACATGCATTGAGAGAAAACGCTAAAATTTTCCAAAAACGACGCTCCATTGATCAAAAGTGTTTATCAACCTAGGCAAATAAGGGGAACCTATGTCGGCCTCATTAAAAACCTCTCCGTGGTAAAACCCCAAGGGGAAACCCACGTAGAGGGAAAAAGAGTGCCGGTGAAGCAATTATTCGAATGAGAAACAAACATTTAAAATTGTTCATAAAGGGAAAGATGGTAAGGAAGTAACACCTTCCTCAAACATAAAACCTCTTCAAGTGGCACACGTTCCATGGCCTCAGTATTTCTTTTCCTGTCATATCCTGGAGCTTGTACGCTCCACCTTTTAGTACCTGTATTACCTTGTACGTACCTTCCCAATTGGGTTCCATCTTTCCAGTGTTCCTCAAGGCATCTGCTCTCTGAAAGACTAAATCTCCAGCTTTAAAGGAACGAGGAATTACCCTGCGATCGTATGCTGCCTTGATCCGGCTCTTGTACCTTTCTGCTTTCAATCTCGCCATCTCCCTCTCTTCATCTACCAGGTCCAGCGCCTCCCTCATCAATTCTTCATTTCTTTTCTCTTCAAAATAGGTGATTCGGTGTGATTTGAGTCTGGCTTCAGGAGGTATCACTGCCGCTGCCCCATACACCAAGTAGAAGGGAGATTCGCCCGTAGCTGTTTTAGGGCTGGTCCTGTAGGACCAAAGGACATTGTCTAACTCTTTCACCCATTTTCCTCCTACCTCTTGCAATCGTGTTCGGATGCCATCCACTAGGATTCTGTTCGTAACTTCCACCTGCCCATTAGCTTGTGGGTGGGCTACCGAAGTAAATCTCTGTATAATGTTCCATCTTTCGCACCATCTCCTTACTTTCTCTCCATTGAATTGTGTTCCATTGTCGGAAACCAAGATTCTTGGCACTCCGAACCTGCATCAAATATGTCTAGCTAGAAAAAGAATTACATTATCTTCTTCTATTTTGGCCAAGGGCACGGCCTCTACCCATTTACTAAAGTAATCCATGGCTACGATCAAAAATTTTCTTCCTCCAGGTGCTAAGGGGAAGGGTCCCACTAGATCTATCCCCCATTTGGCAAAGGGACAGGGCGAGTACATGGCCCCCATCTCCTCTGAAGGTACTCGTATTAAGGGCCCATTCTTCTGACACTTCTCACATTTCTTCACATATTCCCTAGCGTCCCTGATTATATTAGGCTAGTAAAAACCTGCCCTAAATACCTTATTCACCATAGTCTGGTAACCTTCATGGCTGGATGCGCAACCCTCATGGGTGTCCTTGATCACTAACTCTGCCTCTCTCTTTGAAAGACACTTCAAATAGGGTTGAGTGAAGGATCTCTTGTACAATTGGCCTCCTAGGATACAATACTTCCTTCTCCAAGCTTTGGCCTCTCTGGATATTGGGGTTATTGACCCCCTGTTCAATTCTTCCCATATCTCTTTCCTCCAGTCATCCCCTGCTGTTATCTCTCCAACCAGGGTTTCAGTAGCTAATTGATCTGCTACTAACAGGGTTACCTTTCCGTCTCCCTCGAATTCAGTGGAACTAGCTAGCTTAGACAGTCCATCTGCTTTCACGTTCTCTTCTCTTGGCACCTGTATCACTTCAAAAGTATGTAATTTATTCTTTAGGGTATGTTTGTTTTGGGATTATGTAGGATGGGGGAAATCTTGGACGTGGAAATCCTGGATGGGGAAATCCTGATGAATAGTAATTGTGTGTGTTTGTTTTGGGATTTTGAGTAGGATGAGATGTAACTTTATGTCAAATCAAATTGTGTAAGAGTGGTTGGATGGGATGTAATAGTAGGATGTATAGGTATTTTTAGGGATGAGTGTAGTTGGATGGGGAAATCCGGATGTGAAATCCCGAAGTAGAACAAGGACGTGGGACGTTACGTCCCACGTCCGGACGGGTGAGTCCCAAAACAAACATGCCCTTAGTTTCTTTACCTGTTCTAAATAGGAGATCATCTTCTCATCTTTGGCGAGGTACTCCCCCATGACCTGTTGCACTACCAGTTGTGAATCAGAGTACAGGGTGACTTTTTGTGCCCCTAACTCTGCTGCCATGTTAGCCCCTCTAATCAGGGCTTCATATTCTGCACCGTTGTTTGAGGTTGAGAACCGGAACTTAACGGCTACCTGTACCTCTTGGCCATCAGGATCAACCAACACTATCCCTGCTCCACATCCTACAGCAGATGCTGAACCGTCAACATATACCTTCCAGCCTCGTTCCTCTTCCATTCTGGTAGACTCTTGAATGAAGTCTGCTAAAGCTTGGGCTTTAATGGTCCTCCTTGGTTCATAATCAATATCGTATTCCTGTAATTCTAATGCCCATCTGACCATTCTTCCTGATAAGTCTGCTCTCCCTAGTGTCTGCTTCAAAGGGAAATTAGTTCGCACCATAACTTTATAGTACAGGAAGTAGGGGCGTAGTCGCCTAGCCGTTATCACCACCGCCAGGGCCGCCTTCTCCACCTCTGAATATCTGATCCCTGCCCCTTGGATGACCTTGCTCACATAGTATATAGGTTGTTGTGCGGAACCTTCCTCTTTCATCAGGGCTGTACTCAGGGAATGTTCCCCTACTGAGAGGTATGAAAGTAAGACGTCTCCCTGAGTGGGCTTGGTTAGCTTCGGAAGCTGTTCCAGATGGAGCTTCAATTCTTCGAAAGCTTTTTGACACTGCTCATCCCATTCAAACCTCGACCCCTTCCTTAACGTTCTGAAGAAGTGGTGGCTTTTCTCTGCGGACCTTGCTATGAATCTGCTAAGAGCTGCGATTCTGTCGTTCAGGGTCTGTAATTCTTTCAGGTTTCGAGGAGGTTGCATGTCGAGGACCGCCTTCACCTTAGCAGGGTTAACCTCTATTCCCCTCTGAGTTACCATATATCCCAGGAATTTTTCTGACCCTACTCCAAAAGAACATTTAGCTGGGTTTAATTTAATACCATTTTCTCTAATTACCTGAAATATCTCCTTCAGGTCGTCAATGTGTTCCTCTGCTTTGACACTCTTAGCTAGCATATCGTCCACATAAATCTCCATGTTTCTCCCTATCTGTCCTCGGAACACCGAGTCTACCATTCTTTGATAGGTGGCTCCTGCATTTATCAGTCCAAAAGGCATACGTACATAACCGAAAGTACCACATGTCGCAATAAAACATACCTTTGGTATATCAAGGGGATTCAGTTGGATTTGATGGTACCCCTGATATGCGTCCATCATGCTAAGAAATTCAAATCCGGACGTGGCATCTACCAATTGATCAATTCTAGGCAGGGGATAGTGATCCTTAGGACATGCTTTATTCAGATCTCTAAAGTCAATACACATCCTCCATTTGCCGGCTCCCTTGGACACCAACACTGCATTCGAGAGCCACTCAGGGAACTGTACTCTCTTCACATGCCCTGCACTCAGCAGTTTATCAATTTCCTCTTTCACAATTAGGTTCTTCTCCTTACCAAAATTCCTTAACTTCTGCTTCACTGGCCTAGCTTTGGGGTCTACATTAAGGTGGTGCATCGCTATCTCTGGAGGGATACCCGTCATGTCCGTCACCGTGAAAGCGAAGATATCCGCGTTCTCCTGTAGGGTGTGTATCATCTTTTCTTGGAGCTCAAGGTTCATGTGTGTACCTATCCTGGTTGTAAACCCCTCCTTTCCTGGATAAAGCTCGATGCTCATTAACTCCTCATCTGCTTTGGCCTTGGGTTGCTCTTGCACTAGCTCACCCACTTTCTGTCTTTTCAATTCAGGGTCTTCACCCTTGAATCTCTCCATCCCTCGGAACACGGCCCTGTCTGCTATCTTGACCGATTCTACGTAACACTTCCTCGCTTGGTATTGATCGCCACATATCTCTCCCACACCCCCCGAGGCAGGGAATTTCATTTTCATGTGGAAGGTGGAAATCACTGCCTGAAAGATATTCAAGCTTGGTCTTCCCATTACCACATTATACGAAGATGGGACATCCACTATCAGGAACTCTATCACTTGCACACGTCGGTTAGGGGCGACTCCTAACCCTACTTGTAGTAATGCTGAACCAAGGGGTTGAATGGCTCCCCCTGAGAATCCATAGAGAGCGGTCTCCACTGGTCTGAGCTTTATATTTAATTCCATCTTCTTGAAACATTCCAAGAACATGACATCAGCGGAACTCCCCGTGTCTACAAAAATTCTGGCTACATCGTACCCTGCTATATCCGTGGTAATGACTAATGCGTCATTATGGATTTCTCTGGGTTCCCCAACGTCTTCTGGTCCAAAATGAATATCAGGACCCTCCGTCATCTTCCCTATCTCATGGTGTTCCATATTCCTCTCACTCTTTAGTGACCTGACGCTCTGCTTCCTCTGTCTAAAGGAATCCCCATCAGCAGGGCCTCCCATGATCATGTGAATAGTTCCCCTCTTTTGGGGAGGGGGTGGCTGATCCTCGGTGTTCTTCCTCTGACCTCTTCTGTTATCCTCTGGCTTCCCCTCGGGGTCCTTCCTCTTTTGTCCCCTAAGGCCTTGTCGATCTCTAAAGATAAATTCTTTTAGATGGCCTGCTTGAATCATTCTCTCTATTTCGTCTTTCAGGTGCCAACATTGGTTGGTATCGTGGCCATAATCGTTATGGAATCTGCAAAATCTGTCTGACTTGGGGTTCTGAGCACCCCTGTTTCTCGAGTAGGGGAACTTCATATCAGGATGGTCCCCTGCCACTTCTAGAACTTCGGCTGGCTCTATCCTCAAAGGGGTATATCTCCTCGCCCTTCCTCTGGGGATCCAGGGCGCAGCTTCCTCTCTTTTTACATTTTCAAACCTCCTCGAGCTTCCGTGTCTCTCTGGACTTGGCCTCCTCAATGGAATTTCTCTTCTCCATTCTCCGTTCCCCACTATTGTCCTGGTCTCCGAACGCTTAGCCTTCCTTACCTCTTCCAGGGTGAGGTATTTCTCTGCTCTCCTTAATAACTCATCAAAGGTCCGTACTGGCTTCTTGGCTAGAGATGTGAACATGTCTCCATCTCTTAATCCGTTGGTAAGAGCATTGATTTTGACCTCTGAAGAGGCTGTGGGTACCTCTAGGGCCGCTTGGTTGAATCTTTTTAAGAAAGCCTGTAAGCTCTCGTTCTCTCCTTGTCGCATGTTAAACAAGGTGAGGGTGGCTCTAGGTTGTCTCCTAGCGCTGGCGAATTGATGCAGGAACAATTCGCTGAATTCAGACCATGAGTGGATAGTGTCCGGCCCTAGTTGTGTGAACCACTGTTGTGCAGCCTTGGATAGGGTAGTTAGGAATACCCTTCACTTGACGCCCTCTCCATATCGGTGCAGTAGGGCAGCGTTCTCGAATCTCGTCAAATGTTCATAAGGATCCGAAGTGCCATCGTATTCAAAATTTAAGGATTTGAAGTTAGAGGGCAGTTCATCTTGTAAAATAGTGGATGAGAATTGATAGCCAGTGATGTAAGAAGGTTTACTTATGTTGTCGGTTATGTGTCTCTGCATGTCCCTCATCTCTTTACGTAAGGCCTGTATTTGATCACTGACTGCTCCCTGGTACGTGTCATCCGTACTTTCTCCTATCCCTGTTTCCAAAGTGGTATCGCCAGGGATCTTCTCAGTGTTCCTCCGGGGAGGGCGATCAAGAATACTTCTCTCCGCCTGGGAGGGCACCTTTCCTTCTTGGTTTTGAGGGGGATCCTCGTTCCTAAAGGGGACTGGAGTGGAATCGATGACGTGTTTCAGGGGGTTCTGCTTTGTACCCTCGTTGATCAGTGGAATAGGTCCGGGGGGACGAAGTCCACGGGAAGTGAATATCCTTTCGACCGATTGCGCAATCATCTCATCCAACTGATCTTGAGAAATAGTCAAGAGTTCTGATCGGGCATTGGGGTCAGGGACATCCTTATTAGCTCCGTTTCCCGAAGCTCCTGAGGTATCCGCTACATTCCCCTCCTGGGCGAGAGGGATATCTTCTGGTGTAAGATCTGCAGGCTGTTTCCCTAAATTCCGGTTTACGGGAAAGCCTGGGGGAGGTGGAGGGAAAGGAAGAGGAGTGGAATCTCCTTTCTCCTTAGTCTGTTTCGTCGGATTTTGTCCTCCACCCATTTAATATGGAACTTTTTCTCACGCTTTAGCTCGAGATGTTCCCACAGACGGCGCCAGTTTATGCGTCGAAAAAGAACGCCCTAAGATATCAGCCGTTCCTCTACGAGCACTGCTAATCACGAATCGAATCACTCGTTTGTCTTTGGCAATCTTCAAGTAAATCTCCTTGGGAATCCGAAAATGACCTGCAAAAGTACGCCGGAGGGGGGCTCCGGCGCGGAAGCTCCGACGCTCAAGTCAGAATCGATATTAGGAGAATCAAAGAGGAATTCCCCTGTATTTCTAGAGGAATTCCGGCGAATAATATGGTGTTTCTTCTCAGTTCAGTGTGTATTTTGTAAGAATGTATGTATTGTGTGTAAAACGTAATTAAGAATATAGAAATAACCTGCTTATATACCTGGCCCCTCTCTCGGGAGAGGGAAAGACTCGTTCTCCCTATAAACTCGGCCCACTCTCCTGAAAGCTCGGTCCAAGCTCCTAGATACTCGGCCCCTTCCTATGTTGACTCCTTCTTTTTACTGAGTTAGGAAAGGCTGAGCCATAATATGCGTTCCCCTTTGGGCCCTATCCTTAGGCCCAAAGGATATTATCCTTCGAATGTGGGCCAAAGGCCCAACCAATTTTCTTTCCCTTTTGAGGCCCAGGGGTGTATTAATCCAATCCTTCAAGCTTATTGACCTAATTAAGACTATCATAATTAATCCCGTTTTCACGTGTCAACTTTTCCGAGAGCGACATATTTATCTACATCATTCACATAATTTAATTCTAAATTATTTAAACATTATTAATTATGGTACTTTTTCCTCATTTCATTTTTTTTAATATTATTTATTTAAAATTTGAATATAATTATTTTCTCGTTCTTTTTCAAGTTGAACTCTAATTCACATAAGTCCTTTAATTCTCCCGTTTTTGTTGGGAAGATCATCACTTCCCTCGCTATCATCATTATACTTAATCCTCTTCATATTTCCGCCCCCTCCATGTTTTCTTCATCTTTCAAGATTCTATTTCACCACTCGCTGCCTTAACCTCCATGGTAAATAAATATTGTTTTTATTGAATATCAACACACACACCCTATTTCTCAACAAAAATCAGAGCTATGTGTTTTCCCTCTTAAACTTGTGGCTACAAGGAGTTCGAAATTGGAAGTTTATGGGGTGATTGAGATGGAAAGTGACCAATTTTATAATTAAAAAAATCTCAAAAAACCCGCCTTCATTTTGTTTCAAAAAATACTGAAGTGGCGGTTTGTACGATAGTGTATTCTGTTTCAGAAAATACTGAAGAGGCGGGTTTGTACGGTAGTGTATTCTGTGTGTAGTGGTGTTCGTAAATTTTAAAGTAATTAGGGCACTTTAACCAATAAAATTGTTTCATCTTCATGTGATATTAGTCCGATGAAATTAGAATTGAAAATAGAAAATGATTTGTTTTATTGATCTGTCTGTAATATCAAACAGTTAACGCACGCGTAATAAAAAATTGAAATGTAGAATTTGTTTTATTGATTTGTCTGTAATATCAAACGAAAATTAAAATTTTTGCCTTTACATATTGGAAATTGGAATTTTTCTGCCTATAATATCAAACGATACAAATTGAAATTTGGGAATTTATGCTTGTCAACTTAATAAAATTATAAATTGAAATTTATGCTTGTAATATCAAACAGACATAAATTGAAAATTTGAAATTGGAAATTTGGAAATTAGAAATTAAAATTTATGCATGTAATAAATAGGAGTATCAAACAAGTTATAAATTGGAAACTGAAATTTGAATTTTTTTATGCTTGTAATATCAAATCAGATATAAATTGAAAATTGTTTTATTAATTAGAACTATGGAAATGGATTCAGGAGTGTGAATACTACCCTGCTTCTCAACTTACCATATACTACTACACCTTTCGTTTAGAGGTAATCTAATTTCATGTTACTCTTTTTTTACTTGTAATGTACATCTTGTACCATGTATTATTAATAAATAATTAATACTTATTATAAAACTTTTTTCACTAAAAAAAAAAGGTATTCCACAATATTATTAATAAATAATCAATACTTATTATGCTACTATTAAAACTTAGTTGTATAAATTGAAGAAATTGGAAATTGAAACAATAAAATGGTTTTACATGTCAACCTGATAAAATTAAATGATTGGAAATTGAAATTTATTTATTAATTGAAAATTGAAAATTCTGCATGTAATATCAAACCAGGTACAAATTGGAAATTGGAATTGGAAATTGAAACAATAAAATGGTTTTACCAGCATGTGATATCAACTTGATAAAATTAAATATTTGAAATTTGTTTTATTAATTGAAAATTAGAATTTATAACTGTAATATCAAATCAAGTATAAATTAAATGGGTCACACTTGTTTGCCCTCGCGTGCACAATGCATACATCACCAAAATAGAATATACCCAATTCTTTTTACCACAGTCTGCACCTGCTCATTTTATAAATTCACCCAAAATATTTTAAAAAAAATAATTATGATGCGGCCTAAAAATGTTACCTAATAAGGAGTCGACACGTGTATAGAGGATAGGATAAAAGTGGAAGGATCAGATTATATAATACTCTCTGATAAAGAATCCCCTCTGGAGATCCCTCTGGAGGGAGCTCCATCTGGAAAGAAACATCAGGAAGAATCAGTCTTGACATAAGGTCGTGAGCCTTAAATGTAGGGGGATTCCGCCATTTCCGGTCCAGACTTGATAGAAGGAAGACCTTATCCTCCTTTATCTTAGGGGACAAAGTCCACTCAGAAGGAGTATTGCCGAAACTTCAGGGAGTGGAGAAAAGGGAAGACTTCGTCCACTCAGCAGGGCCGAGTCTTAGGGGCAGCTCCGAAAGAGAAGGAAGGCTTGACTTCCTCTCGAGAAAGGATCTCTATAAATAGGTAAATCCAAGGAGATTTCCAGGTTAAACATTCTTACTTTACTAAACTTAATATACTGAAAATAAAACACATTTCTGATATTCTTTGAGAACTTGTTTGATAAGTCAAGGATCTCGAGATCCTTGTGGGATATTGATAAGCCCTATACTGACTTAGGCATCGGAGTGTCCACGCCGGACTCCCCTCCGGCGTGTTCTTTGCAGGTTCTTGAAGATTTCAAGTGAAGACAGCATATTTGGAGTGATTGCACGTGTTCGAAGAGTGGGATATCTAACTCAGAGGACACTCAATCCTCTCGTGCAAATTTTGGCACATCAACTGGCGCCGTCTGTGGGAAAGAGTTGAAAGATTTTCTCACGAATTTCTACCTGTTCGAACAAATGGGTGGCGGAAATAACACATCTACTTCGGGAAAGAGACCCCTCGCAGGGGAAAATCCTCCTTTACCAAATGACCCTACGTCAAAGGGAGGTCGGGGAAAAGATCCGGTTCATACCCCTTCTGGAGTAAATCCGCCAGTGACGCCTAATACAGGCTTGGGAGAGGAAAATCATCCCCTCCCAATCGAAGAAGGAACAACAGGGAACATTGAAGCCCCAGAGTTCCGGATCACAGATCCCCAACGAGAGGATATTCCAGACTCGGGACCACTCCTGATCTCTCCCGATCAATTGAACGCCCTCATCAAGCAAGCTGTAGAGAGAGCCTTCGCGGCTCAAAGAGATCGAGTTCCCAGAGCTGCACCAGGGAACCTGGAGATACCTACCCCGAGACCCCAGGAAGAGGCATTTGGAGCCTCCCAAGTGTTGTCCAAAGAAATGGGGATGCGGGCAGAAGAAGACGATAAGGTGCCCTCCCGAGCGGAAAGAAGCATTCCCCTTCGGAATACAAGAAGGAATGCAGATTTGGCACCCCGAGAGACAGAACTCCTTGAAACAGAAGAAAGCACCGATGATACTTATGGAGGGCCAGTCAGCGACCAACTACAGGCCCTACAGAAGGAGATGAGGGATATGAGGAAGCAAATGAACAATCGAACCAGTAGATCCGCTCATGCCTCTGGATGTCAGTTCTCCCCTAATATATTACAGGACGAACTGCCATTCAATTTCAAGCCCCTTAATTTTGAATACGACGGTACGGCAGACCCGTACGAGCACCTAGTAAGGTTCGAGAATGCTGCGTTATTACACCGCTATGGAGAGGGAATTAAATGTAGGGTATTCCTAACCACCCTAGCAAAAGCAGCACAACAATGGTTCACGCAATTAGAACCCAATACAATCCGATCTTGGGAGGAATTCAGTGAGTTATTCCTCCATCAATTTGCAAGTGCCCGGAGACAGCCGAGGGCCACTTTGACCCTCTTCAATCTAAGACAGGGGGAGAACGAGAGTTTGAGAGCTTTTCTCCGGAGATTTAATCAAACAGCTCTGGAGGTCCCTACAGCCTCTCCGGAGGTGAAGATCAACGCTCTCACTAACGGTTTACGTGACAGAGACTTCTTCTCCTCTCTGGCTAAGAAGCCGGTTAAGAATTTTGATGAGTTGCTGCACAGAGTAGAAAAGTACCTCACCCTGGAGGAGATCCGTAAAGCCAAAAGACTGGAGGTTAGGCCACAGGATCGAGAGAGAAGAAGAGAAGGTCCCTCCAGACGATCCAGCCCAGAGGTCCCTCGGACCTCCGGATCAACAAGAGACAGCAATCCCTCCGGAGGTTCTCGGTCTGGCCCTCGAGGGAGGTTTGAGAAATACACACCCTTGAGAATTGAACCTGTCGAGGTACTAGAGGTAGCAGGGGATCATCCCGACTTGAAATTCCCTTACTCTAGAGGTCGAGGACCTCAGAAACCCAAATCTGATCGATTTTGCCAATTTCATAATGAATATGGACATGACACGAATCAGTGTTATCACCTGAAAGACGAGATTGAGAGGATGATCCAAGCGGGCCATCTGAAAGAATTTATATTTAGAGACAGACAGGGCCCTCGGGGGCAGAAGCGAAAAGAACATGAAAGGAAACCGGAAGAGAAGGAGACCAGAGAGGCAGCCGAAGATATGCCTCCTCCACCACCGAAAAGAGGAGTAATCCACATGATTGTGGGAGGGCCAGCCGATGGAGATTCCTTTCGGAAGAGAAAGCAGAGTGTCCGAGCTCTAAAAGCAGAGCAAGGAGGTCAGCTAAGAGAAGTAGGACGTATGACGGAGACGCCCAATATCCGATTTGGGCCGGAGGATGTGAAGGGAGTTAAAGAAGATCACAACGATGCTCTGGTGATCACTACCGACATAGCTGGATTCGATGTTGCTCGAATCTTCGTAGATACAGGGAGCTCAGCTGACATTATGTTCTTTGAATGTTTCAAGAGGATGGAGCTGAGTGTGAAGCTGCGACCTGTAGATACCTCTCTGTACGGTTTTTTCGGAGGTGCCATCCAACCCTTGGGATCAGTAATGTTACAGGTAGGATTGGGGGACGCTCCAGCTCGAAAGGTCCACTTGGTGGAGTTCCTCATTGTAGATATCCCCTCATCATACAATGTAGTAATGGGACGACCTAGCCTGAACCTCTTTCAGGCAATCATCTCTACATTTCATATGAAAATGAAATTCCCTACAGCCACAGGGGTGGGATAAGTAAGAGGAGAACAATACCAAGCACGGAAGTGCTACGCAGAGTCTGTAAAGATGGCAGACAGAGCCCTGACCAAGGGCCTGGAGCGGACGAGAGGAGACGACCCTGAGGTCAAGAGAAAGAAAGTAGAAGGAGTAGCACCTGAACAGGTGAGTGTCAAAACAGACGAGGAGCTGATGAGCGTGGAGCTCTTCCCAGGGAAACTCGGCTTTGCCACTAAGATAGGTACCCAACTGGGACCTGAACTTACAGAAAAGGTAATCTCTACATTACGTCGAAATTCCGATATATTTGCATTTTCTCCAGCTGACATGACAGGGGTCCCTCCGGAGATAGCAATACATTGCCTTAATATTGATCCAAAGGCAAAGCCCGTGAAACAGAAACTACGAAACTTCGGAGTGGAGAAGAACAACATCGTGAAAGAAGAAGTCGAGAAACTATTGAAAGCAGGACATGTGGTGAAAGTCCAATTCCCAGAATGGCTCTCCAATGCTGTACTAGTGCCTAAAGGGGGAGGAAAATGGAGAATGTGCATCGATTTCAGGGACCTCAACAAGGCATGCCCTAAAGACCACTATCCGTTACCAAGGATAGACCAGCTAGTAGATGCAACTTCAGGCTTCGAGCTGCTAAGCATGATGGATGCATACCAAGGATACCACCAGATCCAGCTGAACCCCTCAGATGTCTCCAAAGTATGCTTCATAGCAGCGTGCGGAACGTTTGACTATGTCCGGATGCCATTCGGATTAATCAATGCTGGAGCAACATATCAGAGGATGGTAGATGCTGTCTTTCGAAGACAGCTGGGAAGGAACATGGAGATATACGTAGATGATATGCTGTCTAAGAGTGTGAAAGCAGATCAGCATGTGGAGGATCTGGAGGAAATTTTCCAAGTAATTCGAGAGAACGGTATCAAGTTGAACCCAGCCAAGTGCTCCTTTGGAGTAAAATCGGGGAAGTTTCTCGGATACATGGTCACTCAAAGAGGGATAGAAGTGAATCCAGCTAAGGTGAAGGCTGTACTGGACATGAAGCCACCGAGGAACGTGAAAGAGCTCCAGACGCTCAACGGGAGGATTACAGCATTGAGCAGATTCATAGCCAGATCTGCTGAAAAAAGCCACCCCTTCTTTAAAATTCTCAAGAAAGGGACCAAGTTTGAATGGAATGAAACATGCCAAAAGGCATTCGAAGATCTGAAGCACCATTTGTCTCAGCTGCCGAAGCTGACAAAGCCTTCTCCGGGAGATACTCTCATTTTGTATCTCTCCGTAGGGGAATTCTCACTAAGCACCGCTTTGGTCAAAGAAGAGGGATCTCTTCAGCATCCTATTTATTACGTCAGTAAGGTCATTCAAGGGGCCGAAACTCGATACTCAGAAATTGAGAAGGCTGCTCTGGCCGTGGTAGTTACAGCGCGAAGGCTGCGCCCATATTTCCTCTCTTACAAAATACTGGTCCGCACTAATTACTTGTTGAAACAGGTTATAGGGCGAGCAGACCTCTCCGGAAGGATGGTGAGATGGGCAATCGAGCTCCAAGAATATGACGTGGATTTCGAGCCGCGGAAGGCCATAAAAGCCCAAGCTTTGTCCGATTTCATCCAAGAATCGACCAAACCAGAGGAAGTCGAGGGATGGAAGGTGTACGTAGATGGCTCAGTGACTCTGAGCGGATGTGGAGCAGGAATGGTGTTAGTGGGCCCTCAAGGAGAGGACTTACAATTCGCAGTGAGGTTTCAATTCATGACCTCGAATAATGGAGCAGAGTACGAAGCTTTGATCAGAGGAATGGAGATGGCATTAGAATTGGGAGCTCCAAAGAACTAGTCCAAAGACAACAACTGGAAAGTCCCCCTTTCAGCTAGTCTACGGAGCTACGGCGGTGATACCTCCAGAGGCCGTGTTGCAGTCTCACCGAATTGCCCAATTTGAAGAACATCAAAATGAGAGGTTGATGAGAGAAGCACTAGATCTAATGGAAGAAGAAAGAGAGATGGTTAGAGTACGTGCGGAAAGATATAAAAGCAGGATTAAAGCTGCATACGACCGAAGAGTGATCCCGAGGTCCTTCAGAGTGGGGGACCTGGTGCTAAGAAGAGCTGATGCCCTAAAGAATACGGGAAAATTAGAGCCCAACTGGGAGGGGCCTTATAAAATCACACAGGTACTGAAGGGAGGAGCCTATAGACTGCAGAGCATGGAGGGAGTTGACATAGCTAGACCCTGGAACGTTTGCCATTTGAAGAGATTCTTTATTTGAAGAAAGTGTAAGGTCTTGAGATCATTTACGACTTTTGCTTTATGATTTTTTGCATTAATTCGTATTTTGCTTAATGTATTTCGTGGCTTCACCGGAGCTCTTTTTCCCTCTCTACGGGTTTCCCCTTTGGGGTTTTTCCGTAAAGAGGTTTTTAATGAGACCGGCGTAGGTTATCTATGGCCTATGTTGAAAACTGACAATAAATCAATGACGCTTTATTCCTTTTTGAAAAGAGATTTTATACAGAATTATCCCGCTTTGATTATTTTTCTCATATCTGAGTATGCGATGCATGAATATTAAAAATGCGAGTGCGAGAAACACTCAGAGGCCTAGAGGCCGAGGTGCTCCAGAGAGCCCTCACCATACTTGAGACCCAAGAGGGTTAATTAATGAAATGAGAGGATTTTTGTGAATCAAAATATTTTAAGTATAAGAGTGAGAAACACTCAGAGGCCTAGAGGCCGAGGTGCTCCAGAGAGCCCTCACCATACTTGAGACCCAAGAGGGTTAATTAATGAAATGAGAGGATTTTTATGAATCAAAATCTTTTAAGTATAAGAGTGAGAAACACTCAGAGGCCTAGAGGCCGAGGTGCTCCAGAGAGCCCTCACCATACTTGAGACCCAAGTGGGTTAATGAAATGAGAAGATTTTATGAATTAAAATCTTTTAAGAATAAGAGTGAGAAACACTCAGAGGCCTAGAGGCCGAGGTGCTCCAGAAAGCCCTCATCTTACTCGAGACCCAAGTGGGTTAATGAAATGAGAAGATTTTATGAATTAAAATCTTTTAAGAATAAGGGTGAGAAACACTCAGAGGCCGAGGTGCTCCAGAGAGCCCTCATCTTACTTGAGACCCAAGTGGGTTAATGAAATGAGAAGATTTTATGAATTAAAATTTTTTAAGAATAAGAGTGAGAAACACTCAGAGGCCTAGAGGCCGAGGTGCTCCAGAGAGCCCTTATCTTACTCGAAACCCAAGTGGGTTAATGAAATGAGAAGATTTTATGAATTAAAATCTTTTAAGAATAAGGGTGAGAAACACTCAGAGGCCTAGAGGCCGAGGTGCTCTAGAGAGCCCTCATCTTACTTGAGACCCAAGTGGGTTAATGAAATGAGAAGATTTTATGAATTAAAATCTTTTAAGAATAAGGGTGAGAAACACTCAGAGGCCTAGAGGCCGAGGTGCTCCAGAGAGCCCTCATCTTACTTGAGACCCAAGTGGGTTAATGAAATGAGAAGATTTTATGAATTAAAATCTTTTAAGAATAAGAGTGAGAAACACTCAGAGGCCTAGAGGCCGAGGTGCTCCAGAGAGCCCTTATCTTACTCGAGACCCAAGTGGGTTAATGAAATGAGAAGATTTTATGAATTAAAATCTTTTAAGAATAAGGGTGAGAAACACTCAGAGGCCTAGAGGCCGAGGTGCTCCAGAGAGCCCTCATCTTACTTGAGACCCAAGTGTGTTAATGAAATGAGAAGATTTTATGAATTAAAATCTTTTAAGAATAAGGGTGAGAAACACTCAGAGGCCTAGAGGCCGAGGTGCTCCAGAGAGCCCTCATCTTACTTGAGACCCAAGAGGGTTAATTAATGAAATGAGAAGATTTTTGTGAATCAAAGTCTTTTAAGTACAAGAAGGTGAAACACTTAGAGGCCTAGAGACCGAGGTGCTCCAGAAAGCCCTCACCATGCTTGAGAACTATAAAGACTAGATAATGAAAAGGACAGGTTTTATGATATAAGACCTTCTAAAAGAGAGAGACAAATAGAAGTTCAGGAGTCAAGAGAAGAGGGAGGATGTCTCCCCATAACCAAGTCACCTGAAATCAAAAGACTGTACAACCAAGAGTTGATTCCAACATAACCTACAAGACCAACAAAAAGGAGGGGGGGAAGAGAGCACACCTCCAACATATTCTTTACTGGTCTTGTAAGTTACTCATGCAAGCAGAAAAGAGAAAGCCAACAAACAAGCAATATCAAGCTAACACAATCACTACAAAAAGCCCCCACATATCCAGGAGTGTGGGGTCCCCTACAAAGTATGAGAGCAAGTATTAGGAGCAGAAAATAAAGAGTGTAGCGAAACAGAAGAAAAGTGAATTGTTCGTTGTGACCATGGAAATATGAAATTTAAACTGCTTTTTCAGTAGCAGCTTCCTCAGCAACAGCCCCCTCGACCTCAGCTCCTCCAGCAGCGCCCTCCTCCTCAGCAACATGGTTGCTAGATCCTCCGCCCTCCTCTAGACCCTCTGTACCTCTCACGGTATCCTTAACGCCCGTCCCTCCATCTACCTCTGTTGCCACTTCTGGAGCAGATACATAAGGATAAACTAGATGCTCCAGAGGTTTTAGCTCAGCCATACCCACCTTGGCAGCCTGCAACTTGGCGATGGCTTGACCCATTCCGGGTAACCACCAAGGACTGTCGGGGCTCTCCTTAGGATCCCCCAAGAATTTTGGAGGAGTAGCGAGTTGATCCAGGCGGAACTCACGAGAGTAGGTCCCATCGAACCCCGGGGCTGAGTGTTCGGCCACGGCATTGCTGAAGCCATGGTCGATGAAATGAGGGATATGTGGCCCCATGGCGCATAAGAAGCTTGAGCTCTTTAGGAAGCTGGACAACCACTGAGTGTGAAGAGTCCCCAAGAACTCTTGACCTAAGGAGGAAGTGAACAGAGACTTAATGCAAGCCTGCACTCCGACATCCGGCAGCTCGCGTTCCATCCGTCCCACCTCCTGTACCAGATATTTAATCCTGGCTGCATCCTGCTTGCTTTGAGCCCGTAAAAGAGACAACTCCTCAGCTAGAGCTTGAGCTCGTTTATGAGCTTTGTCCTTCTCCGAAGTGATACCCTTGAGGGTTGACTGGAAAGAAGACGCTTCAGCCCGGAGCAGCTCGAGCTCAGCCACCATCTCAACACCTTGGTCAAGTATCTTAGCGTAGACGAGACCAAACTACAGAAAGAAAGGAAACAATGTTTAAGATGTGAAGAAGGTAGAGACTGTGAAAATAATAGAAAGTACCTCTGAAAAAAGATAAGCGCCACGGAGCAGTTGATCCTCCGGAAGGGGCGTGTCGGATAATTCAGTGTTAGAAGGAGCAGGACATCGGTCGATAAGGCGATGGAGAGGTTCATACACAGTAGAAGGGGGAGCTTCCTTCTCAGCAAGAGCACGGGTAGCTTTTCCCTTCTTCTTCTTAGAGGTGCCACAGTCAGAGAAGAAGGCGTTGGCAGCTGAACGGGTTCTCCTGGCAACTGAACCAGGGACTTGAGTAGATGAACTAGAGAGAGGAGGAACTTTCGAAGAACCCTCTGGAGCCGGGGTCTTTGCGGAGCTCTCGAGAGCAGGAGACTGAGGAGCTTTTGGAGGATCTTCTGGAGCAGATAATACAGGGGTCTTCACTATGCTGAGAGCAGGGGCATCCCGTGAGATGTGAGTTAGCCAACTCATTGCTGCAAATAACCAAGAAGATGCTCAGAATGTAGAAAAATAGCCGCATACGAGAAGTAAAATACAAGAATAAAAGATTTTTTACCATCTCGAGAATCTAAAGGGAAATCTTGAGGGAAAAAGCCAAAGTGGGAGAGGATGCGAGGATTTTTGCAAATGCCAAGAATATCAAAATAATCGTGCAGGCGGATATAAGTATTAAGATTGGTCATAACAATGTGATTGGAAACGGAGTAGGCTTTCAGAGGAGGAGGAAGTACTCCCGGATTGTGGAATATCCAATCCCCATGAGGAAACGGCCAATCAGTGGGGCTAGTAACAAAAAAATAATAATCTCGCCAGGAGGAGTCTTCTTCATGGAGTTTTTTCATAAATTTACAAACACGAGATCTTCTCCCACTAACATAAAAGAAGCCATCATTCACTTTACAAGAGTGTTGGCTCAGAAACAGTTCGGCAGAGGGTTCACCACTATTTCCTTTCACCAAAATGAAAAATCCTATCATGGTACGGATAGCATTCGGGGTGAACTGGTTAAGAGGGATCTGCATGCGGGTCGATATGGCAGCCAAATAAGGATGAATCGGAAATCGAAGTCCTGCTCTGAGTTGGGCTTCGAAAAAGGCAAGAGTTCGGGGTTCGGAGAGATCTGGGCGTTCGTTTGAGCGAGGGACGCGTAAGATATATTCTGATGGAAGGCCGTAAGCTTGAGTAAGGCTAGCAAGGTGAGTATGATCGATCTGGGAGGAAGTGGAAATCCTATTCTCTGGGCTCCCCATCGTAAAGGGAGTGGACTCAGAGGGGTTTCGGCTAAGAGCTTCAGGCGGAGAAAGAGTACTTGACATCGATTTATAGTGCTAATAAAAGAAGAAAAGAAGGATAGCTAGGTTACCTTGATTAGAAGGACTACGGAATCGGTCGGGGCGGCCGGCGACGGCGAAAACTCGGGAAGAAGAACACCGGAGAAGAAAGATGGAGACAACAAGAGACTTTTGGAAGAAATGAAATTCAAAAAGGAGAGGAAATGAGGTGGTTGCGTGGAGTAAATGAAAGAAGATGGGGTAGAATCGAGGGTTTTCCTCGGGAGAATAACAAGAGAGAGAGAAAAGCGACCGCGTGGGGCCCAAACGCGGAAGCCGAAACGTCTTCAAGGTGAAAGGCGGGAAAAACCTTTGGGGAAGGACATTTTTTGAAATTTCCTCTCCGAAGCAGGAACAATACACGTCTCTCCAGAAGGGCCACTATACTAAGTTCATACACAATTTGAAAATAGTTATGCTAGCTTTCGTTTCCAGAACCATAGTCATCATCAATTCTCCCACATAAAGTAGTCATAGAACTCAACATATGAATCACCTACTCATGCTTCTAAGATTTCAAGTAATTCTCAATTCCAATATCATTTATAAAACATCTACATAAATCAATCGTGTAAGCTTAAGGGGACCCTTCTTAATTCAACGGAAAAGAGTAGCCTCGTATCATATATGTCAATCTCTTAAAGACATGCTCATAATAATATCTACAAGAATTAACACTTGTACTAACCAGTGGTACTAATGTACTCAGCATATCTCTGCTAGCCCTCACGGACCTGGGCTCTTAGGTCCTGGCCAATTCATGTTCATATCTCCGGTAACCCTCATGGACTGGAATACTTCATATCTCTGCCAGCCCTGGGGGACTGGAATACTCCATATCGCTGCCAGCCCTCGGGGACTGGAATACTCTATATCTCTGCCAGCTCTCGGGGACCTGAATACTCTATATCTCTGCCAGCCCTCGGGGACCTGAATACTCTATATCTCTGCCAGCACTCGGGGACCTGAATACTTTATATCTCTGCCAGCACTCGGGGACCTGAATATCCCTCCAGAACCTCTTGCGTTTTCAGCACTCCCAGAGTTCTTAAGGATTTCTGGGCTGGACCTCCTCAAAATTTCTCGAAACAAAAAGGTTAAATAACAATTTGTACCAAGATTTAGTACGTGTTTTGTCAATATTCTAATGCTCATTCAATAAAAGGTGTATTCTCGTGCGAATCTTTCCACATATACAATACGTCTCATATTTTCGCAACATATTGATTGAAACGATTAACATCCACGCTAAACTAAATAGATTTAAATCATTCTCCACAACATCTTAGTTAAGGAGTAGTCATTTATGCAAATCACAACATATAATAGTTTATCATGGTTCTATCTATCACAGGTAAATTATTCTTCTCACTCAAATTCATCGCATCGACGAGTCTCATTCAAGTATCAGATTAGTATCAATCAATTAGCCAAGACAATGCATGCTATCTCATATATCACATTTTTCAACATAATAGTCAGAAAATGACTGTTGATGCAAATATTATCACAATCACTTTTTATCAGACTACACACATGTTCTCATTATAGACTTATATTTCTTATACAAACTAATTTTTCAGAAGTACTTAACACTAGATCATCAACAAAAACGTCTTTCAAGTGATATTTCAATTTCAATTTACATAAAGAGTGCAGAGATACCTCCCTTAAGTTATCAAATACTCGAAAAGACTTGTGAGATTCCAGGTATATGTTCATCAAACCCTCGAAAAGACTTGTGAGATTCCAGGTATATGTTCAGGTCATTTCTGACCTACAGCCTCAGTCGCCCTCGGGAAGGCTATACGGGCTGGAGCGCCCTGGACAACCATCACCTTCTCCCTGGATCGTGTTATTATAACATTCAGTTGTTCAGTAGTCAATACCAGCAATTCTGAACCTGTAGCTGCTGGAGGTATCTCCCTGCTAGGTCCACTCCCGAGGGCTCCAGACATGTCACCCTCAGTAGGGATAGGAGTGTCTAGAGTCTCTTCCCTCACATTCTGGACTTCTATTGGTGTAAGGGGCGGATTTTCCCCTGAAGGAACGAATGCAAGTCATTTTCCCGAACTTTCAACCAAATTCTTCGGAGGGGGGGGGGGGAAGGAAAATAGGTAGTGGAGTTCTTCCTCCCACTGGAATTCCAAATTCAGGTCGTATAGGGGAGGAAAATATATTCTTTCCCTCTTTAGTAGTTCGTCTAACAAGCTCATGTTCGCCTCCAATAGTTAGGAAATAAATCTCACGTCTTAGATCTAGTTTCCCACAGACGGCGCCAGTTGATGCGTCGAAAAAGAACGCCTTTAGATATCAGCCGTTCCTCTACGAGCACTGCTAATCACGAATCAAATCACTCGTTTATCCTTGGCAATCTTCAAGTAAATCTCCTTGGGAATCCGAAAATGACCTGCAAAAGTACGCCGGAGGGAGGCTCCGGCGTAGAAGCTCCGACGCTCAAGTCAGAATCGATCGTAGGAGAAATCAAAGAGGAATTCCCTTGTATCTCTAGGGAAATTCCGGTGAATACAGTGGTGTTTCTTCTCAATTCAGTGTGTATTTCGTAAGAATGTATGTATTATGTAAAAAATGTACCTTAGAATATGGAAATAACCTGCTTATATACCTGACCCCTCTCTCCGGAGAGGGAAAGACTCGTTCTCCCTATATTCTCGGCTCATTCCTGTAAATCCGGCCCCCAAGTCCCTGAGGAATCGGTCTATCTCCCTGAAGACTTGGTTCCTCAACGTATCATCCCCTATCTTTATGGAATGACCCCTTCCTTTGACTTAGTTAAGAAAGATTAATTGATATCATGCGTTCCCCTTTGGGCCCTATCCTTAAGCCCAAAGGATATTATCCTTCCAATGTGGGCCAAAGGCCCAACCAATCTTATTTCTCTTTAGAAGCCCAGGGGTGTATTAATCCAATCCTTCAAGCTTATTGACCTAATTAAGATTACTATAATTCATCCCGTTTCCACGTGTCGACTTTTCCAGGAGCGACATATTTATCTACATCAACCACTCCCCCCTACTCTCGTAAAATACCTCAAATTTATGAGAGTAGGAAAAAATAAGATGAATTAACCTGAACACCTCTTCGTACAGATCATCGCCATCTTTCCTTCAATACTCTCTTCCATTCCTGGATACACCCAAGTTCAAGTTTCAGAGAGTGTATCATGTCGCCCTGGGAAATTATATCCCTCTCTGAAACCCTCGAGCCCTAGGGAGCTCAAAACTCTTTGAAATTTCCCCACTTCAGGGATATTAGGTGTTATGGCTCGTACTCTGAACCTTAAGGACTCTTAAGTGGCTAACACTTATTACTCAGAAACTCTCAGCCATATCCTGGCTCAATATGGTTTAGATCTCAAACCTCTCGAACTCTTTAAATGATTTACACTTCTCAAAATCTCCAGCCATACCTTGGCTAGTCCAATCAAGGTGGTTCATACACTGAACCTCAAAATCTCATAAGTGTTTCTCATTTACAATCTCATGAGTCTAGTCGCGCGATCTTAAATCGAAACAGTTCATCTCTTTGAATCTCAGAATTGTGAGGGGCTCTCTAATTCCCCTCGGCCTCACTCTCCAATCGTAAGAAACTTTAATCCTGCTTTTATACCTCTGAGTTTTTCTTTGGATGGCTAGGGTCCTATATCCCTAGTTTTGAAAACCTCTTATAACTCTGGATGTCATCTATTTCCCTCAAGCCTCGAGGGATATAATGGGTAGAGCTTCTTCTTTAATCATTTTGGGAACTGGACACCTGTTGGGTCATAGAATTACAAACACCATTTCCTATTTCATATCAAGGACTCTCGCAAATATATCAGGAGTTGGGTTCATATCAAGAACCCACGCAAATATCCCTCGTCTTGAATGTTTTTCGACTTTCCGTGTTTTATCTCATCTCTTCTTACAGCTTACAATACCTGCATATTATCTCCTTGCATGCATGTATATATATATATATATATATATATATATATATATTTCTCTTTCTTCATAAGCATGTCATATATTATATCTTTAGATATTAGACATATTATGCGTTGTCTATTCAGCTTTTCTTAGCTGTGCTTCATTGCATGTTTCTAGTATCTTCTTGACACGTAAAGGCTCTAAAGCTCATAGAGAAATCTTAAATAAGAATATAGAGTTTATGTTTCTGTACTTACTTGGTGACTTGATAATGCTTCTAGTTTCTCTCTTAGAGTTACACTTTTTAGGGATTATACTCTCCCAAAAGTTAGAATTCGTAGGGATTATACTCTCCCAAAAGTTAGAATTCGTAGGGATTATACTCTCCCAAAAGTTAGAATGTTTAGGGATTATACTCTCCCAAAAGTTAGAATGTTTAGGGATTATACTCTCCCAAAAGTTAGAGTTTTTAGGGATTATACTCTCCAAAAAGTTAGAATGTTTAGGGATTATACTCTCCCTGAAGTTGTTTATACTCGTAAGAGTTGTTTATACTCGTGAGAGTTCTTAGGGATTATACTCTCCCAAAAGTTGGAATATTTAGGGATTATACTCTCCCTTAAGTTGTTTATACTCGTAAGAGTTGTTTATACTCGTAAGAGTTGTTTATACTCGTAAGAGTTGTTTATACTCGTGAGAGTTCTTAGGGATTATACTCTCCTTGAAGTTGTTTATACTCGTAAGAGTTGTTTATACTCGTGAGAGTTCTTAGGGATTATACTCTCCCTGAAGTTGGAATGTTTAGGGATTATACTCTCCCTTAAGTTGTTTATACTCGTAAGAGTTGTTTATACTCGTAAGAGTTCTTAGGGATTATACTCTCCCTGAAGTTGTTTATACTCGTAAGAGTTGTTTATACTCGTGAGAGTTCTTAGGGATTATACTCTCCCTGAAGTTGTTTATACTCGTAAGAGTTGTTTATACTCGTGAGAGTTCTTAGGGATTATACTCTCCCTGAAGTTGTTTATACTCGTAAGAGTTGTTTATACTCGTGAGATTTCTTAGGGATTATACTCTCCCTGAAGTTGTTTATACTCGTAAGAGTTGTTTATACTCGTGAGAGTTCTTAGGGATTATACTCTCCCTTAAGTTGTTTATACTCGTAAGAGTTGTTTATACTCGTAAGAGTTCTTAGGGATAGGGTTTATTGGCAAGTTAATTATATCTTCTGCTACCATACCCCCTACTCCCCTAGCTTTAGAGGCTGTCGTGGATAGAAACTTTAGGAATTGTTCCTAGGCATTTTCTATTCGAATCTTTATGAGCTGGTGTAAGTCTCTTTATCTTGCAATATCTCTATCATGTTATGTTTTAGTTTCCAAAACACATTCGTTATTTCAGCACTCATTATGCGGACCCCTAACAGTTATCTCATGCAAAGAATCTCAGGAATATCTCAAAACATCATATCTTATTAAATTCACAAACAATAAATGCAAGTCATACCTGACTCATGCCAACCGCCCTACCCCCTCTACCGAGAGGGTAAAATTACCTATCGAATTTCTCAGGGACTCGGCGTCCCTCAACTGTTCACACGTGTACTTTTATCTCTGATATACCTCAAGGTCTTGGATACTCAACTCAAGTTTAGGGAGCTCCTAAAGGGAAACTCCTTCATTATGTTCTGGTTCAGCTTAAGAGTGACATGTAAATCTCCAGGCTTACTCGTATATCAGTCTCAAATCAATCCTGTAAAAATACACCAAAAAGGGCTTCCTACATAGGCTCTCCAGTGCTCGGATAAGCGTCATAAGCATCAATTATATAGTTCAAACATGAAATAACCAAATAATGTAAACAAAGTCTCCTTTGATCTCAAACCTGAGACCTGGACCCCCTCTAGGACCTCCTATCATGGCAAGACGATTAATTTCTCTAATCTCCAATCTCAGAAGGGGATCAACTTGTTAACCTCTTATTTGTGGAACTCTAGGTGATCCTTGTATAACTGACCTTCCAGGGTGCAGTATTTCAGCCTTAAGGCTCGGGCCTCTCGGGACAGTGGAGCCCTTGGGTCTTTGTTCAGTTCTGTGAGGATTTCTCTCCAGTCTCCTCCAATCATCTCCATCCTTCCATCAACTCTAGTTTTCGGACTTATTATTTCGGTTACTTAGGGCTATTGGCCCTTAAGTACTTCAAAATGCTCAAATCATGTTTCATCACTTTAAAAGGATCATCTCATGCAATATTAAAAATTCACTATCTTTTCAAAAATAAAACTTCATAGCATCGAACAAACAAATCAAATCAACTTCCACTCTAAAAATCATAAATAAAGTGGATCATGCTCACTCAAATAATCTCTTCAAATGAAAATTACAATGAATATTCAATTCTCCATGTTTCATCATAAATGAGTATTTCCAGTACATGCAAGCTTCAAGGTCCTAAACGAGGACATAACTCAAGACATATCCTTGTTTAAAGATAAAAAGGTAAGAAGTAGCACTTTTCATTTTTTGATCTCAAGGACCTGAATAAGCTCAATCTATAATTTGAAATCATATCTAAAGTATAGAAACATGTCAATCATACACAATTTGAAAATAGTTATGCTAGCTTTCGTTTCCAGAACCATAGTCATCATCAATTCTCCCACATAAAGTAGTCATAGAACTCAACATATGAATCACCTACTCATGTTTCTAAGATTTCAAGTAATTCTCAATTCCAATATCATTTATAAAACATCTACATAAATCAATCGTGTAAGCTTAAGGGGACCCTTCTTAATTCAACGGAAAAGAGTAGCCTCGTATCATATATGTCAATCTCTTAAAGACATGCTCATAATAATATCTACAAGAATTAACACTTGTACTAACCAGTGGTACTAATGTACTCAGCATATCTCTGCTAGCCCTCACGGACCTGGGCTCTTAGGTCCTGGCCAATTCATGTTCATATCTTCGGTAACCCTCATGGACTGGAATACTTCATATCTCTGCCAGCCCTGGGGGACTGGAATACTCCATATCGCTGCCAGCCCTCGGGGACTGGAATACTCTATATCTCTGCCAGCTCTCGGGGACCTGAATACTCTATATCTCTGCCAGCCCTCGGGGACCTGAATACTCTATATCTCTGCCAGCACTCGGGGACCTGAATACTCTATATCTCTGCCAGCACTCGGGGACCTGAATATCCCTCCAGAACCTCTTGCGTTTTCAGCACTCCCAGAGTTCTTAAGGATTTCTGGGCTGGACCTCCTCAAAATTTCTCGAAACAAAAAGGTTAAATAACAATTTGTACCAAGATTTAGTACGTGTTTTGTCAATATTCTAATGCTCATTCAATAAAAGGTGTATTCTCGTGCGAATCTTTCCACATATACAATACGTCTCATATTTTCGCAACATATTGATTGAAACGATTAACATCCACGCTAAACTAAATAGATTTAAATCATTCTCCACAACATCTTAGTTAAGGAGTAGTCATTTATGCAAATCACAACATATAATAGTTTATCATGGTTCTATCTATCACAGGTAAATTATTCTTCTCACTCAAATTCATCGCATCGACGAGTCTCATTCAAGTATCAGATTAGTATCAATCAATTAGCCAAGACAATGCATGCTATCTCATATATCACATTTTTCAACATAATAGTCAGAAAATGACTGTTGATGCAAATATTATCACAATCACTTTTTATCAGACTACACACATGTTCTCATTATAGACTTATATTTCTTATACAAACTAATTTTTCAGAAGTACTTAACACTAGATCATCAACAAAAACGTCTTTCAAGTGATATTTCAATTTCAATTTACATAAA
The DNA here is from genome assembly GCA_963675135.1 of Galeopsis tetrahit. Classification (NCBI taxonomy): domain Eukaryota; kingdom Viridiplantae; phylum Streptophyta; class Magnoliopsida; order Lamiales; family Lamiaceae; genus Galeopsis; species Galeopsis tetrahit. Next base: position 10,635,428 of record OY776131.1, read on the forward strand.
GAGTGCAGAGATACCTCCCTTAAGTTATCAAATACTCGAAAAGACTTGTGAGATTCCAGGTATATGTTCATCAAACCCTCGAAAAGACTTGTGAGATTCCAGGTATATGTTCAGGTCATTTCTGACCTACAGCCTCAGTCGCCCTCGGGAAGGCTATACGGGCTGGAGCGCCCTGGACAACCATCACCTTCTCCCTGGATCGTGTTATTATAACATTCAGTTATTCAGTAGTCAATACCAGCAATTCTGAACCTGTAGCTGCTGGAGGTATCTCCCTGCTAGGTCCACTCCCGAGAGCTCCAGACATGTCACCCTCAGTAGGGATAGGAGTGTCTAGAGTCTCTTCCCTCAGATTCTGGACTTCTATTGGTGTAAGGGGCGGATTTTCCCCTGAAGGAACGAATGCAAGTCATTTTCCCGAACTTTCAACCAAATTCTTCGGAGGGGGGGGGGGAAGGAAAATAGGTAGTGGAGTTCTTCCTCCCACTGGAATTCCAAATTCAGGTCGTATAGGGGAGGAAAATATATTCTTTCCCTCTTTAGTAGTTCGTCTAACAAGCTCATGTTCGCCTCCAATAGATAGGAAATAAATCTCACGTCTTAGATCTAGTTTCCCACAGACGGCGCCAGTTGATGCGTCGAAAAAGAACGCCTTTAGATATCAGTCGTTCCTCTACGAGCACTGCTAATCACGAATCAAATCACTCGTTTATCCTTGGCAATCTTCAAGTAAATCTCCTTGGGAATCCGAAAATGACCTGCAAAAGTACGCCGGAGGGAGGCTCCGGCGTAGAACCTCTGACGCTCAAGTCAGAATCGATCGTAGGAGAAATCAAAGAGGAATTCCCCTGTATCTCTAGGGAAATTCCAGCGAATACAGTGGTGTTTCTTCTCAATTCTGTGTGTATTTCGTAAGAATGTATGTATTATGTAAAAAACGTACCTTAGAATATGGAAATAACCTGCTTATATACCTGACCACTCTCTCCGGAGAGGGAAAGACTCGTTCTCCCTATATTCTCGGCCCATTCCTGTAAATCCGGCCCCCAAGTCCCTATATATTTCTCTTTCTTCATAAGCATGTCATATATTATATCTTTAGATATTAGACATATTATGCGTTGTCTATTCAGCTTTTCTTAGCTGTGCTTCATTGCATGTTTCTAGTATCTTCTTGACACGTAAAGGCTCTAAAGCTCATAGAGAAATCTTAAATAAGAATATAGGGTTTATGTTTCTGTACTTACTTGGTGACTTGATAATGCTTCTAGTTTCTCTCTTAGAGTTACACTTTTTAGGGATTATACTCTCCCAAAAGTTAGAATTCGTAGGGATTATACTCTCCCAAAAGTTAGAATTCGTAGGGATTATACTCTCCCAAAAGTTAGAATGTTTAGGGATTATACTCTCCCAAAAGTTAGAATGTTTAGGGATTATACTCTCCCAAAAGTTAGAGTTTTTAGGGATTATACTCTCCCAAAAGTTAGAATGTTTAGGGATTATACTCTCCCTGAAGTTGTTTATACTCGTAAGAGTTGTTTATACTCGTGAGAGTTCTTAGGGATTATACTCTCCCAAAAGTTGGAATATTTAGGGATTATACTCTCCCTTAAGTTGTTTATACTCGTAAGAGTTGTTTATACTCGTGAGAGTTCTTAGGGATTATACTCTCCCTGAAGTTGTTTATACTCGTAAGAGTTGTTTATACTCGTGAGAGTTCTTAGGGATTATACTCTCCCTGAAGTTGGAATGTTTAGGGATTATACTCTCCCTTAAGTTGTTTATACTCGTAAGAGTTGTTTATACTCGTAAGAGTTCTTAGGGATTATACTCTCCCTGAAGTTGTTTATAATCGTGAGAGTTCTTAGGGATTATGTTGGTCCCAAAAGTTGAGTTAAGATTGAGTAAGCTAAGAAAAAGTCTAGAGGGGAGGGGTGAATAGACTTTTCAAATTCTATCAAAATATCAGAGTTTAAGTGCGGAAATGTGTTCTGTACAGTACTGTTCTTAAAATCAGCTCAGTACTTAACAGTTAGCTTTTATACTCAACTTTTCTTTAAATCTTTTCTTTAGAAAACTTACTGTTCTTATTCAACAAATATATCAACAGTTAATCAAAACAAACAGTAAAGAACACAAGATTTTTATAGTGGTTCGACAAATGTCTACATCCACTCTCACAACTCCAGTTGCGATGTTTTATTACTCTTTTCACTTGAGTACTTGTTGTTTAGAGTCCCAATATTAAGACTTTGATCTTGTCGATTACACCACCAGGTATATCTTCGATCTACTAGTAATTTCACAAGTAACTAGCACACTTGTTTACAACAATACAAACTTAAAACGAAAGTAAAACTTCTCTTGATGATAGCCTTTGTTTCTTCAAATCAAATCTGTGGCTTCTCTTCAGTTCTTCAATCTTCAACTCTGTGAGTACTTGAATACTTCTTGATTTGCTCTTGAACACTTTGAGTAGTAGTAGTTTCAGTAGTCTTTTCAAGTAGAAGATCACACGGTATTTATAAGCATTAGTAAGACAGTTAGCAGTTTGTGAACTAACTCTCAACTAACTCATAACCGTTTCTTGTTTTGTAACTTCTTTCTTTTTGTAACCAACTTATCTTATCTTTCCAAGTCAGCTTATCTTCAACAATATCTTCAGTTACGTCTTAAATAAGTTATCCAAACTTATTCTTCAAATAAACCAACTCGGCACAGTAAACTACTCTTCTTAGTTTTACTGCTCTTGGTCAGTCAGCACAGTTCTTCAAAACTGTTCAGCTTCTTTCAAATACTTCACTTGATTTCTTCAATCTCTGAAATAGTCTTCTTAGTCATCTTTAGTCTTCTTACTTCAATGTAATATACTGTTCTAACTATTACAATGCTGAAATACAATAGAATACAACTTTACAAATATAAAACCTATCTATACATCAACTGAACTACATACAGATGAGTACATCTAAGTCCTATACTATAAGCTGTTTATACAATACTTCCATCAGCTTAGTTCTTAAACAGTTCATATATCAGATTAGTAATATACCAAGATCAGTAAATTTAAACAACATAACACATTAAGATCAGTAATCTTATAACATGTATCTCACATATACAAACATATAATCACATATATCATTAACTCTAAACTTACTTTTGGCCATCAAAACATACAATCATCAATTAGAACATTGTTTATAGGATTCATATCCCAACAATTTCCCCCTTTTTGATGAAGCCAAAACTACTTAAACATTAATAGATCAGTAGTTAAGATATATAGTTAATCATATCAGTTCATCAATTCAAAACATCAGATTAAGATTCAAATCCAAAATAAGATCAAATATATCACATATTACAACTAAGTCACATAATCACAGAAATAAAGAAATAAAGATAAGGATAAGAAATGTTATCTCTTCAGCATAGTCCTTCATCTTCAGTCTCTATCAGGAATTCTGAATGCCAAGTACAATCTGTTCTTGATATCCATCATGTGCTTATGATCAGTGATTCCTTCATCTTTAATGATTTGTGAAATTATGTTTCTGATCTCTGAGTAATCTGGTTCACCATTTTCAAGTTTTGGAGGATCCCAAACTAGTTCTTCAGGACATAAGATCTGAATACCTGCACCAGCAGCTAACAACAAAATATGTTCCCAAAAATCTCTTGAGATATTCATCATGAATGCATCAAAATCAGAATATTCATCTTCCTTGCTTGAATGGTTACCAAATTTCTTCACAATAAAATTTGCAATCTGCCATTTCTTTTTCAAGTTATTCCAGAACTCCATATCTTCTGGATCCACAACAAATTCCATGAATTTTTCATCCAGAACAGTTCCAACAGATTTAGACTTCATTTTCTTTTTCAATGAAGTAACTCTATTATCAAACTTCTTTCTTGTAGCTTCTGCATCTTTCATCTTTTGTTTTCTAATCTGTTCAGTAGATCTTTTCTCAGTCATTTCAATTTTCTTTTGAGAAAGCATCTGATTATGCAGTTCAACAGATTCAGCTATCAGCACATCACTTGGTCTATTTTCAGTATCACCATGCTTTAGCTTGCTTTTAGACCTGGTAATTCTACCAATCTGTTCAGTCTCTTCTTCATCATCAATAATGAATTTTCTTTTTCCAGAAGAAGATTCAGCAATATGTTTCTGAGTAGCTGTTGTTTCTTGAGTAACAGAATCAGGATTTTGTAACTTTAGCTTCAGACTGATGATTTCTTCTTTCAAATCATCAATGCTGACTTTCAACTCATCTTGACTCACAACCAATTGAGCTTGTTGTGATTGAGTTTGTTCCATCACTTTCATTACTTTTACTTCCCCCTTTTTGGCTTCATCTTGTCATTCCTTCAAGGGTGTTAAAAGTATCTCTACTTTCTTTTGCAGCTCAGTAGAAAGTGACTTTTCTTGTAATCTATGCAGATCATAGATTTTATTCATAGTGAATTCCATTATCTTGTCATAAGAATTTGCAGCAGTCAAACTTTCCAACTTTTCAGTGGCTTGTTGAAACCTCTTCAAAGTATCATCCAGCTTACTTTGTAACTCTTCATTATGCTTTTTCAACAATTCAAAGCTAGAGTTCTCTTGAGCTGTCTCAGAAGAAACTGTTCTTACTGTCTCTTGAACATCATCAAGCACAGTATTCTGATCAACATCAATTGGTGTGCTCTCAAACTCATTAGCACCCAAAGATTGTTCCTTTAAGACCTCAGTGTCTTCAGCTACAACTGTGTTCTCAAACATCTCAGTTGCATTAGTATCAGCTTCATAATCAGCTTCCATATCAGCTTCATAATCAACTTCAACATCAGCTTCAACATCAGCTTGATTATCAGAATGTTTAACTTCAGCATCATCCGCATCCATGTTGACATCAGTATCAACATTCACATCAGCAGACTTAACAATGGAATATTTGCAACCAGTTATTCTTTCAATCAACTGAATAACAGATTCCAAATTTGATAACTCAGTATAGGAATTAACATCTGCAGCTTCTTTCTGTTCTTCTTCCCAATCATGAAACACAGAAAGACCACCCATACCTTCAGCAACAACCATCAGCTGATCTAGACCTATACTTCTAAGATATACCCAAGTACCTATCCTTAGAAGTTGCTCAAAGGTTCTAGTGCTGTCATCTAATCCATGAAAACTTTTGAGAAGAGCATTTCTCAACTTAAATCGGATCCTCTCTTCCTTATCACAAATAGGATAATCCATCAAGAACACTGATTCAGGTTGGATGAATTCAGTTTCAGGAGAAGAGGTAATTTCAATTGGTTCAGACGAAGGTATATGTTCATGCTCAGTAGAGTGATCATGAACTGGTTCGGTTTCAAATTCAGGAGAAAAATGAGGAGTAGGGGTATGGTGAGGATTAGCTTGAGGAGTGGAATGAAAAGAAGTGTTCTGAGGGGTTGAGGGAGGAGTGTTCTGATGAATAGGAGAGTAGTGAACTGACTCCTCAGAACAGGAAGGCTCAGCTTCATGGGGTTGGGCTTGAATAGAATGAGAGGTTGAGGGAGAAGGAGTAGTGTTCTTGAGGACTATTCTGGGTCTAAGAACACCAGAAACTTTAGTTCTCTTGTGTGAAAGGATAAGACTTGGAGAACTTACCTCTTCCACAGAAGACTCCTTCACATTGGCAACTGACTCTTCTGACTTTTCAGGAACGGCCCTAGCTGATCGGCCTCTTCTTAATCCAGATCGGTGAGGATCATGCCTAGCCTTTGTTCTCAACTCCGGCTCATCATTGTCAGAACGGAACATAGAACCACCAGATTCTTGTGGTTGATTCCTCTGGCTTTGTTCAAACAAAGTGGACTCCTTCTTGAACAAGAATTTGCCCTGGTGAAATCTTTTTGGACGACTCCAATCCATCTTCCTTTCAGCTAATTGAGGCAACAGTATGCTCAATTTACTTCCAAAACCCATCATGGATTTAATGGAAAATTCTCTTGAGACCTCATCAAATACCACTTTCTCTCTTTCAGCCAATAATCTGCCAAGCAGAAATCCTTGCCAATCACCATCAACACGATCAGTGATTGCAGCCATAATGCGAATCTTGAGATTGGTGAGAGCGTCTTGACTGAAATGTTGCCCTAACAAGCATTTTCCAGCAATATCCATCAACAATTGCATACCCTCTGGAAGAATGTCCTTCTTCAAATTTGATAACGTTGCTGGGTCAACATTCAACCATCTGCCCACGCGAACTTTCTCTTGCCCTGCCATATAGCTCAGAATGTCTATTGGCCCGTCTGGTAGATTGAACGCGATTCCAAGGGTTTCTTTAGAAATGACAACCCTGTGGCCAGAGATGATCGAACGAATGCTGTTTGAGTCACCCTGTACCTAAAGAAAGAATTCCATCGCCTCAGGTTCATAAACCTTTTAAGGATATGATTCTAGGTATTTCCGTAGCCCACATTCTTCACACATGGTGAGAATGGCTTGATTCTCAGCTTTCTGATGTCCGGTGAAGTAAACGGAGTTTTCGACGAAGATTCCTTTCTCTCGCATCCATCTGGTTGAATCAAAAGTTCCTGCGACTTCATTTTCTTCATTAAGAATATCGATAATCGCCATAGGAGAGAAATAGAGAAGTGTAGTTGCAAGAGTAGGAAGAATCGAAAATGCTTGAGCTTAGAGAATTTAGCAGAAAGATTTAGAGTAATGGAGAAGAAGAAGTTAATGTGATCGTGTAAATCAAAAATCAAGGCAAATCTAGGGCTTGGGTTGATTTTGATTTCCACGTTGTGTGGTTTGGATTGAGGTGTAAATTGGGAGAAACGTTCCAGATTCATAACAGCTCAATTCCAATTTGGAGCCAACTTGTGTTGATAAATACACCTTTTGAATTAGGTTAAAAATAGAGGTGTGTATTAATCTTCTCTATAAGTAATCTAACTTTGAACAGTCCTTGTCTTAGAAGAATCCTAAGACAGGATACTGTTCTGATGTATATCAGCACAGTTGTTTTCCAACACATTATACTTCAATTTCTTATTACTACTATATGGAATTTTACTTATCTGGGTTCAGCTGAGTACTGTGATCAGCTGAGTACTCTTTTGAAGATCAACTCAGTAGTTGGGTCAGCTCAGTAGTCATCAGATCAGTTCCCCAACTCTTCTTATTTTCACCTTTTTGATACCAGCACAGTACTTTCTCAGATCAGTACTGAAAATATTCTGTAGAAAAATTTTCCTGTAATCAAATAAGCTCTGTAGACAGTTATAATCAGTAATCAGATCAGTTCTGTAGAGAGAATGGTATTGTAGTCAGAAAGGTTCTGTAGACAAATTAACTTTGTAATCAGAACAGTCTTGTAGACCAACCAATTCAATAGTCAGAACATGTCTGTAGACAGATTTATACTGTAATCAGATCAGATTTGTAGACAGATCAAATCCGTAATCAGATCAGTTCCCCCTCCAGTGGAGAACTCCTCTTCTGTGCCTGTTTCACCTTGGTAGAAGTGTCAGTTCATGTATAGATGGTGAAATACAGTACAGAAAAGTAAAGAATAATTAAAATAGGTCTATTTAAGGTTTGTTCTAAGGTGACTTGTGCTTTTGAGTCAACATACAGGATTTTTCAGAAATCATAGATTCCCCCTTAAATGTATATTCTCAATTCCCTCAGCTTTACCAGCTTCCTCATCGGGATTTAGGCACCTTAGTAACCTTTTTACCTGATTGTGATGAATGTAGAGGTCGTGACATGGTCTGTTCTTCAGAATTACCCTTCTTGGTGAACTGATCTTGATATCAGCTTAGTACCTGAAATGTTAGTATACAGCTCTACATACAAGCAGGATCCATATCTATCAATCCTAGACTTATGCATAGCTCTCCAAATCTAGTTTCAGCCAAAGGTTTTGTGAAAATGTCAGCTCTCTGGATATCAGTATGGATCTTTTCCATTCTAATGTTTTTCTTTTCAACATGATCCCTAATAAAATGATGCCTAACATCTACATGCTTGCATCTAGTATGTAAAACGGGATTTTGAGTGATGGCAATTGCACTATTGCTGTCACAGAATATAGGTACATTGAATTCCACAATGTTGTAGTCTCTAAGTTGTTGCATTAGCCAAAGAAGCTGACTACAACAACTTCCTACAGCCATATATTCTGCCTCAGTGGTAGATGTTGCCACACTTGTTTGTTTCTTTGAAAACCATGATATGAGCTTAGAACCTAAAAATTGGCATGAACCAGAAGTTGGTTTTCTATCTATCCTGCAACCACCAAAGTCAGAATCTGAATAACCACTTAGGGATAGATCATCATCTGCAGAATACCACAAACCTCGATTAATGGTACCCTTTAGATATTTCAATATCCTTTTAGCAGTCTCCACATGACTTTCTTTGGGGTTGGCCTGAAATCTAGCACATACACCTACTGCAAATGCAATGTCTGGCCTACTAGCAGTTAAATAGAGTAGAGAACCAATTAGAGCTCTGTAATAGGATTGGTCAGCAGACTTACCTTGATCATCAGGATCCATTCTGTATGTTGGCAGCATTGGTACTCCAACTGTTTTAGAAGTATTGATACCAAATTTATCTAACAAATTTCTTGTATATTTTGCTTGATTGATAAAGATACCATCAGATGATTGTTTTACTTGAAGTCCAAGAAAATAGGTCATTTCTCCCATCATTGACATTTCAAACTTGCTTTGCATGAGTTTTGAAAAGCTCTCACTCATGCTCTTGTTAGGAGATCCAAATATTATATCATCAACATATATTTGGACTAATAAAATGTATGTACCTTCTTGTCTTCTGAACAAAGTTCGATCCACTTTGCCCTTAGTAAATCCATTTTCAACTAAGAATAGTGAAAGAGTGTCATACCAGGCTCTTGGAGCTTGTTTCAGACCATATAGTGCTTTCTTCAACCTGTATACTTGATTACCACTTACCTCAAATCCAGGAGGTTGTTCTACATAAACTTCTTCAACAAGTATACCATTTAAAAATGCACTTTTCACATCCATTTGATACACAGTGAATTTCATATAAGCAGCATAAGCAAGAAACAATCTTATAGCTTCTAGTCTAGCTACAGGGGCAAATGTTTCATCATAGTCAATACCCTCAGCTTGAGAGTAGCCCTGAGCCACTAATCTGGCTTTGTTTCTCACAACAAGATCATTCTCATCTTTCTTATTTTTGAAAATCCACTTTGTACCTACCACATTGTGATCAGTAGGTCTCTCTACGAGTTCCCATACATCATTTCGAGTAAACTGATTTAATTATTCTTGCATAGCAATAATCCAGTTACTGTCAGATAAAGCTTCTTTCACATTAGCAGGCTCAATAGAAGATAAGAAGAAACACCAACAAAATAGAGAATTACTGGGTTCAGGCTTAGAATCAAACAGTTGTCTTCTGGTCTTAACACCTTTATTGGATTCACCAATAATCAGATCAGTGGAATGAGCAGATTTCCATGTTTTTCTAGTCTTAACATGAATACTTTCATCATCCACATCATGTATAACAGAATCATCAATATCAATATTATCATTTTCAGCAGGTTTATTCACAGGAGAACAGTCAACCAATTCAGGCATGTCAGTTGGTCTAGAAGACTTACCATTGTCTTTTACCTTTTCTACATCATCATCTTTGTTTAGAACATTCAGAAATGGATTGTAGGCTTGTACAGATTCATAGAGTTCAGTCTCTTCACTGTCTTTATCAGTTTGAATGGTCAGATCATCAATTTTCTTACTCGTCTGATGATCAGCAGAGTCCTGTACAACTTCATCAAAGACAACATGGGGTGTTTCTTCTACACATAGAGTAGAGTAATTAAATACTCTAAATGCCTTGCTTGTAGAAGAATATCCTAAGAATATTCCTTGATCAGCTTTGGCATCAAAAGCATTTAATTTGCTCTTTCCATTGTTATGAATAAAGCACTTACATCCAAAGATATGAAAATATGAAATTCTTGGTTTTCTACCTTTCCATACCTCATAAGGAGTTTTACCATGTACTTTGTTGAATGCACATCTGTTCTGAGTGTGACAGGCAGTGTTGATTGCCTCAGCCCAGAACTTCTGTGGTGTGTTGTACTCAGCAAGCATGGTTCTGCATGCTTCTTTTAGTGTTCTGTTTCTTCTCTCAGCTACACCATTTTGTTGGGGTGTCCTGGCTGCACTTGTCAAATGCTGAATTCCAGACTTAGAACAAAATTCTTTAATATAGCAGTTTATAAACTCAGTCCCCTTGTCACTCCTGATCTTGACAATGGGCTGACCTTTTTCTACTTGCAACCTCTTTAACAAATCTGGTAGTTGGGTTTGTGTATCACTCTTTTTGTGTAAGAAGATTGTCCAAGTGTACTTTGAATAATCATCTACCACAACCAAAGTGTACCTTCTACCATTCAGTGTAGGGGGTTTTATTGGACCATGTAAATCCATGTGCAAGAGTTCTAAGACTCTACAAGTAGAAAGAGTGGGAATTGACTTAAAGGAAACCTTTACCTGTTTACCTTTTTGGCATGCATCACACACTTGTGATTTGAAATAGATTTCATTAGGGATACCTTCAACAAGGTAGTTTCTTGCAATCTTGTTAATAATCTTAAAGTTCAGATGGCATAAGCGTCTGTGCCATAGCCAACTGATTTCTTTAGGACTTTTAGTAAGAAGGCAAGCATCCCTAGGACAACTATTCCAATTTACAATGTAGACACTGCCCTGTCTAACTCCAACTAGTAGAATTGTATGTGTTCTTTTATCCCAGATTTCACATTTGGTGCTTTTGAAGTAAACTTTGTAACCCCTATCACAAAATTGAGAGACAGATAACAAATTATATTTCAGACCTTCAACATAAGAGACATCTTGAATCTCTACATCTCCATTCTTGATGTATCCAAATCCTTTCGTGATTGCCATAGAGCTATCTCCAAAGATCACCTTTGGTCCTTCCTTCTCATGATAGTCAGAAAGGAGAGTCTTGGTACCAGTCATGTGGTGAGAACACCCACTGTCTATGTACCGAGTTTCTCCAACTGAGCCACCTTTCTTGTAAAGATTCAGTCGACCCTGCAAGTAGTGATCTTAATAATTTAGGTACCCTTCCTTTATTGGGGTCCTTGGGGGTTAGTAGTAAGAGGTATCCAAATAAACATTGAAGTTTTGAATAATTGAGACCTCTTAAGTTTTCTACCATGCTTATCATAGAACAGTACTTTATTGACCTTATCCAAATTATCAGCAGACTTAGGATCTATTTTTCTGAGATAGCCTTTCCTTGGTTCTATCCCTTTTTCAGGAAGATCAGTATGTCTGTAATAGTTTGCATATGGCCTAAAAGCCTGTGGACCATACGGATTATAGATGCGTTTTGGTCTTTCCTCTCCAATGATATCATAAGATAAAGGTGGAGGATAAAGATCAGGTTTGTTATGATAATGAGGCACAAATTTCCTAGGTTTAGTTGAGTACAGCTGAGACTGCCTTATGAAAGGAGGTCTAGGCTGTTTCCAACTTGCCTGAGTTTGTCTTGACCTACTGTTCTGAGTCTGCCTCTTCTGATTCCAGGACTTTTCAGCTCTGGTCAGAGGAGTAGAACTCTTCTGGTACGGTCTTGACTGTACTGGTCTAGATCCATTCTTCTGTTTACCATTCTTGGCATTAGGAGGAATGTATTTAGACTGTACTTTGGAGTTTGGTTCATTATCATAGATCATAGGTTCTTTTCCTTTATCTAGTTGCAAAGAACTTAAACTTGCTCCAGTAGTGTTCTTAATGCCTGAAGTAGAGGGACTAGGCAGATCAGTACCTATTCCACTCTTATCATAAGGAGCTCTGTATCTGTCTGATAATGTTTGATTAATCTTAGAAGAGTTAATCATATCAGATAGCTTCAGATCCAAGCTCAGTACTTCAGATTCTAAGAATCTATTGCGCTCTTCAAGTTTTTCACATTTAATCTTTAAGTCATTGAACTCATTTGTCTCTTTAGCTTGTGTATGAAGCATACCCTGATACAACTTGTCCATAGATGCATATTTATCTTTGAGTTGGGACAACTCTTCTGATAGTCGTGTATTTAGAATAGTTATATTAGGATCCACTTTTATTTGAGCTTCTCTAAGACTCATGATTTCTTGTCTTAAAGATATGTTCTCATCACTGATTTCTATGAATGCTTTGTTAACTGGTAGGAGGTCTTCTTCATTCATTCCATTGGAATGGTGAAGACTACTCCCTACACTACTATCAGCAGTGTCACATAAATCAGAATCAGAATCTGATTCATCACAAGATTGAAAAGATGTGACAGATGATACCTCTTGATCTATTTTTGCCATCATGACCAGTCCATCATCTGCAATGAAAACTTCTTTCTCACTGCTGGAAGGGTAATCAGAGGAGGAGGATGGCAACTCATCTGAATCCGTATCAGATTCATTGTTAGCCACCATTGCCCTCTTACCCTTTGCATATTTGCGATCTCTTCTTGCTTTCCTTTCTCTTCTGTCTTCAGCACTCAGATCAGGACATTCATGGATGTAATGACCTGGCTTTTCACAGTTATAACACAGAGGTTCATTAGTAGAACGTTTAGTAGGAGAGTGATATCGGTTCCTGTCCTTTCTATCAGTAGAGTTCCTATCCTTCCTATCAGCAGAGTTCCTATCTCTTCTTTTCTCATTAGAGATCTCATCTCTCCTTTCAGAAGATTTGTGATCCCTTCTGGTCCTAGAAGAGTCCCTGTTATTAGAGCCCTGAGTGTCCTTATAGAATCTTTTGTATCTACCATACCTCTTGTTAAGTTTGTCAAACCTCTTAATCATTAAGTTCAACTGATCCTTAAGATCAAGATCAGTACTCTCTAGTTCATCTTTTATGCTTGAGGACTTAGACACAGATGATCTAGGCTTCTTAGAGGTAGATGCCTTAAGTGCAATGTTCTTGGAGATTTCCTTAACCCTATCACCACTAACTATTGGATCCTCTTCATCCAATTCGAACTCATGTGCCTGAAGGGTTTGGAAGGTAGTTTCAGCAGACCAGTTATCTATATCCTGAGTGTTTTTAATGATCAGTGTGACCATTTTCCACCTTTCATCTAAGGCTTTAAGGATACGTAAATTGATCTCCCTATTGGTATAGGTCTTGCCTAAAACATCCAGATCATTCATAATCTTGGTAAAACGAGTATCGAGCTGGTCAATTGTTTCACCAGGCTTAATTTTAAATGATTCGAACTTCTGGACAGCAGTGGATAGTTTGCTTTCTTTTATAAGAGAAGTTCCCTCACAAATGATAGCTAACTTGTCCCACATCTCTTTGGCTGATTTACATTTAACCACTTTCCCAAGATACTCGTTGGGAAGGGTGTGCAAAATGTAATTCTTTGCCAAGCTGTCTAGATTGTTCTGCCTCATCTCTTCAGTAGTTAAATCTAACCTGGGCTTTGGTACGAGAACACCAATGGCTTTTGAAGGCTCCAGAGTTGCAGTGTTGGGTATCATGGTAGTAATAGGCCCTTCTTTGATCACAGACATCATTAGATCATGGGTTGAACTAAAGATGGCCTCCATCCTCAGTTTCCAGTAATCGTAATCAGCAACCTTGAACTTTGGAAGTTTATTGATGTTAGTTTCTTCCATGGTAGAGTAGACAATTAAGATCAGTAGTATGACAGATGGGTCAAGAAAGACAAGTAAGATCAAGAAACAAGTATCAGTAATGAGAGACAATTAGACTTTTCCCAAAGTCTACAAGGTTATCAAGAAACAGCAGTCCAAAGAACTACTGCTCTGATACCACTTGTTGGTCCCAAAAGTTGAGTTAAGATTGAGTAAGCTAAGAAAAAGTCTAGAGGGGAGGGGTGAATAGACTTTTCAAATTCTATCAAAATATCAGAGTTTAAGTGCGGAAATGTGTTCTGTACAGTACTGTTCTTAAAATCAGCTCAGTACTTAACAGTTAGCTTTTATACTCAACTTTTCTTTAAATCTTTTCTTTAGAAAACTTACTATTCTTATTCAACAAATATATCAACAGTTAATCAAAACAAACAGTAAAGAACACAAGATTTTTATAGTGGTTCGACAAATGTCTACATCCACTCTCACAACTCCAGTTGCGATGTTTTATTACTCTTTTCACTTGAGTACTTGTTGTTTAGAGTCCCAAGATTAAGACTTTGATCTTGTCGATTACACCACCAGGTATATCTTCGATCTACTAGTAATTTCACAAGTAACTAGCACACTTGTTTACAACAATACAAACTTAAAACGAAAGTAAAACTTCTCTTGATGATAGCCTTTGTTTCTTCAAATCAAATCTGTGGCTTCTCTTCAGTTCTTCAATCTTCAACTCTGTGAGTACTTGAATACTTCTTGATTTGCTCTTGAACACTTTGAGTAGTAGTAGTTTCAGTAGTCTTTTCAAGTAGAAGATCACACGGTATTTATAAGCATTAGTAAGACAGTTAGCAGTTTGTGAACTAACTCTCAACTAACTCATAACTGTTTCTTGTTTTGTAACTTCTTTCTTTTTGTAACCAACTTATCTTATCTTTCCAAGTCAGCTTATCTTCAACAATATCTTCAGTTACGTCTTAAATAAGTTATCCAGACTTATTCTTCAAATAAACCAACTCAGCACAGTAAACTACTCTTCTTAGTTTTACTGCTCTTGGTCAGTCAGCACAGTTCTTCAAAACTGTTCAGCTTCTTTCAAATACTTCACTTGATTTCTTCAATCTCTGAAATAGTCTTCTTAGTCATCTTTAGTCTTCTTACTTCAATCTAATATACTGTTCTAACTATTACAATGCTGAAATACAATAGAATACAACTTTACAAATATAAAACCTATCTATACATCAACTGAACTACATACAGATGAGTACATCTAAGTCCTATACTATAAGTTGTCTATACAATACTTCCATCAGCTTAGTTCTTAAACAGTTCATATATCAGATTAGTAATATACTAAGATCAGTAAATTTAAACAACATAACACATTAAGATCAGTAATCTTATAACATGTATCTCACATATACAAACATATAATCACATATATCATTAACTCTAAACTTACTTTTGGCCATCAAAACATACAATCATCAATTAGAACATTGTTTATAGGATTCATATCCCAACAGATTATACTCTCCCTGAAGTTGTTTATACTCGTAAGAGTTGTTTATACTCGTGAGAGTTCTTAGGGATTATACTCTCCCTGAAGTTGTTTATACTCGTAAGAGTTGTTTATACTCGTGAGAGTTCTTAGGGATTATACTCTCCCTGAAGCCGGTTTTATTGATATGTCTGTAATCAGACTGTAATTGAAAATTGAAATGTAGAATTTGTTTTATTGATCTATCTGGTAATTAGAAATTGAAATGTATAATTTATTTTATTGATCTGTCTGTAATATCAAGCGGTAATTGGAAATTGAAATTTAGAATTTGTTTTATTGATGGGTCTGTAATACTATCAAATTGGAAATTGAAATTGAAATGTAGAATTTGTTTGATTGATCTGTAATATCAAGCAGTAATTGGAAATTGAAATTTAGAATTTGTTTTATTGATGGGTCTGTAATACTATCAAATTGGAAATTGAAATTGAAATGTAGAATTTGTTTGATTGATCTGTAATATCAAGCGGTAATTGGAAATTGAAATTTAGAATTTGTTTTATTGATGGGTCTGTAATACTATCAAATTGGAAATTGAAATTGAAATGTAGAATTTGTTTGATTGATCTGTCAATAATATCAAACGGTAATTGAAAATTGAAATGTAGAATTTATTTTATTGATCTGTAATATTAAACGGTAATTGAAAATTGAAATGTAGAATTTGTTTGATTGATCTGTCAGTAATAATATCAAAAGGTAATTGAAAATTGAAATGTAGAATTTATTTTATTTTATTGATCTGTCAATAATATCAAATGAAAATTGAAATGTAGAATTTGTTTTATTAATATTAAAATCTAAAAATACGGTGTACAATCTACCAAATCTCACTAATTAAGGTATATATATTCCCCCGTTTTTGTTGCGAAGATCATCACTTCCATCGCCCTATTTCCGCCACTTCTTCTCCTGGAATCTCGCCGCTTCCACCACTTATTTCCTACCTCCATCTTTCTTTTCTTCATCTTTCAAGCCTTCTGCAACCTCCATGCATGGTAGGAGTACATAAAAATTGAATATCACTCTATTTCTCCACAAAAATCCGAGCTCTGTGTTTTCCCTCTTAAATCTCAAAAAAAACCCTTTATTTTGTTTCAGAAAACACTCAAGAGGTGGGTTTGTATTATATTGATATTAAAATCACTTCTTCTTTTGGAATCTCACCGCTTCCACCACTTATTTCCACCATCTTTCTTTTCTTCATCTTTCAATGTTTCTGCTTCCTTAACCTCCATGGTACATAAAAGTTGTTTTTATTGAATATCAACACACACTCTATTGTTTTCCCTCTTAAACTTGTAGCTACAACGAGTTCGAATTTGGAAGTTTATGGGGTGATTGATATGGGGAGTGACCAATTTTATACAATAAAAAAAAAATCTAAAAAATCCCCCTTTATTTTGTTTCAGAAAACACTCAAGAGGTGGGTTTGTATTATACTGTATTCTATGTGTGGTGTTTGTATTCTATGTGTGGTGTTTGTAGATTTGAAGCGTTGTTTGTAGATTTGAAGCAATTAGGGCACTTTAAACAATAAAATTGTTTCATCAACAATGTGATATCTCTGATGAAATTAGAATTGGAAATTGAAAAGAATTTATTTTATTAAACAATAAAATTGTTTCATCGGCATGTACGTCATATTATGATATTAGTCTGATGAAATTAGAATTGGAATTTGAAAATAATTTGTTTTATTAACTGTAATATCAAACTATACAAATTGGAAATTGGAATTTGCACCGTGTAAAATCTAAAAGTATGGTGTAAAATCTACCAAATCTCACTAATTAAGAAATATACATGCAAATTCGTGGGTCAATAAAATGATTTTACCTGCATGTGATATCAATAAAATTAGAAATTGGAAATTGAAATTTGTTTTATTAATTGGAAATTGAAATTTGTTTTATTAGTTGGAAATTACAATTTCTACATGTAACCAGATACAAAATAATTTCATTTCTATTTTTTAATATTTTTTATTTAATTCCAAACTATTTCCTTCCCCCACGTTTCATCTTTTTATTACCAAATCATTTTCCCTCATTTCATCTTTTTTTATTTATTTTAATTTAATCATTTTTTTTATTTGGAATTTATACATATAATATCAATATCAGGGTATAAATTGGAACATTAAAATGATTTTACCTGCATGCATGTGATATTAACCTGATAAAATTAGAAATTGAAAATTGAAATTTATTTTATTAGTTGGAAATTGAAATTTATGTTTGCAATATCAAACCACGTACAAAATGTTATTTCTATTTTTTTTAATATTTTTTATTTAATTCCAAATTACTTCCTTATCCACTTTTTATCTTTTTATTACTAAATTATTTTGAAAAAGATCATTTTTTTTTTTAATTTGGAATTTCTACTTGTAATATCAATATCAAACAGGTAGAAATTTGAAATTGAAACAATAAAATGGTTTTACCTGATATCAACCTGATAAAATTAGAAATTGAAAATTGAAATTTGTTTTATTAATTTGAATTTGAAATTCTAAATTTTTTTTATTAGTTGAAAATTGGATTTTCTGCGTGCAATATCAAACCTGCAGGTACACAATTTCATTTCTATTTTTTAAATATTTTTTATTTAATTACAAATTATTTCCTTCCCCCACTTTTCATTTTTTTATTACCAAATCATTTTTCCTTATTTCATTCTTTTTTTTTTAATTTGGAATTTCTACTTGTAATATCAATATCAAACATGTAGAAATTAAAAATTGGAATAATAAAATTGTTTTACCTGCATATCTGTAAATTTAGAAGTTGGAAATTGAAATTTAAAATTTATTTTATTAATTGGAAATTGGAAGTTGGACCTGCTTTATTTTTAAATCAATATTCAGTTATATATATATATATATATATATATATATATATTTATATAATTAAAATCTAAAATATCTAATACAAAATTGAGTAAATCCATTAAAGTTTGTATCTTATAAATATATGTATTATATTTTATTTAATATCACTTATACGTATACTAATAATAATTCATTTGACAACTAGATATCCATATTATATATATACTAGTATTGGCGACACCTCAATTCTTGAGGTGTTTATCCAGATTTAGTGTAATTTTTTTTTTTTGTGTATTTAGTATAATTAGAATGCATAATATACATGAAGTATGATTGCTAAAATAAAAACAGTTAAGTTAATTAATTTATAATCAGTAGACAAAATATAGGGACAGCTACTACACTGTTGATAATATTTATATTATATCAAAATAAGATTAACTTGGCAGTTTGTCAAAATGCGTCTTCAAAACGAACCAAAAAACATATACATCGAGGTAGATTAGTTTTGTGTGGCATGTTTCAAAATGCATCATAAAAAAAACAAAATAACGTACACATAGGGGTACGTAAATTAGTTCTGTTTGGCATGTTTCTGAGTCGGTTTATCAGCCGAGCCTTGTTCACATCGGTAGACACTGTGTGGGAAGATGTCTTTTTAAACTGTAGAAGTGCTTCGTTGACTTTCGTGCATTGATATGTCTGATGCTAACCTCTTTTGTGGGGATGATTGTTCTGAAGCTAGAAGACATGCTATGATTGTTTTGTGTATATACTTACGACCTCTTAGTTCAGTACTTGATGTTCGGATGTGGAAGAAAAATAAGATATCTTTGAATTTTGCATTGATTTCATCAAGGCTTGACATGGTTTCCTATATTGCATGACGACAGTGAAAAGTTAAAATGTGTCACTGTGTTATAGTGAACTTAAGTGGGTTGTGATTTAATATAGTGTACCTCCATTTCTGCTCTGACGATGGTTTCACCTGACATGTGCAATAACATTTCAGCTTCTGTTTGTTCAATGGAAACGTCAAGGCATCCGATTCCATCATATAACTCAGCTTCAAAGCGTAATCTGTACGTGTATGATAAGCTCGTTATAATTCCTAAATTAAATTAGCAAACAATGATGAATCTTTGTGATCATATCAACGTATGGTATGATAAAAACAATATACCACTACTACAATGTCATTAAATAACATGTACATTTCAAATTCAAGTATACAATTATAATTTTATATTGTTGCATGCTTTTCATTTTTTACATTTAAAAAATGAGAACCAATTTTTCATGCAGAAATTTGAACAATTTAAATAAAGAGACAATAGTAAGTTATAGTTGAAGATGCAAGGTTGGGATATTTGGGGCAGAAAACATTAAAAATTGAATCAACCTAAATCTAGATATGATGTTTATATATAAAAATCAAGAGGAACTTAGTACAACAGTCTAAATTGGGACGATACAATTGTGAAATAATAACTTACATCGGTTTTGGGCTTGGGAAGTCATTGTTGCAATAATTTAGATAAGCAATATATGAATGAATTTAAAAGTACCGTTTCTATTAGGCTTAAGATTTGGCTGATTTTTCGAATTTGGGAATCCAATGGCTTTTCTTTGGTTTGGTTTTCTTTTTCATACAATTTTTCAGACACAATTCTTTCCACGTATTCTGTGTTGGCTTTTAACCTGAGAAGATGTAATAGTTAAATAAAATGTGTACATGTCTCCGCAAGGACTAACATAAATCTTAAGGATGGTATTTGCAAATTCAAAAGAAGTTTTTTTTAATTACCATAATTCCAAATGTTTAGTCTAAGGTATAGGAGGGTCAAATAAAATGCTGCTAGTTGGCACTGTTCCAACGGATATCCCTGTAAGCATGGTTTTTATTAATCGTTAAAATAATGCAAACAAACATTTTATGAAAGTTTGTAATTAGTTGCAGTTATTTGTTATGGTTAATTCTTTGTTTGCACAACTATAGAGAATGTATATTTTTTCTTACCATGATAGGTGTTCACAAACAATCTTATCCCTAAAATTATTGGCATCTTGTGAACATCCTCACTCAAGCGTACTCCTTCAGTCTGCATGAATTCTTCCGACAAAGTAAGTATAGTAGGCCTGGATCTGCATGTATAAGAAAATAAGAATGTTGTTATTGAATAATTATAGGAACTTAATTTAAGGTCATAATAAACCAAATATCAGTACTTAAACTAATACACTTACTCCTCATTGACAACCACAAATTCTTGTACAGTTTTTTGGTTTTTTTGGATAAAACGTGGAGGAAAGACATGGATAACACCACATAGCAAATCTGGGAATAAAGAATATTAATAAGGTCAGACTCATAACATATTTAGTTTTAACTAATAAGAATTTTTGAAAAAGAACTTAGCTGATGTGTCTGTCATCAGAATCTGCATATTGAGGACAATCAACAAAAGGTGTTAATTGGTACACGTGGTTCAAAGATAATTCCTCATGTTTATCAGTGGGCTTGATGTAGGTGCTCCTACTTAGTATGATTTGGTATTTCAAACTCCCAAGGGCTGGTGTACTTGCAGTTGTTGCCTTGACTTTGCCGTTTCCAATGAAATATGTGTTGTACAACTGAAGTGCTTTGTCCAAACGTTCCACGTCTTGCTCATATATGATACATTGCATACTATCATGTTGTGAAAACAAGACAGGAACTTAGACATGGTGAAATAACACTAACTATTATTGAGTAAGTTAAATTAAGTTACCTCTTTATCAACCAGGACGATTCGTTGTTGTTTCCCCCATTTCAAACTACGGATGGGCGTCTTTTCTGCAACCATAGCTTTTATGAACCAGTTCTGAACATCTGGTTTCAAATTTCCAAGTGTCGTACAACGGTTTTCCATTGGGCTAAAAAGGGGGGAAATGTCAAATATGTATTAAAATTGATTATTAAGTAATTATTTCGCACCCTAAATTAAGATGGTCTCAATCAAAATACACTGCAATATAAATTTAATCTTTATATAATCCTTCATATCAATTATCAAACAATGCAGCAGTCATATATTCATGTAAAATTATGGAGTCTTTTTACTTTAATTTGTATATTTTATTGTTAAAAAATTTGCAACCACACTAAGAGGAATTATGGATTTTGTAAAAGTTTTAGTCCTTCAGAAACTGAAGGTTATAATCAATATTTAAAGTATCATTTTCTAATATAAAATAACATAACATTTTCTGTATATACATTAAGTAAGAAAAATAGTTTGATTTTTAAGTTTTAAGTGATTGTCCCTCCTTTTTTTTTCTGTAAATACATGTGTTTTCAATAGACTCTTCTTCTGTAGTTTTTTTTTTTTTTTGTTCCTGTCCTCCAGTTAGAGGCATCCTAGATTAGGGAAACATAAGACTATAATCATTTTATGTAAAAACAAATTTATTTAATACAAGAGAGAGTTTGCTTCTTCTTCAAAAGTCTCCTACACTCAAGCTGCACAGATAAGGACATTCAACTAAAATAAACAAAAATCGTTTTTTTAAGAGCTATTTAATTGGCTCTTAATTCCAAACTTCCTCTTGATATCATTCATCCAGGTGATTTCTACAATATTTATCTACCAACAATTTATCAAACAGTTGGTGTGCATATAAATACCCAAACTACAATAGCCTAGCCCCTTCCCCTTCTCTCTAGCTAACATCTTTCTTTTCTTTAGCTAAATAGAAAAAAAAAAAATTTGAAGAAAACACAATCGTAAACAATAAATAGTAAAAAAAACAAAAATCTAAGTGCAAGAAGAATTTCCACAACAAATTAAATACCTTTTTAAAAAATAAAAGCTTGAAAGCGAAATTCCTCTAAATTTTCATCTAAACTTCAAAGTGTAGTGAATGTGTAGAGTATCAATAAACCAATATAAATATATATATATATATATATAAAGAATACACAAACCTCTTCAAATGGTAACTTGCTGACAGCGAGATGATTAAAGGGAGAAATTAAATTAGCGGTGTGTAAGGGGGGTGATGAAATTAACTGAGAAGGCTAGTTGTTGGAGTTGGAGAAAAATAACGAAAACAGTCAAGAGGGATGGCGGAAGGATTCACAGACGGAAAGGAATTAGTACTAACATAAATGGCACAAGAAGATACGCAAAACCCCCAATTTAAATAAATCCCAACCCACCATCGTCGCTGCCAACAAAACCACTAATTGAGAGAGGGGTGAAAAGGATGGCGACAAAACAAACGTGATAATCCAAATATGAGAGAATTAGACTAACAGTTACAAGAATTGCAGAAACTCACAGGGGACAAAGAGGAAAAGGGGAAACTTACAAAGAGATGAACTACTAATTGAATGAAATATAGATCAGAGAAAAGTGAGTAGAGGAGGACGTACGCAAGTCGCCGACAGAAGTTGCTGAACCAAATTGAAGTAAGAAAATTGAAAGAAGGCGATAAAGACCTGAAAAAAAAAAAAAAAAAAAAAGATGACGCGTGTATTGAAGACTTACCTGTGTGTGGCACCTGGCACCTGTTTAAGCAACCTATTACCGGGAGAAAACTGGCCCATCTTGAGCGTATCCCTCTTTATATATAGTACTCCCTCTGTTCCATAGGAATTTACACACTTTCCATATATGGATGACCCATACCAATTTGCACACTCCACAAAAGGAAATATTGTCATAACCCTCACCCTCAAAATATACACATATTTACCCATATGTCATTACTTTTTCACACTCAACCTACCTTTTACTTTACTTTATTCATAAAAGTTTACAAAATTATCCCTTAAAACATCACTGATTACACTTTTTCTTACACATTTATTAAAATGTGTGCCATCCCAGAGGTGCAAATTCCTCTGGGACGGAGGGAGTAATAGATTAATATAGACCGTCTCACACATCTCATTCCATGAGACACTGAACTTTACCACTTTTCAGATTTGATCACCCACATTTAATTATTATCAAAATTGGTCACTCAATTATTATTTTCTATCAATTTTAATGCTATTGTTTAATTCCTAACGGATTGAATAACGGAGAAAAAGATTTTGTGCGCCAACTTTTGTTTTACTTCATTTTCCCTCTTTTAATTCCTAAACCCTAAACCGTCAAACCCCAATAGAATTATTTTGAGATAGAATTATTCTGAGTTTGTTCGAAGAATTGGGGATGTCTAATAAAAGGATATAACAAAAATTACATGTATTTCTTATTTCAATTTAATATTTAAGTTTTTTGTATCACTAAATTATTATGTTATATTTCAATTTAATATTTAAGTTTTTTGTATCACTAAATTATGTTATACATTTGTAATTCTCATGCATCTTCTACATTTGGTGATTCATCAACCAACTCTTTTTTCCAGAGTAACCAAGAATTAGTATGTTGTTAATAATTATATAACTCAATTATGATTTGATTTATTATCATCTTATCGTTGTTGATTTACTTTTCATTTTACAGGTAACCAGGAAACGAAAAACTCAGGAGATCACAAGAGCAAATGTGAGTTTGTCTTGGCTTACCATGTCATTTTATAATTACTGTAAAGTTGTAAATTTTATAATTACTGTAATGTTTTTTTATAATTACTGTAAAGTTGTAAAGTTAGGTGACTAATTTCTTATTTTATAGGTTGTGCAAGTTACACAATCCAATTATTGTGAAAGGAGCAGTGAAGCAAGTGAGAGTGATAAAAGGTGGCAAGCCAAAATTGTGGTGGTCGTGTAATTAGATGGTTTATAATTATTGTATTCACTGTGGTTGAAAATTATTCAGACTTGCTTTTGTACTCTCAGACTTTTTTTTTAATAATATTTCAATTACTGATTTTCATATTTAATTTGTATAATGATTAGGAATAGAAACTTATTTCAAAGTAGTTAATTATTAGAATTCATTTCTCCATTTATAATTATTCAGAGATTATTATATTTGTGGATTTTGTATTTCTTAATCACACACCTTTAATAAGAGGGAAAATGAAGTAAAATAAAAGTGGGCGCTCAAAACCTTTTTCCCGTTAGTCAATCCGTTAGGAATTAAACAACAACATAGTGATTAAATGTGTGATATTTTCCCTAAAACATTCTAAAACATACTCCAATTTAATAAATTCGCGGGTCAATCCTGCTAATGCAGGTCAACCCGGTTTGGGCGAGATCTCTGGAAGCAAATATATTAACGACATTACCGATTATATACTGTATTAGCATGTTTGTTCCAACGGGGATCTATTTTTCGTTTTACTAATAACACGAGTGTTTGACCCTCACTGCAGAATTTATAGAATATTGTTTTTTTTCCTTTCTTTAACGATATTTATAGAATAGTTTTTTCTTTAACGATATTTATAGAATAGTTTTTCTTTTCTTCCCTTTCTTTAACGATATTTATAGAATAGTATTTTTCCCCCTTTTTTTAAAGATATTTATAGAATAGTAACAAGGTTTAAATTTATGTGTTGTATACTTGATTGATTTTTTTTTTAATTGTGTTACGCAATTAACAATTTTTATGTAATAGTATTACAACATTATACTTAAGAGTATTATGAAATTATACTTGAGAATATTACACAATTAACAATTGTATGTAATAGTATACAATATTATACTTGATAGTATTACATAATTAACAATTTTTATATAATAATATTGCAACATTACACTTGACAGTATTACGCAATTACACAAGACAATATTACACAATTACACCTGACAATGTAACACCCATAACAATTTTTGTAGAATAATATTACAATATTATACTTGATAGTATTAGGACATAACAGTAATACATTTAAAAACATAAGAAAAAAAGGTAAATTTTGAAGGAGATTAAATCAAAACAGGAACAATATTACAAGCAAAACGTAATAGTATTACATGCAAAAACACAACAGTGTTACATACAATTATAACCATTTTTTATCACCAGAGCATATTTCACTTCTTCTCTAACCATATTATCCACCACTACATCATCTTCGCTTCTTGATCTTATTTTTGTCTCTATTGGCATCACATTTTTCACAGTATCACACCTAAAGACACATAGTATTACAGTATACACGTAATATTACATCTTACGCATAACAACATTACTCATTATAAATAATAAAAGCAATGAATAGGTCATATCTATACCTATATCCTTCCACCACTTTCTATCCACAAAAATATAAAATTATTCAATCAACTAACCATGATCAGTAATTGCTAGTCAATTTGATATCCACAACATCTCCATCACATCACAAGCATGTAACACATTAAACTCATAATGAGGTGCAAACCTTCTTTATGGAGTTTATTTCAGTAATAATAATAACTTAAGGGAGTTCAGTCCATTACTATTCCTGTGAGGTTTTTTTCCTTTTGAGTAGCAGTAGATCTTGGTGGGTGAGTTTTGTTCTTTTTACATTGTTGCAAGTACACTTTGGTAAGTTTTGAGATGTAGCAAGTTGGAGTACCTCTCGTACTCAATGAGCATAAATGAAATCTTTTAACTTATAAAAAAAAAGTTAACACCATAATAATAACATTTTTATGATCTAACAAACCCTATAACAAATGCTAAGATCCAAAGAGATTCTACTATCACACGCATCTATTATTAGCACAGAAGAACACGACGTCAACTAATTCAAATCAGATCAAATATGAATATATCAGCAAATGCACAAACAGAAAAATACAATTATCCAATAAAACAAGATAAATTCAATTAGCAATAGTATAACACCATATTATAGCAATGACTAGTGGCATTTAAATGCGAAAACCATGAGAAAAATGTAGCAATTAGTTGACACATAAATATGCAATTTTCTTGCGGATGCAAGAGAAGACTTCGATGAGGGAATCGGGCCAGGAGAATTGAAGGAGGAGCAATCGATAATCTTCTAATCAAGGGCGGCGCTGCGAGAAGCCAGTCGAAAGGAGACGTTGAGGCGCGACAGGAAAGATAGGAAAGCAGGGTGGCGATTGGGGGTTGGGATTTCGATTGGGCATTCGAGATCGGGAGGGCGGCCATTGATGTTTTGAAGAATTTTTCACCGATTGAGAGAGAGATAAATACGGTGTAAAAATAATATATCCACAACCCAACTAATAAAAATGGAGCGGGTCATAACCCAAAACCCTTAAATGGTTAAATGGGCATATTTGCATCTATTTACATCTAACATATTTGCATAAAAGTTTTTGCGTAATTAAAAGGCACGTGTGCCACATTTGTAATTTCATCTCATCTAATTTATGGAGTAATATTTTGATCAACCTATGGATATTTTCATTTTTTTTTCTTTCATTTTTTGTATAAGAGTAATGTTTTAAATTAAAAGTGATACATCAAAAAAAAAAATTATAGTGATGTAACAAATACAAAAAAATGACGTATTAGTAAAAAATAACTTCATTAATTAAATTAAAATTAAAAAGTGATAATGTTTATTTAAAAAGTGATGGTTACTCTTGATAAACACATTATCAAATTTTAACTAAATTTTTATCATTTTTAGATAGAGTTGTTATTCGAACCGAGCGTTAACAGGACTCGGTTCGACTCGTTAAGGCTCGATAAAACTCGAATCGTTTAGTTAAACGAGCCGAACTTGAGCTCGTTAAATACTCAATTTACTAACGAGTCGGTTCGAGCTCGACTTGTTAGGCTCGATATCTAATATTTTATAGAAAATTCTATTAGGCTCGACTCGATAGACTTGTTAACGAGTCGAGCCGAGCTCAATTTTTAACTCGTCGGTGTTATCGAGCTGAGCCGAGCCTGAACTTCAAATACTCGACTCGGCTCAACTCAACTTGAATAACCGTTCTATTTTTGGATAGTGATATTCTATTAAGTAAAAAATGATAATTAATCTAAAAAGTGGATGTATTTAGTAAAGATAATCATGTCCACTAAAATATAATTCAATTCATTAAATTTGAATTGAAAAAAGTGATAATGTTTAAATAAAAAATAATAGTTATTTTTTTATAAACACATTATCAGTATCTTACTAAATTTTTATCACTTTTTAAATAGCATTATTATTTCAAATAAAAAGTGACAATTAACCCAGAAAACTAATACAATTACTAAATATAATCAAGTCCAAATAATAGTATATATAATTTCACCGAACCCTCTTCGCCCCTTCCTCTTTTGGAATCTCACCGCTTCCACCACTTATTTCCTCCATCTTTCTTTTCTTCATCTTTCAATGTTTCTGCTTCCTTAATCTCCATGGTACATAAAAGTTGTTTTTATTGAATATCAACACACACTCTATTGTTTTCCCTCTTAAACTTGTAGCTACAAGGAGTTCGAAATTGGAAGTTTACGGTGTGTGTGATTGAGATGGGAAGTGACCAATTTTATACAATAAAAAAATCTCCAAAATCCCGCTTTTATTTTGTTTCAGAAAACACTGAAGAGGCGGTTTGTATTGTATTGTATTGTATTCTATTCTATGTGCATTGTTGGTAGATTTTGAAGTGTATTGTATTGTTTTGTATTCTATGTGCGTTGGAAATTGAATTTTAGAATTTGTTTTATTGATGGTCTGTTACGGCAAATGAAATTAGAATTGGAAATTGAAATTTAAAATTTATTTTATTGATCTGTCTGTAATATCAAACGGTACAAATTGAAAATTGGTATTTCTGTCTGTAATATCAAATAATATCAAACGGTAAAATGCTATGTATCCAGATTCTGAATATCCAAAAATAATTTTCAGATTTAATTAATTTTAAATTTATTATGTAATTACTTATCTAGCCTTCCATAAAATTTACTTTAAAAAAATTAATGTAACCCATTTCTCCCACTTAACCTCCCCACTACACTATCTCTTCTCCTCCAACCCCCATCTGCCATCTCTCCCCATTTTCGTTCCTTTCTCTGCCATCTTTTTTTTATTTATTTTTCCTGAAAACATCTTTCAATTTCATATATGAAGTTAGCCAAATTGCTTGACTATTCTTCTTTACAATTACATATCTTTCGATTGCAGATTTAATTTTGACTGTGAATTATATTACTCCGTATTATTTATTTATTTATTTTTAAATCCAACTGAAGTTTTAAAGAAAAATTAACACTTTTTTCTACCCTGTAATAAGTACAAAAATAAGACTAAAAAGAAATTGATCTGGTATCGCTCCGTCGGCACAGTAGGAATTGCTATTTTACCTAAATTTAAAAACTCAGAAATTAAAAAACAAAAAGACATTGAAAAAGAAAATTAATTTGAATGGGAAAGGGGTCGTGAAGTTAATAAATATTTTAATTAATTTAATATTTAAAATGTTAAAACTTAAAAGTTAATTTGTGTATGGGATTATGAAGGGGCGTGAATCTAATATACTGAGTATATAGTTTTAATTGATTTAAGATTTTTTTTAAACATTAAGATAATTTATATTTTATTTTTTTGATAAAACTGCATAGAATATGTGGATATTAATGTAGGAGTATATTTCATTTTTATTTTATGTAGAATGAATTTACAGAAAAAAAGATATTTGTATATATCAAAATATATAACTTATTATTAAAATTATCATAATCTTAATAATTATTACAAGTAAGATTATTTAAAATGGGGATCAATTCGAATTAAATTTAGAGAAAAAATAATATTTGTATATACCTAAATAATAATAATTATTAAAATTATCATAATGTTAATGATTATCAACGAATCAATTCAAACTAAAAAAATTAAATGGTTAATAATATCTATTAAAATTAAAATTATAAAATAAGAAAAAATGTCTAATAAATTTGTTGGGGTTTTTTTTTAAGTTTGTGGAATTTGAATTACTTATTCTATAATTTTAATTTTAAATTTATTTGACATTTTTCTTAATTTTATATTCTTTAGGAATTTTTCGAGTACCGCAACAGCAATATCTCGTATATAAAGGTCAAAGTACTTGTAATAGTGATATTTCGTGTAGATGTTGTTAACTCTTAAATGCTTTAACATTATCAACAACATCTTAATTTGACCTTCCTTGATTTATTCTAAGTCTTTTCTGAAATGTTACATTAAATGTTGTACTAAATGCTCTCACATTCAGGAACGATTCTAGAAGCTTCTACAAGAGTCTGGAACCTGAAAGATTCCAGAAGGTTGGAGAACGTGCTAGAAGAGTTTAGAGCATTGTAGAACGACCTGGAAGATGGCAGAAGGATCTAGAAAGATCATGGAAGTTGAGGTCCTAAAAAATAGGATCTCATAATGGAAGGATCTAGAACTTGGCTATTTCTCTATAAATACCGCTGGAGTCTTTCATTTCAAAGCATGCACTACTCGAGTAACACCTTCTTGAGCGTTCAACCCTAGTTCGGAGTTATGGTCAGTAGTTGTATCATTTAACGTACGCCGAGGGATACCACACCTTCCAGTGTACTTAGTTCTAGTCTTGTATCGAGTGAGAGTGAATCATAGATCAGATTAGTTCTTTAGACAGTGTTCTTACACTTAAGTCTATTTGCGGATTCAGGCACCTGCCTCGATCGTAGTTTCTGTTTGTGGAATGTTGAAGTAATTGGTGAGACATTTCACACGACATTTTTGTGTATAACTTAGGAACTAAGTTATTGTTTCGCCGTAAGGCTTAGCATAGGTTTTGTTATTAATAAAATCTATGTTAAAAATTATTCCATTGTGTTCTTATTGTGTTTTAGTGTTTTAGACTTCCGCTGTGTACTGTGTTTAATTATTCACATTCTGTTAGAGTTAATGCTACACTAATTGTCACAACATACAGTGTAACATTGTTCTGTTTTTTACTTAAACACTAGATACCATCCCTCCACACACTTTCAGTTGGTATCAGAGCCAATACTTGACGACACTAGGTTAGATCCTTGCTTAAAGTGTGTTTTAGTTTATGCTAGCAATGGAAACACATCACATATCCACTACACTTAGGCACCCGAACATATTATCCATATTTTAAGCCTAAGATGTGTATGTATATCAAGTCGATTGATGAACGTGCTTGGAGGATTGTACTTACAGGTTATGATGTACCAAAGATCCAAATCAACACATCAACACCCCACCAGAAAGAAGAAAAAGTCAATTTCAACCAAGGTTATCAAAAAGGTGAAGGTAAACCAAGGTATGATCTTTAATATAGAAAATCAGTTCAATGCATGTTCTGAATATGGTCTTTATGAAAATTAATGTGCCAATACTAGACTTATGCAAAAACTGAATTTTAGTACTACCTTAAATGATGAATCAGATGATGAATTTGATGAATCAAAAGATGTTGAATTTACTTTTCATACCAAGATTGATTATGATGATTCTTTAGATGATATATCTGGATGATACAGATTCTGAAGTTGCACCTAATGTCATAACATTTATGGTAACATCAAAACAGAGTCACCCAGATTTGAATTGTTTTAATGGGTTTGTTTATGACGTAGGCATAAGGATTGATGATCATAAGTACCAAAAGTTGTTGGATGATTGTAACTC
This sequence comes from Galeopsis tetrahit, assembly GCA_963675135.1. Classification (NCBI taxonomy): domain Eukaryota; kingdom Viridiplantae; phylum Streptophyta; class Magnoliopsida; order Lamiales; family Lamiaceae; genus Galeopsis; species Galeopsis tetrahit. Next base: position 10,666,059 of record OY776131.1, read on the forward strand.
TCAGAAACTCACTCTTAATTCTTTGAATAAAGAGAATGAGAATCTGAAAGGAACAATTACCAAGCTAGAAGTCATACATTTCAGAAGAGATTTTTTTAAGTTTGTAAACTGAAGGAGAAATTGATCACCTCTACTTTAAGTTTCATAAAATTTTCTATGAGTGCTTCTGATATATGTTATAGCTATTGGTAAATCTGATAATTGTGGTATACGTTATGATGGTGAAACTGCTTCTATTTTCTAAGAATTTTGAATATACTGTGAAGTTTGTGAAGGCAAATGTTAAAACATATGTTGTAACATCTGCACAAACAGATTCTCACAAAGTCAAAAACATTGAAAAGAAGTTTGTATGTCATTATTTTTCGATAATTGATCATATTTGTCCGTACTGCATGCAAATGTTTGATGATCTGAGATATGAGAAAATGTTACCTAAAATGATGTCACGTCCTATGAAACATTTTCTGAAATCTGCATGGAAATCTGATGTTACTTGTAATGCTGTTTACACCTCTTTGAAAGCATGTTTACTTGGTCAATTGTATTTTGATAGTGGTTGTTCTAGACATATGACAGTACAAATTGACTACTTATCTGATTATGTGACCTTGAATGCACATGGATTTTATTGGTCCTATGAAAACTGAAAGCATTGAAGGAAAAATATATTCTTTAGTTGTGGTAGATGATTTTTCTAGAAATACCTGGATTGAGTTTTTAAGAGATATATTATAAACATTTAAAATTCTCTATAAAAGGTTCAAAAATGTGTTTAACTTGAAAGTTAGTCGTATTAGAACTGATCATGGTAGGGAATTTGAGAATAGCATGTTTAATGATTTTTATGATTAGAAAGGTATCTTGTAAGAATATTCATCTCCTAAAACTCCACAACGGAATGTCTTTGCTGAAAGAAAGAATATAACTCTACAAGAAATGATAAGAGTCATGCTTACTTCTAAAAGTCTTGCTAAGAGATTTTGGGTTGTAGCATTGAATACATCATGTCATATTATTAATTGAGTTTATTTTCGATCTGGTTCTATTCAAACACCTTATGAGATTTTGAATATTAGAAAACCAAATGTGAAGTATTTTCATGTATTTGGTTGTATGTGTTAAATTTTGAATGATATGGATCAACTTCATAAGTTTGATTCTAAAAGTGTAAGGTTTCTTTTTAGGTTATTCTACAAATAGTAAAGCTTATAGAGTTTATAACCTTAGGACTAACACTGTTCAAGAATCTGTTAATGTTGTGTTTGATGATAATTAAGGTCTTACAGATGAAGAAGATGTATCACAAGTGACTGTCAATTCTGAGATTACACTGAGGTCTGATAATGCTGCACCAAATGTTAACACATCTGGAGCAACATCTACAGAACAGTCAGTTGTAATTTCACATAATGATCAGTACGTTCCCAAAATGAATCCTTCTTCAAGAATAGGCAAAAGTCATCATTCTAACCAGATCATAGGTGATGCTACAGTTGGAGTGCAAACAAGAGGAAAAGTTAGATCAATAAGGTAGATGTGGTAAGAACAATATGCATGTCTTCTATTTGGAATGTTGTTAATGCGGAGTGTTACTATTCTGAAATTGAACCTAAAAATGTGAATGAAGCATTAACTGATGAAAATTGGATTAATGATATTCATGAAGAGCTTGGTCAGTTTGAAAGATTTGAAGTATGGACACTTGTTTCAAGACCTAGTCATACTAATGTCATTGGAACAAAGTTGATTTTTAAGAATAAAACTGATGAGTTTGATAACATTTTTTTTAGGTATAAGATTAGATTAGTTGCACAAGGTTACACCCAAGTTGAGGTTATTGATTTTGATGAAACTTTTGCACATGTTGCTAGGATAGAATCTATTAGATTATTGCTAGCAATTGCATGTTTTATTGGCATTAAACTTCTTCAAATGGATGTATAAACTGCATTTCTAAACGGCATTTTGATTGAAGAAGCATATGTTGAACAACTTAAAAGGATTTAAAGATCCACAATACCCTGATCGTTTTGTTAGAGGAGAAGCCGATATAACTTTGTTCATTAAGCACACTGGAGAAGATTTACTTATTGCTCAAATATATGTTGATGACATTGTGTTTGGTTTAACTTGTGATAAAATGTTAACCAATTTGTTAAAGCAATGACTGCAACATTTGAGATGAGTATGGTTAGAGACTTGATTTGCTTTTTAGGTCTTCAAATCAAGCAATGTAAGGATGGTATATTCTTCTCTTAAGGTAAGTATGCTAAGAACTTGGTTAAAAGGTTTAGTTTTAAAAGTTCAAAAGTAATGAAAACTTCTATGAGATCTACTTTGAAACTTTTCAAAGGCAATGCTGGTAAGGATGTTGATCCAACATTGTATAGATCCATGATAGGAAGTTTACTTTATATAACCTCTAATAAACCAGATATTATGCATAGTGTTTTTTGTTTGTTCTAGGTACCAAGCTAATCCAAATGAATCTCACCTGAATGTTTTGAAAAGAATTATCAAGTTTGATGCAGGTACAAGTGAACTTGGGATATGGTACACTATGGAAACCAATAACACATTGATTGGATACAGTGATGCGGATTGAGCATGAGATATGGACGACAAAAAGAGTAAGAGTAGAAGATGTTTCTACATGGGAAACAATCTTGTGGTTAAGCAAGATGTTTCATGCCTATGAAATTGAAATTGATATCCTTACAATTTTCTGTGATAATATGAGTGCATAAACATTTCTAAAAATTCAGTACAACACTCACTCACTAAACACATTTGCATTAGGCATTATTTTATGAGATATTTAGTTGAGAAGAACATAGTAAAGTTGGAATACGTACCTTTTGAAAATCACAATGCTGATCTATTTACTAAGGTTTTGACCTTGAGACATTCTTATCTTTGAGAAAATCTCTTAGTATGTGTAGTATCTGAATAATCATAGATGGATGGTGTCACAAATGTCGTAGCATTTAGGACAACATCACAAGGTTGTATAGTTGTTATAAATTTAATTTATTTCCTATTTTCGTTGAATAATTCCTTTGTAAAATATTCTTGAATCTAAAATTTGTTGTGCAAAAATAAACATGTCTTACACCTCTCAAATGCATAAAAAATAGAATGTTATTAGCATACTAAAAGATGTACCAAATCACTGAGTAACTATGGAGCACGGAGTTCGCTACTACGATGCCTTCTTTTCAAAAGGTGATATTTGGTAAAAACATCAAGAGGTTTGTAATCCATTAAGTAAGTATGGGGCACGGAGTTCGCTACTACGATGTACTCTACAGGAACAATGGATCAATACAAATTAGATGCTATAACACAAAAAAAGAAAAAAATATGGTGCAACACAAATGAAGTAAATTCATGTAAAAACCGTGTTGAGGTGTATGTAACAGTTTTGAGCATAACATTAGATGATTCGATTATATTTTTATAAGTAGTAATTATTTGATTATTTGTGGAAATTTATTTTATTTAATTCTGATTATACTAACCCACATCCTTGTTTTATTTCAGATTATACACATTTAAATACTAAATATTCTAGAATGTTCTTAATTTAATTAATGATTTAATTATGATTTTACCCACTACTTGACCATGATCTATTTTTGTGGCTAAGTTTATGGAGTATTATCGAATTTCTTCTAGAAACTTCCTTAGTTAGTTTTAAATTTTTTATACGTATTACTTCCAACTATGCATTCTCTCCTATATAATTCTCATAACATGATATACTAAGCATTGCATTTTTTCGAGTGATTTGAGTATTGCATTTTAAGATTTGCTAAAGCCTTGTTTGTCTCGGTTATTGTGATTATCTTTTCGATTTTTTGGTGCTTAAATGACAGGAAACTACCTCACCACACTCAAACTCCCACGAAACTGTTATCTCCATCTCTCTCCAATTTTAATAGTTTCGCTTTCATGGCCGTTTCACACCAAAACTCACCAACTGCTACAAGAAAAGCTGAAACACGTACCCAAAACAACTCCAGTTACACCCATTCCTACAACTGTTCACATTCAACTCGATTCGACCCTTAACGAGCTGAACCAAGCTGTTGAGAATATGTCTCAATCGAATGTGAATTCTGAGAATCTATCTATTCTTACTGTTGGAAATATGTCCATTGACATTTCTCATTACTGAAAACCGAAAAACTCACCACTACACTTGATTCGTTCACCTCATAAAAGCCCCAATTTCCAAGTCCTAATACTGAAATAGAGGCAATTGCCTAGATAGCTTCCTCTCTGGGGGAGAGTGAAAAGGAAATTAATGATTTTCCTGTTGTTGAGCAGAACGAGTCTGCAAATGCTGAGACATTCGATTCTGAGGACGCTCAAATGAAGGAGGCCGACGCGAATGCTAACTCAGGTGAAACTAACTTTTCTCCTTTTAATACTGATGAATCTGAATAGATTGCATTTAGGAAGATCGTTAAGAAAGAAAAGAGAAAAGATTAGCCCATCCATGTTCAACGAAGGAGATCCGGCTTTGTGTTCACAAGAGTTTATTACTCTAACTCACTGAGGAGACAGAATAAAGGAAGTAGTGTTGATGACGAACCGATTCAAGGTGTTTTCTTAATCAGAGGAAGATAATGTGGTTACTGAGAAACGAGTCAAAATGAAGTATGATCCAAAGGGAAAGATGGTTGCTGCTGAACGAGACTTGCCCAAGAGAATTGAATCTGATCCAGAGGATAATCCCACTGTACGTGAGACTAAAAAGACTCTGAGGAAGAATGCTGCATCAAATGCTGAAGCAAGTGTTGCAACACCAGGACCCTGATGACAGTAGAAGTGATGATTATGAGAAGAGCAGTAGTAAGGACTCTAAATCAGCTGAGGAAACAAATTCAAAATGAGGTAATTCTGATCCTGATAATACTTTTTAGACTGATAGGTTAGTTGTTAAAATAACTAAACTGTCTAGATGAAAGTTGTTAATGGAAAGAGAATTAACAATGCTGATTTTGAGAAGTAAAGGGTTGATACAATTTTTGATTGAAAGGAAATTGTTGAAAACTGTAACTTTGAGTGATACTTTTGTATTTGATTGGGTATATGTATTTTATGCTTGACTTATGAAGAGTACGGGTAGATGTAGCTCTAAATGATATGGGAGTGTACAATTTAGGGGGAGATTAGTTTCACTTACTCTAGAATTGATTAATGATCTCTTAGAGATAGAGCATGTGATTGATGAAGATGAACATGATTTGAACTTGGTCGCTACTTCTATAACTGGTGGTAGATTAACTAGGTGAAATTTTTTATGTTTGCTAAAGATCTCACATCTCTATACTCTGTACTCCATAAATTAATTGTCTACAATTGGATACCCTCTACAAATTCCACTAAGGTGACTAAGGATCAAGCTACATTGTTGTATAAGATGATTTTTGTGTTGAAGAATTTCAATTTGGATTTAACTATTTTCACCATATGCAGCTTATAGTGATATTTATTATAAAGGGAATTTACCTTACCATTGTTGATATGTTCATACCTCAAGAGGCATGAATTTTTAAACCTAAGGAAATTGAGGTTATTTGAGGCAAGGTACCCTTAATGACTATCTCACCTGATCTGTTACTTGGTGAAAGGATTGTTGATTTGCTCGTATAAAATTCAGATGGTTCTGATCACATAGATGCTCTTATTCCAGCTCGACCAGCTCCAGCAAGACCTGAACAGAGGAATGCTACACCAAATGTGAAACGCATTGATGGTCACATTGGTCAAACTTTTTCTGTTTCCAAATCTTTTATTATACTTCAACTAAAATGTTTACAGGACTCTATTGATGGCCTTCAGTTCCTTAAAGTCCGTGGTTAGAGACGCTTTCTACTACCATGGGGGGAGAAACACCATCAACTTCTGGGGTTCGAAGTGAAGAGCTCCATGGAGATGTACCATAAGCTGATTGTGTACCTGATGCTATTCATGAAGAGACTGTTGAACCAGATGTTGTAGTTCACTTTGCTACAATGTGCACTGTTGTTGAAGAGGCGGAGGATTAATTTGCTGATGATGATGAACATATAGATGTTCTTTATGACATCTAAACAGGTTATATTAACAACTGAACAGGTTGATACAAGACAGGGGGAGGGCTGAACATTATAAGTGATTATGTGCAGGAACATGATGCTACAGCTGTTGATACAGCAATATATGTCACTTGTTTAGTTTCTTAAGTATTTGTGCCTTTTATACTTCCCTTGATCTTATGCATTGTTGTTACTGTGTTTAAGTTGATTTACATATTTTGTTTTACTTTCTAGTTTATAGGTTGTCTTTTATTCAACTTGCTTAATTTGTTTGCATTTATGATAATAGATTGCTGCTTTTATGCTTAAATTGTTTTCTTATTTATCATTATTTGCTTACTGCATGTTGTATAAGTTAGTTGTTTATTGTATTTGATTTTTTCCCTAACTTTGCTCTATTTTCAGTTTGCTTAAACTGTTTGCGTTAAGAATTATTCTTATTTGCTTACTGCATCAAGTTTACTTAAATTGTTTGCCATAAAGAATTATTCTTATTTGCTTACTGCTTGCTGACTTTAGGTCTTTGTTAGTTGTTGTCTGTTTTGTCTTTCTAACTTGCCTTATTATTCAATTTGCTTAAATTGTTTGCTTTGAGGATAATTTAGAAGTACACCTCTCTTTAATTATCATGTGCTTACTGCTTAGTGCTTAAATTGTTTGCTTTGATGATAATATAATTTAGAAGTACACTTCTCCTTAATTCTCATTTGCTTACTACTTATTGTTTAAGTCTTTGTTAGATATTTTTTTTCACATTTTTTGCTCTGTTTTTATTTTTAGTCTTTGCTTTGTTTGTTTTTCTTTTCTTCGTTATTGCTTTGATTTATTTTGAGTCTTACATAAGTCTTAGGTTGATCTAGTACATATTCATATATGATGCTCTAATTTAACTTTTGATTTTTGTAAAGTTATATGTGTTTGTAAATAAGTATACTGTTTATACTTATTTTGGTTTTGAATAAGATTACTCTGATCTTATGGCACGGATCCTAATAAGATTATTCTTGGTCTTCTTTTGATTTGATCCAACGGTTACAACAGGTATTGTCTTGACTAGTATTTAGACTTGATGTTAACCTCACCTAAATACATAATACTGAGTATGTATAGAAATATATGTGCATCAGGTGTGTTGTAGTCGAAAGGTCAAATTGGGGGAGATTGTAGATGTTGTTAACTCTTAAATGCTTTAACATTATCAACAACATTTAAATTTGACCTTCCTTGATTTATTCTAAGTCTTTTCTGAAATGTTACATTAAATGTTGTACTAAATGCTCTCACATTCAGGACCGATTCTAGAAGCTTCTACAAGAGTCTGGAACCTGAAAGATTCCAGAAGGTTGGAGAACGTGCTAGAAGAGTTTAGAGCATTGTAGAACGACCTGGAAGATGGCAGAAGGATCTAGAAAGATCATGGAAGTTGAGGTCCTAAAAAATAGGATCTCATAATGGAAGGATCTAGAACTTGGCTATTTCTCTATAAATACCGCTGGAGTCTTTCATTTCAAAGCATGCACTACTCGAGTAACACCTTCTTGAGCGTTCAACCCTAGTTCGGAGTTATGGTCAGTAGTTGTATCATTTAACGTACGCCGAGGGATACCACACCTTCCAGTGTACTTAGTTCTAGTCTTGTATCGAGTGAGAGTGAATCATAGATCAGATTAGTTCTTTAGACAGTGTTCTTACACTTAAGTCTATTTGCGGATTCAGGCACCTGCCTCGATCGTAGTTTCTGTTTGTGGAATGTTGAAGTAATTGGTGAGACATTTCACACGACATTTTTGTGTATAACTTAGGAACTAAGTTATTGTTTCGCCGTAAGGCTTAGCATAGGTTTTGTTATTAATAAAATCTATGTTAAAAATTATTCCATTGTGTTCTTATTATGTTTTAGTGTTTTAGACTTCCGCTGTGTACTGTGTTTAATTATTCACATTCTGTTAGAGTTAATGCTACACTAATTGTCACAACATACAGTGTAACATTGTTCTGTTTTTTACTTAAACACTAGATACCATCCCTCCACACACTTTCATTTCGTATTAGTAACAATGATATCACGTATATGAGAGTCGAAGTCCCCGTAATAGTGATACATCGTATACGAGAGTCATAATACTCATAATAGTGATACTACGTATTCGTATCAACGATACCTACCTCATATAAAATAGTCAGAGTACTCGTAAAAGTGATACCTCGTATACGAGAGTCGAAGTACTTGTAAAAGTGATATTTCGTATACGAGAGTCGGATTACTCGTAATAGCAATTTTTTCGTATCCGTGATAGACTAATAGTGATACCTCACATATGAGTTGAAGTACTTGTAACACTAATATTTTGTATCTGTAACAATGAAATACTTTGCATCCGTAATAGTTATACCTCGTATACAGTAATAACTTGTATACAAGAGTAGAATTATTCGTAACACTGATACCTCATATACAAAAGTCGAAGTATTCGTAATAGTAATACTTCGTATCTATAATAGTGATATTCGTATACAAGAGTTAGAGTACTTTTAATAGTAATACTTCGTATATGAGAGTCGGAGTACTTGTAATAGTGATACTTCATATCTGTAACAGTGATATTTCATATACAAGAGTCAGAGTACTCGTAATAATGATACCTCGTATCTGTAAAAGTGATACCTCATATACGAGAGTCGAAGTACTCGTAATAGTGATATCTAGTATACGAGTGTTCACTGCTTACAATTCCAAACCCTAAAAGTGACGTCGGACACCGTTACAACCTTAAATTTGAATTCCGTTAATACATAATTTTTAAAAAAAATAAAACCAAAAAATATAAATTATCAGTACAATTTTAGTTTTTTTTAATACGTAACTAAAAAAACAATAAACATGGTGTGCATGTATTCAACAATTAATACAATATTTATATAATGAAAGTAGTAAAATAATTAAGTTTTATGGAAGTTAAATACCCATCCCTTTTTTTCACTCCCCATGACTCGAACCCAGAACCTAAGGATTAGGTAGTGGTGCTCTAACCACTTGAGCTATCCCACTTTGTCGTAGTAAAATAATTAAGTGATACCCTAAAACTCAAGATGTAACAATTAATAATATGAAATAAGTAGCAGAGATATAATATTACTCAATTTAAATTTTTATTTAAATAATTTGTGATACATTATTATGTAAAATTAATTTTTAACGTGTTATATAAATTCTTGTTACTTATTATATTAAAGTTAAATGTGTTGCATTAATTTTTAATGTTTTAATTGAAGTAATATGAGACATGTTATGTGAAACTAGTTTTTCACATGTTAAAGGGACTATAATTTATTAAATTTGTAAGGAGATTAGGTATGAGACATGTATTTATGTTCTTATTAAAAAAAACTATTTATTAATTGTGAGAATTATATTCAATTATATGAGTGATCTAAAATAAATATATATCCCCTATATTACTAATAGGGAGTTAGTTTTTGCTGATGTGTCGCTCTAAGAATCATTTCGCTCACGTGTAATTTTCTTAAAAATCCAAATACACGTGTAATTTTTATTGTTGGTCCTGAAAGGAGTATATAACAAGTGTATGGGGGGGGGGGGATACACTTGTATGCAATTTCTTTTCAAACTTGATCAAACCAGAGATCAGCAATGTTGTCTTGGACAACTCTGCTGAAGATGATTAACTATTTATAGATAATCAAACTACTAAGTACTATTGAGCACTTTGTTGGATAACTATCTAAGGGAGTTATATGTGCGGAATTAGTGGTTGGCCCTTTAGTTTAAACTCCTTTTAAGTTCTGAAATTACTTAGTCAATCAATCCAGTTTTCAGGGAACTTGTCCAAATGTCTTTTGCACAGTCTATGAATATTTGTCTTTTGAAATATCAGTTTTGTGTGCAGTGTTGAATGTATGAAAATACTTTGAAAGTAAATCAACACAAGAGTTTATAGTGGTTCAGAGACTCAAGCTCCTACATCCACTTTACCCGATTTAACAGGATAATTCATTCACTCTTGGAATTAACTTATTTTATAGTGCCAAGGTGCACTTGATCAAGAACACCACTCCTTGGTGAATTGATCCCTAGGATGTCTAGAGTCCTAGTACCCTCTTCTCAACTCAGAACTGAACTGTTCTTCTCTCAACAGTTAGCTCCTACCACTTCTACTACTACAACCTTCTCACTTTCTCACTTGAAAGGGGTAAGGGTTGAAGTAAGGTTCCAACTAATGAGATATCCTTTACAATGAAGATCAGTGTATAAGGATTAGGATATCTCTCTAAGCTTTGTATGGATATACAATAAGGTTCAGCTTAGATGAAGTGTTTGAAGACTTAGATAGTCTTTTGAAAGCTTGAAAGCACTTTGACTTGTAGGATAGTTGGATATTCTTGTCAAGGTTGAGGTGCTTCAAATGGTCTTCACACTTCTGTATTTATAGACAAATGAAGGATTTGCCCGTTGGAGAGGCAGCCTCAAATGTCCATAAATGTCTTCTTTGAGTTCTTCAACTTAGAAGACAGATTCTTGATAGTGACATGTCCTCATTTGGGAAATAAACGGCTGTATAGACTTTGTCTTCATTTTGCAGCACTCTTCCCAATGTCTGACTTCAAGATTCACTTGATTAAGCTTGGACATGGCTTCTGAAGGTTGCTTCAATGATAGGACAACATTCCTTATCAAATGGACAACTTTGCTTATCACTATCAGCAGACTTGCTTATCAGCATGGTTGGCTTGCTCTTTTCAGATGACTTGGCTCTTTCCCTTTGCTTCCTTTGCATTTGATCTTATCATGATTCATTGAAGATATTTATGGTATAGTTGTCTTGAACTCTTCAGCATAGTTGGTCATTTAAACATCAGAACACTTGTTCTGGTTTAACTTGCTGAGACAACTCTGCTGAACATCTTTTCAGCATACTTGTCTTTCAGTAGACTTAGCAATCTTTCCAGAATTTGAGCCTTGAGGGGACTTGTTCTTGATAGACTTCAAAGCATATGTTCCCCCTCAAATTGTGCATCTATTCAACTAAGAGCTGCCTAACATTTCAGTTTCTCATCTAGCCTTATGCTATATGTTCTAACATTCTTAGAACATAATCATCTTTGACTTAGGCATGTCTCAGGGGGTTTTGGTATTAAATCAAAACATATCTCATTTTATTCCCAATAATTTCCCCATTTTTGATGATGCCAAAACCTATAAATTTTATGCAAAAGTGACTTGACTACACCTATTACATTTATCTTCAGAAGACATGACTAGAGTCAATTTTCCTGAAAAACAATGTGTTAGTGTACTCACCATTCATGTTGCAAATAGGTTTCAAGAATAGGCATAGAGAGACTTTTGTAATAATGTTTCTTGATTCAAAATGTGTTCAACTATCATTCATTTGAAATTCATTACAAGCATGTTGATAGTTGAAACTAACATATCAGAGCATGATCAACAACATTACATCAGAGTATTTCATTCATCAGAGCATAGACTAAAACACTTAACATTTTCCAAACTAGATTTTTGAGTATCAGAGCACAAAACAAATATCAAAGTAAACAGTCATCAGAGCAAAGCACATCAGCAATCTTGATAGATTTTCAGCATGGATGACTAGTTTCAGAAATTCAGCATTCAAAGCAATCGGATCAGCAGAAAGGGATCAAGAGGACTTAGCCAATTTCAGAGATTGTCTTCAGGAGGTGGCACCATCCCATATTGTGCCCACACCCTTTTCTTAAGCTCCATGGCCTCTTGATTAGTGCCCTTTGGTCCAAGATGCATCCTATTCATCTTCAGGATTTCAACAAACTCTTAGAGAATCTTATTCTGATCTATCCACCCATTCAGCTTTGGGGGCATATATATGCTTGGCTTGGGGGCAGTGAGTTCAAATCTTGCAATGTCAGCAGCTGCAAGCAGTTGTTGATATAGATCTCTGTGATACTCTATCATGAACTCAGCAAAAGTGGAGTTGGCATCTCTTCCATTCCATCTGTCAATGATATAGTAGTTATAGACAAACTCCCTTTTGGCCTCTTCCCATGAGTCATTCAGCTGAATTGGCACCCATTTATCCAAGTGAGGATATTTGGTGTCCATGGGAATCAAAAGTTGTGGCTTTAGCTTGTTGTAAGTTGCTCTTTTCCTTCTAGGCTTTTGGAAATCTGCTCTTCTTTTGTCTCTTGCTCTATTTGCCTCATCCATCAAGTCCATTTTCTCTTGGGCCCTCATCATGGCCAGTTTCTGTTGAGTTTCAGTGTCTTTGCCATACCCTTCATGAAACAACTTTGATGGATCATTCAATATCACCACTTTCTTCTCTTTGGTCCTGGTCCAAAGCCTTCTTCATATAGCTCTTCCACATCTTCAGCAGCTTTGGCACCTTCAGTGGACTTAGTCTCAGTAGACTTGTCAGTTTCAGAAGATTTGTCTTTTTCAACAGTCTTGGCCATTTCAGCCGTTTTGTCCTTTTCAGCACTCTTGGCCTTCTTGGAGGTAGGCTCATCTTCTTCAATTCTAAACTCAGGGGGAAGATCAAGGCTGTTGGGAAAGCCAGTGAATGTTTTAGCCTTTCTTTTGTTTCCCTTGGCCTTCTTGATTTTTCCTCTAGTTTGGACACCTTCAGCATCTTTGTCCAAACCAGACACCTCTCCTCATGGTCTTTGCTGTAGCCTAACTCTTTCCTCTTGAGCTGAAGCCATTGAGTTCTTCAAGGCTATGGCTAACTGCTCCTCTTCATCCAAATCATCCAAGTTCAGCACTGCTGGCTCTTTTCCTTTCTCTTCAGCTACCTTGTCCTTTCCCTTAACTGGACTTCCAATAACAAAGGCACCTTTTGCCCTTGCTCTTTCCCTTTCCCCCTTTTTGGCAGCATCAAAACACTGAGGTTTGAGCTCACTCATTGTGGATGCCATTAAGGACTGGGCTTGGGTTAGGGACTTCATCTCCTCCAACAAATATACATTCTCATCATGTATATTCTGCATCCTATAACTGCTCAAGCTAAGGAAAGCTAGAACAGGCTTCATCTTTTGTTGGACAACCTCCTCCATGGTTGCTTTCAGAGATGCATCAAGTTGTGCTTTAAGAAGTTCAGTGAGGTTGGCCACTGCACCTTCAGCAATGTTGGCCATCACCTCTTGGGAAAATTTCTCTGAGGCTGCTTTCACCATTGCAAGCCGCATTGCCTCTGCTCTCTTCTTCTGCAAGGCAGTTTTCTTTCCAAGTGCTTGCTTGATGGTCAGTCTGATAGCTTGAACATTTGCATTGTGATTATCTCTTAGCAGCTTCTGATCCTTCTTGACCTCATTTGAGATTGACTCCATAGTGGTTTTAGCTTTGTGGACCTCAGTGGAAATGGTTTGAAGACCAGATTCCACTCCACTTATCCTTGCCTCCAATGTGGGTAGCACCACATCTTCAGAGCCAGTCAATCTCATCTCTACAGATGCCAAAGTTCTTCCATGCTCATCCAAAGCTCCAGAAGTTTCTGCTTGAGCTGATTGAACTTGATGAGCCAAGGAGTCCAACTTTGCTGTTTGCATCCCAAGCAAGGCTTGTGCTGATCCAGAATCCACTTGGATGGGTGCATCTGTTAAGAAATCATCTGCAAAAATTTGGTCAAAGGATATGCCTGCAATATCAGAAAGATCAAAAGGGTTAGTGAATAAACATTCATCACCCTCAGTTTCTTTTGCATAAGACTCTGATACATCAACAGTCTTCTTCTCATTTTCAACTACTTCTTTTCTTCCTTCATAATTAATTTCCTCACATAAAGGAACAGGCCTCCTTTCACCAAGGGATTCTTGAAGTTCAGATTTGACTTCAAGAATAACCTGTCCTTCCTCACTTATACCACCCTCATTTTGTGGTACACTCACTATCTTAGTGATCACAACATCTCTTTCATCTCCTTCTCCCTCTGGTTTTTCAACTAGACTCTCATTTTCAACACCTTCACCTATACCTGCAACATCTCCACCTTCAACAAGGTTCAAAGATGGCAGTTGTGGGGAGATCACAATGCTTATATCAGCAGCCACTGAGTCATCCTGAATGATTAAGGGCTGATCAGTGTCCAACTCTCGTGACACTGAATAGGCCTTAATCAAACCAACCTCTAAGCTAGGAACCTCAACATCTTTAGGCTGTGCCTTGGGTTCAGAAGAACCTTCATTGGCAGATGTATCTTTGGTTGTGTTACCACCCTTGGTCAACACCTCTGATGAAACAAAGACTTTCCTATGATAGGTTAAGAGAGGGGTTGAAGGCAATTTGGATTCAGGAGGGTTGGGATTTGAGGGGTTTGAGGGATCATCAGGGGAATCATCATCATTTGAGCTACTATCAGGGTGTCTAATGCCCTTAGCTTTTCTCTCCTTCTCCTCAAGGATTTTTTCATCCACTAACTTTGCAAAAACCTCCTCATCAATGAGGAATCTTGTCTTTAACACACCAGCAAAGTGTAGCAGTCTACTTTCCTCCACTTGCCACCAGTTTGCACCTTTATCTTGGATGACTTGTGATATCTCCATGATTGTTTTGTCTTTTACATCCACAAGCATCCTCAAATCATGAAACATCTTCTGAATTCTAGGAAATTCAGCAAGTTGTGGGTACAAACTGTCCACAGTAGCCTTGGCTCCACCTCTGAGCATACTTTCATAAGTATACTCCTCCTCATCTCCACTGGAATGGGGACTTTGGGTTATAGGGGAGTTGGCTCTTGTTTCTCCTAAAGTGGCTTCAGGGAGTTTGAGTTCAGGGGGGTTGGCTTCAGAAGGGTTGGGTTCAGTTGAAGGTACTTCAGTTGCTTTTGAGAGCAATGGATCTGAAGGGGCTTTGCTCAGGGGGGTTGGCTCATGAAGTGCAGCTTCTAAGAACTTATAATAATTGAGCATGGATGAGTCAAGAGGGGATTGCAATCTTGTCTCATCTACTGCTAAGTCTGCTAGCACATCAATCCCACTTCTTTGCACACTCCCTTCTGGAGAATATCTCTTGGTAAGATTGAGAGGGGTGATGGGTTGGTTTGTTGGGGTAACATGGGTTTCAGGTGAGTTGGGCTCAGGATTCTGAGTTTCAGGAGGGTTGACCTCTATTGGTTGACCTTCAGGGACCTTGGACTCAGGAGTTCCAGAACCAGAAGAATTGGTTCTAGACTTAAATTTGGTCCTGCTTTCAGCCCTGCTCTCCCTTAGAGCAAGTTGGAGAGACTTTTCCTCCTGAAGCTCCAACACCTTTTCAGTAGGCTTGGCCCTTCTCTTGCTTGCCCTACTGCTCCCACTTCCTTCTCCATCCTTCTCAGGGACAACTTCCCTGATCCTCTTTTCACCCTTAGACTTTTGTCTAGTCTCATTGTATCTTTGTCTCAACTCTTCTGAGTGATCAGAAGGCACTTGCACACCCTCTTCAGCTACTTCTTCAATTTCAGTTGAGGCTCCTGAAGTCTCTTCTGATTGAATTTGAGACACCTTCCTGGTCTTCACCACTCTGGCCTTAGTTCTCTTCTTCAACTTTGGCTTCTCCTCAACCTTCTCTTCAGCAGGTTTGGCCAGTTGCATCCTCCTTTGTTCAGTTTTCTTACTCAACTTCCTGAACATAATTTTCTGGGCAGGGAGGGGCTTTGCAAAGGTTTGCACTTGAGAATAGTGGGAGAATCTTTCAATCAATAAGCTTGCCCTGGTGCAATACTTGAGTTTCCCTTCCAATACAACCTTGTTGTGAACTTTCACCTTAAACTTGGCCTTTTTCTTCATCATCTCAGACAAGATGAAGGTCCTCCAATCAAACTTAATGCCCTTGTCACTGGCATCAATAACTGCAGCCATAATCCTGATTCTTGGAAGCTAACTTGCTCCAAGCTTCCAGTGTTGCTCAAAAGACTCTTGGCAACTACCTCAAAGAGGTTGAGAAATTGTGGCTTAAGAGTTCTTTTGTGTTGGGTTGAAGAGATGGGGCCTGGAATCAATAGCCACTCTTGAGCTATTTCTTCTTCATGGTTGGCACCATAGAATTCTGGATTCCTTCCCTTAGAAGGCAATCCAAAAGCTCCTTCAAGGTCTTCTGCAGAGAATTTCACTCTGTGGAATCTCTCTTCCTCCTCACCCTCAGCTACATAGGACAATCTTGTAGCAACCTCACCATCCTCAGGTTTACCTCTCCACTTGAGGAAGGCAAAGAACTCAGCCATATAGCTCTCTAGACAAGAGCTTGGTCTTTCTTCCATGAACTTCTTGAGTCCAGCTCTTCTCAGCCATCTAAGAGTTGGAGTGATTTCAGGATCCTCACTCTCAAAAGAGACAATGGGCTCAAAGATCAGGCTGTTCTTGTTTCTCAAATAGCCAAAATCAAGGTCTAGAGCCTTGTTGGAGAAGTCAATGATCATATCAGGTCTAGCTTTGGGAGCCATTGTAAGAGTTTAGAAAGGATTTGGAGTGAGTTTGAGAGTGTTTGAAGAAATGAAGGCTAGGGTTTCGAATACTTGGGGAAGAAGTGTTTATGGGGGTTCTTAAGACTTGTGAATATTCTAAAAAGAATATTTGTCAATGAGTTAGTGAGTCTCAAGAGTTTTCAACGATGGATAAAGATGGAAATATCAATTGGACGGCCAGGATTGATTTCATGGGAGTTGGCCAAATTTGATCCAATGGTCAATAACCAATGAAACAGTGAAAAACTGTTTTCTATTCAAATGTGGAAGTTATTAAATATTGGTTAATGCTTGGGGAGTTTTCGAGATAGATCATGGCTTGAAATGTTTAATGCAAACAAGAGTTAAATTTTGGCATTTAATGCATGGAAAGCGATCTTTTGGGTGGGAGACAAATTAAAATCCCATAAAGGTGATATCTGTAAAAGGAATGGGGCAGATATCAAAATAGGCAATGATTGCCCAAAATAGGTGCTTATCATACCAAGAAATGGTTTGATAGCCAAGACAACTTATCTGACCCCACATGGACAAGTGTCCTGAAAAGATGTGGACAAGTGTCCTAAGATTCAATGGACAAGAGTCCTAAACATTTGAGGTCATCTCTTCTGAGTTTTAGTAGACTTGTCCAAGTCTGCTGAAAACCATTTTAGCTTCCTTTCCTCCCATTAACTCCAATGGATTTACTTGTCCAACTTCCCTGGATCAAGTAATCCCAATTCTGCTGATAGCTCTAGAAACCTTGCCTCTGCAAGTGGTTTTGTCAATATATCAACTTTTTGGTGATCTGTGTGGATTTTCACCAATTTTATGTCCTTCTTCTCCACATGATCTCTGATGAAGTGATGCTTGATGTCCACATGTTTGCATCTAGTGTGCAAAACTGGATTCTGTGATATTGCAATGGCACTATTGTTGTCACAGAAGATTGGCACTTCAGCAGAGTTGACATTGTAGTCTCTTAGTTGTTGTCTCAACCAAAGGATTTGAGCACAACAACTCCCAGCTGCAACATATTCAGCTTCAGTGGTGGAAGTAGCCACTGTGTTCTGCTTCTTGGAGAACCAAGATATGAGTTTGTTGCCCAAGAATTGACAAGTCCCTAAAGTGGACTTTCTGTCAATTCTACATCCTCCATAATCAGCATCTGAGTAGCCAGTTAACTCAATGTTGTCATCAGCAGGGTACCAAAGGCCTAGATTTTCAGTGCCTTTGAGATACCTCAAGATCCTCTTTGCAGCCTCAAGATGGCTTTTCTTAGGATTTGCTTGAAACCTTGCACAAACACCTACTGCAAAGGTGATATCAGGTCTGCTGGCAGTGAGGTAGAGGAGTGAACCAATGATTCCACTATACTCAGTAGAGTTGGTTGGGACACCACTCTCATCAGGATCCATCTTCCAATTTGTGTTCATTGGGATCCTTACTGGCTTGTTAGTTGTACACCCAAACTTTTTGATCATTTCTCTGGTGTACTTAGCTTGGTTGATGAAAATTCCTTCTTTAGATTGCTTGACTTGGAGTCCCAAAAATAAGTTCATCAACCCCATCATGGACATCTCAAACTTGCTTTGCATGAGCTTTGAGAACTTCTCACACAGCTTCTCATTGGGGGATCCAAATATTATATCATCCACATAAATTTGGACAAGCAAGATGCCCTCTCCTTCAGAGATTCTGAAGAGTGTTCTGTCCACAGTTCCCTTGATGAATCCATGATCCAAGAGGAATTGTGACAGAGTGTCATACCAAGCCCTAGGGGCTTGCTTGAGTCCATATAGAGCCTTCTTCAATCTGTAGACTTGATTTCCAACCTCAAAACCAGGTGGTTGCTCCACATAGACTTCTTCTTTCAAGACTCCATTCAGAAAGGCACTCTTGACATCCATTTGGTACACTTTGAACCTTTTGTGGGCTGCATAGGCTAGAAAGAGCCTTATTGCTTCTAGCCTTGCCACAGGTGCAAATGTCTCATCATAGTCAATGCCTTCATGTTGGCAGTAGCCCTTTGCCACTAGTCTTGCTTTGTTTCTGACAATCACATCATTCTCATTCTTCTTGTTCTTGAACACCCACTTTGTTCCAATAACATCTTGATGTGAAGGTCTATCCACCAGCTCCCATACTTCATTTCTGGTGAATTGGTTCAGCTCTTCCTGCATGGCTGTGATCCAATTGGCATCTTGAAGTGCTTCCTCAATATCACTTGGTTCTTGTTCTGACAAGAAACAACAAAATATAGCACTTTCACCATGAAACCTTCTAGTTTTGACTCCTATACTTGGGTCACCAAGTATTAGATCAGTAGGATGGTCAGACAACCAAGTCCTTTTTTTGATCTCTTCAGTAGAGTTGTCCTCTACTGAAGTTGAGTCATTTTGATCATAAAATTCAGGGAAGTTTAATGCAGGATCTAATTCAGGATCATAATCAGGGGTGTTGTCCTCAATATCAGGGATATTGGTATTTTCAACATTGTTGGTTCCCCCTTGATTATTTGGTCCATTAACTACCTCAGCAGGGACTGCTTCTTCATTGGTAGTTGTTACCTGAATGTGAACTGGGATTGGATCATTCAGTTCACCATTTCCTTCAGTGGGGTTTGCCTCAGGAAGGTTGCCTTCAGGATTGTTGTCCAATGGGAGGTTTTCAGGTAGGTTAGCTTGGACAACATCTATGAATTCAGTGTCTTTGTCCTTTAGGCTTAGTCTGGTTGTCCTTTGTGTGATTTCTTCTGCCTCTAAGTCCTTGTTCCTGAACTCATGAGTAGATTCATCAAACACAACATGAGGTGTTTCCTCCACAATAAGGGTTTTCTTGTTGTAGACTCTGAAAGCTCTACTGATTTGAGAATATCCAAGGAATACTCCCTCATCAGCTTTGCTATCAAAGGCTTTCAACTGTTCTTTCCCATTGTTGTGAATGAAACACTTACAACCAAATATGTGAAAGTATGACACTTTAGGCATTCTTCCTTTCCAGAGTTCATAGGGGGTTTTGCCTTGCCCCTTAGTAATCAAACACTTATTTTGAGTATGGCATACAGTGTTTATAGCTTCAGCCCAAAACCTCTTAGGTAGATTTGAATCAGCAATTAAGGTTCTAGCAGCTTCTTTTAAAGTTCTATTTCTTCTTTCTGCAACTCCATTTTGTTGAGGAGTTCTAGCTGCTGAGGTTTCATGAGCTATTCCATTTGATGTGCAATACTCATTGATGTAAGAATTTATGAACTCAGTTCCTTTATCAGATCTTATCTTGATAATGCTAAGGCTTTTCTCATTTGACGGTCTCTTTAAAAGTTCAGGCAGTTTGACTTGAGTTTCCTTCTTATTAAGGAGAAATACTACCCATGTGAACCTAGAGAAGTCATCTACTACCACCAATGTGTATTTTCTACCATTTATACTTGCAGGGGTAATTGGTCCAAATAAGTCCATATGTAAAAGTTCAAGTACCCTTTCAGTAGAAATGACTGGTTTTCCTTTGAATGAGGCTTTGATTTGTTTTCCTTCTTGGCATGGTTTACAGACATGCTCTTTAATGAAAACCTCATTAGGTAGTCCTTTAACTAATGCATTTCTAGCAAGTTTGTTCATTGTTTTGAAGTTCAGGTGGTTTAGTCTCTTATGCCATAACCAACTTTGTTCACTAGAACTCTTAGCAATGAAGCATGCAGCATTAGTAGACTTGTCCCAGTCTGCAAAATACACATTTCCCTTCCTAGTTCCAGTCAATAGAATTTGTTGAGTCTTATCTTTGATTAAGCATTTTCCACTTGAGAACTCAACATTGAAATCTTTATCACAGAATTGACTGATACTTAGGAGATTATATTTGAGACCAGCCACATAAGATACATTGTGTACTTTGATGTTACCAATCATCAATATACCATAACCTTTTGTTGTTACTTGTGAGCTGTCTCCAAATGTGACATTTGGGCCTTCTTTTTCAATAAAATCAGTGAGGAGTTCCTTGTTTCCAGTCATGTGCCTTGAACATCCACTGTCAAGGTACCATGGTGACTTTTTACTCATGCTCCTCTTCTTGTGGCCCATTGGTACCTGCAATTAGATAGGTTTAGGTACCCTTTGAGTTTTGGGTCCTGAGAGGTTAGCTGTACCTTTAGGAACCCAAACTTGCCTAATGACCCTGATTGATTCAAGGTGGCTAAGTTGTTTTCCTCTAGCATCAACATACACTGTCTTTCCCTTAAATTCCTTTGGGAAAGTATGTGTGAAAGTGTTAACTCTGTAAGTTTCAGGAGAGTTGTCAAACCTCCTGAACTTATGAGTTCTTTGTGCTACTTGAGGGAATCTTTGAGGAAAGGCATTCTTATGACCATTACCCTTTGGCATGTAGGGTTTTGGTTGTCTCATTTTATTTTGCCTTTGAGGATTGTTGTCCCTATGTCTATTCAGCTGAGGCTTTCTCAGTAGAGTTGGCCTAGGCTGATTATACCTTGGATAACTCCTCTGAACATTGTTCAGGAGAGTTGCTCTACCATTGGGTCTACTCTGCTGACCAACATTCCTCTTGTGTTCAGGGACTTTGGCCTTTTCCTTAGGTTTGGGCCTAATCTCCTGAAGCACTTGAGTTGGCAAATCATCCATTTTGCCCTTTCCTTTGTTCAGTGGCTGAATCATTTCATTTCCAGCTTGTTGTGCCACTGATTTGACAAAGATTCTCTTAGTGTTACTTGTATAAGCAACACTAAGACAAGGTGAATATTCAAATGGATCAAAACCTAATCCACTTCTTTGAGTCATAGGTCTTTGGTAACTCTGAATTTCCTCTATTGCTTTAGTGGATCTTCTCAGAGCAGACATCTTTAATTTCATGCTCTCTTCACTTGTTTTTAGAATATCATACTCATGTGAGAGGTTTTCAAATTTGGCTTGAAGAATTTTCAGTTCAAAATCTTTTCTCTTCTGAGATAGGAGTTGATCATCAATCTCCTTTTGTTGGTCAACTATCCTGAGATTTGCTTCCTCAAGCTCTCTCAAGACTTGTTGATACAACTCAGTTGACTGGACATCAACAACTAACTCAGAGTTTTTGGCAAGCTCAATTGACAATCTTTCATTTTCTCTCACACAATTGTCATGAAATTCTTGTAACATAGTGAAATCTTCCATCAACTTTCCAAGGGAGAGTTTCAGGTTGACCTCACTAGTGTTTTGTGAGATGAATGATGGAGAGCTAGAAGTAGAGGATACCTCATCATCCTCAAGAGCCATGTTGCACACATCATCATCATCATCATCACTGTTTGAGAACAGTCCATCAGAAGAGTTGAAGCTTTCAGCACTATCAGATTCTTCACCAGCCATCATGGCTTTTCTGTTGGTAAACTTTCTGTCTCTTTTAGCTTGTCTTTCTCTTCTTTCCTTAGAGCTCAGTTCAGGGCAGTCATACTAGAAGTGCCCTTTCTTTTTGCAGTTATAGCATGGGTCTTCATCATCATCCTTCTTGGATTCATCTCTTTTTCTTGATGATGAAGGTTCAGCTCTACTGGACCTTCTCCTATCAGAGTACTTGTCCTCTGATCTTTTCTCTTCAGGCTTCTTGACCTCAGCCTGAACTTCAGGAGAGTTGTACCTTCTCCTGAATTTGTTGTCTTGGTAGAATTTCTTGTATCTACCAAACCTTGAATTTAACTTTTCAAACCTTCTAGCCATCAAGGCTAGTTCCTCCTTCATTTCAGTCTTGGAGACTGACTTTGACGATCTAGGAGTGGACTGCATTTCTGGTTCAGCAGTTTTGGCTTTGAATGCCACTCCCTTTGTAGGATTTGAAGGTTCCTCAACAGGCTTTCTTCTGTTGAGATCGAACTCATAGGCTTTGAGTTCAGAGAAGATTTTTTGCATGGGCATGGTGGAGAGATCCTTGGTGTTCTGCATCATAACAGCATAGACATCCCACTTTTGAGTGAGACTCCTCAAGATTTTCAATCCAACCTCTCTCTTGGAGTACACCTTGCCCAAGGACTTGCTTTCATTCATCACATCAGTGAATCTACCAGCAAATTTGTCAATGGGCTCCTCAGACTCCATTGTGAATTGTTCAAACTTCTGCACTGCCACTTGGAGCTTATTCTCCTTGATCTTTTCAGTACCCTCACACATTTCTGCAAGAGTATCCCAAATTTCTTTGGCAGTTGTGCAGTGGTAGACTCTTCCCATGATTGCATCTGGAATTGTTTGGTAGAGGGTGTTCATGGAAAGATAATTCAAATTATCTTTCCTCTTTTCTTTAGAGGTGAAGTCATCTTCATCCGTGGGGAGCACATCTCTTGTATCTGCTCTTTGAGCTTCAGTGACCCTGGGATTGACTTGAGTGAACACAAAAGGACCTCTTGTGATCACTCTCAACATGTCAGTGTGTAGAGATGCAAGATGAGCCCTCATTCTGATTTTCCAGAAATCATAGTTGTCTATTGAGAACATGGGCAATTTATGATGTGAGATGTGGTTGACTGGATTTGTGGCCATGTTGTCCAATCCTTGAACAACAGGAGGTGGAACAGCAGCATTGTTGTTGGCCATATCTCAAGAACAAACAGTTAGTCAACAATTGATGGGATTTCAGATAGATCGGTTCAGTGACCACACCAAATATGTGTTTTTGAAAATCAAAATGGATTTTCAGAAGCAGTGGTCTTTGAACCCCTGCTCTGATACCACTTGTTGGTCCTGAAGGGAGTATATAACAAGTGTATGGGGGGGAATACACTTGTATATAATTTCTTTTCAAACTTGATCAAACCAGAGATCAGCAATGTTGTCTTGGACAACTCTGCTGAAGATGATTAACTCTTTATAGATAATCAAACTACTAAGTACTATTGAGTACTTAGTTGGATAACTATCTAAGGGAGT
The DNA here is from genome assembly GCA_963675135.1 of Galeopsis tetrahit. NCBI lineage: Eukaryota > Viridiplantae > Streptophyta > Magnoliopsida > Lamiales > Lamiaceae > Galeopsis > Galeopsis tetrahit. The sequence goes on from OY776131.1 coordinate 10,689,486, forward strand.
TATATGTGAGGAATTAGTGGTTGGCCCTTTAGTTTAAACTCCTTTTAAGTTCTGAAATCACTTAGTCAATCAATCCAGTTTTCAGGGAACTTGTCCAAATGTCTTTTGCACAGTCTTTGAATATTTGTCTTTTGAAAGATCAGTTTTGTGTCCAGTGTTGAATGTATGAAAATACTTTGAAAGTAAATCAACACAAGAGTTTATAGTGGTTCAGAGACACAAGCTCCTACATCCACTTTCCCTGATTTAACAGGATAATTCCTTCACTCTTGGAATTAACTTGTTTTATAGTGCCAAGGTGCACTTGATCAAGAACACCACTCCTTGGTGAATTGATCCCTAGGATGTCTAGAGTCCTAGTACCCTCTTCTCAACTAAGAACTGAATTGTTCTTCTCTCAACAGTCAGCTCCTACCACTTCTACTACTACAACCTTCTCACTTTCTCACTTGAAAGGGGTAAGGGTTGAAGTAAGGTTCCAACTAATGAGATATCCTTTACAATGAAGATCAGTGTATAAGGATTAGGATATCTCTCTAAGCTTTGTATGGATATACAATAAAGTTCAGCTTAGATGAAGTGTTTGAAGACTAAGATAGTCTTTTGAAAGCTTGAAAGCACTTTGACTTGTAGGATAGTTGGATATTCTTGTCAAGGTTGAGGTGCTTCAAATGGTCTTCACACTTCTGTATTTATAGACAAATGAAGGATTTGCCCGTTGGAGAAGCAGCCTCAAATGTCCATAAATGTCTTCTTTGAGTTCTTCAACTTAGAAGACAGATTCTTGATAGTGACATGTCCTCATTTGGGAAATAAACGGCTGTATAGACTTTGTCTTCATTCTGCAGCACTCTTCCCAATGTCTGACTTCAAGATTCACTTGATTAAGCTTGGACATGGCTTCTGAAGGTTGCTTCAACATTCCTTATCAAATGGAAAACTCTGCTTATCACTATCAGCAGACTTGCTTATCAGCATGGTTGGCTTGCTCTTTTCAGATGACTTGGCTCTTTCCCTTTGCTTCCTTTGCATGTGATCTTATCATGATTCATTGAAGATCTTTAGGGTATAGTTGTCTTGAACTCTTCAGCATAGTTGGTCCTTTAAACATCAAAACACTTGTTCTGGTTTAACTTGCTGAGATAACTCTGCTGAACATCTTTTCAGCATACTTGTCTTTCAGTAGACTTAGCAATCTTTCCAGAATTTGAGCCTTGAGGGGACTTGTTCTTGATAGACTTCAAAGCATATGTTCCCCCTCAAATTGTGCATCTATTCAACTAAGAGCTGCCTAACATTTCAGCTTTTCATCTAGCCTTATGCTATATGTTCTAACATTCTTAGAACATAATCATCTTTGACTTAGGCATGTCTCAGGGGGTTTTGGTATTAAATCAAAACATATCTCATTTTATTCCCAACATTTATACTCAACTCTATTCCATCCTAAATCTGATGTGTACAGCCACGTCTGATTCGTCTAATCTACAGAAAAGAAAATGCCTAATGCATCCTATCTAGGGTTTACTCCTCTTCAAGCGCCCCCTCTGTATTGCCTCTCCATCTCCTCGCCGCCGGTATCACTCCCTCCATGTTGAGTCTCCTCATATCCGATTCATCATATGATTCGTCTAATCTACTGAAAATGCCTAATGCATCGTATCTACGGTTTACGCCTCTTCAAGCGCCCCCATTTGTATTGCCTCTCCATTTCGCGTCTCCTCGCCGCCTGTATCACCCCTCCATGTCGAGTCTCCTCATATCCGATTCATCTGTTGATTCGTCTAATCTACAGAAAATGCATAATGCATCGTATCTATGGTTTACCCCTCTTCAAGCGCCCCCCTCTATATTGCCTCCCCATTTCGCGTCTCCTCGGCGCCGGTATCACCCCCTCCATGTCGAGTCTCCTCATATCTGATTCATCATATCTGTTTGTATTGTCGAAGCTACAACTTTTATGAATTAGGGCGATTAGGATTTTCGCCGATGCATCTCTTCACCTTTCTCCTCGCTGCATCTCTTGACACCTCTCTCTCCACTGCATATCATCGCCGTCAATTGATGAAAGGTAATACTCATTTGACTCGATTTCTTCAGCCTCTCATCACCCCCAAGTTTCTATGTTTAATATTTTTAATCTATTGAAGGCGTAGAAGAGTTCGAAGATTTGTGCTTCAATTTCGGAATTGAGTTAGATGATGTGGTACGTTAAACATCCTGAGTTAATAGTTCGATGATTTGTGCTTCAAGTTTGGAATTGAGTGTTTCTATTCTCCTTTTAAACGCCCTGAGTTAATTGTTTGATAATTAAGAAATTCAACTGGCCGTGATTGGAAGAACTATGCTTATTTCTACAGTTTCTTTTCCTAAAGCATACTGTAGGCTACAAAAAAGTACCAAAAGTGATGATGCTAGATGGAAAGTAGAGTTTGTTGGATGTTCACTACGACCTTAGTGTTGGTAGAAAAACTGACTAAAAGATTTTTATAGTGTTATGTGAACAAATTATGGAGTTCATAAATATAATAGAGCCAAAAGCTGATATTTCATTCATCATATTCAAGATGAATTGCTTTTATAGCCTCAGAAGCTTACTAATCAATATTTGGTGGTTCAAACAGTTTGAGAAACAAGGAGGTTTCAGTTAGTGTTTGCAACTACAGTTTTGCTGGGTACAGAAAGGGTGTCTATTAGTCCAAACATTTATCCGAAACAAAAAGAGTTTTTCTTTGTAGCACTCATTTTATTGTGTCTATTATAACCTTATGTTTCCCTAGATTTATTTAATTTATTTTTTTAATGTTATAAATGGTTAAGCTATCTTGATTCCTGACTTTTACTTTTTGTACATCTCAGGAATATGCCCCAGGCTGCTGCTTGAGTGTAGGGACATCCCTATTTTAGGTGTTTGCCTTGGCCATCAGGTATCTTTAGTGTCATATATGAGAAAGTTAATATATTCCAGCAAACATGTATTATATGTATATGAATCATGTATTGCGGCATTGTATTATGGATTCAATTAGAAGCATTGGAATAGTTAACTTCCTTTTTTTTCATTGGAAAGACTAGAAAGCTCATGGTCTGTGACAAATTGTGCAGTATACTAGAAATGAATAAGATTGGCTTATTTGAAAAGGTGTTGACCTGAGTTTTCTTCTATTGGATTTTGAATTATATGTCAGATATGAGGTGCTTGGTCTCGAGGGATTGGCGCAAGCCCTTTGGATATTTGATGGGCTAGATTCGACACCTGCTTATAATGTGGCAAGTATAAGCAAGGAATCTATGCTCAAATAAAACTCAAGGTTACCAGTATGGAAATTTAGTTTGTACTCCATCATCAATTTTTTTGCTTACTATTTTTTAGTGCTTTGTTTGTAGTTTTTGTTAATTGCAGATGTATGAGGTTCGCCCATTTGTTGTGTGTGCTGTTTTAAGAGGTGTTACATTTGATGAAGCTCGATATAATAACTTCATTGATCTTCAAGATCAGCTTCATCAGAATATATATGTGTTGGTAATGAAATTTTATCTTTGATTTAAGTACTGTCCTTTACATCTTTATTCTTTGTGTTGTTCTGTAATTCCTACTAACCAGAATCCGATAATCCATTATAGTTTATATTTGTTAATGTTATATGTCTCATACATTTGTAGACTAACCATATATAATGTGTAGATGTGCCTGCTTCAGAAGAGTTAAGGTCTTTTATTGAAATTTTATCTCTGATTTAAGTACTGTTCTTTACATCTTTATTCTTTGTGTTTTTCTGTAATTCCTACTAACCAGAATCCGATAATCCATTATAGTTTATATTTGTTAATGTTATATGTCTCATAGATGTGTAGACTAACCATATATAATGTGTAGATGTGCCTGCTTCAGAAGAGTTAAGGTCTTTTATTGAAATTTTATCTCTGATTTAAGTACTGTCCTTTACATCTTTATTCTTTGTGTTTTTCTGTAATTCCTACTAACCAGAATCCGATAATCCATTATAGTTTATATTTATTAATGTTATATGTCTCATAGATGTGTAGACTAACCATATATAATGTGTAGATGTGCCTGCTTCAGAAGAGTTAAGGTCTTTTATTGATATTTATAATTGTTATATATCTCATAGTTAGTTCTTAATAAAAAATTGGCTTTCTGCTAGCATGTTCTTGCCACTAAAGTTAAATTGGCTTTATGCTAGCATGTTCTTGCCACTACTGTATTTTGAAGTTGGTTTATCTAGATATTTTGCTTTTTGACAGGTTGTATTTTGGAAGTGGATTAGCCCTAAGATGCTTGGTTTAGTCACTCAAACATCAGTGTATCACTGTTCAATTGAAGGTAACATGCCATCGTTTGATTTTTTTTCTGATATAACTAAATGTTTTCACTTTTATCTTCTTTTCTGCTCTTTCTTTCTTCTTGAACTCTTTTCCATCACATAGGTGATTCGTAACCTGTAATGATGCGTAAATAATGACTCATAAATTAATTACGCCATATAAGCTCAAATAGTTAGATACAAGATACCTTTTAGGAAATCTGTAGTAAAGAAAGGCACCTCATAATTTCTTTCATTTTTACTCATTAATAATGGAGTAATTGTATGTAATTAATATTTGAGATTAATTAATAATTAATTTTATTCAGACAATTTTTAGAGCAATTATTGTAATTGTGATTGAAATTAGCGAATTGATCCATTTTCATATATAAAAGTATCTGATTATAACTTAATTTGATTTATTTTGACTTTTAAATTTAAATCCACAAATTTAGTAAATGATTTATTTTTTAATTACTTTCCTTCTCTCAGGAGTATCTCTCTATTTATATTTTTTTTATAAAATATTGAAGTCAAAATTAGATGGGTTGAAGGACTAATCTCTCAATTACTGTCAATTCCACCATTTTCGAGTCATGGTCAACTGAGTATCATCAGGAGACTAAGGCCTGTAATGATGTTTGATAGAACTGCCAATTTAGACTATATATACTTCACCAATTTGATCATAGTTTTCCTCAATTGCCTTAGCAGCAAATATACGTCAAGGAAACATTTTTAAGATAAAAGAAAATAGTTCTGGAAAGCTTTTAATCAATATTAGGTTACATGTATTGCGGAATATACTCAAGAAAATATTTTTAACATAAAAGAAAATTAAATGAGTTAAATCAATATCTTTAGGTGATTTTAAGTACCAAGTATTCGTATTACATCATAATTCGAAGATTTGTGCTTTTTCTAATATCTTGATTGTCAACTTTATTTTAATGTGATTTTAAGTACCATAATTAGATCTCTAATTGCATAACTGAGCTTACCATAATAATATGTTGTTATCATATCTTAATTGTCAACTTTAATAGAAAATGAAAGATTTTTAAGACAATTTAAATATTAGAAAAAGTTGCGTAAAGTAATCTAATTAATTATCTTAATTTTGTACTACATTTTAATTCTTGAAGTCTTTCCTTTTTATAATAACTTAATTGTCAACTTAATTTTAAATTGATCTCAACTACCATATTTAGATCTCTAATTGCATGATTGATACTTACTATAATAATATACTTATACCAATGTATACGTTGCTTTCATATAGCCATTCATTTAAAATAATCAACATTCTATACACTCCTGTGCACTCTAGATACCTATGTAAGTGTTTATTTACACATAGAGAGGATATTGTTTATGCAACAATTAATTCTTCTTACTTGTGGAAGTCATGCAAGGTACTTAGGCTGACAAAGAATATGAGATTGAAGTCAAGGGACTCGAGTTGTGATGAATCAGATGAGCAGCTCAGAAAATTCTCTGATTGGATTTTAAAGGCTGGTGATGGAGACGTTGGAGAATATAACGATGGTTATTCAGAAATTGAAATTCCTGAACAAAATTTGATAATGAATGCACACGATCCAATTGAGGCAATAGTTAATGCGCTCTATCCATCGATTGACACTGATTTTTATCACCCGAGTTATTTTGAAGATAGGGCAATTCTAGCTCCGACTCATAAAGTCGTTGAGACTATTAATGAGCATGTGTTGTCTAAAATACCTGGTGAAGAGAAAGTGTACTTGAGCTCAGATAGTGTGTGCAAAGCTTCTGGCCAAACTTTCAATAATGAAGAATTGTTCTCAGTTGATTTTTTGAACTCGGTTAAGTGCTCTGGTATTCCGAATCACCGATTTATATTGAAGATCGGAGTCCTGATAATACTTCTTCGTAACATAGATCAAAAGGGAGGGTTGTGCAATGGTACCAGATTGATTGTTACCAAGCTGGGAAATCACGTTTTGGAGGCTCGAATTATTTCAGGTAGAAATATTGGGAATAAAGTATACATCCCACGCATGATATTAAGTCCTTCGGATCACACAACACCAGTCAAGTTACAGAGAAGGCAGTTCCCTGTTCTATTATGTTTCGCAATGACCATTAATATAAAAAAGTCAGGGACAGACTCTCTCCAACGTTGGATTATTCCTTTCAAGACCTATATTTACACATGGCCAACTATATGTTACGATTTCTAGGGTAAAGAGTCAAAAGGGGTTAAAAATATTATGTCTTGGCGATGATGAAAAACCTTCTGGATCAACTATTAATGTTGTTTTCAAAAAAGTTTTTCAAAATCTCAATTGAAATAAAATCCAATCTTTCTATATTATGTTTTTTTGTTTAATTATATATTTTGAGTCAATATTATAAAATAATTACACTTATGTTAGTTAAACTTTTATATTATAATACACGATTTACGTTATAATAAATTTAATTGAATAAATGTTCAATTTTTTTAGCAAAATAATTATAATTTTATGAAATCATATTTTAAAAATATAATTATAATAAATTATCATACAAAATAAAAATATGAAAAATTATATATTTAAAATCCCGTGTAATACACGGGTTCTACACTAGTATATATATATATATATATATATATATATATATATATATATAGAGAGAGAGAGAGAGAGAGAGAGGATTACAAGTGAGATAAACAAGGAAATAAATATAAATTATATCTTTGAGAATATATTCAAAGATAATGACTAATATAAATAAAAGATGGCTACCTATAATATATTATTAAATTCCTATAATATATTATTCTATAATATTCTCTAATACTCCGGTCAAGCGAAGCTGGAAATGTAAAGTAAATGAACACGAGTTTGGTACGCAACAATTTGAAGCGTGTGTGAAATAGAAACTTTGTGAAGCCATTCGCAAAACAATGCACTTTTGTTGTCATACAATAGGAGAAATAAGGAAATTCAGAATCACCAAATAGAGCATGCCAAGGCGCATAAAAGCGGAAGGCAATTGGATCGAAACACCAAAATCCTTTGAAGGACGAACGATGACAAAAAAATAGGCAAGAAATACCTGCAAGTGTGTCGAAAGCAATTGATTCGAGCACAAACTAGATAGATCAGAGGGACGAGCAACCAATGATATTGATCAATGTGCTCTCCAGATATAGAGGAAAGTAGAAGAAAAAAGATATAGCGTGAGGCTATAGAGAAAATTAGAGTGTAGGTGAGTGTGACTAACACCATATGAGTGAAAACGGTTATGGAGATAACATGATCGGCCATGAGACGGAACGAGGAAACTTGAACGCTCGAGAAGAAGAAGTAGGGGGCGCGCCACTTCCTCGCTCGAGAAGAAGAAGAAGGGAAGACGAGGAGACTTGCTCGATCGAGAAGAAGAAAAAAAGGTGGACGAGGAGACTTGCTCGCTCGAAAAGAAGTAGGGGGACGGGGAATACAAGCTCGTCGGTGGCGGCTAAAAGCGGCTGGGAGAGGGAACGAGGGAGACCAGCTCATTCGAGATAAATAAACAAGGCGGCAACGAGGGATACATGCTCGTTGAGGACGCCGAAAAAATTGAGAAGAAAGGGGAAGGGACAAGGCGGCGACGGGGGATACTAGCCCGTCGGAGACGCCGAAAAAATAGAGAGGGGGAGAGAAGGGTTTCAGTGTATTAAACTGATACCATGTGAGAATTATATTCAATCATCGTTAATGAGATGATATGAGTGATCCACTATATATAGGGATTACAAGTAGATATGTTTATTCGGGCCGGGTTAACCGGGTCGACTCGTTTAACCATGAAAAATGCAGGGTTAGGGTTCATGAATCATAAGCCCGTTTAACTCCAGACTTTTTTAACCTAGACCGGTTAACCCGCGGGCTAAAGCGGGCCAGCCCGTTAGCCCGAGTTGTTACGTTTTTTTTTTTTTAATAAATAGCCTGCGAACAAATTTTGGGTCATTTTACCCATTGTTGCGTCAAAAAGTAACGAGTCGGGATATCAAATCTCCCTGCCTGGATTACGACGGTTGTGGGCTTTGATCGTCACTTTCACGCGAGCTTATCCACGAATAATCCTTCTTCAAGCTCCTTAAAGACCTACAAAAACACGCCGGAGGGGATTCCGGCGTGGAATCTCCAACGCTCAAGTCAGAATCTTTCTCAGGAGAATCAAAGAGGAATTTCCCTATAATTCAAGGGAAATCCTCGCAAATATCGTGGAGTTTTTTGTATTTTCAGTGTGTTTCTTAGTGAAATTGTGTAAAGTATGTTTATCATATAAAACGTAGTCAACAAAAGTGAACCAAACCTGTTTTTATACCTTTCCTCGTTTCTTGGGAGAGAGGGAGACCCCCTCTCCCCCTTACCTCTCAACTGCCCTTAACACCCGGTCCCCTTGTGGACTTCTTCCATTCATCTTGACTACTTCCTCTTTGGGCTTCAGTAATTAAGACTCGGTCCTTTGGATCCCCTCGCAGACTAGACATATCCAACTTCCAAATGCTTAGGCCTAGGGCATGGGCCGGCAATATGGGCCAGGGGCCCAATTGTACTCATTTCCCTTTTTGGGCCCAGTGGTGTATTAATCCTTCTCACTGAATTAACACTCCTAACAAGACGGACTTAATTCATCTTATATCCACGTGTCGTTACCCCCGAAGACGACATATTTTGTCCGCATCAACTACTCCCCCCTACTCTTGTAAAAACGTTGGTGATTTTATGAGAGTAGGAAGAGAAGATAAGATGAATTAAGCGGAATGTTTCCTCGCCCTGGTCACCATCATTTTTCAATTTCAGGAAGCATGTTGTATAACCCTGGAAAGTATGTCTTCAAGCGCATTCACTTGAGGCTTTTCTTAGCCTTCTCCATAACTTCTCTTGTTTCTTTTCTCTTCATATGCCTTTCTTTCATATAGGTACGTACGTGTTTGGAGTATGATAGTTTTAACAACTTAGCACGACCCCTACTCCCCCCAGGCCTTAAAGCCTATCATGAGTGGAGCTCTCACTTAATAATCTGGCCTCATGGCTTGAAATCAAGCTCATCATTGAACCTCAGAATTGTGAGGGGCTCTCTAATTCCCCTCGGCCTTGTGGTCACTCTCCGATCGTAAGAAACTTTGATCCTGCTTTTATACCTCTGAGTTTTTCTATGGAGGGCTAGGGTCATATATCCCTAGTCTTGAATGGTTTTAGTTGCCTCGCTTTATTTTACCTTCTTCTGTGGTACTTGATGATACTTGTAGAGTTTCCACATAGTTCCTACTCCCCCTAGCCTCAGAGGCTATGGTGGATGGAGATTTTCGATCTTGGAGCTTTGAATTCTCCCCTTAGGATGAAGTTCATTCCGAATCTGCATTAGTTCTCAGAGTGAGGTTCATCAGAACCTACGCAATTTTCTCAGAGTGAGGTTCATCGGAACCTACTCAATTTCACAGGGTGAGGTTCATCAGAACCTACGCAATTTTCTCAGAGTGAGGTTCAACAGAACCTACTCAATTTTCTCAGGGTGAGGTTCATCAGAACTTACGCAATTTTCTCAGGGTGAGGTTCATCAGAACCTACGCAATTTTCTCAGATTGAGGTTCATCGGAACCTACTCAATTTCTCAGGGTGATGTTCATCAGAACCTACGCAATTTTCTCAGAGTGAGGTTCATCAGAACCTACTCAATTTTCTCAGGGTGAGGTTCATCAGAACCTACGCAATTTTCTTAGAGTGAGGTTCATCGGAACCTACTCAATTTCTCAGGGTGAGCTTCATCGGAACCTATACAATTTTCTTAGAGTGAGGTTCATCGGAACCTACACAATTTCTTAGGCTCCCCTTGGCCTCGTGGCGTTAGGGTGTCTCTCACTCTCGAATCAAAGTATTTGCAGGTTTATTCTACCCCTTTCTCAGGGACATCATCTTCATTTCTTCAGGGATATGGTCTTTGACCTTGGTCGTTCAGGGGTATTGCCCTTCAGATATACTAAGTTGAATTCATAGCCGCATCTCAGAGTTGGTAATCTGATCTCAAGTCCTCAACATGACGAAGTTTGTTTCATAGCCAGTCAGGTAATCTCCATCTTCGTATTAGTATCTTAGCCATCAATTTCTTGGCTATCGGAACATAAAAACCTCAAGTAATATGAACTAACTTGTTACCTCAATATTCATCTTCGGAGTTGCACATATCTTTCGTACATCTATAGCTCCTCGAGCAGGTCGAGGTTTAACTTCATTGCACATGGTCTTTTCCTGAACCTCCGGCCTCTCAACGTTGTTTGGCTTCGCTCTTTAGGATCTCAAATCTCATAATAATCTGGGGGTCCTCCAAGGCTCCCCTGAACTCAATCTTTATTCTCTTATGTAATCCTGCTCCCTCGGGCTACTCAAGCACCTCTAGAATCTCCAACTCCTCCTCATGGAATCATTGTTTATCAACTCTAGTTTTCAGGCTTATTATTTCACTCATTTAGGGTTGCTGGCCCTAAAATACCTCAAAACGCTCGCACTTATCATTTCGGTTACTTAGGGATACTGGCCTTTAAGTACCTCAAAACGCTCAAATCATGTTTCATTACTCTAAAACAATCATCTCATGCAATATTAAAAATTCATTATCTTTTCGGATAAAACTTCATATCATCGAACAAACAAAACAAATCAACTCCCATTCTAAAAATAAAAAATAAAGTGGATCATGCTCTCTCAAATAGTCTCTTCAAATGAAAATTACAATGAATATTCAATTCTCCATGTTTCATCATAAATGAGCATTTCTAGTACACACAAGCTTCAAGGTCCTAAACGAGGACATAACTCAAGACATATCATTATTTAAAGATAAAAAGGTAAGGAATAGCATTTTCATTTTTTGATCTCAAGGGCCTGAATAGGCTCAATCTATAATCTGAAATCATATCTAAAGTATAGAAACATGTCAATCATACACAATTTGAAAATAGCTATGTTAGCCTTCGTTTCCAGAACCATAGTCACCATCAATTCTCCCACATTAAGTAGTCACAGAACTCGACATATGAATTACCTACTCATGCTTCTAAGATTTCAAGTAGTTCTCGATTCCAATATCGTTTCTAAAAATATCTACATAAAAAAATCATGTAAGCTCAAGGGGATTATGCTTAATTCAACGGAAAAAAGTAGCCTCGAATCATCTACGTCAATCTCTTAAAGACATGTTCATGTTAATATCAAATTAATACAAAAGATCTAATATTTTTGGCTATATCAAACACGTGTACTAACCAGTGGTACCAATGTCCTCATCGTATCTCAGCTAGCCCTCACGAACCTGGATCCTTAGGTCCCCGTCAGCCCTCGGGGCCTTGAATACTCCATCTCGAACTCCTTAGTCTGGATGCTGGATCTCGGGGCCTTGAATAACCCTCCAGAACCTCCAATGTTTCTAGCACTTTTAGCACGGACCCTTAGGTCCTGACCAATTAGTGTTCATATCCCTGCCAGCCCTCGGGGACCAGAATATTCCCTATCTCTGCCAGCCCTCGGGTCCTGGACCTTCAGGTCCTAACTAATTGGAGTTCGTATCTTTGCCGGCTTTCGGGGCCTGGAATGCTCTGTCTCGTACTGTCTAATCTGGATGTTAGGCCTCGGGGCCCTGAATAACCCTCCAGAACCTCCACCGATCTGGATCATGGACCTCGGGGCCCTGCATACCCCTCCGGAACCTCTTGTGTTTTCAGCACTTCCAGTGTTCTTAAAGGTTTCTAGGCTGGACCTTCTCGAAATTTCTCACAACAAAAAGGTTAAATAACAATTTGTACCAAGATTTGGTACCAGCTTTGTCAATATTCTAGTGCTCATTTAATAAAAGGTGTATTCTCATGCTAGATTTATGTTTCTTATACAAAATGATTTTTCAGAAGTACTTAACATTAGATCATCAATAAAAAATGTCTTTCAAGCGATATTTCAATTTCGATTCACATAAAAATGCAGAGATACCTCCCTTAAGTTGTCAAGTATGCGTCGGTTGAGAGCATTCATTCCCCCCTCCTTTTTTGTGAAGCGAAATTTATCTTCCTCTTTTTTCGCATTTCCCCCGGACATTGCTATTTTTTTCCGATGCACGAGTCATAAACATTTTTCTCGAAAAAAAGCATGTGAACCATTGGGTGATTAAATCATTCGCATTTCAATAATTAAGTCCAGAATTCATTAGATATATTCAATTTTAGTGTACAAATCTTCTTCCTTGTAAAGGAAATAAAAATAAAAACTCAATGCTCCCAAAATAAAGATAATGCAATGTATATATGCATATCTCCCTCTCGACTTAAAGATTGTTATGGTAGAAACCAAGTAATTAGCAATCTACATCCTATCCCAGATCATGTACACTTCTGTATAAATTGTTAACTCCAATTTGCATAGATCAATAGAAAGAACCAACATTAGCTTATAAATTATAGGTTATTATTAGCTCTGCAACTTTAAATGCCCATTTTATCACGTAAAACTAACAAGAATTTACGTGTTTCATCATTCATATAAAATATTGGACAACATCGTGTCCTCAATCTTTTTCTCTCAACACATTATTGTTCGTTCCATGCGCTTAATCTTTCATCCAAGACACATAATTAATCTCATTCAAGACCTCATAGTCATATATTAAAGAAAAATTCAGCAAAGATACAATGAATCTTTCCAACGTGATGTCAAACACCTCTAAATAATGTACATATTAGTTATCACAGACTAATTAAACACACATGCTCAAATCTTATCCATTAATATTTTAATTTAAGCCACTTCTCACTGTGGATAATTTCATATCTCTTTTGAGAATCAGAGGATACCATATTACGGTCTCTCTCGTCTTAGTTCACGTAATAATATACATAGAGAATTTTGCTCAAATTCCTGAAGCCAGATCGTTTCGAAAATATTATCCATTATAACACAATTACCATTTCAATGCGCATTTTAATACTAGCAGAAATTTCAGTGACATCAAGCATATGCATTCCAGAGATTTCCAAGGGGCTCGAGTAAACCTCAAAGTATCACTGATTCAATTAGGTAGAGATAAATTCAATGGCATAGATAAATTCTTAAGCTTACTAAAAAACTCAGTCAAAACAGCAAGCAATTTACCCAGTCCTTTAATCTTTTTGCACAAAACAAGGCCTTCTAATTTCAGGTATGTTTAATCATGATATTATGACTAACTATTTGCTTTAGAAGAGCACTCAATTTCTTTTTATTTTCCAAAGTATCTTTGTTACTAACACAATCGTCAACATCCATATCGAACATGTAAGATTATTTGCAGCATATGGTGAGAAAACTGGAAAGAACCTGTAAAACCTTAGCAAAGGACTGCCCGTAGACTTTTCTGAGCAGTAGTCCATCCTTAATTCCATATTTTGAGAAATAATCAATTTCTTTTTGCATGTGCACCAGATCAGGATCTTAGCTCAAAAAAATTTCATCTCAATCAAGACCTCACAATCATCAGTTCAAGAATATTCCAGTAAAGTGAGGACAAATATCTCCAACGTGGCACCAAACACCTCTCAAACATACATGTTCAGTTCTAATTTAGAGAATCAACGATTTTTCACAAAGGAGTAAAGCCAAAAGGCCACAATTCTCGAATTCCATCCTCATCGTAAAATTTATCCTTGATAATTAATAAATTTGACACACCAAGGATCCACCAAACATGATTAAGTTCAGAAATTGTACACTCCACATATATATGTTCAACAATCCTTATACTCATAATTCCACGATAGTCGTACATCAATAAAATGAAGTTATATCAGTTAAATATCATTTAAAACAAAATCAACATGATGAACAGGGCTCATGCACAATGTCATATCTTCTTATTTTGAGTCAAAAGGCAAGAGTTATGACAGATGCCAATACCAATCATTATTAACATAATTTAATTCTCATAATTGATATTTCAATTTAAATTTCATCATTATTGGAAATCCAATCTATCTATATCTATATTTATATATTTGCAAACCTCTCTTAAGACATATGTCACAATCTCAATAACCTATTTCAATTTTCTCTCCTCCAAATCTCTCTATTTCAAATTTCCTTCATTCTCATCAATTCTCTCTCCCAAATTTTAATCAACACCCTTTATTTTTTTAAAAATGATCTCAACCGTCCATCTCAAAGTATGTAGGGTTATTATTTTTTACTTTTCTCTTTCCCTGCCGCGCCGCTCATTTTTTAACTCTCTCTACTACATCTCTTCCAAATCCTCTCATTTACTACTTCGTGAAGCTTCCATGAACGCCACGAATTTTTCATCGCCATCTCTCTCCTATCGCCGCCGGCCTTCTGTTCGCAGCGGTGACGCGATTACCATTTTCGCGTCACCGTTGTCGTTGGCCTTTAATTTGGAAATGTATGCAAATTGGGTCTCGAAAATAAATCTTGAAATTCATTTGCTATTTGTGATTTGTTCTTGAAATTCGTTTGCTATTCATTTGTTCTTGATTAGGGCATCATTTTCCTGTTTGTCTTCAATTTTTTATGTTTTGCGTTTTTAATTCGTTTTGCGATTTGTGATTAGTTTATATACATTTTTTCTATTTTGTATCGCATTCATTTCGTTATTGAAATGATCATTTGTTATTTATTATTTGTTCTTGAAATTCGTTTGTTATTCATATATTCTTGATTAGATTTTTTGTCGTCGCTGATTGGCGCCTCTCTCCGTTCCTCTCTTGCCGATTTCATAACACAGGTATTGAATACCTACCTTCTTAATTAACTGAAATTGTGTTTTGTTTTTAACTAGAAAAAAACATCTTTTGTTTGTTGCAATTGCAATTGTTATGAGTGAAAAAATGGCTCAATCATTTACAGTTCAGGTATATTTTCATTGTATACACTTGAAATTGTTATTGAGTCACTGAACTAAATTTTTGATAGAATATTTAATCTGAATCTGCAATCTATTTGGCGATTTTGAAGTTTGTTTGAGGATTTCCATTCTCATTGACGATCGTCCTCTATCGATCTGTCAGTATATATTTTTTAGGATGAAGGAATTTGTAGAATGAAGGAATTTTGAAATAAAAGGATTTGGAGAAGAGAGAGATTGAGGTAGAATGGTGCGGTGGTGACCAGTGGCGGACCCAGGAATTTGAAGTTGGGGTACGATAAATAGTCTTTAAAAGTTTATTTAATATTTAAAGTCTTATCCATTGATGTACATCGATCAATAATTCTCTGTTGAAATTGTTGAAACTTTGACAATTCAAACAGGAGTGCAGGCCCGACTAAAAGGATATATAGAAATAGAGGTGAAATTAAATAAAAATATAAGACACGGTATTATAATACAATGTGAGAAAGTCAAAATTCACTGAGCTAATAGTTCAGAAAATTAAATGAGTAAAAATTAGTACATAACAAGTGAGTAAAATTATACTTAAATAATATTTGACTCACACAAGGAGTTTTATAAGAAAAATATACCCTCCCTGTCTAAATTCATTATATCAATTTCTTCGCCCACAAATTTTAATAAATATCGATTAATTTTGTGTATGAAGTAAATGTGTATGATTGAGTATTGTGTATTAAATGTTTATAAATAAATATCATGAACAATAGTATTATTTTAAAAGAAAAATAATAATTATAAAATTAAAAGAAGTAATATTTAAATAAATTACAATTATAATTTATTTTATATTTATAATATGTTAAATAAATAGTACTCGACTATATATTAGGAAAGGAAACAAGATCTAAGGCCTAGGTAGTGGTGCTCTAACCACTTGAGCTATCCCACTTTGTCAAAGGCATAGACAACTAATATCAATTTTATATTGGGAATCAGGCTCATTTATAAGTGGCCCAATTGAATAACACATGAGTAGTATTAGTTGAAAATTTTCCATTTTGGGGGTACAGTTGTACCCCCTCGTCCCTATACTAGGTCCGCCCCTGGTGGTGACATATGACACTTTAGAGGTTTGCTAATATATAAGATTAAGATATTTGACAGTTTTTAAATTCAGAGATTGATATACCCTCATGCAGGTAATGACATTCTTGCATTAAGAGAAGATGGAACTCATCTACTATGAAAATGGGTAAAGAGTGGCGCTAATTCAAGTAGTGAGGTATGACTATTTGAAAATCAATCTATTAGAGTTCTTTCAATTTATATTCTTATGAGGAATGAGGGCATAAATGGGTGGAAGACGTGGAACAAGAACGAATGGCTTGCTTCGAAGATTTTTATATCTAATATATATTTTTAGGCTCCTACTTATTCATCTGTCTCTAATATTCTCGCTGGTTCCCCGCGTTCACCTCTCATGTCTCTCCATTTTTTGGATCTAATAATCTCAACCACTCATTTGTTGCCTTTTCTTTCTAATTGGTTTTATAGGGTTAATATAGTGAATTTGCACTCTTCGTTTTCGTCATGCCATTTTTCTTCCTCTTGTCATACCGAGCGGACACAAACATCTTTCCATCTACTGTTAAGTTCTCGAAATCAATTTATTTATGGTTTTCCTCTTTCTATGTTTTTTTATGGGTGCGAGTAATGCACTCCACTGCTTAATTTTAGTTTCTACGGATTTTTTTTGTTTGATTTTTTTACAACTATAAGTTTTTTTTAGTTTCTATAATTTCGTGTTCCCAATTTTTGCTCACTGCATGATATTTAGAGTTTGTTGTTTTTTTGGGGGGATTTAGTGTGTGTAGACTTTGCTGAAAGCGCATGTTCATGTATGATCAGATTTACAAGAGCAGTTACACATAGTTAGTATTTCCAATGTCGGGTATAGGGTTGGCAAGAAAGAAGAGTTTGAAATCTTAAAACATGATTCAATGTATTCTTCTTCTTCTTCTTCAAGAAGGTATACTCTCTCATTACTTCCTCCCCTTTATTATACTTTTTTTCATAAATCAGTATATTCTCTTTTTCAGAATTTTAAGTCTTGATTTTTTTTTTTCATATTCAAACAATTCGTGATCATTGATCTCACTAAGGATGCATCCGATTGTTTTTTAATTTGTGTTTGCAATCTTAAAAAAAATATTCATATATGTTTACAATTTACAGTTACTCGGAGAGAGGTTTGAAAAATTATTGATTTTTTTTTTGTATTTGGATTCCCTGAATTGATATTATTTCATTCAATTTATTAGTAAATTTATTTCACTTTGCCTTTGATTGGAATTTGTTTTTTTTTTTTTTTTGATGTACCCATCCCTTTTTCCCCTCCCCATGACTCGAACCCAGGACCTAAGGCCTAGGTAGTGGTGCTCTAACCACTTGAGCTATCCCACTTTGTCCTGAAATTTGTGATCCTTGCCTTTTTTATTTTTATGTATTGCTGTGTTTGGTTTGAAGTGTTAATATACACGTAGTAAATGGTTTTACAAAATTTGAATTAATGAAGTAACATAATTCCAACTCCCTTACAAATTAGACTACTGTTAATCCGAAGTGAATGATTTGACGAGTTTCAGAATTGACATTCTTTACTTTGATTGCAGTTTCTGAATTTGAAGGTCTCCTAGACGGCCGTTTTGTTTACCATGTTATATGCTTCATGTTATCAACTGGGCAAAGGTCCAAATTCATTGTGAATTGAAAAGTTGTGACAAGTGTTTGCCATCACCTGGTTGATGAATTGCTTAAATATTTCTTTGTTCAATTTTTATTAGATTGATATAGTTAGTTTGACTTTTATTTCAGATGTGTTGTATTCTCTATTCCTTACATTATGCCTTATGTATAAATGATGGTTTATGATCAACTCAGATTTTGGGATGCATATAGATTAATCATTTGTGTAGTATGTGCAATGTCGTAAGGTAGAGTATGGTGTCCAATTAGAGAACAAATCATCTCTTAAATTGAATCATAAATTTTTCAGGAAGGAATGTTAGTAGTAAATTTTTTATCCCGAAAACTTTAAAAATTATTTTTTTAATTAATAAAATAAATATATATTATAAATTTATTTCAAGCCCTCGTAAAACGCGGGTCTTACACTAATTTTGGATATTAAAGAAATCAGAGTGGGAGCCAGTTTCAATAGCATCAGAATCATGTTGACAGTCAAAGCTACTCTACTTTTACTTGAAAAGTGTGAATTAATATATAATTCTAGTTGACACAACTACTGTATATAGCTTTTAATTATTCATAAGTGCTTCTACAGTCTTTTCCCAAGAAGTAAATCAAGCAAATTGGATCAGGTCTCAAACATATCAGAAGCAATTTTAAAATAAAATTATGCACCATAGATTTGCAAGCCATAATTATCCTAATCAAAATTTGAGTCGTTTCTTCATAGTGGTAAACTATTCCATACCTTCAAATCTTGATTCTTTGCGCAGGTTCACTGCTGTTATGATTTTACTCAGCATGACAGAACAATTGGTTGTGAGGGTGTTGAGCGGCAGCTTTGCGGTGGGCGATAGATCAAAAGCGGTGACAAAAATCCGGAGTCACATGCCACACCGTCGATCTCTCCATCGCTAATATTCGAAACGCCTCCAGTCGGAGATTCTGGACGACACAGCGTAATGGCCGGTGCGTGAGGCGGCGCCGGATTCAAACGCCAGTGAACCCAACGGCAGTGCTCGCCGGCGGACGCGGTAGCGCCTGCCTCCTCCACCTACACGGACTTAGGCTTGACAACATCGTTATACAGCGGCAAAAAACACGCCACAACAGTGAAATAGCTAGTGGTCGATTCGTCGATAGCGAAGTCACAGGTGCCGAGGTGGTGGCTGATATGGCTTTGAATTTATCATCGACGCAGACGGTGTGCTTATCTCTTCAATTACAAAAGATTTCTAGGAACAGCCCCTCCCAAAATTCAGGAAATCCTCACGCCTTAGCTCAGATTCCCACAGACGACGCCAGTTGTTGCGTCAAAAAGTAACGAGTCGGGATATCAAATCTCCCTGCCTGGATTACGGCGGTTGTGGGCTTTAATCGTCACTTTCACGCGAGCTTATCCACGAATAATCCTTCTTCAAGCTCCTTAAAGACCTGCAAAAACACGCCGGAGGGGATTCAGGCGTGGAATCTCCGACGCTCAAGTTAGAATCTTTCTCAAGAGAATCAAAGAGGTATTTCCCTATAATTCAAGGGAAATCCTTGCAAATATGTGGAGTTTTTTGTATCTTCAGTGTGTTTCTTAGTGAAATCGTGTAAAGTGTGTTTATCATATAAAACGTAGTCAACAAAAGTGAACCAAACCTGTTTTTATACCTTTCCTCGTTTCGTGGGAGACCCCTCTCCCCCTTACCTCTCAACTGCCCTTAAGACCCGGTCCCCTTGTGGACTTCTTCCATTCATCTTGACTACTTCCTCTTTGGGCTTCAGTAATTAAGACTCGGTCCTTTGGATCCCCTCGCAGACTGGACATATCCAACTTCCAAATGCTTAGGCCCAGGGCATGGGCCGGCAATATGGGCCAGAGGCCCAATTGTACTCATTTCCCTTTTTGGGCCCAGTGGTGTACTAATCATTCTCACTGAATTAACACTCCTAACAAGACGGACTCAATTCATCTTATATCCACGTGTCGTTACCCCCGAAGACGACATATTTTGTCCGCATCAACTACTCCCCCCTACTCTTGTAAAAACGTTGGTGATTTTATGAGAGTAGGAAGAGAAGATAAGATGAATTAAGCGGAATGTTTCCTCGCCCTGGTCACCATCATTTTTCAATTTCAGGAAGCATGTTGTATAACCCTGGAAAGTATGTCTTCAAGCGCATTCACTTGAGGCTTTTCTTAGCCTTCTCCATAACTTCTCTTGTTTCTTTTCTCTTCATATGCCTTTTTTTCATATATGTACGTACTTGTTTGGAGTATGATAGTTTTAACAACTTAGCACGACCCCTACTCCCCCCAGGCCTTAAAGCCTATCATGAGTGGAGCTCTCACTTAATAATCTGGCCTCATGGCTTGAAATCAAGCTCATCATTGAACCTCAGAATTGTGAGGGGCTCTCTAATTCCCCTCGGCCTTGTGGTCACTCTCCGATCGTAAGAAACTTTGATCCTACTTTTATACCTTTGAGTTTTTCTATGGAGGGCTAGGGTCATATATCCCTAGTCTTGAATGGTTTTAGTTGCCTCGCTTTATTTTACCTTCTTCTGTGGTACTTGATGATACTTGTAGAATTTCCACATAGCTCCTACTCCCCCTAGCCTCAGAGGCTATGGTGGATGGAGATTTTCGATCTTGGAGCTTTGAATTCTCCCCTTAGGATGAAGTTCATTCCGAATCTGCATTAGTTCTCAGAGTGAGGTTCATCAGAACCTACACAATTTTCTCAGAGTGAGGTTCATCGGAAATAATAATAAATTATATCTTTGAGAATATATTCAAAGATAATGACTAACATAAATAAAAGATGGCTACCTATAATATATTATTAAATTCCTATAATATATTATTCTATAATATTCTCTAATACTCCCGGTCAAGCGAAGGGGGAAATGTAATGTAAATGAACACGAGCTTGGTACGCAACAATTTGAAGCGTGTTTGAAATAGAAACTTTGTGAAGTCATCCGCAAAACAATGCACTTTTGTTGTCATACAACAGGAGAAATAAGGAAATTCAGAATCACCAAATAGAGCATGCCAAGGCGCATAAAAGCGGAAGGCAATTGGATCGAAACACCAAAATCCTTTGAAGGACGAACGATGACAAAAAAATAGGCAAGAAATACCTGCAAGTGTGTCGAAAGCAATTGATTCGAGCACAAACTAGATAGATCAGAGGGGCGAGCAACCAATGATATTGATCAATGTGCTCTCCAGATATAGAGGAAAGTAGAAGAAAAAAGATATAGCGTGAGGCTATAGAGAAAATTAGAGTGTAGGTGAGTGTGACTAACACCATATGAGTGAAAACGGTTATGGAGATAACATGATCGGCCATGAGACGGAACGAGGAAACTTGCTCGCTCGAGAAGAAGAAGTAGGGGGGCGAGGAGACTTGCTCGCTCGAGAAGAAGAAGAAGGGAGGACGAGGAGACTTGCTCGCTCGAGAAGAAGAAAAAAAGGTGGACGAGGAGACTTGCTCGCTCGAAAAGAAGTAGGGGGACGGGGAATACAAGCTCGTCGGTGGCGGCTAAAAGCGGCTGGGAGAGGGAAACAGGAAGACCAGCTCAATCGAGATAAATAAACAAGGCGGCGACGAGGGATACCTGCTCGTTTAGGACGCCGAAAAAATTGAGAAGAAAGGGGAAGGGACAAGGCGGCGACGGGGGATACTAGCCCGTCGGAGACGCCGAAAAAATAGAGAGGGGGAGAGAAGGGTTTCAGTGTATTAGACTGATACCATGTGAGAATTATATTCAATCATCGTTAATGAGATGATATGAGTGATCCACTATATATAGGGATTACAAGTAGATATGTTTATTCGGGCCGGGTTAACCGGGTCGACTCGTTTAACCCTGAAAAATGCAGGGTTAGGGTTCATGAATCATAAGCCCGTTTAACTCCAGACTTTTTTAACCCAGACCGGTTAACCCGCGGGCTAAACCGGGCCAGCCCGCTAGCCCGAGTTGTTACCTTTTTTTTTTTTTTTAATAAATAGCCTACGAACAAATTTTAGGTCATTTTACCCATAATCATAACTAAGCACTATGCAATTTTTTTATTAGATTATGATATTTGTTTAGCTTTATTTGACCATATTAAGGATCAATAAGTTCTAGAGTTGTGTTTAAATAATACTTTTGTTTCTCATTTACCGATCATTAACTAATTATATATTTTTCTATTTTATTTTCTTGTTGAACGTGTCAATTGGGACCTTTAATTTTAAAAGAAAAAAAAAATATTGTAGTCCGTTAGTGACCCGTTTAGCCCGTGGCCCGCTAGGGTTAGGTCCCAACAATTGTAGGACCGTTAAGTATGAACCGGTTAAGAAGGCCCTAGCCCGTAGTCCTGTAGGGCTGGCCCTATCAAATAGATATCTGTAATAAATAAGGAAATAAATATAAATCATATTTTTGAGAATATATTCAAAGATAATGACTAACATAAATAAAAGATTGCTACGTATAATATATTATTCTATAATATTCTCTAATATTAATTAATTAATTTTTAACAGGTTAAATTTTTGTAATTTATTAAATTTGATTAGAGGATTACACATATTTTTATTCAATTTTTTTATAATTTATTAAAGTCATTACATAAGAAATGTAATTAATTTATGGCATTTTTTATGTGATTAATTTTAAAATCAGAATTAATTTTTTTAATAAGGAAAAGCTTTAAATACAAAAGTAAAAAACGAACATTGGGAGTTGTATTGATGTATGGAAAATATGGGAGAGAGATTAAAAAAAATGGTTTAAATACACTAATTCCAAAATTTCTTACTTAAGGGTAACAAAACATCATAATTACCATAAAGCCACATCCTGGATATACATAATTTGAATGTTTAGCACCACCCAAATTATGACGTAGGCTCGACCACTTGAGCCGACCTTAGGCGGGCGCCCCTCCTCAGTGCAATGGAGGTCGCCAACCTAGGCCATGGGCCTTATTGATCGCCCATCGACCCCGTGGGATAGCTCAAGTGGTTAGAGCACCACTACCTAGGCCTTAGGTCCTGGGTTCGAGTCATGGGTAGGGGAAAAGGGGATGGATATTTAACTTCCATAAAAAAAAAAAAAAAAAATGTTTAGCACCACCCGAAAATCGAAATCAATTGAAATTTGGAATTTCTGCCTGTAATATCAAACCAGATGGAAATTGGAAATTGGAAATTGAAACATTACATGTGATATCTCAACCTAATAAAATTAGAAATTTAGTATTTGTTTTACTAATTGGAATTTCTGCTTGAAATATCAAAGAGGCACAAATTGAAAATTGAAATTTGGAATTAGAAATTAAAAATTGAAATTTAGAATTTGTTTTATTAATTGAAATTTCGGCTTGTAATATCAACTTGGCACAAATTGAAAATTGAAATTTGAAATTTGAAATTTCTGCCTGTAATATCAAACCAAATAGAAATTGAAAATTGAAACAATAAAATGATTCTACTTGCATGTGATATCAACCTGATAAAATTAGAAATTAGAAATTAAAATTTAGAATTTGTTTTATTAATTGGAATTTCTACTTGTAATATCAAACAAGCACAAATTGAAAATTGAAATTTAGAATTTATTTTATTGATTGGAAATTGGAATTTCGGCATGTAATATCAAACCAAGTACAAATTGAAAATTAGAACAATAAAATTGTGGAATAAATACAAATTAAGTCACTATTTAAGACCCTTAAACAACTTAAGACACAAATTATTCTTAAAACAATTTAAGTCACTTTCTACGCTGAAAATCCAATTTTACCCTTTACTTCTTAAAAAAAGTGAACTATTTGTATTATATAAAGAAATTCCTTATTTTACGTTATTTTATATAATTGATTGTCTTTCATTTCCTTATTCGGCAGTTACCATCAATACAACGACGATCGAATATGCTAGGGGTGAAAACGGATCGGATATTTCCCGACCGATCCGGAACCGTATCCGGTCGGATACGAATTCGGTATAAAAATTTAGTATCCGGGCGGATACGGATTCGGATACGGATAGTTGACTTCGGATTCGAATTCGGATTCGGAATACATAATATTCGACCGTATTCGAGTTTTCCCATATTTTATCGGATATTATCCGGATAATAAATCCGGATACCCGGATTTTTTAATATGTTATATTTTATATTTTATATTAATTTTATTAAAGCTCTATTATAACTTATAACATTATTGGGCCTTATTAAAAATTAAAAAGTCTAATAAAAAGCAATGTTCCTACTAAGGATCGAACCGAACCGAGGACCTGCAGGGTGTAAAGCTGACGTGATAACCACTACACCACAGAAACCTGGATGTAAATTTAACAAACCATAATTTACTAATATAAGTTATGTCCACACATAGTCAATTATTCAATTATCATTCCATTTTTTTATATGGATAAAATCAAAATGGTTCATCTAAGTTTGCACCATACAATAAATTAGAAAAATTAAATATTCATGGACTGGGACATATCAATTTGTAATCTACGAGAAGAATTAGAGTGTACATTTCCTTACCAAAAACCAATTGTAGAACATTCGACAATCCATGGAGGCGACCCACAGAAACAGATGCGGCTCTGTTCCAATTTTTTGTAGCGACAATGGCCGAGGAGGTGGTGCGATTTTGTGTTGTTCTTTTCTTCAGATTTTGAAAAACATTGATAATTACTTTGAACTGTAATTCTTTGGCTTATGAGTAGTTTGTTGATTGCTTTATTCATGTTTGGGTATAATATTATATATGTCTTCTTTCTTAGGCGTTATGTTGTGCTGGAGTGGTGATGTTTACGAAGGATATATTTTGATGATTTCATGTTTGTTGATTTTTTATGTGTTTCAATCACATTTTGATGATTTCCATTTGAAATATATTATCCGATTATAGTTATTCGAATCCGGCCCGGATTCGTCCGATACCCGTTCCGTATCCGTATACCGAATATTCCGAATTCGTATCCGAATCCGGCTTTTCCGTATCCGACTCCGAATTCGAGAAAAAAAATATGGTTTAGGATACGGTATAAGCACTATCCGTCCGTATCCGATCCGTTTTCACCCCTAGAATATGCAGATGGTGGCAATTAATTGCATCTTCTATGTCAAACAATCATTCTGACCTTCCATATCTAGGTATTGCACTTATTTTCATCGCCAAAAATACCAAAATTTCTGATCTTTTCAGTTTTCATAGAAATTACTTTTTG
Source organism: Galeopsis tetrahit (assembly GCA_963675135.1). Taxonomy (NCBI): domain Eukaryota; kingdom Viridiplantae; phylum Streptophyta; class Magnoliopsida; order Lamiales; family Lamiaceae; genus Galeopsis; species Galeopsis tetrahit. Next base: position 10,714,675 of record OY776131.1, read on the forward strand.
GAGCCCTGTTCTTCCCAGAAATGCAGGGACAGAGGGAGTATATTAATCTAGATGACTAGATTTAGTTCTATTATATTTGAATAATAACACAGTTGTGTTAATCCCACCATTTTCAACTAATTAGACAATAATGTTTACTTTAATATATGAATAATAACACATGTGTTTTACTTTAATATTTTGTTATTTTTCCACTGATTGTATTTCAAATTGACTTCTTTGAACGACCTAATGTCTTCCTCGAGTTGCATATGAAAACACTTCAGTTTTTCTTCCAGTTCACTTAACTTTGATCGCTCTTCGTTTAATTTTTTTAACAGGCCAGGTATAATATTCCTTCCCCTTTCGCACAGAGGTTGATCGATCCACTGAAAAAATCCACAAAAACCTTCTTTATGCAATCGTATGAAATTTAATAATTATTTCTATATACATAATTCAAAATCTTAATGAAATATATGAATACACATCATAATGAAATATATGAATATAGTTCCATACTAGACATATGATCATCACGTGCAACTGAAATTCACAATTCAACACAACTATGATGTCAACACTGCACAATTCAGCACAGTATGATTTCAAATCTGCAGCAACGCGGATTATTTTTAATATTATACCTATATATGTAACAACCTCATATAGATGCAACATTCTTTCAGTTTATCATCTGCATATCAACACCCATCCTACCACCCTTTGCACAATTATTGTATATAATAGCCATAATGTAGATGGTGTGTATTATTTTTCAAAGTATATGTTGTTAAATATATTATATCATTGAACATTTAAGATGTGACATAAATACAAAAGTTAAGTGTATGTGACATCATATAATTGTAATGCTAGATTCATCTCGTACAGAATCAAGAATATTTAAGCAAATCTTATACATTTATGCTGACAACACATTATAATTCTTGTAATTCAAATGTTTGGTCATTTGTTCCACCATATCCGTACGAAAAACCCCCCTATTGCAAACCCGAAGAGAATGGATTAAGCATGTATTTTCTTCAGATGCACATATTAAGTTATATGAGTGATGGGTGTACGTGGTCAAGCCTAACAATATTCAAGGAAGAATGGTTACCGTATATGTTCAACATCAACCCGATGTGCTTTTTGAATTGCACGAAGACGATTATCATGTTTAAGGAGTAGACAAGTGGAAATTTTTGCTCTTATGACATCCAAAAGAGAGAATTTAATGCGTTGGATTCGCTGAATGAAGCCCCAGATGTCGAACGTACGTATAGTATATTGCCTAGTCTAGTTTCCACATTCCCAATAAGTTACCAGTCCTATGTAGTTCTATAGTAAGTTGTAATGTGCTTTCCAGTAGATATGACATGAAATGGTTTTTTTTTTTGACTTTTTAGTTTTGTAATCTAATCATATATTTAATATATAAAGCAAACTATATGCAGATGGGAATGCACAATGCAAAAGGTGATGCATATATACGTATTGCCTAAAATGATACTGTTATTGCATATGTTACGCCTATCTGCATTTTTTCCTGCATTTTTTTAGTTTTATGCAGTATTCACCACATATTCGTGCAAATGCAATAACCACTTCACTTTCTCAAGCTGCGAAAATAGTCACATAGGTCACCTTACAAATATTCTATTAAAAACCAATATCATAATATGAAATTTATACTAACATTAAGCGCCCATCAATTGCCGAGTCATATGCGCTGTTACAAAATATATTCTTGAATATCCAACCAATAAACAATACTATTTCAAATTTCAAAATATGCATAATTGTAATTTGAACTTTATCTGGTGCACCGTTATTCAAATTGACTTTTTTGAATGATCTAATGTCTTCCTCGAGTTGCATATTCGTCTGATGAAAACACTTCAGTTTTTCTTTCAATTCACTTAACTTTGATCGATCTTCGTTTAATTTTTTTAACAGGCCAGGTATAATATTCCTTCCTCTTTCGCACAGAGGTTGATCAATCCACTGAAAAAATCCACAAAAACCTTCTTTATGCAATCATATGAAATTTAATAATTATTTCAATATACATAATTCAAAATCTTAATGAAATATATGAATACACATCATAATGAAATATATGAATACAGTTCCATACTAGACATATGATCATCACGTGTAACTGAAATTCACAATTCAACACAACTATGATGTCAACAATGCACAATTCAGCACAGTATGATGTCAAATCTGCATCAACGCGAATTATTTTTCATATTATACCTATATATGTAACAACCTCATATAGATGCAACATTCTTTCAGTTTATCATCTGCATATCAGCGCCTATCCTACCACCCTTTACACAATTACTGTATATAATAACCATAATGTAGATAGTGTGTGTATTATTTTTCAAAGTTTATGTTGTTAAATATATTATATCATTGAACATTTAAGGTGTGGCATAAATACAAAAGTTAAGTGTATGTGACATCATATAATTGTAATGCTAGATTCATCTCGTACAGAATCAAAAATATTTAACCAAATCTTATACATTTATGCTGACAACACATTATAATTCATAACTTCAATGGAAAAGACTCATTATCTTCGAATTACCTCTGATAGTTCTCATTGATACTCGAATCTGTCTACTTCTATTCTTTTTGCCGTTATTGGCTCTATCTTCTTTCTCAATATGAATGTCTTTTCGCTTATCCCCAGCCATATCTGTATATACCACTGTCTTACCCAAAAAAAATAGAAGTAGGCGAATTTATAATAAGATGAAATGGACAATCTTGAAACAAAAAAATAGTTTTAACAACCCAAAAATAAATACAATATTGATAACAGATTTTGAACCCAACCAAATTCCAAAAAAAAAACGCAAATCTTGCATCATGCATCAAGAACTCATGAAAAATAAATATACATAATATATATACGAATCTATTGCAGAAGTCATTTTTATAGAGCTTGAATATACCTAAACAAATAGATAAGAATCCTACGATATTGATACAGTATATAAGGTATTTAACCTGCTAAAAATAAAAAATGTAGATCGGTTAAAATAAAAAATGTAAAATCTGCTAAAAATCTCTACATATTTCCGTCCAACGCATACCTTTTAATGAAGATCGGTTGAGTTGAGAGTGACGATGACGGTGGCAAACTCTCGCAGCAAGATGTAGTGTGGAAAAAATCTACCTCGATTTGGGGTTCTGTTAATTTCAATTTTGGAAAAGTGTGTAAGATGGTATGTTTGTATAAAATTGAGAGCAATTATCGATGATTGACAGTATAATTTTTTTAAATTGGCTCATGATTGTAGTTGACTAATGTATTGTTTACATTAATATATTAGGAGGTTAAAAATGTAAAATTGCTTATATAAATGATCTTTTCTGTAACTAGAAATAGAAATGTTTTTTTTTTGTTAAAACACTAGGTGAAATGACCTATAGTGTTATTGCCCTATAGTGTTATTGCCCCTAAAATTGTTTGGAAAAAACTTGTGTGAGACCGTCTCACGGATCTTTTTCTGTGAGACGGATCCTTTTAACCCATATTTCAAAATTTTGGGTAGGATAACCCATATTTTTTTTCCAGATTTTGGTTTGTTAAAAAAGTGACAATGTTTATGTAAAAAGTGATAATATTCTTAACAAAAGTGACTATCCCTTTTTACTTAAACACTATCACTTTTTGCTCAAATATTATCACTTTTTATATATAAGGGCCGTCTCACGGTGAGACGGTCTCACCCAAAACTAGCCCAAATTGTTTTACATGTGATATCAACTTGATAAAATTAGAAATTGGAAATTGAAATTTGAAATTTGTTTTATTAATTGAAAATTGAAATTTCTACATATAATATCAAATCAGGTACAAATTGAAAATTGAAATGTGATATAAACCTGATAAAATTAGAAATTGAAATTTATGTCTGTAATATCAGACCAGATATAAATTGTAAACTGATCGAAATTTAGAATTTCTACTTGTAATATCAAAACTACCTGTTACTCAACGTACCATATAGTCATATACTACTCTTTTAGTTTAAAGGTAGTCTCATTTATAAATACAATAATATAGATTTAAACTTATATGATGCGTCGAAAAAGAACGCCTTTGGATATCAATCGTTCCTTTACGAGCACTGCTAATTACGAGTTTGGATCACTCGTTCGTCCTTGGCAATCTTCACGTAAATCTCATTGAGAATCCTAAAATAACCTGCAAAAGCACGCCGGAGGGGGCTCCGGCGCGGAAGCTCCGACGCTCAAGTCAGAATCGATCTTAGAAGAATAAAAGAGGAATTTCCCTGTAATTCTAGGAAAATTCCGGCGAATAATATGATGTCTCTTCTCAATTCAGTGTATATTTCGTAAGAATCAATGTATGATATGAAAAAAACGTCCTTGATAATGTAAAAATAACTTGTTTATATACCTGGTCCTTTCTCTCCAGGGAGAGAAAGACTCTTTCCCCCTATATTTCCTCACACTTCCCTATAAATTCGGCCCCAATCTAGCTCTGAAGACCTGGTCCATATCCCTAAAGACTCGGCCCTTCAATATATTGGCCCTATCTTCACGGGCTGACCTCTTCATTTGACTTAGTTAGGAGAAAATGAGTCGTACTATGCGTTCCCCTTTGGGCCAGATCCCTAGGCCCAAAGGTTATTAATTCTCGAATGTGGGCTAAGGGCCCAATCACTCTTATTTCCCTTTTTAGGTTTAGGAGTGTATTAATCTATCCTTTAAGCTCATTGACCTAATTAAGACCACTATAATTTATCCCGTTTCCACGTGTCGACTTTTCCAAGAGCGACATATTTTATCCGCATCAACCACCTCCCCCTACTCTCGTAAAAAGAATAATTTTTAAGAGAGTAGGAAAAATAATGGGATAAATTCCAAGAGAAATAATCTATCCCCTTAATCATTTCTTTCTTCATACTTCCCTTAAAATATGACTCATTCGGTTTCTAATAATTATCATCAGAATCTTCATGCCTTTTCCACTTCCACACGCCAATTCAATTTCAAAAACCTGCATTCATGTGTTTGCCCGAGGACCAACATTCAGCCGCCCTTCTTCAGTCACGCGCGCTTTGATTGGGAAGCCTTTAATTCTTCTCGGTTTTTCCCCTTCTCTCTCCAGCGTAATTATTTCAAATTCACTCCACCAAAAAACCCTATTCCCTTTTCCTTTCGAACTTATCCATAGTTTCTTACTTTCATTTTTACTTCTGCAATTAACTTCCTCGCGCACGTCCATCGGTCACTTCATCACCTTCGAAAACCGACCTCGCTTCAGGTATCTCTTCTTCTTCCTCGTTTTTCTTTTACTGTAACCTCATGTCATCTTCCGTTCAAACCTCGTCGGACTCAATATCTATGGAAAGTTAAACTTCCAACTCCCTTTCTATCTTTCTTGTGACCAACCCTGCTTTGAAGGACAAAATCTCCGGTTCTTCGATCCTCCCTCCCGAGCGTGTCGCCGCTTTTCTCCGCTCAGGGATCTTTCCCCCCGATTACATAGTTAGGGCAGCACATAGGAAAGAACGCCCTAATTTCCCAGGTCCTAATACCTTAGCTTTCTGGGAGGCCCAACTAAAGGCGGGCCTCCGCTTCCCCATTCACCCTTATTTCTCTGAAATTTCCACCTACCTTCGCATACCTCTGAATCAGTTCACTCCCAACGCTATTTGTGCAATGTTAGGCTTCTATATTTTGATGAAGGGGAATGGTGGTGAGCCCTCAGCCCAACTCTTCCTAACCCAGTATATGTGCAAGTTTGCGGATGGGTTCTTTTATGCCTGTGGCCGTACTTCCAGGACCGGAAAATTCATGGAAAAACTCCATGAAGGGGTCCAGGACTGGAAGGACTATTACTTTTTTGTTACAAATCCTTCTCCTTGGGAGTTTCCTCACGAAAAATGGATTTACGAGAACCCTGGGGTGCCTCGTCCTCCTCTTTCTGTCTGTTCCTCTTTAAATTTGGATGTGATGAACCACTTGAACGATAATGTACTTGCCCATGGATTTTTTGACGTGATGAGCATTTGTAAGAACCCTAGGGCCCTATCCCATTTTGGTTTCGGTTGCCCCGATTATCCCCTAGGTCCCGATGATGGTAATATCATTTCTTTTCTCTTAGCATCGTCTTCAAGATTAAAACTGCTATCATTGTTAACCTTCTTTTATATATTCCTTTACAGCTATGAGTTGGTTAACTCAAATTTCTCGCGATGCTGCTCCTCTCTCTATGGTTGCTAAGTCTCCGGCCCCTAAAAGTTCCACAAAGGCCCCTATTCCTCCCTCCCTAGTGAAACCCTCCACTGGGTCAGTTGCTAAGCGTACAAGGTCCTCTACTGAGAAGGCCATGATTTCCTCGTTGCCCCCTGCCTCTGACGCCTCTAAAATGAAGAAGTCCAAGATTAAGTCCTCTCTGCCCAATGTCACTCCAGATGCACCTGGTGACATTAACGTTGATCACCTCATGGCTTTCATAGAGCGTCACACTCCGACCCCTGCCACCGAGGCCCTTAATGCTCTATCCTCGGAAGAGCGAGTTGTGCATGCCGCCCACAGTTTCACTCAGGTAGATTCTCAATGTAGATATTGCTTTGAATGATTAATAGGAGAAAGTATAGATGTCTTAATTCTTTAAATTGTTCCTTGTGTAGTTTGGTCTTCTATTTTCCGATGTATCCGAACGAGCCCTTCAATCCCTTCAGCTAGTGGACGATCTCCAGAGCCAGGTGGAATTGGAGAAGGTGAAGAAAGAGATTCTGGAAAGAGAGTTACGGGAGTCCGTCCAGGCACGAAAGGGGATTCAAGCTGAGAAGGTGAAGCTTTTGGAGGAGGTTTCTTCACTGAAGACTCAGTTTGGTGAGCGGGTTGAACGTTTGGAGGCTACTCTCCCTTTGGCTGGGATGAAGCTGTGCATCGATTCTCTTTTTACCTCCGCCGTGGGTCAGAAGTTTCTAGGTACTCTGCATCAGGAATGGTTGGAAGCCTTTCTCAAGAGTACCAGCTTCCTGGGGGCGATGGGTGCATATATTCCCCCATTTCATCGATCATGGGTTTTCCAACGCCGTGGCTGAACATTCCGCTCCTGGATTCAATGGCCAGTACACGCGTGCTCTTCGGTTGGATGAGTTAGCCACTCCCCCTAAGTTCCCTGGAGATCCTAAGGAGGACATCAGCACTCCCTGGTGGCTGCCTGGGATGAGGAAGGCGGTCTCGGAGTTGAAGCAAACTGCTCTGAAGTTGGACGACCTTGTACCGGCGAAGGATTTGACTTTCCCCATCCATGTGGCTAACCTTGATCCGGTGGCAACCGTGGCAGCCGGCGCTCTAGAGGAGAAGGCAGGGGGAGGTGGTTCCAGTGGACAGGTTGATGAAGCAGGAGAAGGTTTCGAGGGGAAGAATGATATTCCCCTCTCTTCATAACTCTATTTCTCTGATAACATTTCAGTACTCTTAAAACACTTTTATTTTTGTTGAGGCCTTTAAGGTCTCTTTTGGTATTTTCAGGAGACTCCACACTCCTGCGTTTTTCTGTGGAGGGCCAAGGCATGGTGCCTTTGGTCTGGGATATTTCTGTTTTATTTTCTGCTTGATACCGTACCTGCACATTATCCCCTGGCATGCATATATATATATATATATATATATCTATCTCTGCTATTAAATATATGACGTAGTACCTGTTCTGCTTTTCCTTTACTATGAATTTAGCATGTTTCTCGCATCTTCTTGACACGTAAAGGCTCTAAAGCTCATAGAGGAATCTTAAATGAGAATATGGAGTTTATGTTTCTGTACTTACTTGGTAACTTGGTAATGCTTCTAGTTTCTCCTTAGAGTTAGAGTTCTTAGGGATTATACTCTCCCAAAAGTTAGAATTTTTAGGGATTATACTCTCCCAAAAGTTAGAGTTTTTAGGGATTATACTCTCCCAAAAGTTAGAATTTTTAGGGATTATACTCTCCCAAAAGTTAGAGTTTTTAGGGATTATACTCTCCCAAAAGTTAGGATTTTTAGGGATTATACTCTCCCAAAAGTTAGAGTTTTTAGGGATTATACTCTCCCAAAAGTTAGAGTTTTTAGGGATTATACTCTCCCAAAAGTTAGAGTTTTTTAGGGATTATACTCTCCACCTTCTTCAAACATAAAATCTCTTCAGGTGGCACACATTCCATGGCCTCAGTATTTCTTTTCCCGTCATATCCTGGAGCTTGTACGCTCCGCCTTTTAGTACCTGTATTACCTTGTATGGACCTTCCCAATTAGCTTCCATCTTTTCGGTATTCTTCAAGGCATCTGCCCTCCGAAGGACTAAATCTCCAGCTTTAAAGGAACAGGGAATTACCCTGCGATCGTATGCTGCCTTGATCCGGCTCTTGCACCTTTCTGCTTTCAGCCTTGCCATCTCCCTCTCTTCATCTACCAGGTCCAACGCCTCCCTCATCAATTCTTCATTTCTTTTCTCTTCAAAATGGGTGATTCGGTGTGATTTCAGTCTGGCCTCGGGCGGTATCACTGCTGCTGCTCCATATACCAAATAGAAGGGGGATTCGCCTGTAGCTGTCTTGGGGCTGGTCCTGTAGGACCAAAGGACGTTGTCTAACTCCTTCACCCATCCTCCTCCTACCTTTTGCAGTCGTGTTCGAATGCCATCTACTAGGATTCTGTTTGTAACCTCCACCTGCCCATTAGCTTGTGGGTGGGCTACAAAAGTAAATCTCTGTATAATATTCCATCTCTCGCACCATTTCCTTACTTTCTCTCCATTGAATTGTGTTCCATTGTCAGAAACCAAAATTCTGGGCACTCCAAACCTGCAACAAATATGTCTAGCCAGAAAAAGAATTACATTATCTTCCTCTATCTTGGCCAGGGATACGGCCTCTACCCACTTACTGAAATAGTCCACAGCCACAATCAAGAATTTCCTTCCCCCTGGTGCTAAGGGGAAGGGTCCCACCAGATCTATTCCCCATTTGGCAAAGGGACAGGGCGAGTACATGGCGCCCATCTCCTCTGCAGGTATTCGTATTAAAGGTCCATTCTTCTGACACTTCTCGCATTTCTTGACAAATTCCCTAGCATCCCTGATTATACTAGGCCAATAAAAACCTGCTCTAAACACCTTCTTCACCATAGTCTTATAACCCTCATGGCTGGACGCACAACCTTCATGGATATCCTTGATTACTAGCTCTGCCTCTCTTTTGGAAAGACATTTCAAATAGGGTTGAGTGAAAGATCGCTTATATAATTGGTCTCATATGATATAATATTTTCTTCTCCAAGCTTTGGCTTCCCTGGACATTGGGGTTATCTGCCCCCTGTTTAGCTCTTCCCATATCTCTTTTCTCCAGTCATCCCCTGTTGTTATCTCTCCAACCAGGGTTTCAGTAGCTGATTGATCTGCCACTAACAGGGTTACTTTTCCATGCCCCTCGAACTCGGTGGAACTGGCTAATTTAGACAGCCCGTCCGCCTTTACATTCTCTTCTCTTGGTACCTGTATCACTTCAAAAGTATGGAATTTACCTTTTAACTTCTTTACCTGCTCTAAATAGGCGATCATCCTTTCATCCTTGGCGAGGTACTCCCCCATAACCTGTTGCACTACCAGCTGTGAGTCGGAATACAGGGTGACTTTTTGTGCCCCTAACTCTGCTGCCATGCTAGCCCCTCTAATCAGGGCTTCATATTCTGCACCATTGTTTGAGGTTGATAATCGGAATTTGATAGCAACCTGTACTTCTTGGCCATCAGGGTCAAGCAACACTATCCCTGCTCCACATCCCAAAGCGGATGCTGAACCATCGACATACACCTTCCAGCCTTGTTCTTCCTCCATTCTGGTAGACTCTTGAATAAAGTCTGTTAAAGCTTGGGCCTTGATGGCCCTCCCTGGTTCGTAATCAATATCGTACTCCTGTAATTCTACTGCCCATCTGACCATTCTTCCTGATAAGTCTGCTCTTCCCAGTGTCTGCTTCAAAGGGAAATTAGTTCGCACCATAACTTTATAAGACAGGAAGTAGGGGCGTAATCGCCTAGCCGTTACCACCACCGCCAGAGCTGCCTTCTCCACCTCTGAATATCTGATCTCTGCCCCTTGAATGACCTTGCTCACATAGTATATGGGTTGTTGTGTCGAATCTCGACCCCTTCCTTAATGTTCTGAAGAAGTGGTGGCTCTTCTCTGCTGACCTTGTTATGAATCTGCTAAGAGCTGCGATTCTGCCGTTCAGGGTCTGCAATTCTTTCAGGTTTCGAGGAGGTTGCATGTCGAGGACCGCTTTCACCTTAGCAGGGTTAACCTCTATTCCCCTCTGAGTCACCATATATCCTAGGAATTTTCCTGACCCTACTCCAAAAGAACATTTAGTTGGATTTAATTTAATGCCATTTTCTCTAATTACCTGAAATATCTCCTTCTGGTCGTTATTGTGTTCCTCTGCTTTGACACTCTTAGATAGCATATCGTCCACATAAATCTCCATGTTCCTCCCTATCTGTCCTCGGAACACCGAGTCTACCATTCTTTGATAGGTGGCTCCTACATTTATCAGTCCAAAAGGCATACGTACATAACCGAAAGTACCACATGTCGCAATAAAACATACCTTTGGTATATCAAGGGGGTTCAACTGGATTTGATGGTACCCTTGATATGCGTCCATCATGCTAAGTAGTTCAAATCCGGATGTGGCATCTACCAATTGATCAATTCTAGGCAGGGGATAGTGATCCTTAGGGCATGCTTTATTCAGATCTCTAAAGTCAATACACATCCTCCATTTGCCGGCTCCCTTAGACACCAGCACTGCATTCGAGAGCCACTCAGGGAACTGCACTCTCTTCACATGCCCTGCACTCAACAGTTTATCAATTTCCTCTTTGACAATAAGGTTCTTCTCCTTACCAAAGTTCCTTAACTTCTGCTTCACTGGCCTAGCTCTGGGATCTACATTAAGGTGGTGCATCGCTATCTCTGAAGGGATACCCGTCATGTCCGTCGCCGTGAAAGCGAAGATATCCGCATTCTCCTGGAGGGTGAGTATCATCCTTTCTTGGAGCTCAGGGTTCATGTGTGTACCTATCCTGGTTGTGAATCCCTCCTTTCCTGGGTAAAGCTCAATGCTCATTAATTCCTCATCTACTTTGGCCTTGGGTTGCTCTTGCACTAGCTCACCCACTTTCTGTCTTTTCAATTCAGGGTCTTCCCCCTTAAATCTCTCCATTCCTCGGAACACGGCCCTGTCCGCTATCTTGACCGATTCTACGTAACACTTCCTTGCTTGGTATTGGTCACCGCATATCTCTCCCACACCCCCCGAGCAGGGAATTTCATCTTCATGTGGAAGGTGGAGATCACTGCCTGAAAGATATTCAAGCTTGGTCTTCCCATTACCACATTATACGAGGATGGGACGTCTACTATCAGGAACTCTATCACTTGCACACGTCGGTTAGGGGCGACTCCTAACCCTACTTGTAATAACGCTGAACCAAGGGGTTGAATGGCCCCCCCCTGAGAATCCATAGAGGGCGGTCTCCACTGGTCTGAGCTTTATGTTTAATTCCATCTTCTTGAAACACTCCAAGAACATGATATCGGTAGAGCTCCCCGTGTCTACAAAAATTCTGGCCACATCGTATCCTGCTATATCCGTGGTAATGACCAATGCGTCATTATGGATTTCTCTGGGTTCCCCAGCGTCTTCTGGCCCAAAATGAATGTCAGGACCCTCTGTCATCTTTCCTATCTCGTGGTGTTCCATGTTCCTCTCATTCTTCAACGATCTAACGCTCTGCTTCCTCTGTCTGAAGGAATCCCCATCAGCAGGGCCTCCCATGATCATGTGAATAGTTCCCCTCTTTTGAGGAGGGGGTGGCTGATCCTCAGTGTTCTTCCTCTGATCTCTTCTGTTATCCTCTGGCTTCCCCTCGAGGTCCTTCCTCTTTTGTCCCCTAGGGCCTTGTCGATCTCTAAAGATAAATTCTTTTAGATGGCCTGCCTGAATCATTCTCTCTATTTCATCTTTCAAGTGCCAACATTGGTTGGTATCGTGGCCATAATCATTATGGAATCTGCAAAATCTGTCTGACTTAGGATTCTGAGGACCCCTGTTTCTTGAATAGGGGAACTTCATATCAGGATGGTCTCCTGCCACTTCTAGAACTTCGGCTGGCTCTATCCTCAAAGGGGTATATCTCCTCGCCCTTCCCCTGGGGCTCCAGGGCGCAGCTTCCTCTCTTTTTACATTTTCCAACCTCCTCGAGCTTCTGTGTCTCTCTGGACTTGGTCTCCTCAGTGGGATTTCTCTTCTCCGTTCTCCGTTCCCCACTATTGTCCTGGTCTCCGAACGCTTAGCCTTTCTTACCTCTTCCAGGGTGAGGTATTTTTCTGCTCTCCTTAATAACTCGTCGAAGGTCCGTACTGGCTTTTTGGCCAGAGATGTGAACAGGTCTCCGTCCCTTAGTCCGTTAGTGAGAGCATTAATTTTGACCTCTGAGGAGGCTGTTGGTACTTCTAGGGCCGCTTGGTTGAATCTCTTCAAGAAGGCCCGTAAGCTCTCGTTCTCTCCTTGTCGCATATTAAACAAGGTGAGGGTGGCCCTAGGTTGCCTCCTAGCGCTGGCGAATTGATGCAAGAACAATTCACTGAACTCTGACTATGAGTGGATGGTATTCGGTCCTAGCTGTGTGAACCACTGTTGTGCAGCCTTGGATAGGGTAGTTAGAAATACCCTGCACTTGACGCCCTCTCCATATCGGTGTAGTAGGGCAGCGTTCTCAAATCTCATCAAATGCTCATACGGGTCCGTGATGCCATCATATTCAAAATTTAAGGATTTGAAGTTAGAGGGCAGTTCATCTTGTAAAATGCTAGATGAGAATTGATAGCCAGTGATGTAAGAAGGTTTACTTACGTTGTCAGTCATGTGTCTCTGCATGTCCTTCATCTCTTTACGTAAGGCCTGTATTTGATCACTGACGGCTCCCTGGTATGTGTCGTCCATGCTTTCTCCTATCCCTGTATCCAGAGTGGTATCTCCAGGGATCCTCTCCACGTTCCTCCGGGGAGGGCGATCAAGAATGCTTCTTTCAGCCTGGGAGGGCACCTTTTCTTCTTGGTTTCGAAGGGGATCCTCATTCCTAGAGGGGACTGGAACAGAATCAATGACGTGTTCCAAGGGGTTTTGCTTCGTACCCTCGTTGATCGGTGGACTAGGTCCAGGAGGACGAAGTCCACGAGAAGTGATTATCCTTTCAACCGATTGCGCGATCATCTCATCCAACTGATCTTGAGAAATGGTCAAGAGTTCTAATCGGGCAGTGGGGTTAGGGATATCCTTATTAGCTCCACTTCCTGAAGCTCCTGAGATATCCGCTACATTCCCCTCTTGAACAAGAGGGATATCTTCCGGTGTAGGATCTGCAGGTTGTTTCCCTGGATTTCTGTTTAAGGGAAAACCTGGGGGAGGTGGAGGGAAAGGAGGATGAGTGAAATCTCCTTTCTCCTTAGTCTGTTTCGTCAGATCTTGTTCTCCACCCATTAAATAAGGAACTTTTTCTCACGCCTTAGCTTGAAACGTTCCCACAGACGGCGCCAGTTGATGCGTCGAAAAAGAACGCCTTCGGATATCAATCGTTCCTTTACGAGCACTGCTAATCACGAGTTTGGATCACTCGTTCGTCCTTGGCAATCTTCACGTAAATCTCCTTGAGAATCCTAAAATAACCTGCAAAAGCACGCCGGAGGGGCCTCCGGCGCGGAAGCTCCGACGCTCAAGTCAGAATCGATCTTAAAAGAATAAAAGAGGAATTTTCCTGTAATTCTAGGGAAATTCCGGCGAATAATATGATGTCTCTTCTCAATTCAGTGTATATTTCGTAAGAATCAATGTATGATATGAAAAAAACGTCCTTGATAATGTAAAAATAACCTGTTTATGTACCTGGTCCTTCCTCTCCGGGGAGAGAAAGACTATTTCCCCCTATATTTTCTCACACTTCCCTATAAATTCGGCCCCAATCTCTGAAGACCTGGTCCATATCCCTAAAGACTCGGCCCTTCAATATACTGGCCCTATCTTCACGGGCTGACCTCTTCCTTTGACTTAGTTAGGAGAAAATGAGTCGTACTATGCGTTCCCCTTTGGGCCAGATCCCTAGGCCCAAAGGTTATTAATTCTCGAATGTGGGCTAAGGGCCCAATCACTCTTATTTTCCTTTTTAGGTTTAGGAGTGTATTAATCTATCCTTTAAGCTCATTGACCTAATTAAGACCACTATAATTTATCCCGTTTCCACGTGTCAACTTTTCCAAGAGCGACATATTTTATACGCATCATTATACATATGTATATGTTATAAATATATTAGAATAAAAAAAAGTTTATTCTCACAAACTCTAACAAATGAAAAAGATATAAAAATTAATATAGTATTTAAAATTATTATTTTAATAAATTAACTTTAATTTTAATAAATCGACGCGTTTGGTATAGGGCTAGGGCTAGGGCTAGGGCTAGGGCTAGTTATAAATATTGACTAAAAAGATTATTCGCACTCAATTCTTCCTTTCAATCAACGAATTCCTATTCATATTCCTAATAAGCAGTTACCTCTTTACTTGATCAAATTATTTCATAAATAATTTTATTTCATCTTTATTTAGAGAATATTGTTAATTTCCTATTTATATGAAAAATATTGTTTCCAATTTATGTGGAGAATATAATTTTGTTTCCCCCATTTAAATATTGTACGTGTTCTATTAATATGTTGCATATGTAGCATTTGTAGTGGGGTGTGTTTAGTAATAAAAATTGATTTTTAAATTTTAGTGGGGTGTGTATAACATTTGTAGTTTGTATAATATTTTATGAGGTGTTAGTAGTCTCCCCAAAATATTATTTGAAAATAAGATTCACATAAATAACATGCGATCATTCATAATGCAACACCCTTTGGTTTTGCTTGTGAAATTTATTTTGTTTCATATTTTTTTAAGGGGTAACACTTGCGTACACTCGTATGCACCGTACCCCCTAATTTTAATTTTAATTTTTTATTTATATTTTACTTGTAACTGCTAATTTAATGAGTTTACCCCCAAATTATATTTTTACTACAGTTATCTGCACTCGCTCATTTTATGAGTTCACCCCAAATCATTTTTTACTACAGTTGTCTGCACCCGCTCATTTTATGAGTTTACCCCCAAATCATTTTTTACAACGGTTATCTACACTCGCTCATTTTATGAGTTCACCCCTGTAGATGTTGTTAACTCTTAAATGCTTTAACATTATCAACAACATCTTAATTTGACCTTCCTTGATTTATTCTAAGTCTTTTCTGCAATGTTACATTAAATGTTGTACTAAATGCTCTCACATTCAGGAACGATTCTAGAAGCTTCTACAATAGTCTGGAACCTGGAAGATTCCAGAAGGTTGGAGAACGTGCTAGAAGACTTTGGAGCATTGTAGAACGACCTGGAAGATGGCAGAATGTTCTAGAAAGATCATGGAGGTTGAGGTCCTAAAAAATAGGATCTCATAATGGAAGGATCTAGAAGCTGTGTATTTCTCTATAAATACCGCCAGAGCCTCTCATTTCAAAGTATGCACTACTCGAGTAACACCTCCTTGAGCGTTCAACCCTAGTTAGGAGTTATGGCCAGTAGTTGTATCATTTAACGTACGCCGAGGGATACCGCCTTCCAGTGTACTTAGTTCTAGTCTTGTATCGAGTGAGAGTGAATCATAGATCGGATTAGTTCTTTAGACAGTGTTTTACACTTAAGTCTGTTTGCGGATTCAGGCACCTGCCTCGATTGTAGTTTCTGTTTGTGGAATGTTGAAGTAATTGCTGAGACATTTCACACGACAATTTTTGTATAACTTAGGAACTAAGTTACTTTTCGCCGTAAGGCTTAGCATAGATTTTGTTATTAATAAAATCTATGTTAAAAATTATTCCATTGTGTTCGTATTGTGTTTTAGTGTTTTAGACTTCCGCTGTGTACTGTGTTTACTTATTCACATTCTGTTAGAGTTAATGCTACACTAATTGTCACAACATTCAGTGTAACATTGTTCTGTTTTTTTACTTAAACACTAGATACCATCCCCACGCACACTTTCAGTTGGTATCAGAGCCGATACCTGACGACACTAGGTTTAGATCCTTGCTTAAAGTGTGTTTTAGTTTATGTTAGCAATGGAAACACATCACATATCCACTACACTTAGGCACCCGAACATATTATCCATATTTTAAGCCTAAGATGTGCATGTATATCAAGTCGATTGATGAACGTGCTTGGAGGACTGTACTTACAGGTTATGATGTACCAAAGATCCAAATCAACACATCAACACCCCACCAGAAAGAAGAAAAAGTCAATTTCAACCAAGGTTATCAAAAAGGTGAAGGTAAACCAAGGTATGATCTTTAATGTAGAAAATCAGTTCAATGCATGTTCTGAATATGGTCTTTATGAAAATTAATGTGCCAATACTAGACTTATGCAAAAACTGAATTTTAGTACTACCTTAAATGATGAATCAGATGATTAATTTGATGAATCAAAAGATGTTGAATTTACTTTTCATACCAAGATTGATTATGATGATTCTTTAGATGATAATTTGGATGATACAGATTCTGATGTTGCACCTAATGTCATAACATTTATGGTAACATCAAAACAGAGTCACCCAGATTTGAATTGTTTTAATGGGTTTGTTGATGATGCAGGCATAAGGATTGATGATCATAAGTACCAAAAGTTTTTGGATGATTGTAACTCTTAGAAACTCACTATTAATTCCTTGAACAAAGAGAATGAGAATCTGAAAGGAACAATTACTGAGCTAGAAGTCATGCATTCCAGAAGAGATTTTTGAAATTGGTAAACTGAAGGAGAAATTGATCACCTCTACTTTAAGTTTCATAAAATTTTCTATGAGTGCTTCTGATATATGTTATAGCTATTGGTAAATCTGATAATTGTGGTATACGTTATGATAGTGAAACTGCTTCTATTTCTAAGAATTTTGAAAATGCTGTGAAGTTTGTGAAGGCAAATGTTAAAACATATGTTGTAACATCTGCACAAACAGATTTTCACAAAGTCAAAAACATTGAAAAGAAGTTTGTATGTCATTATTTTTCGATAATTGATCATATTTGTCCGTACTGCATGTAAATGTTTGATGATCTGAGATATGAGAAAATGTTAACTAAAATGATGTCACATCCTATGAAACATTTTCTGAAATCTGCATGAAAATCTGATGTTACTTGTAATGCTGTTCACACTTCCTTGAAAGCATGTTTACTTGGTCAATGGTATTTTTGATAGTTGTTGTTCTAGACATATGACAGTACAAATTGACTACTTATCTGATTATGTGACCTTGAATGATGGTAATGTTACATATGGTGGTTGTTCTAAAGGACAGATTATAGGAAAAGGAACTTTGAATGTTGAAAGTTTTCCTAAGCTTAAATATGTTTTGCATGTTGATGGCTTGCTTGCTAATTTGATTAGTATTAGTCAACTTTGTGATGATAATTTGCATGTAAAATTTGACAAAGAATCATGTGTATGTTCTTAATAAAGATGAAAATTGTCTAGGGCAGTAGATAATTGTTATCTTATTGGAACAAATGTGTGTAATTTGTCAAAGAATGATGAAAATATCTTATTGCATCAAAAAATTGGGACATGCACATTATAGATCAGTGAAGAGACTAATCAAAGTCGATGCAGTGAAAAGGATTACCAAAACAGAAGTTTCAGAGTACTACTGTATGTGGACCATGCCAGAAAGGTAAGCAGGTAAGAGTGTTGCATAAAATGCTGTCACATTGTTCTACACATCAATGTTTCGAATTGTTTTGCACATGGATTTTATTGGTCCTATGAAAATTGAAAGCATTGGAGGCAAAAGATATTCACTTGTTGTGGTAGATGATTTTTCTAGATTTACCTGAATTGAGTTTTTAAGAGATATATCTGAAACATTAATTTGCTGCATTTAAAATTCTTTACAAAAGGTTCAAAAATGTGTTTAACTTGATAGTTGGCCATATTAGAACTGATCATGCATGGAAGGGAATTTGAAAACAGCATGTTTAATGATTTTTGTGATTAGAAAGGTATCTTGCAAGAATATTCATCTCCTAAAACTCCACAACGGAATGTCTTTGCTGAAAGAAAGAATATAACTCTACAAGAAATGACAAGAGTCATGCTCACTTCTAAAAGTCTTGCTAAGAGATTTTGGGTTGTAGCATTGAATACATCATGTCATATTATTAATTGAGTTTATATTCGATCTGGTTCTATTCAAACACCTTATGAGATTTTGAACATTATAAAACCAAATGTGAAGTATTTTCATATATCTGGTTGTATGTGTTAAATTCTGAATGATATGGATCAACTTCATAAGTTTGATTCTAAAAGTGTAAGGTTTCTTTTTAGGCTATTCTAGAAATAGTAAAGCTTATAGAGTTTATAACCTTAGGACTAACACTGTTCAAGAATCTGTTAATGTTGTGTTTGATGATGATTAAGGTCTTACAGATGACAAAGATGAAGAAGATGTATCACAAGTGACTGACAATTCTGAGAATACACTGAAGTCTGATAATGCTGCACCAAATGCTAACACATCTGGAGCAACATCTACAGAACAGACAGTTGTAATTCCACAGAATGATCAGTATGTTCCCAAAACGAATCCTTCTTCAAGAATGGGGAAAAGTCATTCTTCTGACCAGATCATAGGCGATGCTACAGTTGGAGTGCAAACAAGAGGAAGAATAAGATCGAATAAGGTAGATGTGGTAAGAACAATATGCATGTCTTCTATTTGCAATGTTGTGAATGCTGAGTGTTACTATTCTGAAATTGAACCTAAAAATGTAAATGAAGCATTAACTGATGAATATTGGATAAATGCTATGCATGAGGAACTTAATCAGTTTGAAAGATTTGAAGTATGGACACTTGTTTCAAGACCTAGTCATACTAATGTCATTGGAACAAAGTTGATGTATAAGAATAAAACTGATGAGTTTGATAACATTTTTTTAGGATTGAGACTAGATTAGTTGCACAAGGTTACACCCAAGTTGAGGTTATTGATTTTGATGAAACTCTTGCACATGATGCTAGGATAGAATCTATTAGATTATTGCTAGCAATTGCATGTTTTATTGACATTAAAACTTTATCAAATGGATGTATAAGCTGCATTTCTAAATTGCATTTTGAATGAAGAAGCATATGTTGAACAACTTAAAGGATTTGAAGATCCACAATACCCTGATTGTTTTGTTAGAGGAGAAACTGATATAACTTTGTTCATTAAGCACACTGGAGAAGATTTACTTATTGCTCAAATATATGTTGATGACATTGTGTTTGGTTTAACTTGTGATAAAATGTTAACCAATTTGTTAAAGCAATGACTGCAACATTTGAGATGAGTATGGTTGGAGACTTGAATTGCTTTTTAGGTCTTCAAATCAAGCAATGTAAGGATGGTATATTCTTCTATCAAGGTAAGTATGCTAAGAACTTGGTTAAAATGTTTGGTTTTGAAAGTTAAAAAGTAATGAAAACTTCTATGAGATCTATTTTGATTCTTTGCAAAGACGGTGCTGGAAAAGATTTTGATCCAACATAATATAGATCCATGATAGGAAGTTTACTTTATCTAACCTCTAATAGACCAGATATTATGTACAATGTTAGTGTTTTTGTTTGTGTTAGGTACCAAACTAATCCAAAGGAATCTCACCTGAATGTTTTGAAGAGAATTATCAAGTTTGATACAGGTACAAGTGAACTTGGGATATGGTACACTAAGGACACCAACAACACTTTGATTGGATACAGTGATGCGGATTGAGCATGAGATATGGACGACAAAAAGAGTAAGAGTAGAGGATGTTTCTACATGGGAAACAATCTTGTGGTTAAGCAAGATGTTTCATGCCTATGAAATTGAAATTGATATCCTTACAATTTTCTGTGATAATATGAGTGCATAAACATTTCTAAAAATTCAGTACAGCACTCACTCACTAAACACATTTGCATTAGACATTATTTTATGAGAGATTTAGTGGAGAAGAACATGGTGAAGTTGGAATACGTACCTTTTGAAAATCATATTGTTGATATATTTACTAAGGTCTTGACCTTGAGACATTCTCATCTTTGAGGAAATCTCTTGGTATGTGTGGTATCTGAATAATTCTGGATGGATGGTGTCATAAATGTCGTAGCATTTAGGACAACATCATAAGGTTGTACATCTGTTATAGATTTAATTTATTTCCTATTTTCGTTGAATAATTCCTTTGTAAAATATTCTTGAATCTAAAATTTGTTGTGCAAAAATAAACATGTCTTACACCTCTCAAATGCATAAAAAATAGAATGTTATTAGCATACTAAAAGATGTACCAAATCACTGAGTAACTATGGAGCACGGAGTTCGCTACTACGATGCCTTCTTTTCAAAAGGTGATATTTGGTAAAAACATCAAGAGGTTTGTAATCCATTAAGTAAGTATGGGGCACGGAGTTCGCTACTACGATGTACTCTACAGGAACAATGGATCAATACAAATTAGATGCTATAACACAAAAAGAAAAAATATGGTGCAACACAAATGAAGTAAATTCATGTAAAAACCGTGTTGAGGTGTATGTAACAGTTTTGAGCACAACATTAGATGATTCGATTATATTTTTATAAGTAGTAATTATTTGATTATTTGTGGAAATTTATTTTATTTATTTCTGATTATACTAACCTACATCCTTGTTTTATTTCAGATTATACACATTTAAATGTTAAATATTCTAGAATGTTCTTAATTTAATTAATTATTTAATTATGATTTTACCCACTACTTGACCATGATCTATTTTTGTGGCTAAGTTTATGGAGTATTATCGCATTTCATCTAGAAACTTCCTTAGTTGGTTTTTATTTTTTACACGTATTACTTCCAACTATGCATTCTCTTCTATATACTTCTCATAACATGATATACTAAGCATTGCATTTTTTCGAGTGATTTGAGTATTGCATTTTAAGATTTGCTAAAGCCTTGTTTGTCTCGGTTATTATGATTATCTTTTCGATTTCTTGGTGCTTAAATGACAGGAAACTACCTCACCACATTCAAACTCCCACGAAACTGTCATCTCCATCTCTCTCCAATCTTAATAGTTTCGCTTTCATGGCCGCTTACACCAAAAACTCACCAGCTGCTACAAGAAAAGCTTAAACACTTACCCAAACAACTCCAGTTACACCCATTCCTACAACTGTTCACATTCCACTCGATTCGACCCTTAACGAGCTGAACAAAGTTGTTGAGATTATGTCTCAATCGAATGTGAATTTTGAGAATCTTACATTCTTACTGTGGAAATATGTCCATTGACATTTCTCATTACTGAAAACCGAAAAACTCACCACTACACTTGATTCGTTCACCTCATAAAAGCCCCAATTTCCAAGTCCTAATACTGAAACAGAGGCAAACGCCTCGATAGCTTCCTCTCTGGGGGAGAGTGAAAAGGAAATTGATGATTTTCCTGTTGCTGAACAGAACGAGTCTGCAAATGCTGAGACATCCGATTCTGAGGACGCTCAAATGAAGGAGGCCGACGCGAATGCTAACTCAGGTGAAACTAACTTTTCTCTTTTTAATATTGATGAATCTGAATAGATTGCATTTAGGATGATCGTTAAGAAAGAAAAGAGAAAAGATTAGCCCATGTTCAACGAAGGAGATCTGGCTTTGTGTTCACAAGAGTTATTACTATAACTCACTGAGGAGACAGAAGAAAGAAAGTAGTGTTGATGATGAACCGATTTATGGTGTTTTTCTTAATCGGAGGAAGAAAATGTGGTTACTGAGAAACGAGTCAAAAGGAAGTATGATCCAAAGGGAAAGATGGTTGTTGTTGAACGAGACTTGCCCAAAGTAATTGAAAATTCTGATCCAGAGGATAATCCCACTGTGAGTGAGATTAAGAAGTTTCTGAGGAAGAATACTGCATTAAATGCTTAAGCAAGTGCCGCAACACCAGACCCTGATGACAGTAGAAGTGATGATTCTAAGAAGAGCAGTAGTAAGGACTCTGAATCAGTTAAGGAGATAAATTCTGAAGGAGGTAATTCTGATCCTAATAATAATTCTTAGATTGATAGGTTAGTTGCTGAAATCACTAAGCTATCTTGACGAAAATTGTTAATGGAAAGAAGAATTAACATTGTTGATTTTGAGAGTAAAAAGTTGATACAATTTTTTTATTAAAAGGAAGTTGTTGATAACTGTAACTTTGAGTGATACTTTTGTGTTTGATTGTGTATATGTACTTTATGCTTGACTTAGGAAGAGTACGGGTAGACGTAGCTTTAAATGATATAGGAATGTACAATTTAGGGGGAGATTAGTTTCACTTACTCTGAAATTGATTAATGATCTCTTAGAGATAGAGTATGTGATTGATGAAGATGAACTTGATTTGAACTTGGTTGCTACTTCTATAACTGGTGGTAGATTAACTAGGTGAAATTTTTTATGTTTGCTAAAGATCTCACATCTCTATACTCTGTACTCCATAAATTAATTGTCTACAATTGGATACCCTCTACAAATTCCACTAAGGTGACTAAGGATCAAGCTACATTGTTGTATAAGATGATTTTTGTGTTGAAGAATTTCAATCTGGATTTAACTATTTTCACCATATGCAGCTTATAGTGATATTTATTATAAAGGGAATTTACCTTACCATTGTTGATATGTTCATACCTCAAGAGGCATGAATTTTTAAACCTAAGGAAACTGAGGTTATTTGAGGCAAGGTACCCTTAATGACTATCTCACCTGATCTGTTACTTGGTGAAAGGATTGTTGATTTGCTCGTATAAAATTCAGATGGTTCTGATCACAGAGATGCTCTTATTCCAGCTCGACCAGCTCCAGCAAGACCTGAACAGAGGAATGTTACACCAAATGTGAAACGCATTGATGGTCACATTGGTCAAACTTTTTCTGTTTCCAGATCTTTTATTACACTTCAACTAAAACGTTTACAGGACTCTATTGATGGCCTTCAGTTCCTTAAAGTCCGTGGTTAGAGACGCTTTCTACTACCACAGGGGGAGAAACACCATCAACTTCTGGGGTTCGAAGTGAAGAGCTCCATGGAGATGTACCAGAAGCTGATTGTGTACCTGATGCTATTCATGAAGAGACTGCTGAACCAGATGTTGTAGTTCACTTTGCTACAATGAGCACTGTTGTTGAAGAGGAGGAGGATTAATTTGTTGATGCTGATAAACGTATGGATGTTCTTTATGACATCTAAACAGGTTATGGTAACAACTGAACAGGTTGATACAAGACAGGGGGAGGGCTGAACATTATAAGTGATTATGTGCAGGAACATGATGCTGCAGCTGTTGATACAGCAATATATGTCACTTGTTTAGTTTCTTAAGTATTTGTGCCTTTTATACTTCCCTTGATCTTATGCATTATTGTTACTGTGTTTAAGTTGATTTACAGATTTTGTTTTTACTTTCTAGTTGATAGGTTGTTCTGTTATTCAACTTGCTTAATTTGTTTGCATTTATGATAATAGATTACTGCTTTTATGCTTAAATTGTTTTCTTACTTATCATTATTTGCTTACTGCATGTTGTATAAGTTAGTTGTTTATTGTATTTGTTTTTTCCCTAACCTTGCTCTATTTTCAGTTTGCTTAAACTGTTTGCCTTAAGAATTATTCTTATTTGCTTACTGCATCAAGTTTGCTTAAATTGTTTGCCTTAAAGAATTATTCTTATTTGCTTACTGCTTGCTGACTTTAGGTCTTTGTTATTTGTTTTGTCTTTCTAACTTGCCTTATTATTCAATCTGCTTAAATTGTTTGCTTTGAGGATAATATAGAAGTACACCTCTCTTTAATTATCATGTGCTTACTGCTTAGTGCTTAAATTGTTTGCCTTGATGATAATATAATTCAGAAGTACACTTCTCTTTAATTCTCATTTGCTTACTGCTTATTGTTTAAGTCTTTGTTAGATATTGTTTTTCACATTTTTTGCTCTGTTTTTATTCTTTGATCTATTTGTTTTTTCTTTTCTTCATTATTGCTCTGTTTGATTATTGAGTCTTACATAAGTCTTAGGTTGATCTAGTACATATTCATATATGATGCCCTGATTTAATCTTTGATTTTTGTAAAAGTTATATGTTTTTGTAAACAAGTGTACTGTTTATACTTGTTTTGTTTTTGAATAAGATTATTTTGATCTTATGGCACGGATCTTAGTAAAATTATACTTGATCTTCTTTTGATTTGATCCAACGGTTACAACAGGTATTGTCTTGACTAGTATTTAGCTTTGATGTTCAACATACCTAAATACATAATACTGAGTATGTATAGAAATATATGTGCATCAGGTGTGTTGTAGTCGAAAGGTCAAATTGGGGGAGATTGTAGATGTTGTTAACTCTTAAATGCTTTAACATTATCAACAACATCTTAATTTGACCTTCCTTGATTTATTCTAAGTCTTTTCTGCAATGTTACATTAAATGTTGTACTAAATGCTCTCACATTCAGGAACGATTCTAGAAGCTTCTACAATAGTCTGGAACCTGGAAGATTCCAGAAGGTTGGAGAACGTGCTAGAAGACTTTGGAGCATTGTAGAACGACCTGGAAGATGGCAGAATGTTCTAGAAAGATCATGGAGGTTGAGGTCCTAAAAAATAGGATCTCATAATGGAAGGATCTAGAAGCTGTGTATTTCTCTATAAATACCGCCAGAGCCTCTCATTTCAAAGTATGCACTACTCGAGTAACACCTCCTTGAGCGTTCAACCCTAGTTAGGAGTTATGGCCAGTAGTTGTATCATTTAACGTATGCCGAGGGATACCGCCTTCCAGTGTACTTAGTTCTAGTCTTGTATCGAGTGAGAGTGAATCATAGATCGGATTAGTTCTTTAGACAGTGTTTTACACTTAAGTCTGTTTGCGGATTCAGGCACCTGCCTCGATTGTAGTTTCTGTTTGTGGAATGTTGAAGTAATTGCTGAGACATTTCACACGACAATTTTTGTATAACTTAGGAACTAAGTTACTTTTCGCCGTAAGGCTTAGCATAGGTTTTGTTATTAATAAAATCTATGTTAAAAATTATTCCATTGTGTTCGTATTGTGTTTTAGTGTTTTAGACTTCCGCTGTGTACTGTGTTTACTTATTCACATTCTGTTAGAGTTAATGCTACACTAATTGTCACAACATTCAGTGTAACATTGTTCTGTTTTTTTACTTAAACACTAGATACCATCCCCACGCACACTTTCAACCCCCAAATTATTTTTTTACTACAGTTATTTGCACCCGCTCATTTTATGAGTTCACCCCAAATCATATTTATACTACAGTTATCTACACCTGTTCATTTTATGAGTTCACCTCCAAATCATTTCCTTTTTACAACGGTTATCTACACTTGCTCATTTTATGAGTTCACCCCCAAATTAATTGTTTACCACAATTATCTGCACCCGCTCATTTTATTAGTTCACCCCAAATATTTTTTTAAAAATAATTACATTTAAAATATTATATTATCTTTTTATTAATTTACACAAAAAATAATAATAAAATCAACCCTAATTTATACATTTACAATCTTGTAGTCGAGTTATTGCCGAGTTACCGTCGATTCACCACTAAATCACCCATATTTTTAGAAAAAAAATCGTAAAAACATAATTAAAAAAAACTATCGAAATTAGGCACAGATCTCGATTTTTTTTTCTTCTCATTTTTCAGTTTTTATTCCACACTTTTTATTTCTTCTTTTTTTTTACCTGTTTTTTTTCATTAGTATTTTTTTTTTTTAATACAAAATAATATTATATGTATTATTTTATTATAGTCAGTAATACAATAAGTAATAACCAGTAATACCATAAACAACAGTAATCAGTAATATCGTTAACAATAATTAGTAATATCTTTACAATAACAAATAATTACACACATCTAATTACAGTAAAATTTTATGCAATAACAAATAATTCCACACATCTAATTATATTCAATAATACAAAAAACAATCATCAAATACCATGAACATTGATCAGTAATATCTTACACAATAACAAATAATTCCACAAATCTAATTATATTCATTAATACAAAACATAATTATCAGTAATATCATAAACAATAATATGTAATACCATAAACAATAATAATAATCAGTAATGCCTTAAGCAATAATAAATAATTCCACATAATCAGTAATACCACAAACAATAACCAATAATATCGTAATCAATAATCAATTAATATTAATTCAATAGTCAATTAATAGTAATACCACAATCAATAACTAGTAATACCAGTACCACTAACAATAATACCACTAACAATAATACCTATAATATTATTTTGTATTAAAATTAAAACAATACACATGAAAAAAATGGAAAAGAAAGGCATAAAAAAAAAAGTAAAAGAAAAAAAAATGAATAAATAAAAAAATTGAAAAATAAACGCAAAATGGGAAGAAATAAAGGAAAAGAGAAGGAGGAAGAAAAATTAAAAATAAAAAAAATCGAGATTTGTGGCTAATTTCGATAGTTTTTTATTAATTATATTTTTAGGATTTTTTTTTTAAATATGGGTGAGTTGGTGGTGAATCGACGGTAACTCGGCTGCATATTGTAAATATATAAATTAGAGTTTATTTTATTATATTTTGTGTAAATTAATAAAATGATAATATAGTTTTTTAAATGTGATTATTTTTTAAAAAATATTTTGGGGTGAACTCATAAAATGAGCGGGTGCAGATAATCGTGGCAAAACAATAATTTGGGGGTGAACTTATAAAATAAACGGGTGTAGATAACCGTGGTAAAAAATGATTTGGGGGTGAACTCATAAAATGAGCAAGTGCAGATAATCGTAATAAAAAAGGATTTGGGGGTGAACTCATTAAATGAGCGAGTGCAAATAATAATAGTAAAAAATAATTTTGGGGTGAACTCATTAAATGAACGGGTGCGGATAAAATTAAAATTAATTGATGGATTAAAAATTAAAATTAAAATTGAAGTATTTAGCTTTTTTTTAGTTATTTTTTAAAATTATTTTACTCTTTATTTATGTAAGGATTACTTAGTCATTTTATATACATCTATTTTCGTATTTAAAATTATGAGTGTGTATAAAATATTTTAAGGTTTTATTAGCTCTATTTTTTTTTTTTAATATAAAGTGATGTGGCATGATGATGTAGTTTTTTTTAATATACGTGGCACCTAGTTTGCAAATTCTAATTCCTTCACAACATAAAAGATTAAAATTGATGTAAAAAAAGATTAAAATTGAAAGGTAAATGACGTATTTTGTAAAGTTGAAACTTAAAAGATTTATTTTTGATTGTATCAAACTTATAGGACTAAAAATAAAATTTTCCCCCAGTCTGATGAAATTAGAATTGGAAATTGAACATAATTTATTTTATTGCACTTTAAACGATAAAATTGTTTCATCTGTTTGATGAAATTAGAATTGGAAATTGAAAATTGAAAAAAATTTGTTTTATTGCACTTTAAACGATAAAATAGAATTTGTTTTATTGAACTTAAACGATAAAATTGTTTCATCTGCATGTGTCTGATGAAATTAGAATTGGAAATTGAATTTTTTTTGTTTTATTGCACTTTAAACGATAAAATTGTTTCATCTGCATGTGATATCAGTTTGATGAAATTAGAATTGGAAATTGAGAAGAATTTGTTTTATTGCACTTTAAACGATAAAATTGTTTCATATACATGTGCTAACAGTCTGATGAAATTAGAATTGGAAATTGAAGAAAATTTGTTTTATTGCACTTTAAACGATAAAATTGTTTCATCTGCATGTGTCTGATTAAATTAGAATTGAAAATTGAAAAGAATTTGTTTTATTGCACTTTAAACGATAAAATTGTTTCATTTGCATGTGATATCAGTTTGATGAAATTAGAATTTGAAATTGAAAAGAATTTGTTTTATTGCATTTTAAACGATAAAATTGTTTCATATGCATGTGATATCAGTCTGATGAAATTAGAATTGGAAATTGAAAAGAATTTGTTTTATTGCACTTTAAACGATAAAATTGTTTCATCTACATGTGATATCAGTTTGATGAAATTAGAATTGGAAATTGAAAAGAATTTGTTTTATTGCACTTTAAACGATAGAATTGTTTTATATGCATGTGATATCAGTCTGATGAAATTAGAATTGAAAATTGAAAAGAATTTGTTTTATTGCACTTTAAACGATAAAATATAATTTGTTTTATTGCACTTTAAACGATAAAATTGTTTCATCTGCATGTGTCTGATGAAATTAGAATTGGAAATTGAAAAGAATTTGTTTTATTGCACTTTAAACGATAAATTGTTTCATTTGCATGTGATATTAGTTTGATGGAATTAGAATTGGAAATTGAAAAGAATTTGTTTTATTGCACTTTAAACGATAAAATTGTTTCATCTGCATGTGATATCAGTTTGATGAAATTAGAATTGGAAATTGAAAAAAAATTGTTTTATTGCACTTTAAACGATAAAATAGAGTTTGTTTTATTGCACTTTAAACGATAAAATTGTTTCATCTGAATGTGTGTGATGAAATTAGAATTGGAAATTGAAAAGAATTTGTTTTATTACACTTTAAACGATAAAATAGAATTTTGTTTTATTGCACTTAAACGATAAAATTGTTTCATCTGCATGTGTCTGATGAAATTAGAATTGGAAATTGAAAAGAAT
Source organism: Galeopsis tetrahit (assembly GCA_963675135.1). Taxonomy (NCBI): domain Eukaryota; kingdom Viridiplantae; phylum Streptophyta; class Magnoliopsida; order Lamiales; family Lamiaceae; genus Galeopsis; species Galeopsis tetrahit. The sequence continues at coordinate 10,743,621 of OY776131.1, forward strand.
TTGTTTTATTGCACTTTAAACGATAAAATTGTTTCATCTGCATGTGATATCAGTTTGATGAAATTAAAATTGAAAATTGAAAAGAATTTGTTTTATTGCACTTTAAACGATAAAATTGTTTCATATACATGTGATAACAGTTTGATAAAATTAGAATTGGAAATTGAAAAAAATTTGTTTTATTGCACTTTAAACGATAAAATAGAATTTGTTTTATTGTACTTTAAACGATAGAATTGTTTCATGTGCATGTGTCTATGAAATTAGAATTGGAAATTGAAAAAAAATTGTTTTATTGCACTTTAAACGATAAAATTGTTTAATTTGCATGTGATATCAGTTTGATAAAATTAGAATTGGAAATTGAAAAGAATTTGTTTTATTGCACTTTAAACGATAAAATTGTTTTATATGCATGTGATATCAGTATGATGAAATTAGAATTGGAAATTGAAAATAATTTGTTTTATTGCACTTTAAACGATAAAATATAATTTATTTTATTCCATTTTAAACGATAAAATTGTTTTATCTGCATGTGATATCAGTTTGATGAAATTATAATTGAAAATTGAAACAATTTTGTTTTATTGTACTTTAAACGATAGAATTGTTTCATATGCATGTGATATCAGTATGATGAAATTAGAATTGGAAATTGAAAAGAATTTGTTTTATTGCACTTTAAACGATAAAATAGAATTTGTTTTATTGCACTTTAAACGATAAAATTGTTTCATCTGCATGTGATATCAGTTTGATGAAATTAGAATTGGAAATTGAAAAGAATTTGTTTTATCGCACTTTAAGCGATAAAATTGTTTCATCTGCATGTGATATCAGTCTGATGAAATTAGAATTGGAAATTGAAAATAATTTGTTTTATTGCACTTTAAACGATAAAATTGTTTCATCTGCATGTGTCTGATGAAATTAGAATTGGAAATTGAAAATAATTTGTTTTATTGCAATTTAAACGATAAAATTGTTTCATATGCATGTGATATCAGTTTGATGAAATTAGAATTGGAAATTGAAAAGAATTTGTTTTATTGCATTTTAAATGATAAAATTGTTTCATATGCATGTGATATAAGTCTGATGAAATTATAATTGGAAATTGAAAAGAATTTGTTTTATTGCATTTTAAACGATAAAATATAATTTTTTTTATTGCACTTTAAACGATAAAATATAATTTTTTTTATTGCACTTTAAACGATAAAATTGTTTCATCTTCATGTGTCATGAAATTAGAATTGAAAATTGAAAATAATTTATTTTATTGCACTTTAAACGATAAAATTGGAATAACCTGTAAAATCGCTTTGATCAATACCTCCTTACCTCCATCCAAGAATTCTTTGGTTGCTCTCATAGCCATCCTCACTTCTTGAATAAGATTACTGTTCCCCATGTGTTGAAAAAAAGACGACAGGCCCTGAGCACAAAGCACGAACAAGAAATGGGACAAAGGGTCTCCTTGCCTGAGCCCTCTCGAAGGTTTGACATGGCCAAAGATCTTACTATTGAGCTTGAACTCATAAAAAATAGACTTCACACATTTTAAAATAAGATTTATCCATCTCTCTCCAAAACACATCTTAAGCATAATGTTTTCTAAGAAATACCATTCCACTATATCATACGCATTTAACATATCTAGCTTTAGTGTGGCGTAACCCCCACATCTACGATTCTAGCGAATCCAATGCATGCACTCAAAACCAATTAAAACATTGTCTGATATTAGATGGCTCGGTGTAAAGGCACCTTGATGATAATCCACCACCTCATTAAGAATGAGTTTTAGTCTATTTACAATAGCCCTAGCCAAAATTCTATAACATACATTCGAGAGACTAATTGGTCTAAAATCCTTAAGCGTTTTGGGGTTACTAACCCTCGGGCTTCGGCACAAGAGAAATCCAAGTTTTGTTCCACACCTCCACTGGGCTAGTTGTATTGGCCAGTTCACAAACTGTCCGAGTAATAAAATTCCTTTATTCAAATGGAGTCTAAAATTAGAGTTGTCAAAATAGATTGAGCCCGTTGGGCCAGCTTGCTCCGCCATAAAAAAAATAATGGGGTGGGCTCAGCTTTTATCAACCTGCTAAGAGGAAGGCCTCCATGGAACGCCCCGCGGCCCTGGGCCACCTTTTTTTAAATAAATAATAAAAAATAAGTAATTTTATTATTATATTTAGTTTAATATTATAGAAAAATAACAAAAGTTAATCACTTAGGGCATGTTTGTTTTGGGATGGGAAATCCGGATTTGGGATTTCGAAACTCCACCCCCGTTACACTTTGGGATTTTGATTTAGGATTTCAAAATCCCACCCTATAAATACCTATAAACCCTATGAAAGTCAACCCTATAAATACCTACAAACCACCTATAAAACCTATAATCCTATACTATAAAGTTAAATCTTACCCTACATAAATCCCAAAACAAACACAAAACACAAAAAGCATTAGGATTTTGAAATCCACTAGATTTTGAAATCCGGATTTCAAAATCCTCAAAATCCCAAAACAAACATGCCCTTTGAGACTTATTTTAACAACTCATAATCTAGCTGTTGCATCGCAATTCACAACCAAAATTTAGAAGTAAAAAACAGTTAAGCACAACAAGCCTCTATCTCACATCACAAACCCGCGTTGCTCGCGTCATTTGTTTCAATTTCAACGTCGAACATTGACCTTCTAGTTATAGTTTCATGGGATTAAAATTTTTGTAGTCCTTTAAGTCGGATTAGTTTTGAATTTAGTCCTGATGGAATACACATTTTTTATTTTGGTCCCATAAGTTGACCCAAAATTTGAATTCAATCCAATTACTTATCATTACAGGTAATGAACCGGTTAAATCATTAGCTCGTGTGCAATTCAAATCAACCGTGAATTTGCTCATGTGCAGAAAAATGTAGAAAAAAATGGATTTGACCAGTTCATTTACCTGCAATGACAGGTAATTGAACTGAATTCAAAATTTGGGTCAACTTATGAGGCCAAAATCAAAATATGTATTCCATTAGCACCAAATTCAAAATTAGTCTAACTTAAAGGACTGCAAAAACTTTAATCCCTAGTTTCATTGTTAAATTTTAAATTAGGATAATAGTTTTAATAACGAGCATAGGAGATAAATATTAAGAAACTTTAAAATTTTAAAATGAAGACGATGAACTTAATAAACCATTTTTTCTTTAAAAAAAGTTCAGGTTGGCCCGTCGAAACCCGCGGCCCACCACTTTGTGGGTTGAGTTGAGGTTTTGGCAACCATCTTAGCAAATGGGTTTGCTCCGTCCCTCTAGCATGTCTCAACTGCTCTACCCAACATTAAGTAAGAGCTTATGAGAATGAATGGAATTTGTGGGATAAGAGATTTGGTGAAAGGAGGAAGATGTAAATGAATGTGGCTTTGCCACATAAACTACCAATATGTTGGACATTAAATAAGACCATCCTCATTGGTGACTCTGGCCAAAATGGCACAGCAAAATGCCAAAACTTTTAATAATAAAATAATGTCAAACGTCGTGACATTGGTTGGATAGCCAACCCAAGGTCACAAATATAATATGATAGATTTATATGCCAAGTGTCACAATTGTATTGGTTGTTTGTAATTTTTTGTGTGATATAATTAGATTTGTAGATATTGAAGATAATATGTATTAATATATATATATATATATATATATATATATATATATATATATATATATCAAAATTCGTAAAAAAAATTTCTCTATAAATAGAGTCCAATATCAAGCTATTTTGAAACACAAACTAAAATTATCTCTTTTATCATCTAATATTTCTAGCTATTATGGATCCAAATTATCCCAATTTTTTTTCAAACTCTCAAAATTTTTCAAACTCTCAAGATTATCCAAATTTTCCAAACTCTCAAGATTATCCAAATTTTGGATCTTATTTTAATCATTCTCTTTCAAATTTTGAGGAATTTTCAAACGCACAACACTCTCAATTTTCTCTGAATCTTAATCAAGATCCTATTTCTGAACAAGTCCAAACATCGCAAAATGTCTCCCGAAATTTGTTCCAAGAAACTCCATCGGCAAGTAAAAATAAAAAGGGGGCAAACAATGTACCTTGGTGCGTGAAAGAAGATACACTTCTAATGTCATCTTGGTGTTATGTTAGTGTAAATAGCGTGCGTGGTAAGAATCAAAAGTCTACCTCGATGTGGAAACACGTGCATGAAATGTATCATGAAACTCAACAAGAAAATCCGAAAGAGATCAATGAAAGAAATTTGGAGTCAATGAAAGGTCGTTGGAAACGACTTAGTGGAAATGCAAATAAGTGGATTGCTGCTTACAAGGAGGCATATCGTCGGAAAAGGAGCGGAATGAGCCAAACCGACATTGAGAACGAAGCTCAAGCAATTTATTCAGAGGGTGGTGGCAACAAGTTTCAAGACTTAGTTGTATTTAATGAAGTTATGTGTAAAAATCCCAAGTGGGCAATTACATTCTTACATCATAATAGAAATGAACAGGGTAATGAAGAAAGCGGTGGCAGCTCAAAGAGATCGAAAATCAGTGAAGATGGAGGAGAGTATTCCAACCCATCCAATCCAGAAACTCCAGGTAGTGGATGTTCAACTATTCCCCGTCCTATAGGCAGAGAGAAGGCAAAAAAAAAAAAGGGAAAAGGTAAGGTAATGCAAAATCCTTCTACTGATGAATTTGCTGCAGAACTTCGTGCGTTAAGACTCATTAGAGAAAAGGAAGTTGAAGTGATGAGCACACTGGAAAGAGAGAGAATGAAATTCGACAGAGAAAAAGAAGTAAGGAAGATTATGATGTTGAATCGTAATATGTTGATGACATTGATGGCGAAAAATCACTTAACCCCTGAAGATGAAGAGATGAAACGTTATCTAATGGGAGTCGTGTTTAAAAATTGAATGTAATTTATTTTCATGCAACTTCAATTTATGTTTTAAGACTTTTGATTTATGTGTTTAATTTTAGTTATTGTCTTGTAAACTCTTTTATTTGTGTGTTTGATTAATTCCAATCATCAACTTTATGAATATTATTGTATTTGTGTTTCAATTATTGTAGTTGGAGGACACTGATATTATATCACATGCATTCTAGTCATTATTGAAGAGGGAAAGTAGTCCACTTAATAGATATCATATCACATGTAATTGTCTTCATTATTGCCTTGTAAATAGAGTCGGAGGACAGGACAATGATATCATATCACATGCAATTGTCTTCATTATTGCCATGTAAATAGAGTCGGAGGACAGGACAGTGATATCATATCACATGCAATTGTCTTCATTATTGCCTTGTAAATAGAGTCGGAGGACAAGACAGTGATATCATATCACATGCAATTGTCTAGTCCACTTTATTGTATCAGATATCACATGCAATTGTCTAGTCCACTTTATTGTATCAGATATCACATGCAATTGTCCAGTCCACTTTATTGTATCAGATATCACATGCAATTGTCCAGTCCACTTTATTGTATCAGATATCACATGCAATTGTCCAGTCCACTTTATTGTATCACATATCACATGCAATTGTCTAGTCCACTTTATTGTATCAGATATCACATGCAATTGTCTAGTCCACTTTATTGTATCAGATATCACATGCAATTGTCTAGTCCACTTTATTGTATCAGATATCACATGCAATTGTCTAGTCCACTTTATTGTATGCACATTATTTTATCATATATATACAATTTGAATCCATATTAGGCCTACACAAAAATTCTTATCTTTACTCAAGTTTCTTCTCTCAAATATTTGTTTCGTCCTTGTTATTTACTCATTACATTTTACAAATGTCTTTATATGAAAATTCATCAGTAGATTCAGATTCAAGTTCTGATTCTAACGATTTTAAAGCCCTTGATGAATGGAAGAAGCGGGTTGCTACACAAAATCGCCAAGTTGATCTCATCATCGAGAATATGATCATAAGCAATCATAATTCTGTTATAGGAGATCACACTCCTAGAGCCAGAAGAAGATATTGTGAAAGAGATTGTGAGATTGGTGAAGAGCGTTTGATGAACGACTATTTTAGCGATACGCCGACGTATACTCCTAAGATCTTCCGACGAAGATTTCGTATGCGAAAATCGGTATTCCTACGTATAGTGGAGGCTGTTACTACGAATGATGAATACTTTCAACAAAAACCTAATGCCACAGGTAGAAGAGGTCTTTCATCGTTGCAGAAGTGTACTGGAGCTATGAGGGTGTTAGCGTATGGGACATCATCTAATGTCGTCGATGAATACTTGCGAATGAGTGCAACTGTGACAAGACAAGCTCTCGAACAATTCGTAGAAGGCGTAATATCTTGCTTTGGCGATGAGTATCTTAGAAGGCCTAATGAACACGATTTGGCCAGACTACTTTATGTAGGGGATCAACGTGGATTCCCGGGTATGATAGGCAGTATTGACTGCATGCATTGGGAATGGAAAAATTGTCCTAATGGATGGGCTGGGCAATATGCTGGGAGAAGTGGAAAACCAACAATCATCTTGGAAGCTGTTGCATCATATGATTTATGGATATGGCATGCTTTCTTTGGAACACCAGGTACGTGTAATGATATTAATGTACTCCACCGATCTCCAGTTTTTAGTGATATCTTGGAAGGTCGAGCACCAAATGTTAGTTACATCGTAAATGGGCACGAAAATGATAGGGCATATTATCTCACTGATGTCATATATCCTTCATGGGCTGCATTTGTCAAGTCAATTGTTTCTCCACAACTTCGAAAGCACAAGTTGTTCGCTCAACACCAAGAGGCTGCGCGAAAAGATGTAGAGCGAGCATTTGGAGTTCTACAAGCTCGTTTCACATTTCTTAGACGCCCATGTCTTATTTGGGATAAGTCTTTGATGGGAAAAATTATGATGGCTTATATTATCATGCACAACATGATAGTAGAAGATGAGCGAGACACGTACCAAAATTACTATGATCCCACCGAATTTTTTATGGATAATCCCACAAATGATGATCAACGTTTTCAATACTCTACTGAACGCATTGCAAGTTTGTCCACTTATATGACTAATAGGGAACAACTTCGCAATAGAGAAGCTCATATCGCTCTCAAGACCGACTTGATTGAGCATATATGGCAGAAATTCGACCCTCAGAATTAAATAAGTAATTTTTGTTTTCTCTATTTGTAATTTAATATTTCCTGCATCCATTTGTAGCTTGTTTATTATTGCTTTTCAATTTCGTATTTTCAAATCTTGTAATTTTAATTTTGTTATTGAGTTCATTATTTATTTTAAGTGTGTGATAAAAAAATTCATATTATAATTACAAATTTAGAATATCAAGTAATTTTTATATACCAATTTTTATATTGAGTTCATTATTTGGGTTGGGTTGGGTTGGGTTAGTGTCATTGATGAAGTATGATAAAATGAAATTTGAGTTGAATTGTAAATTGTATAGGTGGATGAGAGAGAAATTAATATAATATTGAAGGGTTGGGTTGGGGGAGTTTCATTGATGAGGATGGTCTAATACCCCTCCTGTTCTGACATAAGCCTCACTTTACTTTTTGCACGAAGAATTAAAAAAAATAATATAAAATGTGTAATGATTAGTTGGGGTAGTGAGAAATAAGAAGAAGAAAATGTAGAAAGATGTAATTAATTTTGAAAATGTAAGAAAGTGACAATGATTTTTTTTTTCATTTATGAAAATGAGAAGTTTAGATAAGTGATAAGTTTATAAGCAGACGAAAAGAGTATATACCACATAAGTACATAAAAAAACAGGTTCGATTCATTTTGTTCCACTTTTTACGTTCCAATTAGTATATCATTTTGTTCCACTTTTTAACATACCATTATTTTATAATATAACACATGTCACATGTCAATCATCTTTTTAATGAAATAAAATTTTATTTTTAAAAAAATGCCATGTTTGAGCAATTAAGATTAAGATATAAAGTAGGGTTTTGAAATGTAAAAGCCCAACTCCAAGAGCGAGCGAGCGATTCAAACAAATTCGGTTGCTGTAACCAAAAAGAAAAAAGCGCAGAGTGTGTTGTAGGGTTTCATTTCACTTCTAGAGGTTTTTCCCACCTTCTAATACCCTACCTACCTGTAGCGGACTCCGATCCATTTCAGTTTCTCACATTGTTTACTACACCGAGATCTCATCTCAAGCAATAATGGTGGGTTTTTCGCCATACGGTATACAGTCGATGCTCAAAGAAGGGCACCGGCATCTGTCTGGCCTCGATGAAGCCGTACTCAAGAACATCGACGCCTGTAAACAACTATCCACCATTACTCGCACCTCACTCGGTCCCAATGGTTAGTTAACATACTCTCTTCCCTTTTTTTTTATCTTTTGTGAAACAAATTGGTTGGCATTTCCTTCGTGGATGTTAAAATAGTGCTTTAGTTGCTGATTATTGGATTTTTTAATTGTAATTCCAATTTAGAGCGTAAGTTTATAATAATAATGTGAGGTCAAGTTACGATGAAGTTTATGCTAATGCTGGCTTTTGCTTTCCCAATTTGTGAAACTCAGTCAGGACCTGATTGAGAACATCAAGCAAAAGATATGGTTGGATCCGATATAGGTTTACTATACTTAATGTTCATATTGTAAAACATATTTCACAATTCCTACTCTGAATAAGTTGAATATTAAATCAGTAAAAAATTGTTTCTTTTCGTGTTATTGAATGAAGATAAGTCATAAGCATATCATTCCTTGTGCACTTAAGTAAAGAAACACCACACTTCCCTCTGAGGTAAAAATCGTTGCTTTTCGTGTTTCTCTATTTACGTTTCTCTTTATTGAAATTGGAGTGCTTTTGAGTATTTTTTTGTGGAAAGCATTTATTCTCAACAGATGATTGTGTACACCTCTTTCATCTATTTTCTTTAATTCACACCTCTCTTTTCTTGATAGGTATGAATAAGATGGTTATAAACCATTTGGATAAGCTCTTTGTGACAAATGATGCTGCAACAATTGTAAATGAGCTGGAGGTTCAGCATCCTGCAGCCAAACTTTTGGTTTTAGCGGGGAAAGCACAACAAGAGGAAATTGGTGATGGAGCTAATTTGACTGTTTCTTTTGCTGGGGAACTTCTCCAAAATGCTGAAGAACTCATTAGAATGGGATTGCACCCTAGTGAGATCATTGTTGGATACACAAAAGCAATTAATAAGGTTTGATATTGCCAGCCACATTTGTAATGATTGTGAACAGTATTTGTGGTTTCATTTGTTGATTGACAGAATTAATATCATGTTGATGCAGACTATTGAGGTACTGGAGGAATTGGTTGAAAAAGAATCAGACAGTATGAACGTGAGAGACAAAGATGAAGTAATCACACGAATGAGATCTTCAGTAGCCAGCAAACAATTTGGACAAGAGGATATACTATGTCCACTCATTGCGGAAGTAAGTATCACATTTTCTACTATTTGCTTGCTACTATAGATCTGTTTTGAATTTTAATATTGCTTTGGCCTTAGTGGCAATAAGCTCTTCTCTGCAGGCTTGTATATAGTTTTTTTATATCTGAAATATAATATTTCTTGATCAATTTACGTTTTCTATGTAGGCTTGCATACAAGTATGCCCCAAAAATCCAGCGAACTTCAATGTGGATAATGTACGGGTTGCAAAGCTATTGGGTGGAGGTTTACACGACTCTTCTGTAGTTAGGGGTTTGGTGTTGAAGAGTGATGCTGTTGGGACTATAAAGAGAATGGAGAAGGCCAAGGTACGGATTAAAGTCTCATATACTGGTTGCTGCATAACTACATCGTGATTGCAACCGACGTATATTTGTAGGAAATGCTGTATTTTTTTTCTTCATATTTTGTTATTTCACAGGTTGGGTATCCTGCCTTAACCCCCCACCGCCTTAAAAAATACTTTCGTGATTTATTATGATAGCTATCTTTGATGAATTATCAGTTAAGCAGACGGAAAATATAGTGGTACTTGCTTGTGGAAGTTGAAAGCTCCATCTTTCCATGCATATATCATGAGGAAAAAAACCTAAATGACAAGCAAAATAAAAAATATTTTCAATGCTATATGGAGGTGGGGTGTTGGGTCAGTGATAACTGAAAGAAAGCATTAATAAATCATGGCTTCTGAAAAAAATGCACGACTTTCATTATCTCTCTGATAGCTATTTTTGCTGAAGTATCAGTTAACCAGATGGCAAATTTAATGGATCTTCCGTGTTGAAGTCAAAAGCTCCATCTTTTTCATGCATAAAATATGAGGATAAAAACACAAATGACAACAAAATAAAAATATCATCAATTGGCACTTCCTTGTTGAAGTCAAAAGCTCCATCTTTTTCATGCATAAAATATGAGGATAAAAACACAAATGACAACAAAATAAAATATAATCAATGCTATATGGAGGGGAGGTGTTGGGTCAGTGGCTACCAGAAAGCACTAATTAATCATGACAGTTGACCTTAAACTTGATGTGCATAAACGTTTCCCTGCCTTGGTACAGTTGAAATTAAACTTGTTATGCCATCACTTTGATTAGCCTGCCAAATGATTGCTCAGTTTTGTGTTGAATGTTTGTGGCTTTGAAGGATAAATTGATCTTCATTGAGTTATTGCAATGTAATACCAGTGCGCATTATGATCCATACTGTCCTGTGCCAGGTTGCAGTTTTTGTTGGGGGTGTTGATACGACTGCAACTGAAACAAAAGGAACCGTTCTGATTCATAGTGCTGAGCAGGTATCCCTCTAGAATTTCACTCATCTATCTTTAGGGACTCTGCTATATATGCTTTTTCTCCCTCTTAAAATGCTTTTAATATCTGATATTCATTATAGTGTATTAATTGATACTCTGGAAATCTTAATATCATTAAGTAGGAAATAAATTATGTTATTTATTACTGTACTGGTTTTCTCAATTTCTCATACACCGTTAAACTTGGAACCCATATATTTGATCTGTTTGACCATATGGTTTGCATATTTTTGTGGTTATCATAATATCCTTCAGTCATCAAGACATCATCTATCTCCATCTAATTACCAAATCAAGAAATGGGGCTTTATCAGTGGAAATACACAAAAAAAGAGGGTATTTGAATGTATATGGAGATTTAACTGTTAAATGAGTTTTTTTTTTGATGCGGGATATTAAAAAAAACTGACTTTCTTATATGATAATATGACTCTGTGAAGTCTAAATTTTTTGGCATTTCCTAAGCACAGTGTTTTGGTGAAATTCGATTTTCTGGGATTGTTTATCACTAAGTCCTTTTTATAGCTTTGTATCCTGATCGACCTCTACTCATTGTAAGCAAACTCCAACTCTTGTTGAGTGGAGAGCATAGTTGCACCACTCGTATGCTTGATGTATCTTTATTTTTTTTATTTTTATGCAGCTTGAAAATTATGCAAAGACTGAAGAAGCTAAGGTTGAGGAGCTAATCAAAGCAGTTGCAGATTCAGGTGCAAAGGTCATTGTTAGTGGATCAAATGTTGGCGAAATGGCATTGCATTTTTGTGAACGCTACAAGTAAATCCTGACTCTCTATTAGTGATTTATTTCTCTGTGGTGTTTTACAGCTGTTGCTTCCATTGGAGAATAATCTTTAATTTATGAAGCATGTCTTTCCAGAGCATGTGGTTTGTTGATGTATCATCTACCTACGTTAATGGTTTATCAGTTATGTGTTTGTCTACTACCTGTATAGTTTGGTAAGGGTGTTTTAGTGATTTTTATCTTCTATTTATGGATGCTCATTTTTTTCCTGCTTTTTTGGCTTATCTTATTTTATTGGTCTCTGATACGTGTAGGGCATTTGGTAGATAATAGGCAATTGAGTTCATAATTGCCATCATTTTCTTACCTGTCTGGTTTTATGGTTGTTGCTGATGTCTCACAGAATATGCATGCTTGAGTATCCTATCAAGCTAATTTCTGTTTTCTCAATGCTCGTTTGGAAATGATTTTCTTTACAAATTTGCTTATCATCTATACAGAATTGTGTAAAACATTTCTTTTTCCTTGCTGTGGATAACTAAACATCCAAAACATGGTTTTGTAGGCTCATGGTGTTAAAAATCAGCTCCAAATTTGAACTGCGTCGTTTCTGTCGCACCGCTGGTGCAGTTGGTCTTGTAAGCATTAACGATCGAATTAAAACAACGTGCATGCATTTTTGCTTTGTTTTACCCTGACAATTTGCATTTCTGTTTGAGCAGTTGAAGCTAAGTCAGCCGGATCAAGATGATCTTGGATATGTTGATTCTATCTCAGTTGAGGAAATAGGCGGGTCAAGAGTATGTTGACTTACTTGGTTATTCCTTCTCAATTCTGTTACTCCTATCCTTAGTGATATTGGAATTCCTTATTGTATATTAGGTCACTATTGTGAAAAATGAACAAGGTGGAAATTCTGTTGCAACTGTTGTTCTACGTGGAAGCACTGATAGCATATTGGATGATCTTGAAAGAGCAGTTGATGATGGAGTGAACACATACAAGGTGCTTTTCTGTTCCTCGTGAGATTTATGGAGCGTGGGTGGGATTTTTTTTTTTTTTTAAATCTATTATTCAAGTATAGCTTAAAAGATATTAGAAAATAAGTTGGGTTGTTGGTACTCTATTATTTTAAGATCTTGTAAGCTGTTATAAATCTTTTTTTATCACTCTTTTTGAGAGCTTATAAGCTTCTAAATATCTTATAAGCTGTTTTAAGGAGCTTATAAGCTCAGCCAAATGGGCTCTAATTCTTATGCTACTCTCCACCAGGCCATGTGCAGAGATAGTCGGATCGTACCTGGAGCAGCCGCTACTGAAATTGAATTAGCTAAAAGGCTGAAAGAGTTTTCTTTCAAAGAGACAGGGTATTTGTTTTATACTTTTTTATATACAGCTTACATGTGTTGGAATTGTATGTCTCCCTCTCCAGTCTTCTTCTGAAGAAACAAATGGATACCATATTAAGGCTGTTTATTAGTGCGACTTCCATAGATAATTGAGTAAATTTTCAAACCTCTGCTCAGGTGTTTAGCACATCTCATATTTTAAAGTTAAATCCACTGCACTTGCCAACAAGGAATTTCTATGTTGTATAGATGTAACCTGAAGGGCACATTAGGGCATAACCCCAAAAGATGGTGATGTATGCTCTAATGTGCTCGTTCTCATGTTCTGGATAATTTCCTCATCCAGCACAATCTAAAAAAAATGTTTATTCTCCTTTAACCATGCATGATACGTGTTCTTTTGCTTGAGACATGATCTTATGAATGATATTTGCCTTAGAATGAGATTTTTTTAAATTTTGAGCATGGAATTACACATTTACTAAATCAAGGAATACATATCATTTGCACCTAGCTTAAAAGATCTTTCAATTGTCTCATCACAGTTGCCATGTTCAGTGTTCTGTTAGCTTTCTGTCTTGTATTTGTGAACTAGAATTGTACCCCCAGTTCTATTTGTTATAAGTACTTTTGTATTTCATGTATTCGATTGATTGATATATCTGTAAATTTGATTTATCTTCCAGATTGGATCAGTATGCAATTGCAAAATTTGCCGAAAGCTTTGAAATGATACCTAAGACATTGGCTGAAAATGCGGGGCTCAATGCAATTGAAATTGTATCGTCTTTATATGCTGAACATGCATCTGGAAACTCCAAAGTGGGCATTGATTTAGGGGAAGGTGTCTGCAAGGATGTGTCTACCCTGAACATATGGGATTTGCATATCACCAAGTAAGTTGCTTCTCATAAATATGAATAATGTCAACATTATGGGTTTGGATATCTCTGTTTTTCTGCGAAACTTACTGGCTAATAAAGCAAACCGATTATGATAATCCACGGTCCCACCTGCTGCCCCTAACTTCTTTCAGCAGCCGTTTCTTGCTTTTGTATATGATAATGAAGATGGGGTCTAGTTGTCTTTGCTTGGTTCATGATTGACTTGTGTAATTTACTCTTTTGGCAGATTCTTTGCCCTCAAGTATGCTGCAGATGCTGCTTGTACTGTCCTGCGAGTAGATCAGGTAATATTAGCCTATATATACTCTCAGCATTCTTAATATAAAATTTGATTTGTCCTGGGAATTACCTTTCTTTAGCATTCGCTGCTCCAGTTTATGCAAGTGACTCTTTATTATTACACTGGTTGTGCTTTTGAACATTTCAGGATAAAACAATCATATACTATTTCCACATAGTTTTTTTTCTTTTTCTTTTTTCCAAGTTAGCAATTTAATTGTTACTCTCATCTGAGGACGTCTTTTGCCATCGTCGTAAAACCACATTAATAAATTGGATATTCTACCTCTCAATTTGTTGGCAAATACCAGATATTAAAATTATGCAAATAAATTTTAGGACAGTCTAGAAGTTCTCTTGGATACAAACGATAGCTGATGATGCAGCTCCAGTGTATATAGACAAACTTGAGGGATTTGAGATAACCTGCTTTAAAATGAACTTTTGAATTGCTTTGGATTTGTCTCCTGTCATCTTTTAGCCACATCAAATTTTCTCTTAGGCATGTAGATACAGATGCTTTATATGAATACAAAAGTATATACAACCTTTATGTTTTATGTAAAATATATGTGACTTTAATTCAAACAGACACTCTTATATTAGGTGTGTAAAGTTATACTTAATTTTTGTGTTTGCAGATCATAATGGCAAAACCGGCTGGTGGTCCAAAGCCTCCCCAGCAAGGAGGAATGGACGAGGATTAAAACCAACACATCTTCGGAGACGTTTTAGCTCTCCCCAACCCTTCCCTTTCCTTTTGAAGGAGCGGATTTTTGCAACTGAAACTTATTAACTGTTGGAAGAAATGATAGTAGCTCGTTGTTTTATAGGCTCTCTCATATTCGGTCCCAAGAGTTTAGGATATGTCATTTGTTGTGAGCTTTGATAGAATCGTGTTTCATCTTGTTTTATGCATGGTATGTTATTTAATATTTAAAGTGGTGGTTATTTTAGAACATAACGTTGTAAGAATGAACTTAGGTTTCAATGGTCAGGTTTTGCCTTCAATTTTTCTCTCATTCTTTTCAGAAACAAAATTGTCGTATTCTTAGTGATTCATTTGGTATAGTTTTAAGAAATCTTAATTGTTTATGTTTAAAATTAAAAGTGAAGGGTGTAGGGAGAATAAATATTTACATTTAAAAAAATGTGCATATTAGGTTTGGATGGACGGATTTTCATTTGAATGTGATTGGATTGAAAAAGACCTGGCTTGCGGCGGTCGATAGTGGGGGAACGGGCCCTCTCTGGTGGCAATTCGTTAATATAATCGATGGAGGAAAACGTGCTATGTCTTTCATTTTTATTAATTAATCAAATTCTCACCTTTGCAAATTGCAATTCAATTTTTATCTGCATCTCTATCGCTCATACACCAGGTACTTCTAGTTGGAGAATCTTGATTACGTTTCTAGGTCTTATATGCACTTAAGTGCATATTTGCACTCTATTCGACCCACCCAACTCGCACAAGTTCATTATGTGAACAATGTTAACTCGGTGCAATCTCTTTTGCCTCCTTGAAACATCGTTAAACCTTACTTTTCATGCTCGAAGCTCAATCCTAGAGGAAAACTGTCATTGCCACTACCGGTGTTGTAACTTCCACCAATCGCAACATCATCGTTGCTGTTAGGAATTAATATACAAGAATTAATTCCCCCCTCTCTACAAGTTCGGACTTTTAGATGAGACGGAATTCCAGTTGCTGATGTACCTTCATTTTCTACCAAGTTAGTGTCGCCTCTGGAGTAGTTTGGATACATTGGAATTTACTAGAGGAAGTCGTGAGAGGTGGTCTAACATGGATTATTTGTCATGGGGGATTTGTCTGAGTTCAAGAACTTTGATTGATTTCAACAACAAAAAATCACAATTGCATTCATCGTGGTAATTTTGGTATAGCTGCGCTATGTGCGTGCGTGTTCGAGAGAGAAGATAGAAGGAGTTGCAGATTCTTTGAAAATTCAGTTGTATTGTAGTGTAATTTTTCCTTAAACTTGATTTGATTTTTGCGTTACCGAATCAATTCAACGTGGACTTGCTTTTGTGTATTGATGGTTTTTTTCTTCTTCTAAATCTAGTTCAATTTAGATTTTTGTTTCACTTGGTTGAATTGATGGAAAGATGCATAATAATATTTTTCAAAAATGTAACACAATATATTATAACTAAAAAGTGTAACATAATATTTGTGAAAAATACAACACAATATTACTAAAAATTATGATTCATTACTCCTTCCGTCCCAAATTGTATGTCCCTTATTAGATTGCCCTTTCTTAAAATGAAAAAAATATAACTTTATTCTTTCTCATTATCTTCTTTATATATCTCAAAATTACATCAAAAGTTATTATTTTTTCCACACAAATATATATATTTTTGTCTTATTCTCCTCAACTGACTAATATACCCTCAATAAAAAAATTATTTTATCCCTTATATTTTTGAAAATTTTTAATAAAAAAAAAAAAAAAACTCAATCTGAAAAAAATTATTAAATTAAATAAAAAAATTCAAAAAAATTAAAAAATCAACTAAATTTTAAAAAATAATTAAATTAATTATTTTTTTAGCTTTATTAATATGTATTTTTTTCATAGGTTTTATTTATATTTTTCATATTAATTTAAATTCTTACTTTTTTTAATTAAATTATTTTTTATAATTTATTAAACATTTTTATTATTTTATTTAACTCTAATTGATTTTTTAATTTTTGTGTTTAACATTTGGAGTGTATATAATATTATATAAAAGAAATATTTAAAAGTAAAATAAAATAAAAAGGTTTAAAACTCCAATGCTTTATTATTTGCCTTCTAACTTCTATAAAAATGTCGATAATAAGGCTAAATAAAATTTAAAAATTGTAGAAAATCAACTAAATCTTCAAAACTAATTAAATTAATTAATTTTTTTTAGCTTTGTTTAATTTTTGAAGATTTAGGCGATTTTTTTATATGTTTTATGTATATTTTTTATATTTATTTGAATTCTTACTTTTTCTAATTTAATTATTTGTGGTAATTTATAAAATAGGAAAGAATTGGGGTATGTATAGTAATAACAAAAGTTTTTAAATTTTAGTGTGGTGTGTTTAACATTGGGGGTGTGTATAACATTTTATAGGGTGTGTTTTAAAAAATGACCTGCTAAACCTGCTATAGCAGGTAACTGGACCAAAATCAAAATAAATCGAAACTTAATGAACTAAATTCAAAAAGTGGTAATCTAGTGGACTAAATTAAAAAACGTGGTAACTTAATGGACTAAAAAAAATATAATCCATAATACTAATAAACAACTCTCATTTTAAATCTTGTGTCAAAGTTAAAAGGGCAATCGAATGAGGGATGTATGAAGTATAACTGAAAAGTGTAACAAATTTTTTTTTGAAAAATTCGACAAAATATTATAGAACACAATACTATTGTTTTACTGTGTATTTGATGTCTTGATCCGTTTAAGAAATGGATCCCACCAAATTCACCCTAATACTTTTTTTTTCTCAATTTGTTAGTGACGCATATGTTTTGCTATGTGTATGTGTAGTTAATTCAGGAGAGAAGATCTCAAGGATATAAGGAAAATGTTGAAAAAGTCAAAGATGAAGAATAAGTCATTAATTAATTATGTAGATTAGAATTAGTCATCAATTTCCTTATATCCTTGAGAGAAGAAAGAAATTGTCACTGTAACTGGTCCTCATCTCAGTCAAAGTAAAATGCATTTGACAATGTATGATAAATTGAATCAGGAGGAATATGCTGAAGACATAAGAAAAGGAATTCATTTGTAGTATTGGTATTAAAAAGAAGGATATTTCATGGTATTTGTAAAAAAAATTGAAAATCTAAATAGGTATTGGTATAAATTAACAATATTGAGTTATAGATAAAATATCGAGAATATATATATAAAAATATATGGTTTCACATTTATATGTATTAATAAATTTATTGTAATTTATTAGTGATTTAATTTTTAGTATTTTAGGATATAATTACATGCAAAGTAAAATATAAATATAAAAGCAAGAGTACTTATATATTCGTTATTGTTATCGAATTAATTAATTCTTCAACTTTCTATAAATGTATCAGACTTATGTTCATATGTTTTGGGTTCAATATTTGCTATTAATTGGATCTTTCATAAATGGACAGTAAAATTGATCCCGAAATTAATCGTTCTTGTTCATATGTATAAGAAAAAGAAGATGATGATGAATAAGCATCACCTGCGCAATTGTATGACGGTACGTTACTAGTGATAAATAGTAGTGCAATCGGCAGACGTAATGTTTAATAAGACAATGTCAGAATAAGACATATATATATATATAGTCAAATGTTTGTAGCTTCTCAAGTGGACTCTCTCCCTCCTCCACACCTTTTTGGCACTTTTTGGTTAATAATATTTCTTCTTCAACTCTTTCTCAATTAAAGATGAATGACATTGTTGAAACTTCAACGCTCTTTTCTTTCCCCATACTTTCAAACTCTCAACTCTCTCAAAAAGAAAAGATAGACATTTAACCAACCAAAGCAAGTGGATTAATGAACTCGTTTCGTATGTGCATTCAATTGTAGGGTGCATTTAACGTATAATTGAATTATAATTATAATTTGATAAATACAACTTACTTAAAAATTTAACTGTATGATATGCAACTTAATGATGTTTGTCTGTTAACTCGTAAACTAGTTCATATGAATTGTTATAGAGAATAGTTTGAAGATTCACTGATTAGTCCTTGAATTTTGGTAGTATATTTTAAAAATTAATTTATTAAAAAAAATTATGAGGAATAATTTGAATTTATTTTTTTTCATACTAATTGTTATATTTAAATTTTATATAAAAAAAATTTAAACCTAGAGTCATGACTCACTCATAAGACTACAAGTTAGAGTCCCATCAAATATCTAGTTATGAAAAAACTCACTCATAAGACTACAAGTTAGAGTCCCATCAAATATCTAGTTATGAAAAAACTCGAGAGAAAAAAAAAAAAAAAAGCCTCTTTTGAAAGAATGACATGCGAAAACAATTGATAATAGAGAATTTGTCATTTTCATAAAAGAAAAAATAATTTTATTTATTTTAAAAATGTTTTTTTTTACCCACTACCAATTTTGTGATCAAATGTCTTCAATGGACTAGTGGATTAGTGAGTATAAACCCCACCCCCACCATGTCTACCAAGTAGTTAAAAAAAAACTATTAACCCCCCTCACACCCACTGAGTATAAATAAAAAAAATACTTCCTCATTTCTCTTTCACTTACCCACTTAAAAAATTGTGAATGACAACGTATATATAATACTTCCTCTATTCAATAAAAAATATGTTCACTTTTCTTATTTTTTTGTTCATTTTTTTTTATAAAAATAATTTTTTTATTTTTATTTTACAATAATTCTACAAAACTCCTACTTTATCTATTTTTTTTTTAAATTTCTACTAAAAAATATGTTCAAAAGTATAAACATATTTTTTACGTAACAGATGGAGTATATTTTATAAATTGTGAAAAATTCAATTCATTGTTGACTCTTGTGGTTGGGCAAAGGGGAGTTGGTCATGTTGATGAAAAATATTTTTCATAACAAGGGTATAAGGGCATCTTGAATGTGGATTGTCCAGCACCCAACTAATTCTCTCATCCACATCATTTTCGTATCACCATTTTATTAAACACCTAATTTTATAAATTTACATTTATTCATTTATAATAATTATTTATGAATTCCACTATCAAATTATTCTACTCTATTCATATATTACAATTTAAATACCCAAATTATTTTAGTTATAATATTATTTATCAATTATATTAAATAAAGCATACTAGTAATTAATTATAAATTAATTGAAAACTAAGAAAATATCCGAAAAAATTATTTATTTGTTAATATAAAAAAATTGAAAGTTAAATAATAACATTCAATTTAAAACAATACTAGCAATTTTAAAAATTAAAGAGTATAATATTCAAATTAAAATCTTACAATAATTAAAGAGTATAATATTCAAATTAAAACGATACATTGTTAGTTGTCGATGGTCTAAATATGTTTAACTAAGTCGGTCTGATGCACGTTGCTATTATGGAGTAGTTCGAAATTCCTCCGTAAAAAAATTAGAAATTCTTCATTAGGTCTAGGACCAGTTGTGCGAACTCATCACCTCCATCATTTGGAAAATTTGCAACCATTTTTCCTTCTTTCTCAACAATCATATTGTGCATAATAATAGTGCATGTTAACATAATATATTTTTGTTTTTTCATATACCACTAACAAGCTGGTCCTATAACAATTGTCTATCGAACTTGGAGCACCCTAAAAACTTGAATCTTGCAATTTCTTATCTTTCTTAAAAAACCTTCTTTTCAGATCGTTTGGACAAGGAAAATACTTCACGAAAGTGGCCCATGTTGAATAGATTTCATCCGTCAGATAGTACACATTCGTATAATGTGTGTCGTTCATCGTGAAATTGGCCTCTGGTGAATTTTCTTGCACCACGTTGTTGAATAATGATGATTCGTAAACCACATTGAGACATTACGTGATCCCACGACCCTAAAAAAATGTCGTATCCATAAACCTTGAGATGCAACAACTATTTTTGGCCTTGTAGTAACATAAAATATTTTGCTACTATAAGACAAAAATATGTTACTACAAGACCAAAAAATATGATACTCCAAAGACTCAAATATGCTACTACAAGATTAAAAAATATTTTGCTACTACAAGGTTAAATATTGTTATTATAATGCCAAAGTATTGTTACTACAAGACCAAAAGTATACTACTACAAGTCGAAAAATATTCTTGCAAATAACCCAAAAAATTAAGTGTTTAAAATATTTTCGGACTTGTAGTAGTACATTTTTTGTCTTGTAGTATTAATATTTTTGGTCTTGTAGTGACATAGTTTTGGTCATATAGTAAAATAATACTTGATAGCGAAAAAATATATTTTAGTTAAGTTTGACCAACGTTGACCCACGTTGCCCCGAGTTTGACCCACAAATTTCTTGTCACGCCCTAATTTTCATTAAAGTAATTTTACAAAATAATTGACAATTTAAAAGTAAAAGGGCATGAACCAAAATTTATACTTAAGAAATAAGGCTTACAATTTACTTTACATTAAAAAATAATTGACAATCAGCGAAAGCTTAAACAATAAATAAAAACTCAAAAGAATTTTAGTGTTGTCTAAATATTGTTTATGAAAAGTTTAACAAGGAAAATGTACTAGCTCAATTGGTTTAGTTAAATGATTGTAATCCACAAACTCAAAAGAATTTTAGTGTTGTCTAAATATTGTTTATGAAAAGTTTAACAAGGAAAATGTACTAGCTCAATTGGTTTAGTTAAATGATTGTAATCCACCGCTCCTCCTCGCCATCAGCTCCTCGATCTGCAATATTAAAATGAAGGGGTGAGCAAACCACAGCTCAGTGGGGACAAATTTGTCAAAACTAAATACAACAAGCAATTAAATTACCACAAACGTAAACATGCATTTAAAGTATTGCCACTTTTCAACTTCTCGTCAGACGATCTACTTCTCAATTTCTCATTTATAAAGGTCAAATGATATGTTTGTCTCAACTTCTCGTTTATAAAGGTCAAATGATCCTGTGTCTCAACTTCTCATTTATAAAGGTCAGAAGACCTATCCTCGTTTATAAAGGTCAGAATATAAAGGTCAGAAGACCTGTATTTCTAAACTTCTCAATACTAGTACGAATTCTTCCTCGTAATGATCGCCGTCTTGTCGTGGAGTATAGTCGTGCTTATTGGGTCTGGGAGTTACATAGTGAGGGAGTTACAAAGTAAAAGTAATTAAATTTTAGTAAAAAAATTTAAGGGTTTTAAATTACCGTTTCTTTCTCTACTAATAGATGGGAAGATGGGAGTTACTGAAAATTATTTGATATAATTATATTATCTAATGCATATACACGCATAAATCTATATATGTTATATTATATAAAATAAATTTCTTTTAATATACTGTAATATATAAATTAATAATTTATTGAATTATTTTCTATTCTTATTATTATAAAATTTCTAGGTATTACATTTCTCAATTAACTATATTTCAGGTATGAAATATTTCATATAGATTTTTGTGTTATATAAAAACTTCTCACACAAAGACCATTCCCTCGTCAAAACGAATTACTATTCCCTCGCAATTATTTTCACACTTTTCTTATCCGTTTATTCCAAAATTATTTGTACATTCCTAAAATGAAAATAACATGGAGTACAAAATTAATACTCTCACAAATTTTTATTTATTTTCAAAATTATCTCTAATTTTGGGCCCACATTTTACTTTACACCTTACTAAATATCTCTTTTATTTAATTACTTGTCTCACTAAATTTATTTTTATTAATTCGTGTAAATCACGATACAAATTATAAAAATGAAGTATAATATAATTTAATGATTTCTTATTAGGCTTAAGACTTATTAGACGAGTCTTGTTATCCTGACATAGACCATAACAATATATATATATTTATATCTCATATATATCATCGATAGAAACATTAAAATATGGTTTCTTGTGAGAATGGAAAAATCTCAAATGCACAATGTGCACAGATCCAATTTTTGTGCACACGGTTTTTACCCATATCCCCATATGATCCGATCCGGCCCATTTACTTTTTATTATATTCTTCACGCACCTCTGCCATTAACACACGTATTTTTTTAACCTCTTTCTTATTCTTCTCCTTTCTTTCTCTCTCCTGCCTTTTATTTTACAGCCTTCTTCTTTCTCTTTTCTTCTTTCTTCTCCTTTCTCGTTTCTTTCTCTCTCCTCGTCACTTTTTTTTTTACACCCTTCCTTTTCTGGCGATTTATTTATTATATTTTTTTTGTAAGAGTTGAGAGGATCTCCATTGATGGATGAGAGAGAGAAAGTGATGAGAGAGAGAAAGTGGTGAGAGAGATAGAGAGAGAAAGTGACGTGAGTTGAATCTATTGGAATCACTTTTTTTTTTTTTCGTAAGTTGAGAGGATCTCCATTGATGGAGAGGAGAGAGAAAGTGATGAGAGAGAGAGAGAAAGTGGAAACGAACAAGAAGAGTGGAAAATTTGTTTTTATTTATTTATTGAAAAGTGGTAAATTTATTATTGAAAAGTGGTAATTTTATAATTGAAAAGTGTAAATGTTGTTATTGAAAAGTGGTGGTAATTTTATTATTGAAAAATTGTAATTTTGTTATTGAACTGAAAAGTGGAAATTTTGTTTGAAAAGTGGAAATTTTATTAATGAAAAGTGGTATGAGTGAAAAGTGGAAATTTTGTGACTGAAAAGTGGTAACTATTATTATTGAAAAGTGGAAATTTTGTGACTAAAAAGTGTTAACTATTATTATTGAAAAGTGGAAATTTTGTTAGTGAAAAGTGGTAACTATTATTATTGAAAGTAAAAAAATAATAACAAAAAAAAAAAACAGTCATGAAAGTCATAGGATTCGAACCTGTGACCTCATGCTTACTAAGGTTATCTATAACCACTCAGACATCAATTACTTAATTGTATGCATTCATCTTTATTAATATATAGAGAGTTGACCTGTGCATTAGTGTGCACGTGCACACAGGAGACCAACTCTGTGAGAATTATTCTCACTGTTCTGTAACGTATGCGTCTTATACGGCAAAATAGTATAAATAATTACTCCATAAGCAACACGCGACGCAGTCAGCGTCCCACCGGATAAGGTCTATGGTTCGATTCGACTCGTTTAAACAGTCGGACTCAAACTTTTTTAAAAGTCTATTTAATTAAATAGGTTGAATTTTTTTTTGTAGGTTTTTTAAATTCAATAGATCAACCTATTTAATTTTATTTATATATAAATATATAATATATATAATAATTAAATAAATAAAGTAAGAACGTTTAGTAATACTAACTACTCAATAATTATATATATATTTTTTTGTAATAGTTAAAAAACATTTGATAAATTTGTTGTTGCTTTTATTTCTTCATTTGAGATTTAAAAAGTTGATTTTATTATTTGATGATAAATTAGTGTTGTATGAATTTTTTTTAAATGCACTAATAGAATTTAAAGGGTCTTTAAAAGGTTTTCGAGTGAAACCTATTTATTAAAAAGGTTAGACCAAGTCTTTTAAAAAAAGGCTTGGCTTATTTGTCCCTTCATGAATGTTAGATGCACTCCCCCTCCATTTTTATTAATTAAATATTTATGCAAAATGTCCGTTTTGCCATTTTAGTAAAATACAAACGTATGTATGCACTCCTCCTAATATTCAAAATAACCCTAACTTTAATTGCGGAGGCAACTGCCACCACACCTTAGACAGTCGCCGCTCCACCAAACAAATTTAGAAATCCAGAATAAAAAACTTAGAAATCTCAAAGAAAAAATTATATTTTTTCGACAAATCAGTGTCGAAAATATATTCTATTGTCGACAAATCAATGTCGAAGATAGTGTATATTTTCGACACTAATTTGTTGACGAAAAAAACTTTTATCGACAACATTTTATCGATTTTTTTAAATTTAAAATTTTCGACAATAAATTGTCGAAAATATACACTATTGTCGACAACATTTTTTCTATAATAATGTTTATTTTTTACCATTATTTGTCGAAAAAAAATACCAAACCTTTTGGTGTTGGGCAAGGGATGCGTACGACCGCTAGGCGAGGATGGCTTGGGTGCAGCGTGGGAGGAGGTGGCAACGTCGCTGAGCGAGGGAGGGGGGGGGCGCTTGCTGAAGAAAGAAAAAAAAGAAGTCGGGCGAGGGAGGAGGTCGGTGACGCCTGTTGCAGAAAAGAAAGGAAAAAAAAGGAGGAGAGGATGGCACCTGGGCGGCGGCGGCGTTGGTGGTGGCCGGAGTGGTGAGGAAGAAGAAGGTAGGGAAGAATAAGGAAGAAATTAGGGTTTAGGGGGTATATGTATCAAAGTAAATTTTACAGAAGAAATGATATAATATGTAATTCGAGGGAGTGCATCTATCTTACGTCTATTTTAAGAGGTACACGTATTGGAGGTATATCTAACATTCATAGAAGGGAAAATAACCTACACCTTAAAAAAAGCCTATAACAGACCATAAACCAGACTTGAACTAAAAATTATGAATCAAACTTCTTTTTGTAAAGCCTGCACAATCTCACCCCTAAGTATAAATAATTATAGGTGTGGGTTATATGCCCCTCTAGGTATGTTAGATACACTCCCTTTCAATTTTTATTAATTATATATTAATGCAAAATACCACTTTTTCCCTTTTACTAAAACATGTTAAGATACATACACTCTCCATACAATTTAAACACAAACCCTAACCTTAATCTTAGAATTAGGTAGCAGTTGCCGCCGACCCAACTCAGCCGCCGTCGCTGTCGGCCCAACTCTGTCTACAATGTTGCCGGCAAAACTCCGCCGCCGGCGACCAAATGAATTTTGATTTTTAAAGAAAAACTTAGAAATAAAAAAAATCGACAAATCAGTGTCGATGGATTTCCTTTCTTAATCCATTTCCAAAGATCAATTTTTTTCCAAATCTTTTGTACTTCTGAACAAAGGAACAATGCATATACCGTATCTCGCATAAATGTCCCACAAATTCCACACACGGGATCAGCAGGGATGTATCTACGTGCCAAATTCCCTTTTGTAGCCACAAAATTCATGCACATTTTCCACCCAAAGATTCTTACTTTGGGAGGAACTTTCATATTCCAAAGTCGGTTCCACCAACACGACATCTGGTCATTAGTTGATGAAGAAGGTTCCTTCCTATTAAGTTTGATGTTCATCATGATCTCCTTATAACCCGATTTAACTGTATACCGACCATCTTGTTCATGAATTCAAAATCTTTTATCTTCTTCGTGTTCCTCTGCCACTGTCGTTCTCAAAATAGCTTCAACCTCAAAAGGAAGGAAAGTTTGTCTTAGTTCTTCATTCCACTGCATATCTTCTTTCAAAAACACTGAAACGTTATTTCCAACAGCTATCTGGGACTTAATATATCCACAATTCAGTCCATGCACCCAAGCATGCTTACGTAGAACAATGATGTTTCCATTCCCCAGAAGCCAGCGGATCCCTCGCTTTAGAACCTCTACTGAATAACAAAGATCTCCATGTGAAAGAAGGGTTACTCCCCAGCTCTGCTTCCAATAAATTTGAATGCTTGAAATACCCGGCCTTAAGAGTTCTGCTGGTAAGTGATTCAAGCTTGTCAATCATACGCCAAATCTGTTTTGCCAACAACGCTTGATTGAATTGAGTCATGCTTCAGAATCCCATACCCCCTGATCTTTAGGCTTACATAACTCCTCCCATTTTTTTTTCAGTGAACCTTGTTTCTTCCTTCTTTCTGATCCCACCAGAAGTTAGCCACAAGGGATTCCAATTGTTGACAAATCTGAGTTGGGAGTCTAAAGCAAGACATGGCATAAATGGGGATAGCCTGCAACACCGATTTAATGAGTACTTCCTTGTTAAGCAACATGTGACACAGTCAGCGTCCCACAAAATGCATCTTATGCTACCAGAAAAAAAAAAATACTCCCTCCATCCACCAAATGTAGTCCCATTGGGGTGAGGCACAAGTTTTAAGAAAAATATAGATAAAGTAAGGGTATTATAGGGTATTGTGGGGTCCATTGTGAATAAAATAAGCCAAATTCTTGTATGTACTCAAGTACACCATGTACTTGAGTAGACTTTATTAGTCAAATGTTGACCGTTGACCGGTCAACGGTCAAACTTTGATTTTTTTGGGATTCGAACCTGAGACATTATGTTAAGGCAATCCAAGGACAACCACTAGGCCACAATATATTTTGTTAAATATTTTATTATTTATCCTATATATAATTGATATTTTCTATATAGTTGGACTCAAGTACACCGTGTACTTGAGTACACAGCAGCCCTACCCATAAAATAATTGTTTGTGAATAAAGTTGATGATGGTCGAAGGGTGATAGTTTCTATAAAGTGTGTATGAGACTATATTTGATGGACAAAGAATATAAGATAAATGAGACTACATTTCATGGACGGAGGGATTAAAAAAATTGAGATATATATATTTTATGCATAAAATAATATTTTGAAGATATATATATATATACTTTAAAAATATCTCTTTTTTTCGTTCGTGCACCCACAAATCAATTAAATGAGACAATCACGTTCATTTTTTGTTCGTGTACACACACATGTGAGACCATTGCAACATTTTTAACATAAAATTATGTTATGGAAGGAAAAAAGTGTCACTTTTAGTCTCTTCTTCCATGCATAGATATTCAAAGTGATACTTGTGTTCTTGTCATTGTTCAACAATAAAATGCCACTTTCAATGTAAAATATATTTTAACCTTCGAATTTATATTTTATTTTTAAAAGTGATATTCTTATTTTTGCAAATGGATTTTTGTGCAACGCCCCACACAAGAACTGTCCATATATATAGACATAGTGCATTTAAAGTTCCTTTTTTTATCAGTAAAAAGATTATATTTTCTAAATAGTTTCAGTTACAAAATGTATCCAAAACCAAAATAAAAACAATACATGCTATAAAGGATTACTAGATACACCCCCTTTTTAGTTAATACACCCTTATCTTGTAAACCTCGTTCTAATTAGTTTTAGGCAGTTAGTAGGTAGTTATTTTCAGTTATTAGTTTTAGAGCCTTTAAATGTCATTAGGGCTCATTTTGTATACACATTGAGAATCTGCAGAATTGATTTGATAATTCTTCTTTCCTTTCTTTCTTTCCTTTTTGTTAATTCTTCTTTCATCTTCAAATCCAAAGATGATATGGTGATTGGTTTCTACATGGTATCAGTATTAGTCATTTTCTTCGATCCAATTTCATTTCAATTCACCATCGCGATTTCCTCCCCCTTTTGAATAAGCTTCGCAAGTTCTTGCGTTTCTTGGCGTTTTTCTTCCATAATCCATGGCGCCAACAGTCACTGATCCCGATTCTTTGGACCCGACCCTCAATCCGTTCTCTCCGCTGGCCCTACATCAAAACGATAATCCTGCCGTCGCCATCGCCCTTGAACCGCTCGACGGAACCAACTATGTCTCATGGAGTCATGCGGTCAAACGCGGGCTCAGTGTGAAGAACAAGGCTCGTCTTATTGATGGATCTTTGGACATACCCAGCGAAGAAGATGAACCAGCCGTATACTCTGCTTGGGTAAGATCCAATGACATAGTTCTTATGTGGATTTTGAATTCTATTGTGCCTGAAATTAAACGTACTTTGGATTACTTCTCTATTGCAAAAGATGCTTGGGATGAATTAAAGGTTAGATATGCCTTATCCGATGGCATTAGGGTATATCACCTTGAGAAATCCCTTAGTACGATCACTTAGGGTTCACAATCTTTAGTCTCATATTACAACCAATTCAAATCTTTATGGGATGAGTACCTTATCTTTAGGCCTATTCTTAAATGCTCTTGTGGTGCTATGGATTCTTGCTCTTGTGAATTACCTAAACTCATGACCACCACTCAAGAACAGGATGCTGTTTTAAAATTCTTGATTGGTTTGCATGATTCTTATGGTGCTCTTCAAAGCCAATTTCTTTTGCAATCTCCATTTCCTCCCCTTTCCAAAATATATGGCATGTTGCTTCAAGAGGAATCCTAAAGAAACCTCCACACTACCCCTGATCCTATCCACCTTGATTCTGTTTCTATGACTGCTAGAAACAACAAATTTTTCAAAGATAGGAAGAAACCTCTGAAATGTGGCCACTGTGATGGTATTGGTCACACCATAGATAGGTGCTTTCACATCATTGGCTTTCCCCCTGGTTGGAGGGGACCTAGAACTCTTCCAAACAAACTCACTCAAAAGACTGCCAATCTTTCTTTAAGAAACACCCCCATAGAATCCAATCCACTCTTTGATCAGGTTTTATATGACAAGTTTGTGAGTTTTTCTAAGATGCAGAATTTGGGTGAGCACAAGGCTATGCCTCACACTGTGGCAGGAGCCTCCACTGCTCAACCTGAAGAGAACCAAAACACCACTGATTCAGGTATGGTTTATAACATTTGCTTACAAGATAGTACTATCTCCACTTGGATTATAGATAATGGTGCTACTGATCATATGATTTTTGATTTGTCTATGTTTTCCACCCCTCCCTCCATTGCCAATGTTAAGATTTCTTTACCTAATAATGCTTTTTCCACTGCTACACATATGGGCAATATTGTTATCAATAAACATCTCACTCTATATAATGTCCTGTATGTCCCTGATTTTACCTTCAATCTATTGTCTGTTAGTCACTTGACTAGGTACTCTAATTGTTCTGTGAGTTTCTTCTCCTCACATTGTGTTTTACAGGACATCACTAACAAGATGGTGATTGGTACTACTGATCAAGTGAGAGGCCTCTACCTTTTGAAAACTGTTGCTCTCCCTGCATTACCTGCTTTAGGTTCTACTGTCATTTCTAGTTCTGTTGTTCTGCATAAATGTACCTTTGATACATGGCATAAAAGACTAGGACACACTTCTAAGAAATGTATGTTGCACATTCCTGAATTGAATATTGATACTACTTCTACTGCTCACACCAATTGTTACATTTGCCCTTTAGCTAAGCAAAAGAGAAATTCTTTCCCTTTGAGCACATCTGTATCTTCTCATGCTTTTCAGTTGATCCATTGTGATGTTTGGGGCCCTTTTTCCACAATATCTGCTTCTGGATATAAATACTTTCTCACTATTGTAGATGATTTCAGTAGATGTACATGGACTTACCTTCTAAGTGCTAAGAGTGATGTTAAAATATGCCTCCAAAACTTCTATAATATGATTCTAACTCAATTTGGTACTAAAATTAAGACTTTAAGGAGTGACAATGGGACTGAGTTTATTCTTTCTGAATTTTATCATACCCTTGGGATCCTACACCAAACTTCTTGTGTTGAAACACCCCAACAAAATGGTATAGTTGAGAGAAAACATCAACACTTGCTTCAAGTTGCTAGGGCTCTCCTTTTCCAGTCTTCTTTACCTCTTAAATACTGGGATGAATGCATCAAAACTGCTACTTTCATTATAAACAGAATCCCATCCTATAATCTTCAAAACAAGTCACCCTTTGAACTTCTTTACAATAAGAAACCTGATTATTCCATGTTTAGAACTTTTGGATGTCTTTGCTTTGCCAACACTCTCACATCCCACAGACACAAATTTGCCCCTAGGGCAACCAATTGTATATTCATTGGCTACCCTATGGGCACCAGAGGGTATAAACTCTTGGACATACAAACTGGAAAAACTCTCATTTCCAGAAATGTCAAGTTTTTTGAAGATGTCTTTCCCTTCAATGATAACATCCCTTCAAAACCTCCCTCCACCACTACTATTCCCATCCTTGATGATTTCATTGATGATGAACACTTAAGCCCTCCTACTCTTCCAACCTCTGAGCTGCACAATCCTATTGATGATTTGCATGATTCCACTGTTTCTGGCATTGATACTCAAACTAGGCCTCTTAGAACCAAGACTCAGCCTGCTTATTTACAATCTTATGAAACTTCATTACCTGCTTCAGTGGATCATGCA
The DNA here is from genome assembly GCA_963675135.1 of Galeopsis tetrahit. Taxonomy (NCBI): domain Eukaryota; kingdom Viridiplantae; phylum Streptophyta; class Magnoliopsida; order Lamiales; family Lamiaceae; genus Galeopsis; species Galeopsis tetrahit. The sequence goes on from OY776131.1 coordinate 10,774,410, forward strand.
AAACATTCTACATCTTCCAGCATCAAATATCCCATCCAAACTTTCATGTCCTCCCACAAACTCACCCCCAGCTATAAAGCCTTCACCACTTCCATTTCCCAAATTCAGGAGCCCAAATCTTACAAACAAGCTGCTCAAAATGATAAATGGGTCAAAGCCATGCAACAAGAGTTGTCTACCTTAAACCAGAACAACACCTGGACTCTTGTTAATCTCCCTACCAATAAACATTGCATAGGGTGTAGATGGATCTACAAAATAAAATACAAGTCTGATGGCTCCATTGATAGATACAAAGCTAGATTAGTAGCTAAGGGATTTACTCAACAAGAAGGCATTGATTATTTTGATACATTTTCTCCAGTTGCTAAGATCACTAGTGTTAGAATACTTCTAGCTGTTGCTGTGTCTAAAAATTGGCATATTCACCAACTAGGTGTCAATAATGCTTTCTTACATGGTGACTTAGATGAAGAAATATACATGATACCTCCCCCTGGCTACTGTTCTAAAAATGATACTAGAGTCTGTAAACTAAATAAGAGTCTCTATGGATTGAAACAAGCTTCTAAACAGTGGTTCTCCAAATTAACCACCTCTTTGTTATCTATTGGCTTTACTCAATCACAGGCTGATACTTCTCTATTCACTAAACACACTGCTAATGCCTTTACTGTTGTCTTGTGCTATGTTGATGATCTTATTGTAACAGGCACTAGCCTTGATGACATAAAGTCTATTAAGGCACATTTACATAAATCTTTTACTATAAAAGATCTTGGCATTCTCAGATACATTTTAGGGATAGAAGTTGCCAGAAATAACTCTGGCATAACCCTTTCTCAGAGAAAATATGCTCTTGATTTGCTTGATGACTCTGGTTATTTGGGATGTAAACCATCCTCCACTCCTATGGATGCTAAAATTAGCTTTGACACTCAGTCTCCACCTTTGAAAAACCCTCAACAATACAGGAGATTGGTAGGTAATGTTGGTCCTGAAAGGAGTAGATAACAAGTGTATGGGGGGGGGGGGAATACACTTGTATGCAAATTCTTTTCAAACTTGATCAAACCAGAGCTCAGCAAGGTTGTCTTGGACAACTCTGCTGAAGAAGATTAACTCTTCTAAGATAATCAATCTACTAAGTACTATTGAGTACTTAGTTGAATAACTATCTAGGGGAGTTATATGTGCGGCATAGTGGTTGGCCCTTTTAGTTTAAACTCCTTTTATTTCTGAAATCACTTAGTCAATGTAACACAGTCCAGTTTTCAGGGAACTTGTCCAAATAGGTTTTTACACAGTCTTTGAATGTTTTTCCTTGAAAGATCAGTTTTGTGTGCAGTGTTGATGTATTGAAAGTACTTGAAATGTAAATCAACACAAGAGTTTATAGTGGTTCAGAGACTCAAGCTCCTACATCCACTTTCCCTGATTTAACAGGATAATTCCTTCACTCTTGGAATTAACTTGTTTTATAGTGCCAAGGTGCACTTGATCAAGAACACCACTCTTGGTGAATTGATCCCTAGGATGTCTAGAGTCCTAGTACCCTCTTCTCAACTCAGAACTGAACTGTTCTTCTCTCAACAGTCAGCTCCTACCACTTCTACTACTACAACCTTCTCACTTTCACTCTTGAAAGATATGAGGATTGAAGTAAGGTTCCAACTAATGAGATATCCTTTACAATGAAGATCAGTGTATAAGGATAGGATATCTCTCTAAGCTTGTGTATGGATATACAATGAAGTTCAGCTTAGATGAAGTGTTTGAAGACTAAGATAGTCTTTGAAAGCTTTGAAAACACTCTAACTTGTAAGAACTTTGAGCTTAGTTGGATTGTGTTGAGGTGTTGGATGCTTTCAAATGGTCTTCACACTTCTGTATTTATAGACAAATGAAGGATTTGCCCGTTGGAGAGGCAACCTCCAATGTCCATAAATGTCTTCTTTTAGTTCTTCAATCTTTGAAGACAGAATCTTGATAGTGACATGTCCTCATTTGGGAAATAAACGGCTGTAAGAGCTTTGTCTTCATTCTGTAGCACTCTTCCCAACATCTGACATTCAGATTCTCTTGTAAGAATGTGGACATGTCTTCTGAAGGTTGTTCCAATGATAGGACAACATTCCTCATCATTTGGACAACACTCCTTATCACTATCAGCAGTCTTGCTTATCAGCAAGATTGTCTTGCTCTTTCCCTTTTATTTTCTTGAGGATGGCTCTTTCCCTTCAGATGGCTCTTTCCCTTTTATTTCTCTTGAAGATGATCTTAGCTTGTTTCTTTGAAGATCTTTAGGGTGTGGTTGTCTCTTTCTCTTCAGTATAGTTGACCTCAGGCTTTCAGAGCACTTGATCTTGATTAATTGAGCTGAGACAACTCCTTTGGACAACTCTCCTGATCAGCATATTTGTCTTTCAGCAGACTTGATCATGATTCCAGAGTTTGAGCCTTGAGGGGACTTGTTCTTGATGTACTTCAAAGCATGTGTTCCCCCTCAATTTGTGCATCTAATCATTTAAGAGCTGCCTAACATATTAGCTCCTCATCTAGCCTATAATCTATATGTTCTAACATTTCTAGAACATACTTATCTTGACTTAGGCATGTCTCAGGGGGTTTTGGTATTAGATCAAAACATATCTCATTTTATTCCCAACAATTTCCCCCTTTTTGATGATGCCAAAACCTATACATTTGTGCAAAAGTGACTTGGCTACACCTATTACATTTATCTTCAGAAGACATGACTAAGGTCAATTATCCTGAAAAACAATGTGTTAGTGTATTTACCATCCATATTGCAAATAGGTTTCATAGATAGGCATAGTTGAATAAGTTCAACTATCATTCATTAAAAAAAAAACATTACAAGCATGTTGATAGTTGAATTGAACATATCAGAGCATGAATCATCAACACTAAATACATCAGAGTATTTCCTTCTAAGAGTTCAACACATATACAAGATTTTTTTTTCAGCATCAGAACATAAACTTGTATCAGAGCACTAATCTTATTATATCAGAGCAAATACTAACACTTCAAGACATATACAAGATCAGAGCACAGAGCTTGTATCAGAGCAATCCATATCAAGTCAGAGCAAAACAGATTAGCACACCACATCAGCAAACTTGACCAATTTTCAGCATAGTTGATCAATTAAGATAGGTCAGAAGACTTAGCTATTTAGAGATCATCCTCACGAGGTGGCACCATCCCATACTGTGCCCACACTCTCCTCTTCAAGGCCATGGCTTCTTGGTTGGTTCCCTTAGGACCAAGAACCATCTTGTTCAGCTTGAGGATCTCAGTGAATTCTCTCAGAATCCTTGATTGATCAATCCATCCATCAAGCTTTGGAGGTAAGTATATGATTGGCTTGGGAGCTGTGAGTTCAAATCTTGCAATATCAGCAGCTGCAAGCAATTGTTGATAGAGTTCTCTGTAGTACTCAATCATGAACTCAGCAAAATTGATGTTGGCATCTCTTCCATTCCATCTGTCAATGACATACTGATCATAGACAAACTCCCTTTTTGCTTCCTCCCATGAGTCATTCAGCTGAATTGGCACCCATTTATCCAAGTGAGGATATTTGGTGTCCATTGGGATCAATAGCTGTGGCTTCATCTTGTTGTAGGTTGCTCTCTTCCTTCTTGGCTTCTGAAAGTCTGTTCTTCTCTTATCTCTTGCTCTGTTGGCCTCTTCCATCAAGTCCATTTTCTCTTGGGCCCTCATCATGGCCAGTTTCTGTTGTGTTTCAGGGTCTTTGCCATACCCTTCATGAAACAGCTTTGATGGATCATTGAGTACCACAATCTTTGTCTTCTTTGGTCCAGGTCCAAAGCCTTCTTCATATAAGATTTCCACATCTTCAGTGACTTTGGTACTTTCAGTGGACTTAGTCTCAGTAGACTTATCTTTTTCAGCAGTCTTGAGTATTTCAGCAGTTTTGGGATCTTCAGCAGTTTTGGCCTTCTTTGAGGTAGGTTCATCATCAACAACTCTGAATTCAGGTGGAAGATCAAGGCTATTGGGGAAGTCAGTGAATTTCTCAACTTGTCTCTTCTTTCCTTGGGCCTTCTTGATCTTTCCTCTAGTTTGGACACCTTCAGCATCCTTGTCCAAACCAGATACTTCACCACCTGGTCTTTGTTGTAGCCTCACTTTTTCCTCTTGAGCTGAGGCCATAGAGTTCTTCAATGCCAGTGCTAACTGCTCCTCTTCATCCAATTCTTCCAAGTTCAGCACTGCAGGCTCTTTTCCCTTTCCTACAGGGGTTTTGTCCTTCCCTTTCACTGGACTCCCAATCACTAAGGCACCTTTTGCCCTTGCTCTTTCCCTTTCCCCCTTTTTGGCAGCATCAAAACATTCTGGCTTCAGTTCACTCATAGTGGATGCCAATAAGGACTGGGCTTGGGTTAGAGACTTCATCTCCTCCAACAGATATACATTCTCATCATGTATATTTTGCATCCTGTCACTGCTTAAGCTAAGAAAGGCAAGAACAGGCTTCATTTTCTGTTGGACAACCTCCTCCATGGTTGCCTTAAGAGATACATCCAATTGGGCTTTCAGGAGCTCAGTAAGGTTGGCCACTGCACCTTCAGCAATGTTGGCCAGCACTTCTTGGGAAAACTTTTCTGAGGCTGCTTTGACCATAGCTAGCCTTTGCTCTTCAGCTCTTCTCTTCTGCAAGGCTGTCTTCTTGCCAAGAGCTTGCTTGATTGTCAATCTGATAGCTTGAACATTAGCATTATGATTGTCTCTTAGCCTTTTTTGATCCTTCTTGACCTCCTTTGAGATGTTTTCCATACTGACTTTGGCTTTGTGAACTTCAGTAGAGATGGTTTGAAGACCAGATTCTACTCCTTCAATTCTTGCTTCCAATGTGGGTAGCACCACATCTTCAGAGCCAGTGAGTCTCATTTCAACAGAAGCTAGAGTTCTTCCATGCTCATCTAATGCTCCAGAAGTTTCTTCATGAGCTGTTTGAACTTGTTGAGCCAAGGAATCCAACTTCTCTGATTGCATCCCAAGCAAGGCTTGTGCTGATCCAGTGTCAACTTGGATGGGAGCATCTGTCAAGAGATCTTCTGCAAATATTTGATCAAAGCTTATCCCTGCAATATCAGACAAATCAAAAGCATCAGTGAAAACACACTTATCTCCCTCATTTTCTTTTTCATAAGACTCTGATACATCAGCAGTCTTCTCCTCATTTTCAACTATTTCTTTTCTTCCTTCAATAAAAGTTTCCTCACTTAAAGAAACAGGCCTCCTCTCATCAAGGGATTCTTGAAGTTCAGACTTGACTTCAAGAATAGCCTGTCCTTCCTTACTTATACCACCCTCATATGTTGGTACACTCACAATCTTAGTGATAACTACCTCTCTTTCATCCACAACTCCCTCTGATTTTTCAAATCTACTTTCCTTTTCAACTCCTTCTCCTAAACCTGCAGCATCTCCACCTTCAACAAGGTTCAAAGATGGCAGTTGTGGGGAGATCACAGTGCTCATATCAACAGCCACTGAGTCATCCTGAATGATTAAGGGCTGATCAGTGTCCAACTCTTCTGACACTGAATAGGCCTTAATCAAACTAGCCTCTAGAGAAGGAACCTCCACATCTTTAGGCTGTGCCTTGGGTTCAGACGAACCTTCATTGGCAGATGTGTCCTTGGTTGTGTTACCATCCTTGGTCAACACCTCTGAAATGACAGAGCCTTTCCTATGATAGGTTCTAGGGGGGTTGGAAAGTCTTTCAGAGACAGAAGGCTTAGGGAGATTGGCTTGAGGGGTTTCAGGAAGGTTTGGTTTAGAGGGGTTTGAGGGATCATCTGGGGAGTCATCATCATTGGAGCTGCTTTCAGGGTATTTGATGCCCTTAACTTTCCTTTCCCTCTCCTCATTGATCTTGTCATCCACCAACTTTGCAAATACTTCCTCATCAGTGAGGAATCTTGTCTTTGAAACTCCAGCAAAGTGTAACAGTCTGTTCTCCTCCACTTGCCACCAGTTTGCACCCTTATCTTGGATAACTTGTGATATTTCCATCAAGGATTTATCTTTTACATCAACAAGCATCCTTAGATCATGAAAGGCCTTCTGAATTCTTGGAAATTCAGCAAGTTGTGGATACAAACTGTCCACAGTAGCCTTGGCTCCTCCTCTGAGCATACTTTCATAAGTATACTCCTCCTCATCTCCACTTGAATGGGGACTTTGGGTTATAGGGGAGTTGGCTCTGGGTTCTCCTAATGCGGCTTCAGGCAGATTAAGTTCAGGAATGTTGGCTTCAGATGGGTTGGGTGCAGTAGAAGGATCTTCAGTTGCTTTTGAGAGCAATGGATCTGAAGGGGCTTTACTCAGGGGGGTTGGCTCAAAGAGTGCATCTTCTAAAAGCTTTGCGTAGTTGAGCATAGATGAGTCAAGGGGAGATTGTAATCTTGTCTCATCTACAGCTATGTCAGCTAGCACATCTATCATACTTCTCTGCACACTTCCCTCAGGAGAGTATCTCTTTGTGAGATTTATGGGAGTGATAGGTTGATTGGTTGGGGTTATATGGGTTTCAGGGGAGTTGGGCTCAGGATTCTGAATTTCAGGGATGTTGGCCTCCATTGGTTGACCTTCAGGGACCCTGGATTCTGGAGTTCCAGAACCAGATGAGTTGGTCCTTGACTTTGATTTGGTCCTGCTTTCAGCTCTGCTCTCTCTTAGAGCAAGTTGTAGAGACCTTTCTTCCTGAAGCTCCAACACCTTGTCAGTAGGCTTGACCCTTCTCTTACTAGCTCTACTGCTCCCAACTTCCTTCCTCATCCTTCTCAGGGACAACCTCCCTGATCCTCTTATCACCCCTAGACTTTTGTCTAGTCTCATTGTACTTTTGCCTTAATTCTTCTGAATGATCAGAGGACACTTGTACACCTTCTCTAGCAACTTCTTCAATCTCAGTTGAAGCATCTGAATTCTCTTCTGAGATTATCTGAGACATTTTCCTTGTCTTCACCACCCTTGCCTTTGTCCTCTTTTTCAACTTGGGCTTCTCCTCCACCTTTGCTTCAGCAGGCTTGGCCATTAACATCCTTCTTTTCTCAGTTTTCTTGCTGAGCTTTCTGAATAGGATCTTTTGGGCTTGGGAGGGGCTTTGCAAAGGTTTGCATCTGGGAGTATGAGAAAATCTTTCAATCAACAAGCTTGCCCTAGTGCAATACTTGATTTTCCCTTCTAGCACCACCTTGTTGTGAGATTTCACCTTGAATTTAGCCTTTTCCTTCATCATTTCAGACATAATGAAGGTCCTCCAATCAAACTTGATGCCTTTGTCACTGGCATCAATGACTGCAGCCATGATTCTGATTCTTGGATGGCTGACCTGCTCCAAGCTTCCAGTATTACTCAAGAGACTTTTAGCTACTACCTCAAAGAGGTTGAGAAATTCTGGCTTGAGAGTCTTTTTGTTTTGAGTTGAGGAGAGAGGGCCTGGTGTCAATAGCCATTCTTGAGCTATTTCTTCTTCATGACCAGTGCCATAGATTTCTGGATTCCTTCCCTCAGAAGGCAATCCAAAAGCTCCTTCAAGATCTTCTGAAGAGAATTTCACTCTATGAAATCTTTCTTCCTCTTCTCCTTCAGCAACATATGACAGTCTGGTGGAAACTTCACCATCTTCAGGCTTGCCCCTCCATTTGAGAAAGGCAAAGAATTCAACCATGTAGCTTTCCAAGCAGGAACTTGGTCTTTCTTCCAAGAACTTTTGAAGACCAGCCCTTCTCAACCACCTCAGGGTTGGAGTAATCTCAGGATCTTCACTTTCAAAGGAGATTATGGGTTCAAAATGAAGATTGTTTTTGTTGCTTAGATATCCAAAGTCAAGGTCCAGAGCCTTGTTGGAAAAGTCTATGATCATCTCTGGTCTAACTTTGGGGGCCATTGAAATTTACAGAGATTAAAATGAAAGAGTGTTGAGAGAGTTTGAAGAAAAATAAGCTAGGGTTTGAATACTTGGGGAAGAAGTGTTTGTGGGGGATCTTAAGACTTGGGGATATTCTAAAAAGAATGTTTGTCAATGAGTTGGTGAGGTTTGTGTATTTTCAACGGGTATCAAAAATGGAAATATACACTTGGACGGCCAGGATGAATTTCAGGGGAGTTGGCCAGTTTTGATCCAATGGTCAAAAAAACCAATGTAACAGTGACTTGTTAGTTTTATTCAAAACGTGGAAGGTATTTAATATTAGTTAATGGTTGGGGAGTTTTCGAGATAGATCATGGCTTGAAAAGTGGAATGCAAACAAGAGTTAAATCTTGGCATTTAATGCATAGAAAGTGACCTTTTGGGTGGGGGACAAATTAAATCCTATTGTGATGATATCTGTAGTTGGGACATGTATCAAGGTAGGCAATGATTACCCAAAATAGGTGCTTATCAAACCAAGGGAATAGTTTGATAGCCAAGACAACTTATCTGACCCCACTTGGACAAGTGTCCTGAAGAGATGTGGACAAAGGTCCTGAATTCCAATGGACAAGTGTCCTGAATGATTTTAGCCATCTCTTCTGATATTCAGTAGACTTGACCAAGTCTGCTGAGAACCTTTTCAGTTTCCATATATCTCATTCACTTTTCATGACTTTTACTTGTCCAACTTCCCTGGATCAAGTAATCCCAACTCTGCTGATAGCTCCAGAAACCTTGCCTCTGCAAGTGGCTTAGTTAGTATATCAGCTTTTTGATGATCTGTGTGGATCTTGACCAACTTTATATCCTTCTTCTCCACATGATCTCTAATGAAGTGATGTTTGATGTCCACATGTTTGCATCTTGTATGCAAGACAGGATTTTGTGAAATAGCAATGGCACTATTGTTATCACAAAATATGGGCACTTCAGTAGAGTTGACTCTGTAATCTCTTAGTTGTTGTCTCAACCATAGGATTTGGGCACAACAACTTCCAGCTGCAACATATTCAGCTTCAGTGGTGGAAGTAGCCACTGTGTTCTGCTTCTTGGAGAACCAAGATATAAGCTTGTTGCCCAAGAATTGACAAGTCCCTGAAGTGGACTTTCTGTCAGTTCTACAACCTCCATAGTCAGCATCTGAGTAGCCAGTTAGCTCAATGTTGTCATCAGCAGGGTACCAAAGGCCTAGATTTTCAGTGCCTTTGAGATACCTCAAAATCCTCTTTGCAGCCTCAATATGGCTTTTCTTAGGATTTGCTTGGAACCTTGCACAAACACCTACTGCAAAGGTGATGTCAGGTCTGCTGGCAGTGAGATAGAGGAGTGAACCAATTATTCCTCTATACTCAGTAGAGTTGGTTGGAATACCACTCTCATCAGGATCCATCTTCCAATTTGTGTTCATAGGGATCCTTACTGGCTTGCTAGTTGTACACCCAAACTTCTTGATCATTTCTCTGGTGTACTTAGCTTGGTTGATGAAGATTCCTTCTTTAGATTGTTTGACTTGAAGACCCAAAAAGAAGTTCATCAACCCCATCATGGACATCTCAAACTTGCTTTGCATTAGCTTTGAGAACTTCTCACACAGCTTCTCATTGGGGGATCCAAATATTATGTCATCCACATAAATTTGGACAAGTAAGATGTCCTCTCCTTCAGATATTCTGAAAAGAGTTCTGTCCACAGTTCCCTTGGTGAATCCATGATCCAAGAGGAATTGTGACAGTGTATCATACCAAGCCCTAGGGGCTTGCTTGAGTCCATATAGAGCTTTCTTGAGTCTGTAAACTTGGTTTCCAACTTCAAAACCTGGTGGTTGCTCCACATAGACTTCTTCTTTCAAGACTCCATTCAGAAAGGCACTCTTGACATCCATTTGGTACACTTTGAACCTCTTGTGGGCTGCATAGGCTAGAAAGAGCCTTATTGCTTCTAGCCTTGCCACAGGTGCAAATGTCTCATCATAGTCAATGCCTTCATGTTGGCAATAGCCTTTTGCCACAAGTCTTGCTTTGTTTCTGACAATCACATCATTTACATTTTTCTTGTTCTTGAACACCCACTTTGTTCTAATAACATCTTGATGTGAAGGCCTATCCACCAGCTCCCATACTTCATTTCTGGTGAATTGGTTCAGTTCTTCCTGCATGGCTGTGATCCAATTGGCATCTTGAAGTGCTTCCTCAATATCACATGGTTCTTGCTCTGACAAGAAACAACAGAAAAGAGCACTTTCACCATGGAATCTTCTTGTTTTGACTCCAATACTTGGGTCACCAAGTATTAGATCAGTAGGATGGTCTGACAACCAGGTCCTTCTTTTTCTGATCTCTTCAGTAGAGTTGTCCTCTACTGAAGTTGAGTCAATTTGATCATAGAATTCAGGATAATTGAATGCAGGATCTAATTCAGGATCATAATCAGGGGTGTTGTCCTCAATGTCAGGGACATTGGTATTTTCAACATTTTGAGTTCCCCCTTGATTATTTGACCCATTAACTACCTCAGCAGGTACTGCTTCTTCATTGGTAGTTGTTACCTGGATGTGAACTGGGATTGGATCATTCAGTTCACCATTCCTTTCAGTGGGATTTGCCTCAGGAAGGTTGCCTTCAGGATGGTTGTCCAACATAGAGTTTTCAGGTAGATTGGCTTGGACAACATCTATGAATTCAGTGTCTTTGTCTTTTAGGCTTAGTCTGGTTGTTCTTTGTGTGATTTCTTCTGATTCCAAGTTCTCATTCCTGAACTCATGAGTAGATTCATCAAACACAACATGAGGTGTTTCTTCCACAATAAGAGTTTTCTTGTTGTAGACCCTGAAAGCTTTACTGATTTGGGAGTATCCAAGAAACACTCCTTCATCAGCTTTGCTATCAAAGGCTTTCAACTGATCTTTCCCATTATTGTGAATGAAACACTTGCAACCAAAAATGTGAAAGTAAGACACTTTAGGCATTCTTCCTTTCCAGAGTTCATAGGGGGTTTTGCCTTGCCCCTTAATAATCAAACATCTATTTTGAGTATGGCATGCAGTGTTTATAGCTTCAGCCCAAAACCTCTTAGGTAATTTTGAATCAGCAATTAGAGTTCTAGCAGCTTCTTTTAAAGTTCTATTTCTTCTTTCTGCAACTCCATTCTGTTGGGGAGTTCTAGCTGCTGAGGTTTCATGATCTATTCCATTAGATGTGCAATACTCATTGATGTATGAGTTAATGAACTCTGTGCCTTTATCAGATCTTATCTTGATAATGTTAAGGCTTTTCTCATTTGACAATCTCTTAAGAAGTTCAGGCAGTTTGACTTGAGTTTCCTTCTTATTAAGGAGAAATACTACCCATGTGAACCTAGAGAAGTCATCTACTACAACCAATGTGTATTTTCTACCATTTATGCTTGCAGGGGTAATTGGTCCAAAAAGGTCCATATGTAACAGTTCAAGTACCCTTTCAGTAGAGATGACTGGTTTTCCCTTAAATGAGGCTTTGATCTGTTTTCCTTCTTGGCATGGTTTGCAAACATGCTCTTTAATGAAAACCTCATTAGGTAGTCCTTTGACTAATGCATTTCTAGCAATTTTGTTCATTGTTTTAAAGTTCAGGTGGTTTAATCTTTTATGCCATAACCAACTTTGTTTACTAGAACTCTTAGCAATGAAGCATGCAGCATCAGTAGACTTGTCCCAGTCTGCAAAATACACATTTCCTTTCCTAGTTCCAGTCAATAGAATTTGTTGAGTCTTATCTTTAATCAAGCATTTATCACAGGAAAACTCAACATTGAAGTTTTTATCACAGAATTGACTGATACTTAGGAGATTATATTTGAGACCAGCTACATAAGATACATTGGTTACTTTGATGTTACCAATCATCAAAGTACCATAACCTTTTGTTGATGCTTGTGAGCTGTCTCCAAATGTGACATTAGGGCCTTCTTTTTCAATGAAATCAGTGAGGAGTTCCTTGTTTCCAGTCATGTGCCTTGAACATCCACTGTCAAGGTACCATGCTGTCTTTTTGCTTATACTCCTCATCTTGTGGCCCACTGGTACCTGCAATTAGATAGGTTTAGGTACCCTTTGAGTTTTGGGTCCTGAGAGGTTAGCTGTACCTTTAGGAACCCAAACTTGCCTAATAACCTTGATTGATTCAAGGTGGCTAAGTTGTCTTCCTCTAGCATCTACATACACTGTCTTTCCCTTAAATGCCTTTGGGAAAGTGTGTGTGAATGTGTTAACTCTATAAGTTTCAGGAGAGTTGTCAAATCTCCTGAACTTTTGAGTTCTTTGTGCTACTTGAGGGAATCTTTGAGGAAAGGCTTTCTTTTGACCATTACCCTTTGGCATGAAGGGTTTTGGTTGTCTCATTTTATTTTGCCTTTGAGGAAAGTTATCCTTGGGTCTATTCAGCTGAGGCTTTCTCAGAAGAGTTGGCCTAGGCTGATTATACTTTGGATAACTCCTCTGAACATTGTTCAGTAGAGTTGCCCTTCCATTGGGTCTACTCTGCTGACCAACATTCCTCTTATGTTCAGGAGCTTTGGCCATTTCCTTAGGTTTTGGCCTATTCTCCTGAATCACTTGAGTAGGCAGATCATCCATTTTGCCCTTTCCTTTGTTCAGTGGCTGAATCACTTCATTTTCAGTTTGTGCCACTGACTTAACAAAGATTCTCTTAGTGTTACTTACAGAAGCAACACTAAGACAAGGTGAAGATTCAAATGGATCAAAACCTAATCCACTTCTTTGAGCCATAGGTCTTTGATAACTCTGAATTTCCTCTATTGCTCTAGAGGATTTCTTCAGAGCAGACATCTTTAATTTCAGGCTCTCTTCACTTGATTTAAGAATATCATATTCATGTGAGAGGTTTTCAAATTTGGCATTGAGAATTTTAAGTTCAAAATCTTTTCTCTTCTGAGAGAGAAGTTGATCATCAATCTCCTTTTGTTGGTCAACTATCCTGAGATTTGCTTCCTCAAGCTCTCTCAAGACTTGTTGATACAACTCAGTAGACTTGACATCAACAACTACCTCAGAGTTTTTGGCAAGTTCAATGGCCAATCTTTCATTTTCTCTCACACAGTTATCATGAAATTCTTGTAACAAAGTGAAATCTTCCATCAACTTTCCAAGGGAAAGCTTCAAGTTGACCTCACTATTGTTCTGTGAGATGAATGATGGTGAGCTAGAAGTAGAGGATACCTCATCATCCTCAAGAGCCATGTTGCAGACATCATCATCATCATCACTGTTGGAGAACAGTCCATCAGAGGAGTTGAGGCTTTCAGTACTATCAGATTCTTCACCAGCCATCATGGCCTTTCTGTTGGTGAATTTCCTGTCTCTTTTGGCCTGCCTCTCTCTTCTCTCCTTAGAGCTTAATTCAGGGCAATCATACTGGAAGTGCCCTTTCTTTTTACAGTTATAGCACAGATCTTCATCATCTTCTTTCTTTGATTCTTCTCTTCTTTTTGATCATGAAGGTTCAGCTCTACTGGACCTTCTCCTATCAGAGTACTTGTCCTCTGATCTTTTCTCTTCAGGCTTTTTGACTTCAGCCTGTGCTTCAGGAGAGTTGTATCTCCTGAATTTATTGTCCTGGTAGAATTTCTTGTATCTACCAAACCTTGAGTTCAACTTTTCAAACCTTCTAGCCATCAAGGCTAGTTCTTCCTTCATTTCAGTCTTTGAGACTGACTTTGATGATCTTGGAGTGGGCTGCATCTCTGGTTCAGCTGTTTTGGCTTTGAATGCCACTCCCTTAGTAGGATTTGAAGGTTCCTCAATAGGCTTTCTTCTATTGAGGTCGAACTCATAAGCTTTGAGTTCAGAGAAGATTTGTTGCATGGGCATGGTGGAAAGATCTTTGGTGTTTTGCATCATTACAGCATAGACATCCCACTTTTGAGTGAGACTTCTCAAGATCTTCAACCCCACTTCTCTCTTGGTGTAGACCTTGCCCAGTGAGTTGATTTCATTCATCACATCAGTGAATCTACCAGCAAACTTATCAATGGACTCTTCAGACTCCATTGCAAACTGTTCAAATTTCTGCACAGCAACTTGGAGTTTATTCTCCTTGATCTTTTCAGTACCCTCACACATTTCTGCAAGAGTATCCCAAATTTCTTTGGCTGTTGTGCAGTGGTAGACTCTACCCATAATTGCATCTGGAATTGTTTGGTAGAGGGTGTTCATAGCCAGATAATTCAAATTATCTTTCCTCTTTTCATCAGCAGTGAAGTCATCCTCATCTTTGGGGAGCACCTCTCTTGGATCTGCCTTTTGAGCCTCAGTGACCTTGGGATTGACAAATGTGAACACAAAAGGACCTCTTGTGATCACTCTTAGCATGTCAGTGTGTAGAGATGCAAGATGAGCCCTCATTCTGATTTTCCAGAAATCATAATTATCAATTGAGAACATGGGCAGTTTGTGATGTGAAATGTGGTTGACTGGATTTGTGGCCATGTTGTCCAATCCTTGGACAGCAGGAGGTGGAACAGCAGCATTGTTGTTGGCCATAACTCAAGAACAAACAGTCAGTCAATATTCAAGTAGGATTTCAGATAGATCAGTTGAGTGACCACAACCAATATGTGATTTTGAAAGCCAAGATGGCTTTTCAGAAGCAGTGGTCTTTGAACCCCTGCTCTGATACCACTTGTTGGTCCTGAAAGGAGTAGATAACAAGTGTATGGGGGGGGGGAATACACTTGTATGCAAATTCTTTTCAAACTTGATCAAACCAGAGCTCAGCAAGGTTGTCTTGGACAACTCTGCTGAAGAAGATTAACTCTTCTAAGATAATCAATCTACTAAGTACTATTGAGTACTTAGTTGAATAACTATCTAGGGGAGTTATATGTGCGGAATAGTGGTTGGCCCTTTTAGTTTAAACTCCTTTTATTTCTGAAATCACTTAGTCAATGTAACAAAGTCCAGTTTTCAGGGAACTTGTCCAAATAGGTTTTTACACAGTCTTTGAATGTTTTTCCTTGAAAGATCAGTTTTGTGTGCAGTGTTGATGTATTGAAAGTACTTGAAATGTAAATCAACACAAGAGTTTATAGTGGTTCAGAGACTCAAGCTCCTACATCCACTTTCCCTGATTTAACAGGATAATTCCTTCACTCTTGGAATTAACTTGTTTTATAGTGCCAAGGTGCACTTGATCAAGAACACCACTCTTGGTGAATTGATCCCTAGGATGTCTAGAGTCCTAGTACCCTCTTCTCAACTCAGAACTGAACTGTTCTTCTCTCAACAGTCAGCTCCTACCACTTCTACTACTACAACCTTCTCACTTTCACTCTTGAAAGATATGAGGATTGAAGTAAGGTTCCAACTAATGAGATATCCTTTACAATGAAGATCAGTGTATAAGGATAGGATATCTCTCTAAGCTTGTGTATGGATATACAATGAAGTTCAGCTTAGATGAAGTGTTTGAAGACTAAGATAGTCTTTGAAAGCTTTGAAAACACTCCAACTTGTAAGAACTTTGAGCTTAGTTGGATTGTGTTGAGGTGTTGGATGCTTTCAAATGGTCTTCACACTTCTGTATTTATAGACAAATGAAGGATTTGCCCGTTGGAGAGGCAGCCTCCAATGTCCATAAATGTCTTCTTTTAGTTCTTCAATCTTTGAAGACAGAATCTTGATAGTGACATGTCCTCATTTGGGAAATAAACGGCTGTAAGAGCTTTGTCTTCATTCTGTAGCACTCTTCCCAACATCTGACATTCAGATTCTCTTGTAAGAATGTGGACATGTCTTCTGAAGGTTGTTCCAATGATAGGACAACATTCCTCATCATTTGGACAACACTCCTTATCACTATCAGCAGTCTTGCTTATCAGCAAGATTGTCTTGCTCTTTCCCTTTTATTTTCTTGAGGATGGCTCTTTCCCTTCAGATGGCTCTTTCCCTTTTATTTCTCTTGAAGATGATCTTAGCTTGTTTCTTTGAAGATCTTTAGGGTGTGGTTGTCTCTTTCTCTTCAGTATAGTTGACCTCAGGCTTTCAGAGCACTTGATCTTGATTAATTGAGCTGAGACAACTCCTCTGGACAACTCTCCTGATCAGCATATTTGTCTTTCAGCAGACTTGATCATGATTCCAGAGTTTGAGCCTTGAGGGGACTTGTTCTTGATGTACTTCAAAGCATGTGTTCCCCCTCAATTTGTGCATCTAATCATTTAAGAGCTGCCTAACATATTAGCTCCTCATCTAGCCTATAATCTATATGTTCTAACATTTCTAGAACATACTTATCTTGACTTAGGCATGTCTCAGGGGGTTTTGGTATTAGATCAAAACATATCTCATTTTATTCCCAACAGGTAAGCTCCTCTATCTTACTATTACTAGACCTGACTTCTCTTATGCAGTTCAAACTATGAGCCAGTACATGCAATCTCCCATTGCCTCTCATCTTGATGCAGTCCATAGGATCCTGAGGTATATCAAAGGTAACCCTGGTACTGGTCTATTCTATCCTAAAGAGAATACTTCTAAATTGCATGCTTTCTCTGACTCTGATTGGGGGAGATGTCCTCTAACAAGGAGAAGCATCACTGGTTATAGTATATATTTTGGTAATGCACTAATCTCTTGGAAATCCAAGAAACAAACCACTGTTAGTAGATCTTCTGCAGAGGCTGAGTACAGGGCTTTGGCATCAACAACATGTGAGCTTCAATGGATTCACTATATTCTCAAAGACTTGAAGATCATCCATTCCACTCCATCATCTATGTACACGGACAGCAAGAGTGCCTTTTCCATTGCTCACAACCCCTGTTTACACCAGAGAACAAAACACACTGACTTGGATTATCACTTCACTAGAGAAAAGATCAAGGATGGCCTCCTCACTCTAATCCACATTCCTACTCAAGAGAACTTGGCCGACATCCTCACCAAGCCTTTACCTCCTGCTGGTTTCTTCACTCACAAAGCCAAAATGAGGTTAATTGACATCCATTCCCATTTTGAGGGGGTATAAAGGATTACTAGATACACCCCCTGTTTTAGTTAATACACCCTTATCTTGTAAACCTCCTTCTAATTAGTTTTAGGCAGTTAGTAGGTAGTTATTTTCAGTTATTAGTTTTAGAGCCTTTAAATGTCATTAGGGCTCATTTTGTATATACATTGAGAATCTGCAGAATTGATTTGATAATTCTTCTTTCCTTTCTTTCTTTCCTTTTTGTTAATTCTTCTTTCATCTTCAAATCCAAAGATGATATGGTGATTGGTTTCTACACATGCCAAATGAAACAAGATTGCAAGCCTAACAATTACATCAACTAAACAACAAATTCTCCTTCAAAAAATTTAATTGGATTAATACTCCAAACCTCAAAGGAACAATTTTGTTGCAGAGGGTCTTCACCATTATCTAACTTCACAACCTACTCTTAATCTCCATTATCACATTCTCCACCTCACAAATTAAGTTATTGAATATCACCGAATTCCTCCACCTCAACACCACACACGCGATACGTACACATCCGCAAACAAATGGCAAAATGTGAGCCTCTCTTATCGTGTAGTGAGTCGATATGATGTTAGAAATGCTCCCTAGCCTTATTGTGCATAGCCGTTGAGATCTTGATCCAATTATAATAGTCTGTCCATACCCTTGAAGTGATTGTGCACTAAAAAAATATGATTCGTAGTCTCTGTTGCCATGCTACATAATGGGCATTACTATCTTATTTGTATTCGTGATTTCATGTATGCAGATTTAGGGTTTAATTGCATGAAAATTTGTTACATTGGACGAAGAATGTGATATGCAATTTTGGAATTTGTGTTATATAAAAAATTCGGGAGCTAGTCATGGGTGAGACAGATCTCCCTTAAACCAATGTAAATAATGATAATGTTTAATTAAGAGGTGGTTATATAATTTTTTAGTAAAAAGTGATAGTCACATTTGTTAAAATTAAATATACTTTCTCCGTTCCATAGAAATTTGCATACTTGTTATATTGGGACGTCCTACAAAAATTTGCACACTCCAAAAAAAGAAACACCTACATAACATTCCTCCTCAAAATATACACATATGTCATTACATTTCTACACTAAATCTACATTTTTTTTACTTTATTCATAAAAGTTTATAAAACTACACCTCAAAACATTACTCATTACACTTTTTTCTTACATTTTCTTAAAAAGTGTGCAATTTAAAGGATGAAATTTCCCTTGGAGCGGAGTGATTTTCATTTTTTACTTAAATATTATCATTTTTTAAGTGCGGTCTAAAAAATACACTTGGCCGCATTTTGACAAATATAAAACATAAAATTTCAAAAAAAATGGATTGTCCAACAAAAATATTATCGTTGAATTAATTATAAAATTTATATATAATTTATTTTCAATAGTTAATTACCAATCTATATATAAGGCATAGTATTAATTTTAATAATATTTAAGAGTTTTTAGAAATTCATTAGATTATAAATCTTCTGAATGTTGTATCAATAGCTTTGAATCTGATTCTCTGAATGATTAATATATTTATTTTCCCGGTAAAAAAAAAATACTTTTGAAGTACAGGCGTGAAAACTGAATAAATAAATAAATAAATAAAAAACCTTGATTTAAGGATTTGTGTTATTGAAATAATTATGAAAGTTTTTTTTTTTTAAAAAGGTTTACACGACCATAACGTACAAAATAAGTTACAATTCACGAGCTTAAGATCTTGATCTTCAAATCAATGTGGATCACCACGGTATCACTGTCCACTCCAATTGTGAGAAGAGGAAAAACGAGTGTTCCCTTTGCCTTAAAAGATATCTAGGTCTCCAACCTTTAATCGAGACAACTAGTGTTCTCATATAAAAAATATGAAACAAAATAAATACACATGAGTTCCACCAAGTATCAGATCCCAAGTACCAGAACCCAAGGGCTCTCGAGTCTATCTCAAAGAGCCCAACCACTAGATAAGAGTTCCACAACCACAACTGAGTCCCACAACGAGGAAAAGTCGCACAAGGCGCAACGGAAACAACAAGCAACAACTAAAAACCATATTAGACAAGCACATTAAAACTATCTAAAAAAACAGTGAACATGATCAACGAAAAAATACTCGAGCAATCACCGTAGCTCCGTTAGAGATAATTTCTACGTTGATCCCTAACAACAAACAAAGAACAACTACATAAAAGAAGAGAAAAATATTGGAACGACCGGAGCGACGACGACGGCGAGAGCTTCCGAGCTAGATTAAAGTAGATATATATGAGGATCTGCTTTCTAAATCTAACGAAAAACCGAACAATAGATGAAATCGGAGAAAAAGTTTGGCAGCGACGAAATAGTGACAGAACAGAGGCAGAACAACGACGATGGCAATAACGACGGACCGACAATGACAAGCGGTGGAGAACGATAGAAAAAGGGTGAAGCAACTTCTTTCTCTCTAAAAGCCTTAGATTTGATTGAAATAATAATGAAAGAATCAATCAAATTAAACTTTAATGGTCAACTATAAAAAAGAAAGAAAGACGGTCAATTCTTACGGTAGTTACATTTTACAAAGTGACTACATAGTCACTTTATCGAATTGCGCCATGTGGCGTCGTAAACGTCGTAACGACCTGCTACCTGTTATACAGGTTTAAATTATTTTTATCATTATTTAAATTGTATTTGTTATTTACTATATTACCCTTCTTTTATTTAAATTATTTATAAGAAAGTTTAATTTATAAAAAAAATAATAAAATTACTATCCTACCCTTTTAATACAAATATTATAATTTTAAATTTAAAAAATGAAATAAACAAATTCCAGAATATTACATTACTTTCTTCTCCACAGCCACATCGGGTTTTATGTTTCTAAGACTTGGAATTGAAATTAGGGTTCCTTTCTCCCAACTCCATTGTTCATAAATTGCGAATGAATTGAAATCGTTTATTTCTCCCCCAATTCCAACGTTCCTAAGTTGCAAAGTGAATTCGATTAACGAAGTAATAATGTGGTAATCTCACTTTTGGTGATTCCTCGCTCAATTCCCGATTTTCGCCGACGGTCACTGACTCCAAGAAGGCGGACGGAGATATTCGCCGACGGCCGCTCACGCCAAGTAGCAGGACGGAGATTTCCTCCGACGGTCGCTCACTCCTAGAACATTGTGGAGATTTTCTTCGACGGCTGCTCTCTCCAAGAAGCAGGAAAAAGACTTTCTCCAACGGTCGCTCACTCGAAGAAGCGGGAAGGTGATTTTCTCCGACGGTTTCTCCGACTGTATTGCATGTGACCCCCTCCGACTCACTACCCCTCCGACTCCCTTCGCCAAACCCTAACATCAGTTGATAAATTTACAAGTAACCCCGACGGCGGCTGGCAGGCGGGCAAGCGCGGAGGCGGATGATAGCAGAAGGCAGGAAAAAAACAATTGAAAACGCATGCTAGGTTCTAATGATTTTAATTCCTTTAAGTTATAATTTGATTTATTTTTTATTAATTAATTGATTTGATTTATTCTTTTGTTATTAATAACATAAGGGTAAATATGTAATTTTAACATTACATATTTTAATTACATTAACAAAAATATAATAAATTATTTGATTGTATAAGGATAAAAATGTAATTTTACAATAATATATTTTTATTAATTTAATTTAATAGAAAATACAAATTTATGACACATTACGACGATACATACCGTAAAATTTACAAAAGGTAACAGGTCATCAAATTTAAACCTTTAGATTAGATTTTTAATGTCTTAGATTAACTGACTAAGGTAGTTATTACGACACGTTACGACACTCTGACTACATGTAGAAGGTCCCAAGAAAGATAAGTATAAAACTTATAACTATAAACATAACTAGATGAATTTAATATAATCTCGATACATGAAAAACAAAAATCAATATATAATTATATTTATAAATATATAATTATTTAAGTTATCGATACATTAATAAAATCAATATAAAAATAACGCATAGACAATATTAATATATAGAGACGACACATAAACATTTAGGGGGAGGTGGGGATTATGCGTTCTTAATTATCAAAGTAAACCATTCAATATTATTTTTGAAATGATATTTTAGTATCAATTTCAAATATTAAGTGTAAAATTATAATTTATGCAGATCTATATCATTTACTAGTGTAGAACCCGTGTATTACATGGGATTTTAAATAAACATTTTAATATTTAATTTAATTTTTTATTATATTTTAGGAGTAATAAAGTGGTTATGTATATACTCAAAAAAAGAAAGTGGTTATGTATAATTATAAATACATTTATGTAGATTTTATTTAACAATTTTTTTAAATTATACTCTTTCTATTACATTTTTTATTTATTATTTGTTAAAATTGGGTATTTCAAATTAAATTCATCATTTTATAATTGAGTAATAAAATAATTTTTTCACTTTAAATTATACTCTTTAAATATTTTAAAATTAAATTAAATATCATTACTTTATCACTCTATTATTAATAAAAACTTTTATATCCTCCACTTTATTTCATTTAATATTGATAAACAACTACACTTAATAAAACTGTCATTCATTTGTTGGCGAAATATTCATAATTGGGTAAGAATATCTAACTCTACATCAGAACTGAAATCATTAACTGTCATTCATTTGTTGGCGAAATATTCATATCTATTGTAGAATAAAAGAAAAGAAACCCAAAAAAAATCCCTAAAATTGATATTTTTCTATTAAACAAAAAAAGAATATGAACACACAAATAAATATTATACAAATTTTACAACCTGGTCGAACCTCTGAGTTATATGATATATCTGGTAAGCTCGACTTTATCATGATCACCATGCAAAAAAGTAATCACTATATCAATTTTTTTAGTTGTAGTCTTGTAGATATTAAATTTACATTGAGATACTAAAATTCACAATCCTCCTATTTATAGATGTAATCTAGAATAAATATAAACATATTTATTTCATAAAGCTTAGAATACGCTTTGTTACCTTATTTATGAGTTACATTACTTTTTTCTGTGTGGAAGGCAATTGATGTTACAAAAATTGTTGGAGTCTGCCATGTCCCTCAATGGACTTGAACTGAAAAGAAAAAGAATAAGGGAACTTACTCCTGAGAATAAAAAATATGCAAATATTAATGGCATAAAATACAATCATATTCATAGGCAAATGGCAACATCTAGTTTCACAACAATTTAATTGCATTCTAATTGAAACAATACAATTCGAATGATGAGATCTAGATGAACATAGAAAATTTAAATTGTAAATTCATGCTAATGTATTTTCGAATAAATAAAATAATCATAAAAGTTTGAATTCTAATGTGTGTAACATTTTAGTTAATAATAACATTTCTGCACAATAATTTGTATCCCAAAAACAACAATTTTAATTTTGGACCTTCAAATCCACATTTAGAGACAGAAAATTTAGGCACTCTAAATATGAGAAAAGATAGTCGGAGATAGTAAATTGAATTGGCCAGAAATATATACCTAGGAATGAATAGATGAGAAATTCTTAATATACGTCTATCAATATGACCTTTCTTAATACATGTGAAATTTTTTCTTAGGCGCCATTTATTTTGAGATTAAGGGAGTAATAGACCGAACGAATATATTATTTAAAATCTCATGAACTAAGAGAAATATTTAGAACCATTTCAAAAAACAACTTCAACATATGTTCATTTATACATCCAACAATTATTTAAAATCTCATGAAATAAGAGAATTATCCATAACCATTTCAAATTAAACAATTTCAAAAAATGTTCATTCATACATGCAACAACGGTATAACTCATTAAAATACGCGCATGAAAAGCAAACAAAAGAGAAAGAACCACACCTACTGTTTTTTTCATGTATGCAAAGAAGAAACTGGTCTTTCGTTTTAGAAAGAATCCTTGTAAATTGTAATACAATGAAAAAAGACTAATGTAAAATGAAATAAAATACTTCCCAACATAATTATTGATCAGAGGCATATTAAAAACACCATGGTTGCAGAGTGGGTGTGCTTAGGCTAATAAGAAAGTATTGTTTATTCTTAATATAAAGTATTTACCGTAAATTTATTTCTTTCAATAATATGCCAAAAACAAAATTCAAATGCAAAAATTAAAAATTATTAGTACCTTGGGGTGTTTGTTGATTGTAGGCTACAACCTCATTCTGAATGTTGAACTGAGAGTATCGTGTGCCTCATCTCGTACCTATCTTTCCCACAAATTCTCTCATAGACTCCATCTCATTCTCTGCAATCAAATACATCATAAATACCTCAAATTATTGCAAAAAAAAAAAAAAAAAGGTTAGCATCTTGATATTGAAATTGTCTGAAATGATCAACAAAAAAGAAAAGACCAGCTAAATTAATTTATCAACAAAAAGAAGATATAAAACTACATCATCTCAGCAATGGTCTGATGAAGAAGTAAATAATACAAAGTAATACACAAAAAAACCATCCTCTCTTAATTTGTCATCACTCAAATGCAATAATTAGTATAATACAAAGAAGATACATATTATAGAAAAAACGCTAAAATTTCTCTATTGCAGTTTGGTTTCTAGAAAAGCTATTATTCATCAGGTTCATGCCTCTTTTTCATGACAAAGCTGAATAGGCAAAGAAGCAACTCGTATAGCAGACTCGTCTATACCTTCTAATTTGACAGAGCCCTGGTAAAATTCAAGGCATGATAAGATGTCATTCTATAAGGAATTGAGAGAAACACACCACTTAACTGCAATACAAAGAAGATATAGATAAAAGAAGAGACGCTAAAATTCCTCTATTGCAATTTGGTTTCTAGAAAAACTATTATCCATCAGGTTCATCCCTCTTACATGAAGAATCAGAATAGGCAAAGAAGTAACACGTCTAGCAACCTCGTCTATACCTTCTAGTTTTTTACTCAGAGTCCTGGTAAAATTCAAAGCACGATAAGATGTCATTGTATAAGGAATAGACATAAACACATCACTCAACTGCTATACAAAGAAGATGCAGATTAAAGAGAAGATGTTAAAATTCCTCTATTGCAGTTTGGTTTCTAGAAAAACTATTATTCATCAAGTTTGTTATTTAGTCCTGGTGAAAATTCAAAGCATGATGAGGAATATATGGACATAAACCAATCAATGAACCTGCATTTTTCACAAGGAATGAAAGCCAGTCACTTAATCCAACAACAGAATGTATAATTCTCTATAGACCAATCCACTTAAAAAAACAACCATCCATTAAGTAAAAAAGAAAAAAAAACTTAAATATACCAAGCCAAAAAAAAAAAAATAGAGATACCACATGCAAATTAAAGTCATATCCCAGAGATACTAAAATCAAATATTGTTCCCAATTTGAGTGAATAACAATCCATAAAAAATAATCAAGGTCCCAAAAAAGATTAAAACTAAAAAAATTATGGCCTTTGAAACAACAATAAACAACTACTTACATCTGAAAATTTTCTGAAAAAAGAAATTAAAGCAGAACAAAGAACTGAAAAATCTCTTCAAACATGAAATATACAGCAAACACACCAATTCAGTTTGCGAAAATTAGAAAGTAACCTGCAAAAAAAAAAAAAAAAAGACATCCACACCATCGAAAACAAACACAATAAATTCAGAAGAAATAGCTGCGGGAATAAACTGTAAAATAAGTTTAGAATATGGAGTCGAAAAAAAATAGTAAAATTGATTAACAAACGTAAGTATAAAATTAAATGATTAGACTAAGAAATTAGATATCAGCAATAGAATGTTAATTATCGATCTCATACCAGATTGTGAAGACGATAGGAGCTTACATGTGTAGAAGCCGGTACAATTATGAGAATATGAGAATCAACCTAGGAATAAAAAACTTTGAAAATATTAATATCATCACAGATTAACAAAGAAGGAAGAAGCAATTATCCGAAGAATGGTCCAAATGTTAATAAAAAATACAAATTAAAAAAAAAAAAAAAAACCCTGAAGCCATAAAGAGTACGACTCTGCCTCTTAATAGCATATACACATTCATAACCGTCATAGTTTTACGGCGAGCGTACTCAATGTATGTACTGACCTCACGCATGTCGTTCTCAATCAAACTTATGACAATTAGTTATTTTGAGAGAAGGGAGCAACATAATATTGATCCATTACATGGGACGGAGTAGCAGCGGTGTCCAAGGAGGGCGGCAAGATTAATGGCGGTGATAGATGGCAAAAATCCTAATTCATAAAAAAAAAAAAACAATTAAAAGAAACCGCGACGTCAATGGAGGATGGCCAGGAGTAGTAGTAACGACAATGGACGACAACGATAGATTGAGAAAGGAATGTACCAAGTGTGGGATCCAGGGCCATAAATTCTTAGAGCGAGAGTTCCAAATGTATGAGTGTCCTGTTTCTCTTGTTTCTGCCTCAACCAAACGCGCCGATGAAGTTGCCCAAAACCCTAGTCGCAAATGGAGGTAAGGAGTAGCAGAGCGAGGGCGGCGAGCCGGCGGTGCAAGAAACAATTAAAAAAAATGATTTTAGGTTTTAGGAGAATACATGTGGCTTTCCAACTCATGAGTTGTAATGAGTTGATGTAATAAAATGACACTTGTAATCGGGGGATTCTATGATCTTGTAAAAAAATGTAATGAGCATGATAATCACCATAATTAAAATAAGTTTTTTGTATAATTATTTAAATAGATAATTCTAACTTAATTCATTTTTTTTTATAAATGATCGCTATCATATAAATTAAATTATTTGTATAATTTTGATTTATAAAATTAAACAAATAAACTTCTAAAAAAATATAAATATATAGTAATCGAGGAATAATGAATAGTAAATATTACTCCATAGTTAATTGAATCTACTAAATATATTATTAATAATATATGCCTTAATAAATACATTTTATATTTTAGATAATTATTAATAAATTACAAAAATATTTATTTTTAATTAATATTACACTGGTCAAACATTTCCATTTAACTTTTAGGAACTCAATAAAGCTTTAGAAAAAAACTTAGGGAAAATTGCATTTTTAGTCCTGTAAGAATATGTCAAAATCACTTTTGGTCCTTTTTCCAGCACATTTAGTCCCGAAAAAATTCTGCTGTTAACTAGTAACGGAAAGGATGTGTGAGTGTCACGCTCAGTCAACTGCAATTTTATTTTTTAATTAAACTAAATTTAAATAATTATAATTACAATATAAATGTTTAAATATTAAACAATTTTCACGCTCAGTCAACCACCACCGAACTCCGACATTCGTCGGCGAGTCTCCCTCCGGCGGAACTCTCCAGCGACTTCCCGACCACCCACCGCTCCTTCTATATACTGATAAATGAGCGGTGGAAAGTATATAGAAGTATACTGATAAATGTCCCAAGCCCGTCATTCCCCATACTCCATTGTTCCACCAACTTCACACCAAAATCTCAAATCTCATGACCAAACTCGCAGCCTCGCTACACCCAGTCGACAGCAGCACCATCCAATGTCACACCATGCCATTAGCCCCAACCAAACACCAGGCAACATGAATAGAAAATATAAAAAAAATAAGTAAGAAAACAGTCATAAATTGCAAATAATTATGATGAAAATTCGCAATTTAGAGATGAAGGAGAGATCGAAATTTGAAATTGACAAGGGGCTTTGATTCCTAACACTAAAACGAGGCTAGAGTGTGTAGCTTCTATGAATTTCGTGACCGAATTCAAATTTCGTAGCTGGATTTTTTATGAAATTTTGGAAGAATATGGGGTTACTGTGGTGACGGTGGCGTTGAGGTGTGGTGACGGGTGGCGGCAAGGTTGTGACAGGAATGGGGCCAGAGTGGTGGCATTGGCAGCGATCGGGTGGAGACGAAACGTCCGGCGAGAAGAAGAGCAGGGGAGGGTATGTATATACCTACTGTACGTATATATGAAGTTTTTGCTTATATTTATTATCTTCTTAGTTTTCAATTTGATTTTTGTGAATTTAAACTATAAATAATTGTAATTAATATTTTTGAAATTCTATTTGATAATCATTTAATATTCAGATGAATTATATTTTGTATCTTCAACTTATATTCAAACACAGATTTTATATAACTGTTTTTTTAACTTTAGTTTTAATATATTTTTATTATAAAATTATTGGTAATTTCATAATTTACATTAGATTATTATGTTATTGAAAAAAAATACTTTTAGTAATTTTAAATTATATTTCATTTCTATAAATATTTTTTTAATTTTCAGATTCTATAGATTTTTATTTGATTTGAAAAAAAAATCTTGTATTTTTTTGTTAGGGAATGTCTTGTGTGAGACCGTCTCACGGATCTCACTCCGTGAGACGGAGCTCCATTACCCATTTCATTAAAGCCGCAATAATGCCAGAAAAAAAGGGCCGAAAAAGGGCCGCCCTCCATAAATATTAAAAGGCCGCGATAATGTTTGATCCAAACAAATTAAAAGGCAAACTGGCCCATCGCTGATAACTTTTAAGAAAAATAGTATAACTAATTTAAAAAAGATCGTTTCAAAAATAATAATGTTTTAAATTAAAAGAAATAAATTAGTTTTTTTAAAAATTATTGTAAAGTAAAGGTTTGAAAGTATTTTATTTAGATCAATTTGAAAATACCGACAAATAATTAATAATTTAATTACCTTTTTTCCTTGAAGCATCTTAATCCAACAAAAAATAATTTATATTTAAATAAAAAAATGTGATTTATATCAAATAAAAAATGACAATTAACATAAAAAACTAATGCAATAATTTATTAAATGAGAATTAAAAAGTGATAATGTTTAACTAAAAGTAATAATCACTTCTAATAAAAATATTATCACGTTTTACCTAAATTGTTATCAATTTTTGAATAATGATATTCTATCAAATAAAAAAGTGGTAATTAACACAAAAAAAATGATATAATTAGTAAAGATAATATAATTTATTAAATCAGAATTAAAAAGTGATAATATTTAAATAAAAAGTGATAATATTTAAATAAAAAGTGATAGTCACTTTTGATAAAAATATTATCACTTTTCACCTAAATTGTTATCATTTTTTAAATAGTGATATTCTATCCAATAAAGAGGGACAATTAACTCATAAAACTAATACAATTAGGAAAGATAATCACGTTCACTAATATATAATCACAATCATTAATTAATTCATATTTGAAAAATGATAATGTTTAACTAAAAAATGATAGTCACTTTTGATAAATTATCATCACTTTTCAACTAAACTTTTACCCCTTTTTTAATATTGAATTATATCAAGTAAAAGTGATAATTAACTAGAAAAAGCAATGTAATTAGTAAAAATAATCATGTCCACCAATAAATAATGTAATTCATTAAATTTGAATTAAAAAGTGATAATATTTAAGTAAAAAATGATAGTCACTTTTGACAAAAACATTATCACTTTCCAACTAAACTTTTATCACTTTTAGAATAGTGATATTCTTTCAAATAAAATCTGACAATTGACACATCAAACTAATGCAATTACAATAGTAAGGATGTTCATTAATATATAATCTCATTTATTAATTCAGAAATAAAAAGTGATAGTCACTTTTAATAAATCATTATCATTATTATTTTTCAACTAAACTTTTACTATAACTTTTCAAAATAGTGAATTATATAAAGTAAAAATGATAATTAACTCAAAAAAGTAAGAGGAGATCTTGTGTGAAGCCGTCTCACTCATTTAGTGACACGGGGCTCCACTTAGTCATTTTAATGAGTGAGGCCAGGAAAATTTGGGTTGAACTCTGCGATAATGCAAATATTTGGGTCACCATAGGAAATTAATTATTGATAAATTGGCAAGTTGCCCACAATTGTTATTGCGTATCTCAACACGAATGAAAATGGAAGAACTAATTATAATATTTTAGCCTCCTAACATTTCCAAGAAACAAAAAAAAATAATTATAAAATAATACTGTACAACATTTTTTAAATATTGATTTTCCCAAGTGAAGAGGGACAATTACCACACAGAATCGATGGAATAAGTAAATATAATTATGCCCACTAATAATAAATAATGTTAATATTTAAGTAAAAAATTATAGTCACTTTTGATAATTTTTCATCTTTTAACTTTTATCACTTTTATAATGATATTCTTTCAAATAAAAAGTAATAATGAACTTTAAAAAATTGGTCAATTAGTAAAGATAATCATATTCAATAACAAATAATCTCATTCATTAAATCAAAATTGAAAAGTGATAATCATTAAGTGAAGAATGATAATTTTTAATTAAAAAGTGATAGTCACGTTTCATAAAAACATTATCACTTTTAAATTAAACTTTTATCACTTTTTTAATAGTTATATTCTTTCAAGTAAAAAGTTACAATTAACGTAGAAATTGGATGCAATAAGTATAGAAATTGGATGTATAACCCTGCCTACTGACTGATAATCTAATTGAAAATTGAAAAGTGATAATGTTTAAGTAAAAAATGATTATGTTTAAATAAAAAGTGATAGTCACTTTCGATAAAAATATTATCACTTTCTAACTAAACTTTTATCACTTTTTTTTAATAATGATATCTTTCATGTAAAAATGAAAATTAATTTAAAAATTAATGTATTTAATAAAGATAATCAAGACTTATTCTTAAATTCTTGTTGTAAATTGGGTACCAGTTTTTTATTTACTTCTCAATAACAAAAAATCACCTTTCGTAAATAAATTGTATGTGTCAAATTTTTATTAATATTTTCAATAAAATATACTTTTTAACTTATATAAAGCCCGCATGGCTAATATGTTAGTGATTGGCTTGAAACATAAAGTCCGCATGCATAATATTGAATGGACTTGTGAAGTCCGAGGGAAATGGCCTGGAATGAACGTAGTTTAGGTGGGCCGTGGACCAATATTAATATTTAATGGGTCACATAGAGATCCGTCTCACAGAATGAGATCCGTGAAACGGTCTCACACAAGTTTTTGCCTTTTTGTTATACCAAATTATATATATGTATATATATTTTTTTTAATACATATTTTTTAAACTAACGGTTCCATCCAAATCTAAAAGATACAGGACCAATTCTGCATAAAAAAGGACCACTTCCAAATACCAGGACCAAAAGTGATTTTGAAATATTCTTACGGCACTAAAAAGGCAATTTTTCCAAAAAACTTATATAAGGATAAGTGCAATTAATTAGTCATAAATCAAAGTTTCCATATTTAAGTTAAAATTAAACATAGTCTTGACACATAGATTTTACACACATCATTTTCTTGCCACGTGTCTTCTTTACCCAATAATATCATTACACATCATTTTTACTTTTTAAATGAACTTAACAAAATGAAGACACGTGTACCACACTTAACCACCAAGCGACATCTCAGCAAAATGATTGTGGAGGCGACACGTAGACAAAAAAAACTCCCTATTAGTAATATAGGGAATTTCTTTTATATATAACTTGCTTAAATCAAATATATAATTTAATTATAGAATATTAAAATCCAATTAATTACGGCCTTTAATAACTGAAATTATATTAAATGTGCTTAAATTAAATATAAAATATTAAAATTGCATTAATAGTTTAATGGGTTAGTCTTGGGTGAGACCGTCTCACAGAATGAGATCCGTGAGACGGCCCTAAAAAATAAAAAGTGATAATGTTTGAACAAAAAGTGATAGTGTTTAAGTAAAAAGTGATAACCACTTTTATTAAAAATATTATCACTTTTTTTACAAACCAAAATCTGGAAAAAAAATATGGATTATCCTACCCAAAATTTTAAAATATGGGTTAAAAGGATCCGTCTCACAGAAAAAGATCCGTGAGACGGTCTCACACAAGTTTTTGCCTAGCTTAATACTATGCGTAATTGTTTTTTTTTTTAAAAGGTAAATGTGGTATTAATAATTGAGTACAATGGATACTCAGGGTGTGTTTTGAAACACAACTAACACTACAAAAAAAACTGCAAAATACCGACAGAATTTTACCGACGGATTTCAATCCGTCGGAATAAAAAAGTCAACCGATTACCGACGGAAAACAACCGTCGGTAATTACCGACGGATATTCCGTCGGCAATCAAAAAAAAAATAAAAAATCACGTGATTACCGAAGGAAATTTCCGTCTCTAACCACAAAAATTTTAAAAAAAATTAAAAAATTTAAAAAAATATTTAAAATTTGTGATTACCGACGGAAATTTCCGTCGGTAATCACAAAATTAAAAATAAAATAAAAAAAAAATTTGTGCAAAAATTAAATTATTAATTAAAGAAGAAAATTTGTTAGCTAGGAAATTATGATGGATTGAAATAGAAAATTTGTTGATTAAATTAAAAACATGTCAATTAAGTTAACTAGAAAATTGTTGATTAAGTTAACTAGAAAATTATTGATTAAATTATAAAATTATTGATTAAATTAGGAAATTTTATATTAAATTAGAAAATTATTGATTAAATTAGAAACTTTTATTTATATTGTTTGGACATAATTTCTTAAGTTTTTATATCCATTTAGTTTATATGATAATTAAGTCTTTTGTTATGTGCATTAACAAATAAAAAAATTATTAATATAAGGTGTTTGCTTACAAATTTATTTTGTTTACTCATAATTACGAAATACTTTTATAAAGTTATACATTTTTTTTTCATAGTAATTTCTAAACCTCAATTGTCATATTAATTCGACCGTCAATAATCATATCATCAATTGCTATTTTTCTCTTATTGACTATGGTGATTGATTTTTTTATTACGAATGCTTCAGTAATGGTGTAGTTGAATGTGAAACAAATCAATTGGAGATAACTATATAAAAGTATTGAAAAGAAAGATTGTACATAATAATTATTTTTAATTCTCGCGTAATACGCGGGTCGTGCACTAGTATACAATAGTTATAAGTCACAAATTTAGTACTCCATTAATATAAATAAAAGAATGTTCAATTATTAAATAGATTTGTTTAAAAAAAAAGAAGTAAAACATGTATACATAATATGAATTTTTTAGAATTTTAATCAAAACACAAAAAATAAATAAATTAGATTTACAATATATAAATTTAAAAAATTTAATTTACAATAGTTATAAATCACAAATTTAGTGATTAATATAAGTAAAAGAATGTTCAATTATTAAATGGATTTATTTAAAAAAAATAAAATAAAGAGTAAAACATGTATACATGATATGAACTTTTCAAAATTTTAATCAAAACACAAAAAATAAATAAATTATATTTACAATATATAAATTAAAAAATTAAATTTACAATAGTTATAAATTACAAATTTAGTGATTAATATAAGTAAAAGAATGTTCAATTATTAAATAGATTTATTTAAAAAAAAGAGTAAAACATGTATATGAACTTCTTAGAATTTTAATCAAAACATAAAAAATTAATAAATTAAATTTATAATATATAAATTAAAAAAATTAAATTTACAATGGTTATAAATCACAAATTTAGTAATATTAATATAGAAATAAATTAATTTTGTGATTTTTTTTTTTTAAAAAATGGGTCGAAAATGAGTATATATACAATTAATATTACAATTGTAAACGAAAAGCAGACTTGTCCGAGTGGTAGACGCTCCCCACTAGGCGCCCACACACTCGGGTTCGAGTCCCACGAAGGCTGATATATTCAGCCTATTACTCTGGCTTAAGCCCCCACGCGT
This sequence comes from Galeopsis tetrahit, assembly GCA_963675135.1. Lineage (NCBI taxonomy): Eukaryota > Viridiplantae > Streptophyta > Magnoliopsida > Lamiales > Lamiaceae > Galeopsis > Galeopsis tetrahit. Next base: position 10,807,180 of record OY776131.1, read on the forward strand.
ACATATTTCATGTTTGCAAACTCTATAAACAACTTAAAAACACTTCTCAAAAAAAAAAGTGATTCTAGAAGCATTTTGTAGAGTTTAAAAACACACACTTAAACATAAGTGATTCTAAAAGCAGTTAGTTGTGTTTTAAAACACACACTCAAGAGTCAAGAATCCAAAATACAAAGTGTAACTGAATGCCTATTCTAAGAGCATCCACAGTGTAGGTTAGAAATTTTAAATTCTAAGTTTGCCAAATGTGTGCTACCTCAAATTTTTTTTACTACTATCTCAAAAAACTTCTACCTCTTCCAATGCATTCTATCTCAAAAGTACTATTTATGGGTCCCACTCTCCAATTATATACTCCCTCTGTCCCATGTCCCATAGGAATTTGAACACTTTCTATATATGGATGTCCCATACCAATTTGCACTCAATAAAATGAAATATTGTCATAACCCCCACCCTCAAAATATACACATATTTACTTATATGCCATTACTTTTTCACACTCAATCTACCTTTTACTTTTCTTTATTTATAAAAGCTTACAAAACTACCCCTCAAAACATCACTCATTACACATTTATTAAAATGCGTGTCATTCCAAGGGTGCAAGTTCCTCTTGAACAGAGATAGTATATTTTTCTCTTCACTTTCTTTTATTCATTATTTTTATTTTATAATTTAATTATTATAATTTATACTCCCTCTATTTTTTTTAATAAATATCACTTTAATTTTTTAATTATTTTTAAAATAAATGTCACTTTGAATTTTTTTTTCTTTAATTTTGAGTATTTTACTCTTATTCATTTATTACAAATATTTTTCATAAATATTGTTTATAGAAAAATTTATTTAATTTATAAATACTAGCTACATTCTTGACTCCAAAATTACTTATTATTTATAACTCCAAAATTACTTATTATTTATATAACATAAATATTGTTTATACGACCAAACATGTCGCTATTTGGTTTATCAATCATTTAAAATATACCACTAACTTTGTAAATGCTTCATGAATTCTTGAACTTTTTACTCAATTTTAAATTTTTTTAAAAAAATTATTCTTTTACTATTATATATAAAAATAAAATAATGTCAAAATATTTTTTTGACAAAATATTATTGAAATAACACAAAGAATACAAGATAAAAAATACATCAATTATAAATTAAAATTAAAATAATAATTAAATGCTTAATAAATTAAAATAATAAAATAAATGAAAAGACATGAAAAGAAAGGAAAACAAAACATAAGTTAATAAAAAATACAAATAATTTGAGTTAGGAGTAGAAATCCACATGAGACTTCTACCCATCGTGGATGCTCTAAGCAGTCCATATTCAATTTTACAGTAGAACGAAATTTAAACAAGCCTTTAGAGAATTAACCAGTCACGACAAGTAAGGATGTTTTCCAAAGTAATTGTAAATTAAAAAAAAAAATCAGCAATCAATGAATTGTTGGAATTTTGAAAATAAATTGTGATTCAAACAATAAGGCTATGTTTACTTTTTATTTTTTATTTTAAAGGCTCCAATTATGACAAGTTTATTTAACAATTACATACTAAAAAATCTTCAAAAAATGGAGAGTCTATTTAATTAGTCAAACAATATGGGGAGTATTTATATATGTATGTATGGGTCGGGTTCATGTATATATAAAATTATTATCCGTTTCAGATCCGATATATATTGTTTGATCGGGTATTTATTCGACCCGAGACTCATTTAATTGAGTATTTACCCGTTTTGTGTGGGTCGGTTTTATGCGGATTCGAATTTATACTCGTTTCATTGCCAAACATTTTCATTCGTACATTAATTCTATGCTCATGGTTTGAGACACATATTTTAAAGATAAATGATTATTTTATGTATAAAATAAAAAAGTCAATAAACAACCAAATAGTATAATTGTAAGCTCACTTTATGACAAGTAGGGGTGTAAACGAGCCGAGTCGAGCCGAGTAGTGCTGAGCTCGAAACTCGACTCGATTGTTATACTCGAAGCTCGAAATTCGACTCGACTCAGTCGAGTCTAAAATTTTAAAGATCGAGCTCGACTCGATAAGAAACTCGATAAACTCGAGCTCGGCTCGACTAGATTACCTATATAATTTTCAAAATTAATTTCAAAACATATTTTTTTTCTAAAATAAACTCGAGCTCGACTCGGCTCGACTCGATTACTCGTATATAAATATAATTTATATATTAATGGAAAAATAGTAAATATTGTTCAATCTCGATTAGGCTCGCGAGCCTTTCGAGCCGAGTATTTATGAGCTCGAACTCGAACTCGGTAGCTACTCGAGTAGCTCGAAACTCGACTCGATTAACTTCGAGTCGATTTCGATCTTTTTCCGAATCGAGCACAAGTAGCTCACGAGTAGGCTCGACTCACTTACACCCCTAATGACAAGTAAATGTGAAAATTTGATTGGGTGATCTGTTGGAGTGTGGAGCCTGAATTGATCCTAACGGGCTTGGAGTGTAGGACAAGTTTGATCCTAACGTGCCTGGAGTGGGGAGCAAGTCTTTTCCTAATAGGCTTAGGGTTAATTATGGTAAGTTTGTTGCTAATGGCTTGGAGTAGGGAACAAGTCTTTTCCTAATAAGCTTAGGGTTAATTATGACAAGTTTTCTATTATAAATAGATGTTCTCTCTTTGTAATCATTGCGCATCCGAAAAACATATTGAAATACCTGGTTTGGCATCGCCCCCAGACGTAGTCGAAAGACGAACTGGGTAAACAAATGTCGTGTTATTTTCTTATCGTCATCGTGTGCGTGTGTTTATTTCCTAACAACTGGTATCAGAGCCTCGGGTTCAGAGGGATCAGTCACGATGAGCGACGAGAAGATTTCAACCAAGCAGTTTAACGGATCGAATTTCGGGTTCTGTAAGATGCAGATCGAGGATTACTTCTACGGTAAAGATCTACATGTGCCCCTAGAGGAGAAGGGGAAACCCGAAAAGATGGAACAGAAGGAGTGGAATCTGTTAAACAGAAAGGCGATGAGTACAATACGCTTATCGCTGTCCATGAACGTAGCCTATCACACGACTAAAGCCAAGTCCGCAAGGGAGATGCTGCAGATCTTGGAGAAGATGTATTAGAAGCCCATAACGGCAAACAAAGTTCACTTGATCAGACGGTTGTTCAACCTCAGGATGTCGGAGAGCACACCCGTGCAGCAACACCTGAACGAGTTCAACAGGATCATTGGACAGTTGTGTTCTGTCGTGATCGACTTCAGTGGCGAGGTACTTGCTTTAGTTTTGTTATCTTCTTTGCCAAATAGTTGGGCTGCCACAGTTAGCGCTTCATCCGCGAAAAATAAAGTGAAGCTTGACATGATTAGCGAGGAGGTTCGCAGGAAAGATTCTGGATCCACTTCAGGGTCAACGCTGAACACGGAAGAAGGGGGCAGATTGAAGGGTAGGCAAAATCGTGGCAGATTAGAGTCCAGAGGAAAGAGTCAATCCAAGAAAGATAAAGACTCGATCCAGTGCTGAAATTGTGATGAGTTTGGTCACTACATGAACCAGTGTTCAGCACCCAAGAAAAACAGGAAGGGACAGACCGAGAAGAAGACAGCAAACGCAACCACAATTGATGTTGGAGACGCGTTGGTCTTGAGTGTCAGTAGTCCGGTAGAATCGTGGGTGTTGGATTTTGGAGCATCATTCCACTCTTGCAGTGATGTTAAATCTGTTAAGTGTACGTTCATTGATTATGGTGGTGATGAGATTGGTTATAAACTCTGGGATGAGAATAACCGAAAGATTATTCACAACACATATGTAGTTTTCAATGAACTGGTTATGTACAAGAACAGATTGGAGGCATCAGATTCTGACAAGATCAATCGTGGCAGATCAGAGTCCAGAGGAAAGAGTCAATCCAAGAAAGATAAAGACTCGATCCAGTGCTGGAATTGTGATGAGTTAGGTCACTACAGGAACCAGTGTTCATCACCCAGGAAGGGGCATAACGAGAAGAAGACAGCAAACACAACCACAGTTGATGTTGGAGACGCGTTGGTCTTGAGTGTCAGTAGTCCGGTAGAATCGTGGGTGTTGGATTTTGGAGCATCATTCCACTCTTGCAGTGATGCTAAATCTGTTAAGTGTACGTTCATTGATTATGGTGGTGATGAGATCGGTTATAAACTCTGGGATGAGAATAACCGAAAGATTATTCACAACACATATGTAGTTTTCAATGAATAGGTTATGTACAAGAACAGATTGGAGGCATCAGATTCTGACAAGATCAATCGTGGCAGATCAGAGTCCAGAGGAAAGAGTCAATCCAAGAAAGATAAAGACTCGATCCAGTGTTGGAATTGTGATGAGTTGGGTCACTACAGGAACCAGTGTTCATCACCCAGGAAGGGACAGAACGAGAAGAAGACAGCAAACGCAACAACAGTTGATGTTGGAGACACGTTGGTCTTTAGTGTCAGTTGTCCGGTAGAATACTGGGTGTTGGATTCTGGAGTATCATTCTACTCTTGCAGTGATGTTAAATTTGTTAAGTGTACATTCATTGGTTATGGTGGTGATGAGTTCGGTTATACACTTTGGGTTGAGAATAACCGAAAGATTATTCGCAGCGCAGATGTAGTTTTCAATGAACAGGTTATGTACAAGACAGATTGGAGGCATCAGATTCTGACAAGACCAATACCCAAGAGGTTGAGTTAGACATCTCAAACTCGAGTGGGAGTAAGGAGAGTTAGAATGAAGAAGAGGTTCTTATTGAAGAACCTAGGACCCCACCACCACTGGAGAATCTGTTGCAGAGACCAGTTAGAGAGCGACGTGCACCAAATAGGTATTCGTCCTTTAACTACTACTTGTTATTTACTAAGGTGGCGACCTTAGAGAAGTTGAAGCTATGCATAGCTTCAATTGGCCTTGAAACTTGAAGATAAGGATTGTCGATGCCAGGCGGATATGGTGAAGACAATGCCGAAAGAAATTCTTAGAATGGGTGATTCTAAGTGTTCTACTCTTCTGGTGGAGTAGGTATTCTCTATGTTGAGAATGTTGGTTCTTAAACCATGTCGGTGAAGACAACGCCGAAGGAAATTCTTAGAATGGGTGATTCTAAGTGTTCTACTCTTATGGTGGAGTAGGTATTCTCTATGTTGAGAATGTTGGTTCTTTGGTTTAAGAATCATGTTTATCGGTGAAGACTATGTCGAAGGAAATTCTTAGAATGGGTGATTCTAAGTGTTCTACTCTTATGGTGGAGTAGGTATTCTCTATGTTGAGAATGTTGGTTCTTTGGTTTAAGAATCATATTTGTCGGTGAAGACAATGAAGTTTTCTTTTATTTTATCAAGGTGGAGCTTGTTTGACTTGTGCTAAAATAAAAGGAGTTTAAGGTTTGACGATGCCAGGTGGATACGGGAGAAGAATCAAGAAGATATGGTTACATGGAGAATTCAGTCTCCAAGTGGGAGATTGTTGGAGTGTGGAGCCTGAATTGATCCTAACGGGCTTGGAGTGTAGGACAAGTTTGATCCTAACGGGCCTGGAGTGGGGAGCAAGTCTTTTCCTAATAGGCTTAGGGTTAATTATGGTAAGTTTGTTCCTAATGGCTTGGAGTAGGGAACAAGTCTTTTCCTAATAAGCTTAGGGTTAATTATGACAAGTTTTCTATTATAAATAGATGTTCTCTCTTTGTAATCATTGCGCATCCGAAAAACATATTGAAATACCTGGCTTGACATCGCCCCCAGACGTAGTCGAAAGACGAACTGGGTAAACAAATGTCGTGTTATTTTCTTATCGTCATCGTGTGCGTGTGTTTATTTCCTAACATGATCAAGGGTATATATTAACTCCCTCCATTCTGAATGGGGGAAATTTAAAGCCCTCCACCCCCTAAAAAAAGTATCAAAATAATTCATACAGGCCATTTTTATTGAACGGTAAAAATGTATTCCTCTTGAGCACCTCATACCCTTAAATAACATTATGTTATAAACATGGTATGTCTTGATGCACTCCATCACCTTTTTTATATTCGATCTCTCTCCTTAAAAATATGTTTTTGTTCCTACTTCTCCATATATTTCATACGTCTGATAGTCATACGGTTACTAACCATAGCAACAATATAAAAGGTTGAGTATTTTTTTAAAATAATAATTTCGAAAGCCATTATTATTAAATTGATACTAAAATGAAATATGGTTAATTTATTTAGAATTAACCAATTTTTTAAAATAATCATTCATTTTTATATTATTACTTTTTAATTTTTTTTTGAAAAAAATGCATTTTATACTTAGTATTTTAATTTTTAAACTTCAAACGCTCTAACAAAACATTTCTAAAATTACAACACGTGTCATTATTTTATTACTCTACTTTATTATTCACACTATTTTATTACTTAAAAAAGACTTTCATATCCTCTATTTTATTTTCTTTAAATACAATAAACAGCTCTTTGTCTTAAAGAAAAATATATTGAAAGGAGTAGTAAAATTTGGACGACATAGGAAAGTATCTACCGTCGGAAGTGCGAAGAGGTCCAAGAATTAAAAAAAAAAAAAAAAAGGTCAGTTTGGTTTGGTCAACCGGATTTCACAACCCATAGACATATTAATAGTACAGCTCAACCGTACCCAAATAGTAACAAAATCAATTACATTATTAATTATATAGTAACTTATCAGCAATTATTAGTAGTATTTTATAAAAACTAAGTACGATTCCCTTTTAACGTTTGGAGCGAATCAAAAATTAATTTAAAAATTCATTGAAATATTCAAACAAGAATTGGGCGAGTTCTTTAAATTACCTCTTTCCCCTCACTTTCTCTTACATCCCCCTTCCCTTGCTTTCTCTTTGACGCGTTATACCTACAATATTCATATATAGCCGTGCTTCTTCTTCTCTTTTCTCTCTACAACTAGAGGAAAAACACACACATTTCTTGAAAGATTTATTTCCAATTTTTGATATATTGAAAGGAAAAAGAAAGGATTTTTTTTTGTGTGTATTGGGGGTAAAATGATGGGGATAAAGGGGGTGTTTGTGAGTTTGGTGGGATTAATGTGGTATTTTGTTGGGGTGTATGGAGAAGGAAGTAGGGTGCACGGAAACGCATATGCTACGATGATGTACATGGGTACACCAAGGGACTACGAGTTCTACATAGCGACACGTGTGATGCTCAAATCTCTCGGAAATCTTAAGGTTGATGCTGATCTTGTCGTCATTGCTTCCATGGATGTACCTCCACACTGGGTACAAGCTCTGTAAGTACTAACTACACCCCTCCAATCTTCCCCCTTTTGCCCCTTGCCCGTCCTTTTCCTCTTCCTTATTTAATTAATTGCTTTTTACCATTTTTGCATTTTCGAGAAAAATCATTATGTTATTTTTTGTCCTTTTCTTTTTTGTGAAACCTTTATTGGTCATTCCACCTCTTTCTCTGTTTGAATATGGTGGCAATGTAATTAACTTAGTATTAATGATAATTAAATTTATTGGAGTATAATATTATGGAATCAAATGCTAATAATGGGTGGGCACGATGTTTGTTTAGTCAACTAACTTAGAATACAAATTTTTTGGACAAGAAAAAAATTAAATTGGTTGGACTTAGATTTTGGTGTACTTTGTCAATGATGTAAAAATCACATCACATGTAATCTCTCGTCATACTAGTCAAATCCACGTTGCCTTATTTCAAATTTAGCTCTTCAAATGTGGAATGGACATTCATTAGTATTACTGAGGAATTTTTTTGACACTACTTTTAGGTACATAAATTAAAAAAAAAAAAATTAAATTAATAGGATTGAAAAATAGAATGAGATAAAGTTAGAATGTAGAAAAAAAAACGAGAAGTTTAGGTTAAATTTCAAAATAGATAAATGAAATGCTTAGTAGGGACCGGAGGGGGTACATAATAAATATTTGATCAATTATAGGAGCAAAATATCACGACATTAATCAGCAAATAATAATACATTTTGGCCTTGTTCCAACGGTATAAAAAAATGGAGAGACTAAATTAGGTCGGCCAAGTTGATAAAAAATAAGTTTGACAATTGGAGTTATCGGTAATTTGGTGTCCTCTTTCTAGTGTCCAACCGGCCATCTTTTCTAATTAATTATTATTTCTAATTAAATTCCACATGGTGCTGTGTTGTCTATTCGTTTTCTTCATCTATAATTATTATCGATAAAAACTTGTTTGAGGTTGTCTTTATCTTGATATCATTATCTATCACTTTTCAATGTAAAGTTTATCACATACTCCCTCCTATTCAAAATATATGTCATCCTAAGTTCATGCACACATATTAAGAAAATAATTGACTTCTCATTTTACCCTTAATCAATGCTGGTAATTTTCATTAAAAAAATACATGAATGTAAATATTTATTGATTTTAAGGGTAAGTTTGAAATAAATGCAATTAATGTGCATTGAAAAGTGCAAAACGACTTATATTTTGCAAAAAAAATGAAAGGTCAAAACGACTTATATTAAGAATAGGAGGGAGTACTACTTTTTAAACTTTTATTTTAGAACGATACACTTTACATGCGTGTTTTAAAAAGTGATAACATTTAATTATAAATTAACATTAGTTGTGTTGTGTTGTCACACATTAAATTACACATGTATAATTATTCCTATCACTTTTAATGTTCTTAAAATGATAATTACATGTAATTTTTGAGATCAGTCTCATTATTATTTCTTAAATATTTTATTATGTCATTAGTGTTGCTTCTCTTTACTAACTAATAAAAAAGAAATACTCCCTCTCTTCCTGAAAAGTTTTCACTGAAAAGTTTTCATACTTTTCTTTTTTGTTTGTCCCCGAAAAGTTTGCATACCCCAAAATAAAAGTTTGCATACCCCAAAATAGAAATAATCATCACAATCCTCACCCTCACAATATACACATATTTATCCTTTATGCTATTACTTTTGGGATCCACCATACACTCAACTCACTTACTTTATTTACTTTATATATAAAAGTTTACAAAATTACTTCTCAACACTCTCATCATTACACTTTTTTCTTAAATTTTGTGCCAAAGATTTCCCGCAAACTTTTCGAGGAAGGAGGGAGTAATATATTTAGATGTTAGGAGTATTTGTTTGTAATATGACTATATCAGATATGACCAAGATTGCACTTATAATTGGATAAGACTTGACACTTTAATTTATTTATAATTTTAGTAATAATCGACTGAAACACCACTGACTGGGGTGGGGTGAGGTGGGGTTTGGGAGTTTCCAGGAAGGTGGGTCCATGTGCCCTTCTGTTTTTTATATGTGCTATTTGGAATATTCTTCTCTACAAGAACAAGAATGTACTAATTTTTTCAAGGAAAAAGCATAATTAATTAATTAGAACATTACGTTACGGAACTAAGGAAGTGAATATCTTCTCTCAAATGTATTCAATAATAGTGTCACATCTTATACTGCCAACTTCTTGTCCAAACATAACATATTAATTCTTGTGTCCCACTTGTTCATCTTACCCTTATTATTATTATTATTAAGGGTGGGACTTGTGTGCTTCAGGGTCTAACTGTGAAACGAAATATAATGTTCAACGTTTTAATTACTAATGAGTTTCTTGAACTTCGATACAATAAAATTTCTAGAAAGTTGATCCTAGCTCTAGGTGTTGTTGAAGGTTCTTGAGTTTCTTACACTCATTGGGAAAATGAGGAAATTGATTTCAATTTCGATGAGTAGAAGCAATAAGATGTGTGAAAAAAATTATTTTCTCAAAAAATCCCTAACTGTAAGTGGTGGGGATTTTTTTTTTTTAAATGTGAAATTCTGTTTAAATTTAACTATTTATTGAGCTTAAATACCTAAAAACCCATAAAGAAAACTGGCCTGAATTTATTTTGACTAGGCTAGACCATAATTACATACACAAAATTTGAATTTGTTGGTGGGATGCAGTGCTTGTACATCAGTCAATGGATGACTTTAATGCTCGATTTTCACTGAACAATATTAGTCGGTCAATACTTGTTGTTTTCACTAAGCATTATTAGTTGTATTCATTGAACATTAGAGAATTGTTGATTGACGTGTTTAATTTGATGGATTGTTGAACAGAGAAGAAGAAGACGGGGCGAAGGTAGTGAGAGTGGAGAACATTAGAAATCCGTACAATGCTCAGAACAATTTCGATTGGAGATTTAAGCTAACGCTAAACAAGCTGTATGCATGGAAGCTTGTGGAGTACGAGCGAGTAGTGATGCTCGACGCTGACAATCTTTTCCTGCGAAAGACAGACGAGCTATTCCAATGTGGGCAGTTTTGTGCAGTGTTCATCAACCCCTGCATCTTCCATACGGGCCTTTTCGTGTTGGAACCTTCTATGGTAGTGTTCAATGACATGATGCATCAAATCGAGATTGAAAGAAGCAATCCCGATGGCGCTGATCAAGGATTTATCGGAGGCTATTTTCCAACTTTATTGGATTCCCCTCAGTTCCATCCTCCTTCAAATGCTACAAAGCTTGATGGAATCTATAGACTTCCTCTAGGCTATCAAATGGATGCTTCTTACTATTGTAAGTTTATTTATTGGAGTATTTATCTCATATAAGTTTTTGTCGACTAACGTTTTATTATTATATTGTATGGTCGATGCAGATCTGAAGCTGCGATGGAGTGTGCCGTGTGGGCCCAACAGTGTGATCACTTTCCCCGGGGCTCCGTGGTTAAAACCATGGTATTGGTGGTCATGGCCCGTTCTCCCTCTAGGCATCGATTGGCACAAACAGCGCCTTCAAACTCTAGGGTACAGTGCAGAGATGCCGATTGCTTTGATGCAAGCTGTGTTTTACTTAGGGATAATGGCTGTGGCGCGTTTGGCACGTCCCAATATATCGAAGCTGTGCTATCGTAGGGAAGACAAGAGCGTCTTCTTCATTCAAACGGGCTTCAAAATGATAGCAATATGGTCCGTTGTTGCTGCGTATATAATCCCTTTCTTTCTCATCCCACACACCATTCACCCACTCATAGGCTGGTCTCTCTACCTGCTCGGAGCCTTTTCCCTCTCGTGCATTGCAGTCAACGTCTTCCTACTCCCCATGCTGCCCGTTTTAGTCCCATGGATCGGAATCCTGGGCACCCTTCTCGTCATGGCTTACCCCTGGTACAACGACGGTGTTATAAGGGCTCTGGCAGTGTTTGGATACGCGTTTTGTTGCTCACCCGTGTTATGGATTGCGTTTGTCAAGATCCTCTCCTCCCTTCACGACAGGGAACCTTTCTTGCCTAGGCTGCCCGATATTGCCTCCCCCACGGGGGCGAACAACAAGTTGTACTGAACACTCCATCATCTTTTTTTCTTATCCATCAAATCTTGCTTGATCGATGCACTCGATCAAAATCTAAAAGGATTACTATTATTTACTCCATAATAATCTGCTCATCATTGATTCATTCTCTTCTGTAAAATTCTTTAAACCATAGAAAAAATTCTGTTACTGCAGTTGTTATAGAAATAGGAATTTGTAATGCCGTGGTGGTACCATTATATGTGAAGTTGGTCGATCTTGGTATATATATATATCCTCAATAGATTGAAATTATATATGACCACTTTTTTCATTTTTTATGTTATTTATTTACCCAGCTAATTAAATGTCTTTACACAATTTATACATAACAATTAACACACACATCAATCTGATTTTTTATTTTATTTAAAGTAGTATACTATAAAGTATAAATAAAAATTGGGGATACGCATAATAATGAATAGACGGCAAAAACTAGAAGTTAAATCCACTTGTATTTTGGAGCTACACCAACGGAAAAACTTATACATTGTTGGGCCCCGGCCTTATATTGAAAGCTACTTTTCAGACACACACTCGTGATTTCTGTCTAATATTGTGTGTAATGAAATTAGACACTACTACATTTTAATTTTTACACACTACTTAATTCAGTTTAAATATTTTATATTAATTGATAAATTTTAATCCATTTCATATTCAATAAACAAAGGGTGTCGCATTTTTGTACTCCATAATTAATTATAGTAACAAAGAACAGGTCTTTCCAATTTTATATATATTTTTAGAACAATTACCTGTCCTCGGGTTTTTGGTAGATGTTGTCTACGAAAATTTAGTTTGCATGTGTGAGTAAATGTGTATTTATTTTTCATTTTTTTTCACAATTGAAATAAGATAGTAACATTTCTGATATAAATCGATGTGAGTTGAATATCTTAAGCATCTTTTTTCAGGTCGATCTTTCCAATTCTAGTTTGACATTTACGCCGATCGAGAAGGAAAATAACAAAGTTGTTGGAGTACACAAGACAATTGCACCATCTACCTTATCGTCACTCTAATCTGGAATTTAAAATAAGACATTTTATTTAATATAGTATAGTATTGTTGGAACTTGGAAGTTGGAACATGTGTAGAGTTCACAGGTAATGATAGAATAAAAAACATTTTCAATAGTATTCATTTACCCATACCTCGCCCATCACTTCCCAATATTATTTATTTTTTGTTCCAAAGTTAATGCACAACTGGAATCATCAGTATTACAGTATATATTTCACATAGACTATAGTACTAACGATATGCTATTTTCTGAAACATTAATCATTTGGCCTCTATCTATAATGTTCAAAAATTGAGTTACCTTTTTTATGCGATGTAGTATTCTAAAATAAAAACTCGAGTCAAAATCGGATCGAATTAAATTATAGAAAATGTAAAAAAATTAACTACCTTTTTTTTAATGAAATGTTAGTACTCAAAAAAATCTCTTAAGATAGAGTCAAAATTGGATTGAATTAGATCATAAAATACTCCATATTACTTGTGCACATTAACAATATTGCTTGTTTGTCCATATGATATTACATTATTTACATTAAATAGTAAATCTACTGTAATATTACATGTCTTATATAATTGTTTAATGTAATATTATATGAAAGTGACGAACAATATAAATTCGGATCTTTTATTGATGAAAAATCAACGAACAATATAAATTCGGATCTTTTATTGATGAAAAATCTAAGGTCAAAGAACACATGACGTTCATATGACCGGATCCCGTTAAAAACTTGTTAAGTAAACCCTCCTTAGAGTTAAAACCTTAATCAAGGGAAAAAGGTAGGCTCCTCTAAGAATTGTATCTATAACATTCCGAGTTTAAATCTTTAAGCAGAAAAACCAAAAAAGGACTATCATTGATCACCACTGACATAGCCGTGCTGCTCATCCTCCGAGTCGAATTCATCAAAATCCGAGGTTTCCACATCTCCCCAACGCCCAATCGCTGCATTAGCCATGCGTCTGAATTTTGGCGACCTTAAACTTTCCACTGAGATTAATTTAACATTGTGGATTTTATGCTTTTCCTGTTCCATTGCTGTTCTAAGCGCCTCCTCCAGCACGTGGGTTATATCTTGCGTAACCTCCGTATCCTCTGGCACACAAACGACGGATTTGAGTCGTGCTGGTTGACCTTCAATATTTGTAGTGGCCGACATCTCCATACTAACCCTTTCCTTGTCTAAAGAATTTCTTCCCTCAGGGATATAATCCCCATTTTCAGACGCCACATCAAGAGGAGCAAAATTGTTTTCATGCTTAGAGGCAGATCGAGACTCCTTTTTTTTTGGTGGTGGACGTCGGCGATGCTTCTTCCTACGCCTTTCCGTAAAATCGTCCGATTTTTGTTGCTGCATAGGAGGCTCCGTGAGACCGTCCGAATTTTGTTGCTGCACAGGAGGCTGACTGTCCAAGTTCGTGGGCTGCTTCGGCCGCTTATTGCAACTATCCCATGAGTGCCCTATAATCGCACAATAATGCCTGCAGAATGCTGGAGGGTTCTCATATTTGAAATATGCGAACGTCTTATGACCCTGTCTTTCAACCTGTATCCTCTCAATCTTGTCTTTTGAGAAGTCAATCTCGACTAAAACACGTATGAAGTGACCCATTGAACCATCCAAAGAACGCTCATCAATTTTAATCGGTGTATCCACTACTACAAAATACGCCATGTAGTGACCCTTTGTTAGTGACGTTTTTAATTAAGGGTCACATTATTAAATATATAATCACGTTTTCAATTTTTAATTAGATGTAATGACGCTAAATAATTAATCCCGCCCCAAATCTTTCCTAATTAATCCCCGCTCTAAATCTTTCCTAATTAATCTCGCTCGCTCTAAAATATTTTCTAATTAATTCCGCTCCTAAATCTTTTCTAACTTCCCTTTTATACTCTACCAGCGCCAAGGCCAAATTTTTACCTTCATCGTCGGAGGAGCCCTAAAATATTTAGGCACCTTCTTCGTGAGACCCGCACCAATTTACAATCACTTTCATCGTGGGAGGAGGTCGAAGCCCTACTCCTTGTTTATCTATGATTATGCAAATCGAGTTCATCTTCATTGCAATTTATCTTAAGTTATTACTAACAGGTATGTCTTTCACTTGAATAATTGTTTAGCGCAAATTTTGTTTGTCTTCTGTAATTTTCAATTCTCCTTATTTCAACAATGAATTCATCTAATTCCAAAATTTTACACAAATTAATTGGTTATATTGATTGATTTATTTTTCCTATTATTCGACGTTTGGATTTGGGTATTACTTTTGGTCAGATCAATTTCTGATTGGAATCAATGGACGGTCCAATTTGAGAAGGGATTGTTCAGAAATTTCATGTAAAATTTTGATATACAGATTTTGTTTGATTTTTTGGGTTTTGGTCTTGTAGGAGATGGGTTAATTTTTACCATTCCAGTTGTCTTCAATCTTTACTGCTAACCTTTGGGATTTAGCTTTTTAATTTGTATTTAACCGGCGCTCATGAGATAGTTCCAGAGTCTTAAGGTATCTTTAATTCGTGCAGCATTAAGTTTCATTTCTAGAATTTGGTTATTTTTGAGCTGGTCGTTTCTGGCATATTCCAAAGTCTCTTTTCATTTGTTTCAGACCCCACTGAGTTATGGAGACTCGATCAGAAACAGGAAGCCAAAAAACGAATTTGTTATATAATCTTGAATTTGTACAGATAAGACTTAATGAAAAAACATATTCTGCTTGAGTTTATTTTGCAGTCACAGTGAAAAAACAAAATAGAACATCAATAGAAAAAAAAATTAAAAATCATTCAAGTAAGTCATTAGAGTCAGCAGCTAGTCAAAGTTTGCTTTTATGAGCTGCTTACCATATGGTTTGCAGTTGAATGTAGTTTATTTTAATGAGTTGTTTATCACATGGTCTCCAACTTACTTCAATACTGGGAGATAGGTGCTTCTCTGTAGCATTTAATCTGCGTTAAAAAAAAATTCGAATGATTAAACCAGAACATCTACACATGCATGTTAGCAAGACCGGCATAATACATAAATTCATATATGCACAAATGTAACTGTCTCAGTAAATATTATCTTGAATCTATTTAGTCAATGGGTTATACAAAAGGCTGATTTGCTGTATTAGATAACCAAATTTGCACAAGATCTACTTTGGTTTTTGTAATATAAAGATCAGTTTTGATGCCTTGACATTTGGCATTTGATTCTTAACCATTCGTCCCAACAATTGTATTCAAAATGAAGTAGAGTTTGAAAATAATAATATATATGTTTATGTATGTATGTATTAGAGGAATATTATTACAGTGGTATCATAGTATTAAGTTAGTAGGTATTTCTGGCTTTCTGCTGAGTCTCACAATGTGAAATCTCTCAACATGGCAGGAAAATATGAAACCTGCCAAAACTAATTAACTACATTAATTTTCTTATTGTGGGGTACCATCTAGAAAATTTATGCTTTGTAGTTACCTACTAATCTTGATTCATGTACCAGAATCTTTTGAGATTGATACAGTCAAAATTCATTAAGTAATCATAAGGAAAAATGGTTAATATTGGTGGGTAAATGAACAAAAGGGTTAAAAAAATGCATATGTACTAAACTAGATCAAATTAAATAATTTTATAATTAGAAAAAAAAAAATAGTTTCGTGGTGTTATTCATGGAGATGCATACATTATCTTTTATTAATGACTAAAGTTTAGAAAGGTTAATGCTCTCAACACACTGTTGATTTGGATGATTTTTGCTCCCTACTTTATCATTACGCTTATTGCCTTGTTTTAAGTGTCTTATAGTGTTATCAATATGTTTAATTTTCCAGGTTCTTGTAATGGCTCCAAAAATCTTGCTTGATGGCTTGAGGCACAGGTTTATAAGCCTCGATCAGATAAAATATTTGATGAATGCAATAATGCAAGAGGAAAGCATCAATATGCTTGCCTAACAACTGTACAGAAAGTGACCTGACCTTTTTTTTTAGAATTAATATCGAAAATGATTTTATTCCATTTGACCTCTGTATCTTGTTTGGGACTATTTGTATTATTCCTTCTAGTTGAGAACATCTTGTTCTTAACCATTAATAAATTGTTGTTTAAAAAAAAATCGAAAATGATTTATATTCAAGTAATGAGTTTCAATAATATTATCTTGCAGGAGTTGTATCATCGTGAACTGGCAAATAATAGTCTACAACTTCCTAGAACTGTTTCTCCAATAAAAGCTAAAGGTAAGTGCTACAATAAAACAACTAGAAATAGTATTTTTATATATTGTAGCTTGTTCACTTTCGTACATTTTTTATTGCTGACTTTGCATGCCTTTCCTTTCATTTTCTTTTCAGCTTCTACTTCAGTTGAATCCTATATGTAATTTTAGATTGAAAATTATATGTAACATATCAGTGAATACGAAAACCCACTAACATTGTATATAAATTAAAGTTGTAAAATACATAATTGAGCATGATTTGTAGATTGAGCATATATTTTGCTCTTGAGCAGAATTTTGAATATAAAAAATCCATCTTCTTGTTTACTACTTTATGCTTTTGGAAGAGAGAAAATGATAGATGGCTTAGTAGTATTTCACCAATTATTGGTTCATATTGACTGCAGTTCATTTGCTCTTCTTCGAGACAGCCAAATAGAGTTGCAATGCTCTGGCTCTTCAGGTATTATGTATGGGAAAATTTCAAAATAAGTACTGTAACTTAGATTGATTCCATTTTAAATCCTTTAAGTTTTAACGTTTTCAAAATACATCCTAAAGTGTCCAATTTACATCCTTTTGTCCAATTTACGTCCTGTAACTTAGGTTGATTTCATTTTAAATCCTTTAAATCTCCACTTTTTCAAAATACGTCCTAAGGTGCCCAATAACCAAATTTGCCGGAAGCCCCAATTTTAAACAAAAGTTCGAGCCGCGCATGACAGCTTTTAGAAAAAAATTAATTTTCGATAAAAAAATGATGTAAATTGGACATCTTAGGACGTATTTTGCAAAAAGTGAAAACTTAAAGGATTTAAAATGAAATTGTCCTAAGTTACAGGACGTAAATTGGACATCTTAGGACGTATTTTGAAAAAGTGAAAACATAAAGAATTTAAAATGGAATCGATCTAAGTTACAAGATGTAT
Organism: Galeopsis tetrahit; assembly: GCA_963675135.1. Classification (NCBI taxonomy): domain Eukaryota; kingdom Viridiplantae; phylum Streptophyta; class Magnoliopsida; order Lamiales; family Lamiaceae; genus Galeopsis; species Galeopsis tetrahit. Next base: position 10,824,747 of record OY776131.1, read on the forward strand.
TTTGAAATTTTCCCTATTATGTATTCATCTTCTTAAATTATATCATGTTTTTCTCTTTGTTTTTATATCAGGAATTAAGCTTCAAAGTCATAAGGAGCCCTTTAAAGGTTAGTGTTTTTGTTTTTCTTATTCTCTTTGTTTTATATTTTTAGACTATAATTGTTATAACTTTTTTGGTCCAAAACTCCTATTCTTAGGTCCATATCTCCCTCAATCCTTATCCCACAATATATTTTTGCACACACCGAGTTTCAAATTTTTTTTACAATTTATCATGATGATATGATAGTGCATTGTTTAATAGGGAATTATGATTTCTCTATACATGAATTGTGGAATTGTGTGTACTGAAGAATCACTGTTTAAAAGATACAATATTTGTTTTAACAGGTTGGGGTTAAAGTTCTTTTAAAAGGCATACATGCTCCAGACAATATTGCGCAAGTTATTGTTGAAAGCTTAATTCCTGTTAAGTTGCTTGGCAATGGAGAATATGAGGAACCATTAATTTGAAAATGGTTTAAAGTGAAAGTTATTGTGACCATTGAATATGAGGAACCATTAATTTTAAAATTTTGAGATGTTAAACTTCTAGAAATTTGGAGGTGTTAAAGTTGTTGGGCAAGTTATAGGGATGTAGGCCATGTAGCATTGCTTGGCCAAAGCATCTGGAACGTTTCTTTTGATATTATATCATTTGTTGTAGCTTAGTTTTTTTTTTTTTCAATTTCAAGTATTAATAATTTTCCCTTTTGGTTATTATTATAGGTTCAAGCTGAAGATGTGAGTTAAAGATAGCAAAATGAATTTTGCCACACATAGTTTAAATGCAATTTTATATTTAACATAAAAATGTAATATTTTGTATTTGGAATATTGGACTTATTAGTTATGTGGTTAATATCAGGTTAAGGTGTTTTAAACCTTAATTTGCCTCTTGTTTTAGAGGTGTGATGACATTATATTATTATGATATAAAAGACTGAAAATCTTTATTTGTTTTTTATTTTAATTTAGAGGTGTGGACATTATATTATTATGATATACAAGAATGAAAATATAAAATTGTAATATACCTTTAGTAGTTTAGGGGTATATTTAGTGCCTATGTTGTCACTAATATTATGAGACATTAAAATTGTCACTAAATTTGGTAGTTAAATTAGTTATGAACTTTTTGTGACATGAGTAAAGCGTCACTGAGACACATAGTCATGATGCTTATAAATGTCATCAAATAGTGTTACTATGACGCATAAAAATGTCACTAAATGAGGTGGTTAGGTTAGTTACAGATTTTTTTTGTGACACGAGAAAGCGTCACTAGAGAACATGTTAGTGACAACTAACTAGTATTACTATGACGCATAAAAGCGTCACAGTGGTAACCTGCAGTGACCCTATCAAGCGTCACGTTAACAATCAAAAGAAACGCCAAATCAGGTGACGCTTAGCCAGAGCGTCACTATATTAAATGCGTCACTACATGCAACTTCTGGTGACGCTTTCGAGCGTCACTAAAGCCCATTTCTGTAGTAGTGATCCAAAGAGTGAGCCATTCCCGTGATCAAAGACTCTGTCCAGTATTCAAATGGTAGTTCATGAATTCTCACCCACACCTGTGCTAAAGAGGTGTTCACCTTGTAAGGGTTAAAGTCTTTAACCCGGCCATTTCGACAATCTGAAAATCCCGGGGTTCAGCGTCCAACTTGCTCGCATATTTGCCAGATGTTTATCCTCCTCTATCTCGAAACTAATTTTGTAGTACCCTAGTCCCAGTGGTGTTAAACCCCAGTTGCCCCGAGTCCCCCAGATTGATGCAAGGGCTTCCTTTAGATCCCCCTAGTGCCCATGGCTTGTCTTTCTTCGAGTTTGATAGTCGACCGATGAAGGATGCATTGCACTTCGCAACTCTGGCCGCATATTCATCCTCATTCACCGCGATGCACACCATGTCGCCTTTCTTGATTGGCATGAGAATTTGTTGATGATAACCTGGTTTACTGCGTAGATCTTCAGATGCACCCTGCCTGGGTATAAAGGCATCTTTACACGAGACGAATGGTCGGGTGCGCGAGGGGGACGCGTCGCTTTCTATCGAACGTTCCGTCGATCGTGGAGCCAAGAACTCTTGCAACCAAGGAAGGGCAGCGCATAGTCCTGCGATTGCCGAGATTTTATTGATGTCTGGTGCCAAAACGGCGGAGGCCGCCATTGTCGATCAACCAAAAATTGTAAAGCCCTAATGTAACCGTCTCCACAATTCCCAAATTTTTTGATCCACAATATTATTGTGTTCTACATTTAATATAATTATAAGTGCAATATTTCATGTTGTATAAGTTTCAAGATGTAGCTTAAAAATTAACATAGAACAAACACTTAGAGCTTGGATATGAATATGGATATGGATATGAATATGAATAAGCTTGCTCCTAGAAAATTCTGGAATTCTTGATGATACACGAGTTTGCAAATGATCAGGACTTTGACTTGTAGAATTTTTGTGTGTTCTTCAATGGAGTTGTTTTGTATTTATAGAAATCTGAAATATACTCAATATCTTGGTTGTGGCTTTGCAAATCATCCTTTAGCTTTATACTCGGATATGTCAGTCCTTTTAAGGTATGGTTACTCAGTGACTTTCTATAAAAGTAGTCGTTGCTCACTGTTACACTGCACGTCAATGTTAGGTCAAATGCCGCGTGTTGCTTCCTCAATGGTTGAATTTGAATAAGACAACTGCATTTCAGCAACTTTCTGACTTTGAAGATTTCATTTGACTTCATACAAACAATTTTCTTTGGCATGACTTGAGTTGACATCTCGACTAGGAACATTCCTTTTGTCGATTAACTAAGGAATCTTGAGCTAAGTCATAAATAAGTTATCCACTTAGAACTCGAGGACATATCAACTATCATCTTCTCATCTATTGAGTCAATTGTTTCTGTCAACTTTCAAAGTTTCTTGAAACTAAGTGGTCTTCACTTCATATATCGTCTTCCAGTCTTCATCTCTAAGTCTTCGGTCTTCAAATAGCTAGGGTAGATCGTCTTGATCTAATCTTCATGCACTTGTGCGTGTTAATCAGTTAAGGGCATAAGGTTCGACTGATAAGCTAAGACTTTCCCTTTACTTGAACTCAGCTAATAATGTTAAATTCCCTCTTGGCTGATGACTTATTGACTAAGATTAAACTAGATCAAACTATACAATTCAACTGTTTTCTATTACAACAATCAACAAAACTAAATAATAAAGAATATTCTAACACTTGAATATATATTCCCAACCATTTTCATTTTCATGTTAACGGTGTATGTAGTGTTTTCAATAATTTTATTCAGTTTACTTGAATTAAAGCCTTGCTTTAATTTTATCAACTTTGCGCTTGATACTCATTTTTGCTGTCTACAAGCTTGTGATCTTGACCCTTTTAAAATTGTCGTCAAAGTACACCACTCATTCTTTCTTCTCTCTCTTTGTGAAGTATAACAAAGAGTTAAGTGTGAAAGTCTTGAGTGTGGAGAGTTACCGTATGAACTTGGTTCCCTCTCTACTTATCCCAATCCCAGGTGCCTGAGACTGTGTCTATCTTATCTCAACGGAGACGACGATTAGACCCAACAGTGGTATCAGAGCCACGGGTCGTCGTCTGCCGCCGTCTCTGTGACGCCGCCTCCTCTGTGGAGGAAACCCTGCCGCCGCCGCGGCGCATCCCTGCAGCAGCGCCGCCGTCGCTTCCGTGGCGGAACCCTAGCGGCCGCCGCCGTCTTTCCCTGCAACATTAGCACCGCCGCCTGGACTCGCGTCCGTCCCCAGCCATCGCCAATCATCCTGCAACACCGCCGCTGTCGTCGATCGCCCCTGCAGAAGCGCCGCCAACGCCTGTCGCCTGAAGCCGCCGCCTCTCCCGTCGCGCCGCCATTGTTGTGGGTAAGTTTTGAGGTAAGTTTTTTACTTCCTGCTCTCTGCCTCCCAAACGTGTTTTCTGCCTCTCGCCCTAACTACTGGTAAGGTAAACGTTTTGGTTAGTTTTTGATTTATTAAACTTTTAATTTTATACAGTAGGTTATTTTTTGAATATTAATTTATATTATTCATTTGGGTAGTATTTTTACGCCTAATTGATTATTATCTAATTAATTGTGTTCATTTAACCTGTATTTCAAAGTTTTAGACAGACTATTGTGTCTTGAGTATTTTCAGAGCAGTTGTGAATTTCCACTCTTTCTACGACACTCGTGGGATCTGCCCCCGTCATTGACGCGAATTAGGCAGCACGTTTGCTTGGTCCCGGGATTGCCTTGAAGTTTTCGCTTGGTGTTTTGAGACTCTTACCTAGGGTCTCGCTCTGGTAAATTGTCTTTGACCTCTCGTTTATTATTTCCGTAGCGTAGCCCCTGGCCGGGGATTATTTGCTTGTAATTTTGGTGTAAATTTAAGACTTTATGATTTATATTTGTTATCTCTGTTTTGTTGTCTTGATTTTGGTGACCTGTGTGTCCCTACTTCCGCTTGCCATTACAGTTTCTTCCTTGCATATTTTTGTGGTTTTTTCCATTGGGCTCAAAGCTGTGTAAACTAAATGGCCAATCCTACTCCTACATATGTGTTGGCCCTCTTTAATGGAAAAGGTGATTTCAGTATCTGGCAACAGAAAATGGAATGCATCCTAATCCAGCAGAATGTTTACGCAGCCGTTGATCATTGTTATGAGGATGATGAAACTGATAAACAGAAAAAGTAATGAATAAACAAGTTGTGTCTTCCATAATCTTGCACTTGTCTGACTGTGTGCTTAGAAATGTTGGTGTGATAAAAGATGCTAAAAAGTTATGGGAAAGGTTAGAAGAGTTGTATACTGAAAAATCTATGCCTAACATAATTTTCTTGCTTGAAAAATTCTTTAGTTTTAAACTTGACTTGAATAAAGATGTTGATCAAAATTTGGATGATTTTACTAAGCTAATTCAAGATGTCAAGCATACTGGTGATAAGGGCATTGATGAATACTCCTCTGTTGTGCTATTAAATGCTATTCCTGATACTTATAGTGATATGAAGTCTGCTATTAAGTATGGTAAAGATATTATTACTCTTGAAACTGTGGTTAATGGCTTAAAGAGTAAAGATCATGAATTAAAATACCATGGGAAGAGTAGTAAAAATTCTGGTGAAGTCATGCATGTTAGGGGTAGATCTTCTACTAGATTTCATAACAAGAAAAAGCATGATAATCATGAATTTGTTGCTAAGAAGAAGTCTTATGATAACAATCGGTCTAAGTCTAGGGACCGAAAGTGCTATAATTGTGGTGAAACTGGTCATTATTATAAGGAATGTAGTAAGACTAAGAGGAAACAGTATAAAGAGCATGCTAACATGGCTTCCAGTTCTAATCATGATGGTGATGTTTATATGGTGACTGAAATATATGATGAACAATGTGTGAATTCTGTGCATTCTACTTCTATGTGTGAAAATGAATGGCTTGTTGATTCTGGTTGCACGTTTCATATGTCCCCATTTAAAAATCTGTTTTCTTCGTATGAAGAGGTTAAGCATGGTTATGTGTCAATGGCTAATGAGAAAAAGTGTCATATTGCTGGAATTGGTCATGTATGCTTAAAACTGGATTCTGGTGTTTCATTTACTCTGAAAAATGTGAGACATGTTCCTGACTTGAGCAATAATTTGATTTCTTGTGCTACATTAGAAGATGATGGTTATGAGGGAAAATGGGGGAAAGGCTGCATGAAAATTTTGAGGGGTTCTTTGGTGCTTTTCAAAGCTGTTAAAAGAAACAATTTGTATATTTGCTTTACCAAATCTGATTCTTATGTGAATTCTGTGAATGTTGTCAAAATTGATAAGACTGAATTGTGGCATAAGAGATTAGGACACATGAGTAATAAAGGGCTTGAAATTCTGCATAAATCTGGTGCATTCGGTGATGAAAAACTGTCTTACATTCCATTTTGTGATTCTTGTGTGTTAGGAAAGCAACATAAAGTGAAATTTCATGTAAACCCCTATCCTAATACCTCTTCTTGCACTGATATTATTGAGTACTTGCATGCTGATGTTTGGGGTCCTGCTAGTGTGCCCACCCATGGTGGAAACGTGTACTTTCTATCTGTGATTGATGACTTTTCTAGGAAAGTTTGGATTTTCTTGTTGAAAAACAAATCTGATGTGTTTGCAAAGTTTAAGGATTGGAAAATTCTTATTGAAAATCAAACTGGTAAAAAGATTAAAAGCCTTAGAACTGATAATGGTTTAGAATTTTGCAACAATTTGATGGATAATTTGTGTGCTAATTCTGGTATTAAAAGGCATAAATTTTTCCCTTACACACCTCAACAAAATGGGGTTGCTGAAAGGATGAATAGGACATTAATGGACAAAGTTAGATGCATGTTGGCTGCCTCCGGGCTTGCTAAGAAATTTTTGGGCGAAGCAGTTCACACTGCTGCATACCTAATCAATAGGTCTCCTTCCGTGCCCCTAAAAGGTAAATGTCCTGAAAATGTATTTTTTGGTAAAAGCATTGATTATTCCAACTTGCGTGTATTTGGTTGTGCTGCGTTTGTGCATCAAAAAGCTGATAAACTTGAACCTAGGTCTAGGAAATGTGTTTTCTTGTGTTACCCTGATGGTGTTAAAGGTTATAGATTGTGGTGTAAAGATGAACATGGATTTAAGGTTGTAATCAGTAGAGATGTTGTCTTTAATGAATCTGATTTTCCGTGTTTGCATGCTTCTGTGTCTTTACCTGAAAATGAGACTGCTCCAAGTGAGGTGGAGCTGCTGCCCTATTTATCTAGACCTAATAACGTGCAAACTGATACTGATCATGTTGATATTGATGCTGAAAACGATGTTTTACATGCTGATAATGATGATTTACATGCTGAAAACACTGATTTACCTGCTGAAATGCATGAAAATGGTGCTGAATATGTGGAAAATGTGCCTGAAAATGCTGATTTGAATGATTATCAACTTGCTAGGGATAGACCTAGGAGAAATATTAGGCAACCTACTATATTTGATAATTTCCACATTGATATGCATGCTTTCAATGCTTTTGAGTCTTGCCATGATGAGCCCAAATCGTATGATCAAGCTTTAAAGTCTAAAAATTCAGTTGAATGGTTAAATGTTATGAAAGAAGAAATGAATTCCCTGCATGTTAACCAAACTTGGAATTATATATATCCTCAATAGATTGAAATTATATATGACCACTTTTTCATTTTTTATGTTATTTATTTGCCCAGCTAATTAAATGTCTTTACACAATTTAAACATAACAAACACATCAATCAATATGATTATTTTTTGGTTTTTTTTTAAATGTAGTATACTACTCCCTCCGTCCCAAGATTTTTTACACACTTTCCTTAATGGGCGTCCCAACATTTTTTACACACTCCAAAAAAGGAAACAACTTACATAATGAATTACCAATAATACCCCTCTTTTATTTTACTTTTCCTTCCCTTTAGTCAAATCACTCCACTTTAATCAATGAATTACCAATAATACCCCTCATTTATTTTACTTTACACATCACTTTATTTCATTTTCTTAATTTCCGTGCCGATCAAAGTGTGTAAAAAATCTTGGAATGGAGTATAAAGTATAAATAAAAATTGGGGAGACGCATAATAATGAATAGACGGCAAAAACTAGAAGTTAAATCCACTTGTATTTTGGAGCTACACCAACGGAAAATCTTATACATTGTTGGGCCCCGGCCTTATATTGAAAGCTACTTTTCAGACACACACTCGATCGTGATTTCTGTCTAATTTTGTGTGTAATGAAATTAGACACTACTACATTTTACATACTACTTAATTCAGTTTAAATATTTTATATTAATTGATAAATTTTAATCCATTTCATATTCAATAAACAAAGGGTGTCGCATTTTTGTACTCCATAATTAATTATAGTAACAAAGAACAGGTCTTTCCAATTTTATATACTCCCTCCCCCTATAAGTTTCTCACTTTCCTTTTATGATGTCCCACAATAAGTTTCTTATTTTATTTTTTTTCCATTTTTGGCATATGATTTTCTCTCTCTCAATCACATCACTTACCCTTTATCTATTATTTTATCATACTTTATTTCGCACTCATCTATTATTTTCCCTCTCACCATCACATCACATCTATTATTTAATCATATTTCTTAATCAAAACAACCAAAAGAAAGAGGAAACTTATAGCGGGACGGAGGGAGTATATTTTTAGAACAGTTACCTGTCCTCGTGTTCTTGGTAGATGTTGTCTCTTACTAAGAACGAAAATTTAGTTTGCATGTGTGAGTAAATGTGTATTTATTTTTCAATTTTTTTCACAATTGAAATAAGATAACATTTCTGATATAAACCGATGTGAATTGAATATCTTAAGCATCTTTTTTCAGGTCTTTCCAACTCTAGTTTGACATTTACGCCGAGAAGGAAAATAACAAAGTTGTTGGAGTACACAAGACAATTGCACCATCTACCTTATCGTCACTCTAATCTGGAATTTAAAATAAGACATTTTATTTAATATAGTATAGTATTGTTGGAACTTGGAAGTTGGAACATGTGTAGAGTTCACAGGTAATGATAGAATAAAAATCATTTTCAATAGTATTCATTTACCCATACCTCGCCCATCACTTCCCAATATTATTTATTTTTTGTTCCAAAGTTAATGCACAACTGGAATCATCAGTATAATTATATATTCCATATAGACTATAGTACTAACGATATGCTATTTTCTGAAACATTAATCATTTGGCCTCTAGCTATCTATAATGTTCAAAAATTGAGTTACCTTTTTTATGCGATGTAGTATTCTAAAATAAAAACTCGAGTTAAAATCGGATCGAATTAAATTATAGAAAATGTTAAAAAATTAACTACCTTTTTTTTAATGAAATGTTAGTACTCAAAAAAATCTCTTAAGAGTCAAAATTGGATTGAATTAGATCATAAAATACTCCATATTACTTGTGCACATTAACAATATTGCTTGTTTGTCCATATGATATTGCATTATTTACATTATATAGTAAATTACTGTAATATTAGTATATATACATGTCTTATGTAATTGTTTAATGTAATATTATATGGACAGAGTGACGAATAAATAAATTATCTCTTTAACCCGAGCTGCAATTTTTTTGATCCACAATATTATTGCGTTCTACATTTAATACAATTATAAGTGCAATATTTCACGTTGTATAAATTTCAGGATGTAGCTTAAAAATTAACATAGAACAAACACTTAGAGCTTGGATATGGATATTGACGTAGCGGAAGGTTAAAACAGAAAATAGACCAACACCTTGATACTACGTATACTAGGTGACGAACTCACTTTATTCAATTTTTATTCAAAATTCAACAATCCGTACAATGAAGAAAGCAACAACTATAAATAGGAATGCAGAAAAACCCTAGTCTAAGGCTCAACACTATCGTGGGCTTGTAGTGCAGAAATTAAAGAGTAACAATCAGACTTAAATGCTCCTCCAATCATGCCTTTCAATTTCCCGTCATTCCTTTTGTTTAAAGATTCTCTCATGAGTTTCCATAAACTTCAATGCCACATCAGATATGGATATGGATATGGATATGGATAAGAATAAGCTTGCTCCTAAGAAATTCTGGAATTCTTGATGATACACGAGTTTGCAAATGATCAGCACTTTGACTTGTAGAATTTTTGTGTGTTCTTCAATGGAGTTGTTTGTATTTATAGAAATCTGAAATATACTCAACTAGTGCACAACCCGCGTACTACGCGGGAATTAAAAATAATTATATGTACAATGTTTTTTTTTTTTTTTTTATCTTTTCAATACTTTTATTTAGTTTCAACATTGATATCTTCAATGGAGGATGCGCCGCTCAGTCCAATCTAAGAATCGGGAATCGATAGCGGACTGTGATTTTGTTGATAGCCCGACTGTCAACACACATCCTCCAAGAAGAGTCCTTCTTCGGAATGAGTAAGGCGGGCACGGCACAGGGGCTTAAACTTTGACGAACAACCCCTCGGCGAAGGAGATCCTCCACTTGTCGGCGTAACTCGGCATGCTCAATCGGGCTCATTCTGTAATGCGGGCGGTTAGGGAGGGATGCCCCATGCACTAAGTCGATATGGTGTTGAATGTCCCGCAGGGGTGGGAGACCGTCCGACAATTCAGTGGGGAAGACATCGGGAAACTCGTCCAGTAATAATTGTATCTCCGGGGGAACTATCAAACTGTGTTCCATCGTCTCAACTCGCACGATCAACATACACCAATTAGAGGTCGTCATTTCCCTCAAGAAATCAGCCTTGGCCAGAACTAACACGGATGTGCTCGCCGGGTCTGGAGTGGGTACCGAAGAGTGTAAAAAAATTCTCGCCCCATCAAAGACGAAGTTGTAGGTGTTTAATCGCCCATCATGTACCGCGGAGCGATCAAATTGCCAAGGGCGCCCGAGAAGCAAGTGACAAGCGTCCATAGGTACCACGTCGCACCAAATGGAATCCCTGTACTTTGTTCCAATAGAAAATGAAACTAGCACACGACGATCAACTGTTATCGAATTTCCACGTTGAATCCAAGCCAAAGTGTAAGGAGAGGGGTGTGGTTCGGATGATAAATTAAGCTTACTCACAGCATCCGCCGTAATTACATTTTCACACGAACCCGAATCGACAATAAAACGACACACCTTACCATCAATTGTGCAGGTAGAGGATAAAATGTTGTGTCGTTAGGCGTCAGCCGCCGAAGATGTCTTAGGTGCTAGGCAGGCACGACGAATGACGAGCAACTGGCCTACGTCGCCGTCGACGTGTTCCTCGAGTAGATCCTCCGTTATCTCGGAGTCAAACACAAGGGGACCATTATAGCCAGCGGTTTCCCAATCGTCGATGAGTAGTGCTCGCTACCGAGCACGGGGGCAGGCGGATCGGCGATGTCCTGGTTCTCCGCAGCCAAAACAGCGCATCGTGGAAGAACCTGTTTCCGCACTGGGGCCCTGTGAGGGAGGTCGCTGGGCGGGGGCCGTAGGTTGGAAACGGGTTGGGAGTCCACCTATCGCACTAGGACGCTGAGCAAACTGTTGTTCGAGCAGGAGTGCGCGTTGATGCGCCTCCGAGACGGACAATGGGGCGAGCAGAGTGAGAGTTTCTTGGATGGTAGGTTTTAAGCCACCCAGATAGCGGGACACCAGTTGGCCCTGAGAATCACGCACATCGATTCGAGACAGAAACTGATAAAACTCCTCTGTGTAGGCATCCACAGATCGTGTGCCCTGGCGGAGCGAGTGTAACCGCTGATAAAGTGTGCTCGCATAATTGTGGGGGAGAAATTCGCGCTCCATGTATTTGCGAAATTTTCCCCAAGAGACAATCCGTGGCTTTCCTTCGCGCACTCGTGACTGCTTGATCTGTTGCCACCATGACGAAGCCCGTTGGCGGAAACGGGTCGCCACCAAAGCCACACGCCGGTTGTCGGGGACGGACTTAAAATCCAAGATGTCTTCAACCGTGGTGATCCAGTCCAAGAAATCACACGGGTCGAGGCCGCCGGTGAATTCAGGGATCTCCAGTTTGAAGCCTGTTTCCCATCGTCGGTCGTCGTCTCCTCTAGCCCTAGGCTCATGCGCGAGAGGGGCAAAGAGATTGATGTCTGACATGGTTTCATCATCATCCGAATCTGAAGCGGGAGGCGGTTGGCGACGCTGGCGGGGAGCATCACGCTTAGATCATGGTGGATGATGGTCGTTTTGCCCAGCCGGGACGTTGTTGGCAATGACTTGGCGAAGCTCCTCTAGGCCCGCCGTGAGGCCGGCCACTTGACGACCCAACTCTGCGATATCTTCGCGCTGGGCTTCGGTGGCGGAGTCAAGGGGGGGTTGACGAACTCACTTTATTCAGCTTTTATTCAAAATTCAACAACCCGTACAATGAAGAAAGCAACAACTATAAATAGGAATGCAGAAAAACCCTAGTCTAAGACCCAACACTATCGTGGGCTTGTAGTGCAGAAATTAAAGAGTAACAATCAGACTTAAATGCTCCTCCAATCATGCCTTTCAATTTCCCGTCATTCCTTTTGTTTAAAGATTCTCTCATGAGTTTCCATAAACTTCAATGCCACATCAGATATGGATATGGATATGGATAAGAATAAGCTTGCTCCTAGGAAATTCTGGAATTCTTGATGATACACGAGTTTGCAAATGATCAGCACTTTGACTTGTAGAATTTTTGTGTGTTCTTCAATGGAGTTGTTTGTATTTATAGAAATCTGAAATATACTCAACTAGTGCACAACCCGCGTACTACGCGAGAATTAAAAATAATTATATGTACAATGTTTTTTTTTTTTTATCTTTTCAATACTTTTATTTAGTTTTAACATTGATATCTAAATAAATTTATCTCCAATTGATTGTCCAACTCCACCATCACCGACATTCATAATAAAAAACCATGCACCATAGTCACTAAGAGAAAGTCAGGTGACTCAAATAAGTACAATCATGGAAAAAAATATTGACGGTCGAATTAATATAACATTCGAGGTTTAAAAAATACTATGAAAAAACAAATTTGTAGAACTTTACAAAAGTATACAGTAATTATGTAAACAAAATAAATTTGTAAGCAGACACCTTATATATAAGTAGTAAAGTCTGTTGAATTTAAAAGATTGTTATTTCTTTAAAAAAAAAACACAATAGTACATTCTTTGTAGAGTTAGTCCCAATATGTTTAGAGTTGTCTCAAACTCTTTTAGGTTTAGACAAAAGTAGTCTCACCTTCATAATTTGTACCATTTTTGCATTTTCTACGATTTCAAATATTTTATACATATTATATTCCTACACCATTCAACTAACTAATCTAAAACAATTATAAAAGGAACAAGAATTGATAAAGAAGATGTATATTAACCAAAATATATTTAATAAGATCATGTAATAGGATGGAATAACATAAATCATTACAGAAGTAAAAAAAAAGATGCAAAACTCCAAAAGTAAACACACCAAGTTTTGACAAATTACGTTGAAGGCATACATAATTTATTCAACATTAATATTCCTTCGATTGGATGATCAAAAAACCGCTTGATGTGATAACGACCCTCGACTTTCGACTGTCTTGATTAGGAATCCTGATTGAATTTCATGCCGAGAATTGGAAAGTGGTTATTATTGAAGAAAATATTAACTGTATTATCCAGAAACAAATCTCATATTCTGAATAAGGATAGTGTAAAAACTCTCCAAATAATTGGAGTAATTACTCAAATAAATAAAATGCCTGAAGAAATATAAAATTACCCAATTGTTCAAAAGAAACAAATGTTGGGTTGTTTAAGAAATCAATACCAACCTGAATTTCTATACCTGAAAAGAAACAGAGCCACCTGAAGAGAAATGAAGAAAAATATAAAACTATTTTGATCAAATCTCTTAAAATTATAAACAATACCAGCATAAGATGTTCTTTGTCTAAGATGAAATTGCAAAAAAACAAAATGACAGTAACATAGAAAAATAGAAAAATAAGGAAGAGTGAAAATTTTGAGAATTTGGCATCTAAACAAATCTATTGAGATTATGTAAATGCGCAATTTGCAACAGAGGCCGCAAAAGAAAAAAGACAAAATGAAAGTAAAATAGAAAAAAAAAAGTGCAATTTTGAGAATTTGAGAGTAAATGAAACCAAAATAAGATGAAAATAACTTTTGAGATTATGAATGAAAGTAGAAGAAAACTAAATAAAAAAATCAGTAAAATAAAAACAGTAGACTCACCAAAATTTAGGATTTCAAATGAGAAAGAAGGAGCGGAGTAAATGAAAGTAGAAGAAAACTAAATGAAAACTGACGCAAATGAGAGAGAAGAAAAATGGAGAAAGAATAATAATAATATAAAAAAAGAACTCTTAAATCTTGTAGATAAGAAGAAAAAAACTGATGATAACCGTATGTAAATTTTTTTTAAAAATCATAATAAAAACTGACTCACAGAATTGCAGTATTTTAAATTAAAGGCCAAATAAGAATGACACGTAGGAGAGATAAAAACTTTCAAATATATGATATAAAGATATCTTGGTTGTGGCTTTGCAAATCATCCTTTAGCTTTATACTCGGATATGTCAGTCCTTTTAAGGTATGGTTACTCAGTGACTTTCTGTAAAAGTAGTCGTTGCTCACGGTTCCACTGCACGTCAATGTTAGGTCAAATGCTACGTGTTGCTTCCCCAATGGTTGAATTTGAATAAGACAACTGTCAACTGCATTTCAGCAACTTTCTGACTTTGAAGATTTCATTTGACTTCATACAAATAATTTTCTTTGGCATGACTTGAGTTGACATCTCGACTAGCAACATTCTTTTTGTCGATTAACTAAGGAATCTTGAGCTAAGACATAAATAAGTTATCCACTTAGAACTCGAGGACATATCAACTATCATCTTCTCATCTATTGAGTCAGTTGTTTCTGCCAACTTTCAAAGTTTCTTGAAACTAAGTGGTCTTCACTTCATATATCGTCTTCCAGTCTTCATCTCTAAGTCTTCGGTCTTCAAATAGCTAGGGTAGATCGTCTTGATCTAATCTTCATGCACTTGTGCGTGTTAATCAGTTAAGGGCATAAGGTTCGACTGATAAGCTAAGACTTTTCCTTTACTTGAACTCGACTGATAATGTTAAATTCCCTCTTGGCTGATGACTTATTGACTAAGATTAAACTAGATCAAACTATACAATTCAACGGTTTTATATTACAACAATCAACAAAACTAAATAATAAAGAATATTCTAACACTTGAATATATATTCCCAACCATTTTCATGTTAACGGTGTATGTAGTGTTTTCAATAATTTTATTCAGTTTACTTGAATTAAAGCCGTGCTTTAATTTTATCAACTTTGTGCTTGATACTCATTTTTGTTGTCTACAAGCTTGTGATCTTGACCCTTTTAAAATTGTCGTCAAAGTACACTGAAAATCACTAATTAAAGTTCGAAACCCATGCCTCAAATTTTTAATTAATTTAGGTTTAGTGAGAGTTTTCAAAATTCTCTCGTTATTAATTTACCGAGGAGCTGTTTGTCGAGGGCCAAAATCCCTCGCTAAATCGATAATTTTTTTTAGTATATCTACAAAAAGTAAATTTGACTAATTCAGTTGCTCCTAGATATATTGCTTATTACGAGTATTTAGTATTATGACATGAGAAGGAAAGGGGATTTGTTTATTAAATTATGTTTAACATGGGGTATTGCCCTCGACATTCCTCCTCAACCCGTTTTTAATTTGATGTTGCATGTTTTGTTCTTGTCAAGGGACAAAAGCCTAGCTAGTTATTACCCACTAATAGAATATATGTTAATATTTCTAGAATATTTGTAAATCTCGTATATATGGTAGGCTTAGAATTAGTGCTTGATATCTGCCTAGACTAGGGGATATTCTCTTGTATATATTTGACCTTTCAGAATGAATGGAATAACAGATTATACAATCTTACATGGTATCACGAGACCTAGGGTTTTCTTGCAACTCTCCGTTGCGCCCCTAGTTTCTGATTCAATTCTGTTCATCTTTTTCGTTCCTTTTTCTTACGATGTCGACATCGAAGAACACCTTCCATCCTGCTCTTGCGGTTTCCAACATCCGGAACCACATCACCATCACTCTTGAGATGGAAAACGTCCAATACACTACTTGGGCAGAGTTCTTCAAGATCCACGCACGATCTCATCGTGTAATTCATCACATCTTGCCTTCGGAATTACCTGCTCCGAAGGCCCCAGCTACTGCTGAGGAGAAGGAGTTGTGGGTCACTCTCGATGCCACGGTCCTTCAATGGATATATGCGACTATATCCACGGATTTGCTTCACACGATCCTCGAACCGGACTCGACAGCGTTGGAGGCTTGGAAGCGCTTGAAAGATATTTTCCAGGACAACAAATGTAGATGTTGTTAATCCTTAAATGCCTTAACATTATCAACAACATCTTAATTTGACCTTCCGAGATTTTTTCTAAGTCCTTTCTGAAATGTTACATTAAATGTTGATCTAAATGTCACAGCATTTCTGGCGGAGTCTAGAAGCTTCTACAAGGATCTGGAACCTGGAAGATTCCAGAATATTGGAGAACGTCCTAGAAGAGCTAGAAGAGGCTGGAAGCATCTTAGAATGACCTGGAACGTGCAAGAAGGATCTAGAAAGATCATGGAAGTTGAGTTCCTAAAAAATAGGACCTCATTGTGGAAGCCTCTAGAATCAGCACCCCACTACTATAAATACCGATGGAAGGCTTCTCAAATCAGTGTACTCTATTCGATCAACTTCCTAGACCGAGCGTATATCCCTATTAGGAATTGTGGCCAGTAGAACTACCTTTTAGATCATACGTTCGTATCCCACCCGTATGGCTGTATGTCTTCTTATCTATTGAGAGTGTAATCATTAGATAGACTAGGCATTTCGACAGTGTATACCTTATACACTTAGTTCGTTTTTAGAACAAGGCACCTGCCTCATTTGTAGTTTCTGTTGTGAATGTTAATGCTGTAACATTTCACACAACATTTGTACTTGAAGATAAGTATTGAATTTCGCCGTAAGGCTAGCATAGATTTTTATTTATAAAATCTATGTTAAAAATTATTTCCATTGTGTCACGTTTGTTTTTAGTGTTTCAAGTCTTCCGCTGTGTGAATCATAATTTCTGATATTCTGTTAGAGTCAGTGTTGTACCAATTGTCACAACATTTAGTACAACATTATTCTATTAAACTTAAACACTTCATATACATACACCACAGCACACTTTCAGTTGGTATCAGAGCAGATACCTGACGACACTAGGTTAGATCTTTGGTCAAGTGTGTTTTTAGTGTAGGTTAGCAATGGAAACACATCACATATCCACGACACTTAGGCCACCCGTTTTAGATGGTTCGAATTACGCTTATTGGAAGCCTAAGATGCGTATGTACATCAAGTAAGTTGATGAACGTGCTTGGAGGACTGTTCTTACAGGTTGGGAAGCTCCAAAAAGACCAGCAGACGCAGATGGTGAAATACAACTCAAGAGAGAAGTTGACTGGACGGCTGATGAAATAACAACAGCAAGCTACAATTCTAAAGCTTTAAAAGCTATTTTTATTTCTGTTGATGTTTCAATGTTTAAAATTATATCTAACTGTTCTACTTCTAAAGATGCATGGGACAGGTTGCAAGAGCATTGTGAGGGTTCAGAAAGTGTTCGAAGGACTAAGCTTCGAATGTTGGGAACAAAATTTGAGAATCTCCGAATGAAGGAAGATGAAACAATTACAGCCTACAATGAAAGGTTAAGTGAGATTATAAATGAATCACATTCTCTTGGTGACCCTATTTCTAATGTTAGAGTAGTTCATAAGATATTAAGATCCGTTCCTAAAAGATTTGATGCTAAAATTTGTGCTATTGAAGAGGCAAAAGATACAGATAAGTTAAGTCAAAATGAGTTAGTGAGTATTCTTAGAACATATGAAATAAACACTAATCAAAATGATGAAGCTAATGTTGATAAGAAAGTTGTGGTTTTTAAAGGGGAAACATCAAACACTTCTGAAGCTCAACCCATCATTACTGAAGTTAACTCTGATGAAGAATTGCTTGATGTATGCCTAAAAAATCCTAACAATGTTGCCTTGCTCACTAAGCACTTTAATAAGTTTCTTAAGAAATCTGTGAACAAATATATAAATATTCAGCCTAAGATTCAAATCAACACATCAACACCTCAACCAGAAAGGAGGAAAGGTCAATTCACACCAAGACCATCAAAGAGTGAAGGTAAACCAAGGTATGATCCTGAATTTCGAAAATCAGTTCAATGCAATGCTTGTTCTGGTTACGGCCATTATGCAAATGAATGTGCCAACACTAGACTTAAGCAAAAGCTGAACTTTAGTGCTACCTTGAGTGATGAATCTGATGATGATGATCTTGATGAATTAAATCAGAATGAATATTCTAATTTTACCAGAATTGATTATGATGATTCCTCAGATGATGATCTGGATGAAACAGATTCTGATGATGTACTTGATGCTTCAACATCTACAGCAACATCAGAACAGAGTCACCCAGATTTGAACTGTTTTAATGGTTTGGTTGATGATGCAGGAAAAAGGACTGATGACAATGAACACCAAAAGTTGTTAGATGATTGGAACAATAAAAAACTCACTCTTAATTCCCTGAATAAAGAGAATGAGGATCTGAAGGACACAATCACCAAACTAGAGGTTATTCTTACCAAAAGAGATCTGGAAATCTGTAACTTAAAGGAGAAATTGATAAATTCCACCTTATGTTTCAAGAAATATTCCAAGAGTGCTTCTGAGGTAAATAATGCTATAGCTACTGGTAAGTCTAATAATCATGGTTTAGGTTATGATGGTACTACTGCTTCTATTTCTGATAAATTTAGAAAACCTGTGAAATTTGTGAAGGCAAATGTTGTCACATCTGATGCAACATCTGCACAATCAGATCCTCACAAGGTTAAAAGGAAGTATATCTGTCATTATTGTTCCAAAGTTGGTCATATTCGTCCTTACTGCATAAAATTGTTTGAAGAACAGAAAACTTTGAAAATGCTGCATAAAAAACTGTCACATTCTGGTAAACAGTTTATGAAATCTGCATGGAAACCAAAAACTACCTGTAATGTTGCTCATACCTCCTTAAAAGCATGTCTACCTGATTCATGGTATTTTGATAGTGGTTGTTCTAGACATATGACAGGTCGTACTGATTTCTTATCTGATTATGTGACCTTGAATAGTGGTAGTGTTACATATGGTGGAGGTTCTAAAGGAAAGATTCTTGGTAAAGGAACTTTGAATGTTAAAGGTTTTCTTAAGCTTAAAAATGTCTTACATGTTGATGGCTTACTTGCAAATCTGATTAGCATTAGTCAACTTTGTGATGATAATTTGCATGTGAAATTTGATAAAGATTCATGTTATGTTCTTAATAAAGATGAAGTTTGTGTTATGACTGGTACTAGGTCAGCTGATAATTGCTATCTTATTGGAACCAAATATGTGTAACTTGTAAAAATATGATGAAAATGTCTTATGGCATCAAAGATTGGGTCATGCAAATTACAGAGCAATGAATAAACTAATCAAAGCAGATGCAGTAAAAGGAATTCCAAAACTAAGACTTCACAACAACACTATATGTGGACCATGCCAAAAAGGTAAGCAGGTAAGAATGTCGCACAAAATGCTGTCACATTGTACTACACATCGATGTTTTGAATTACTGCACATGGACTTGATGGGTCCTATGGAAACTGAAAGCATTGGAGGAAAGAGGTATTCCTTAGTTGTGGTAGATGATTTTTCTAGATACACCTGGGTAGAGTCTTTAAGAGACAAATCTGAAGCATTTGCTGCATTTAAAATTCTTTATAAGAGGTTCAAAAATGTGTTTAACTTGAAAGTTGGCCGTATTAGAACTCATCATGGTAGGGAATTTGAAAACAGCATGTTTAATGATTTTTGTGATAAAAATGGTATCTTGCAAGAATATTCATCTCCTAAAACTCCACAACAAAATGGAATTGTTGAAAGAAAGAATAGAACTTTACAAGAAATGGCTAGAGTTATGCTTACATCCAAATGTCTTGCTAAGAAATTTTGGGGAGAAGCATTGAATACTGCATGTCATGTTATTAATAGGGTTTTTATTCGTTCTAGCACAAGTCAAACACCCTATGAGATTTTGAACAACAGAAAACCAAGTGTGAAATATTTTCATGTATTTGGTTGTGTGTGTTATATTCTGAATGATAGGGATCAACTTCATAAGTTTGATTCTAAAAGTGATAAAGGTTTCTTTTTAGGCTATTCTAGAAATAGTAAAGCTTATAGAGTTTATAACCTTAGAACTAACACTGTTCAAGAATCTGTTAATGTTGTGTTTGATGATGATAAAGGTCTTACAGATGACAAAGATGAAGAAGATGTATCACAGGTTACTGACACTTCTGAGAATACACTGAAGTCTGAGAATGCTGCACCAAATGTTAACACATCTGGGTCAACATCTACAGAACAGACAGTTGTAACTTCACAGAATGACCAGTACATTCCCAAAACGAATCCTTCTTCAAGAATAGGTAAAAGTCATCCTTCCGACCAGATCATAGGCGATGCTACAGTTGGAGTGCAAACAAGAGGAAGAGTAAGATCAAACAAGGTAGATGTGGTAAGAACAATATGCATGTCTTCTATGTGTAACATTGTAAATGCTGAATGCTATTTATCTGAAATTGAACCTAAGACTGCTAAAGAAGCCTTAACTGATGAAAACTGGATTAATGCTATGCATGAAGAACTTGGTCAGTTTGAAAGAAATAAAGTGTGGACACTTGTTCCAAGACCTAGTCATACTAATGTCATTGGAACAAAGTGGATATTCAAGAATAAAACTGATGAATCTGGTAATATTGTTAGAAACAAGGCTAGGTTAGTAGCACAAGGTTACACCCAAGTTGAAGGAGTTGATTTTGATGAAACTTTTGCACCTGTTGCTAGGATAGAATCTATTAGATTGCTGCTAGCTATTGCATGTTTTATTGATATTAAACTTCATCAAATGGATGTAAAGGCTGCATTTCTAAATGGCATTTTGAATGAAGAAGCATATGTTGAACAACCTAAAGGATTTGAAGATCCACAATACCCTGATCATGTATATAAACTTAAGAAAGCATTGTATGGTCTTAAACAAGCTCCTAGAGCATGGTATGGTAGGCTTACTGACTTTCTTTTGGAATATGGATTTATTAGAGGAGAAGCTGATAGAACTTTGTTCATTAAGCACACTGAAGGAGATTTACTTATTGCACAAATATATGTTGATGACATTGTGTTTGGTTCTACTTGTGATAAAATGTTGAGTAACTTTGTTGAGGCAATGACTGCAACATTTGAAATGAGTATGGTTGGAGACTTGAATTATTTTCTAGGTCTTCAAATCAAACAGTGCAGTGATGGTATTTTCTTCTCCCAGAGTAAGTATGCTAAGAACTTGGTTAAGAGATTTGGTCTTGAGAATTCAAAACCAATGAAAACTCCTATGGGATCCACTTTGAAACTGTGCAAAGACAGTGCTGGAACAGATGTTGATCCAACACTTTACAGATCCATGATAGGTAGTTTACTATATTTAACCTCTAGTAGACCAGATATTATGTACAGAGTGTGTGTTTGTGCTAGGTACCAAGCAAATCCAAAGGAATCACACCTGAATGCTGTGAAGAGAATCATCAAGTATGTTTCAGGAACAAGTGACCTTGGAATCTGGTATACTAAGGACACCAACAACATTTTGATTGGCTATAGTGATGCTGATTGGGCTGGAGACATAGATGATAGAAAGAGTACGAGTGGAGGATGTTTCTACATGGGAAACAATCTTGTATCATGGCACAGCAAGAAACAGAATTGTGTTTCACAATCCACTGCAGAATCTGAGTATATTGCTGCTGGAAGCTGCTGCACACAACTCTTGTGGCTGAGCAAGATGTTCCATGACTATGGTATTGAGAATGGTATACTTACAATCTTTTGTGATAATACTAGTGCTATTAACATTTCTAAGAATCCTGTACAAAACTCACTCACTAAGCACATTAGCATAAGACATCACTTTATGAGAGATTTAGTAGAGAAGAATATTGTTAAGTTGGAGTATGTACCTACTGAAAAACAAAATGCTGATATCTTTACTAAAGCATTGGACCATGAGAGATTCTCAATCTTGAGGAAATCTCTTGGTATGAGCACTATCTGAAAAATTCGGATGGATGTTGTCACAAATGCGGTAGCATTTGGGACAACATCATGGGTTGTATAAATTTTATAAGTTGAATTTATTTCTTACTTAGTTAAATAATTCCTTTGTAAAATATCTACGAATCTAAGAACCTTGGAGTGCAAAAATAAACATGTCTTACACCTCTCAAATGCATAAAAATGAGAATGTTATTAGCATACTAAAAGATGTACCAAATCACTGAGTAACTATGGAGCACGGAGTTCACTACTACGATGCCTTCTTTTCAAAAGGTGATATTTGGTAAAAACATCAACATATTTGTAATCCATTAAGTAAGTATGGGGCACGGAGTTCGCTACTACGATGTACTCTACAGGAACAATGGATCAATACAAATTAGATGTTATAACACAAAAAGAAAAAATATGGTGCAACACAAATGAAGCAAATTCATGTAAAAACCGTGTTGAGGTGTTTGTAACAGTTTTGAGCACAACATTGCCTGATTCGAATTTATTTTTATCTGTTGTAATTATTTAATTATTTATTGAGATTTATTTTATTTATTTAATTATATACTAATCCACGTTTTTTTATTTTTCAGATTATGCTTGGACTAAGTAAAAATTCTAGAAACTTCTTAATTACTCAATTAATTAATTAAATTGATTTTTCCCACAAATTAAACCATGATCTAGGTTGTGGCTAAAAATGTGGAGCACTATCAAATTATTTCTAGAACTAATCGTGTTAAACTCCAACTACACTCATTCTCTCTATAAAACTCAATTAATTGTGATTTATTTTGCTAATTGTCTTTTTCGAGTTTTGTTAAGTACTGTATTTGCATAAACTGTTCTTTGGCCGTGTATTTCCCAAATTTACTACATACACTCTCAAAAACCTACCTTGGAAATCCAACCGATTCTTCTTAATGGCTGGAAACCACCCTCGATCACACTCTCACTCACACTCTGCTCCTGAATCTTCCGATCAAAACGCCCAAAATTCTCTCGATCTTCTTGCTTCAATGGCCTCACAACAGTCAAATTCCTCAAATGCCGACACCAATGTCTCTGCAACTCCATCAACAACCACTCCTGTTCCACAAACTACTCCACCAATAACCCACATCCCACAAGACTCAACTGTTGAAGAATTCACTAGGGCTGTTGAAGAGGTATCCAACACTCTTCGGACTACTGGTCATCTACCTGTGATGACGTTTGGAGATATCACTGTGGATATCTCGAGCTATTTGGCCGAACAAACTGCCCAAATGGCTGCTGCTGCAAAAACCCCCAATTCTTCAAACCCTACTGAGCCTGCTGAACCAGAACGGAATGTGGAAACCGTTGCTGAAGGAGAAGCTAGTGTTGATGCATCCAATTCTGAGGATGTCGAAATGGAGGATGCTGAAGCTTCTGATGATGGTACAAATTCTTCACTCTCTGTCTCTGATGAGTCTGCTCCCATTCTTCTCAAGAAGAATGTGCAGAAAGGGAAACGACAGAGAAGCCCTGTTCAAAGGAGGAGGTCAAACCGTGTGTTTACCCGAATAGATTACTCTGAATCTATGAGGAAGAAGAAGAAAGTCGGAGCTGATGCTAGTGAACCTATTCAGGTGTTTACTGAGTCTGAAGAAGAGGTTGAAGCTGCTCCTGTTGCTGCAAAGAAACCAAAGAAAGTTGCTGTTGAGAAACCAATTGAGAAGAAGATTGCTGCTGATCCTAAAGAAAAAGGGAAAGCCAAGCTGATCCCTGAAGAAGAACCTGCTGAATCAGACTCTGATTCTGATTTCAATGTGTGCCTAAGAGATATGCAAGAATCTCTTAAGAAGAATGCTGAGTCCCTTGCTGCTGCAAAGGAGTCCACACCAGAACCTTATGATGGTGGAAGTGGAGACTCATCTTCTGAGGCACAGAGCTCATCTGCTGAGGCAAAGAGCTCATCCAAAAGCTCCTCTGAACTTGATGGAGATTCTGATCCTGATGAGGAACAACCTTCTGAGGCAGAAAATGAAGGTATCTCTGATCACTCTACTTATGTTGAGAAAAGGTTAGAAATTTATTCTAAGAGGAAGCTGTTGATTGAGAAAAGAATTAATGTGTCTGATTTTGATAGTAAGGGTATGATTAAGTTCTTAGAGGATAGAAATCTGTTGAATGCTGTTACATTTGGTGAAGCTTTTCTAACTAATTGGTCATATGAATTATATGCTTGTATGAAGAAAATCACTGGTAGGAGGAGTTCTAGATCATATGGTACTGTTAATTTTAGGGGGAGGGATGTGCCATTCACTCCTGAACTTATTAATGAGTTCTTGCACACTCCCAATGTTGATGAAGATGAGGATCCAGATATGGATGTTGTGATTACTGAAATCACAGGGGGTAGAAAGACTAAGTGGGCTAGGAAAATGTTGGCTAGACACTTAACCTCCTTACATTCTGTTTTGTATAAGCTGATTATTTACAATTGGATTCCCACTACCAACACCACTAAAATTACCAGAGATCAAGCCATTCTTATGTATAGGATTTCCATACTTAAGAAGTTCAATCTAGGCCACACCATTTTTCACCATATGAGGAAGTTTACTGGGAAAGGAAATCTGCCCTATCCAGTCTTGATTTCAAACTATTTGAAGCACCATGGCTTCAATGCTAAGAAGACTGATGTCTTGAGGGGGAGAGTGCCACTGCTTGCTATTGCTCCTGCCTTATTGATTGGGGACAGAGTGATTGATCTGCCCATAGTTGCCCCTGGTACTGATAGTCCACAGAGAACTTCCAGACCCTCTACTACTGATCATCCTGAATCATCCAGACCAAGACACAGCAAAGCAACCCCAAATGTTGAGAACATCCGCATATTTCTGGTAATGTGTATCTTTCACAGGAATTCATTAAACTCCAACTCCAACACTTGCAGGAAACAATAGATGAACTTCAGTTCCTGAAGGACAGGTGGACCAACCTACTTTCACCTACAACAGGGGGAGTACCACCACCATCCAACTCCAATGTTGTCATTGAGGAGATTAATGATGAAGGAGTTCCAGCTGCTGCTGATGCTGGTGTTGTACCTGATGCTGGAGGACATGTTGCTGTTACTGATGTAGTTGCACACCTTGCATCTACTTACTTTGTTGATGAAGGAGATGATGATGATGCTGCTGAAATGGACACCTTGTATGGTGATCTTCCTGGAGAAAGCTGTTAGACAGGGGGAGACCTGAATTCCAAAAATGGCTATGGTGCAGGAAGATGATGCTGCAGCTGTTACCACAGCAATATAAGCCATTTATTCAGTTCTACCTTTGTAATTAATGTTTAAGTTTGAGTTCTGAAATTCTGATACAATTGTTATTTACTTTCTAGATGGTAGGATGTTTATTATTGCAACTTGCTTAATTATGGTTCCACTTGATATTTGTTTACTGCCTTGCTTAATTTGTTTGCAGATTATCGTGTGTCTAATATTGCAGGTTGTGTATAGTATTAGTGTCTTTTTTTTTTGTTTATATTCTTTTTACATTATGTTTTGCTCTGATGTTTGTTTTCTTTGTTAGTGTCTTACTTAGATTCTAAGTGAATTTCTTCCAGTTCAACTTATGATCTTAAGTAAAGCTACTTATGTTGTGAATAAGTGTAGTGTTTATACTTGTTCTGTTTTTGATAAAGTTTATCTTGATCTTATGGCATGGATCATTGTAAAATTATCCCTGATCTTCATTCGATTTGATCCAACGGTTACAACAGGTATTGTCTTGACTAGTGCTTAGCAATGATGTTAACCTCAACTAAGTACATAATACTGAGTATGTATAGAAATATATGTGCATCAGGTGTGTTGTAGTCGAAAGGTCAAATTGGGGGAGATTGTAGATGTTGTTAATCCTTAAATGCCTTAACATTATCAACAACATCTTAATTTGACCTTCCGAGATTTTTTCTAAGTCCTTTCTGAAATGTTACATTAAATGTTGATCTAAATGTCACAGCATTTCTGGCGGAGTCTAGAAGCTTCTACAAGGATCTGGAACCTGGAAGATTCCAGAATATTGGAGAACGTCCTAGAAGAGCTAGAAGAGGCTGAAAGCATCTTAGAATGACCTGGAACGTGCAAGAAGGATCTAGAAAGATCATGGAAGTTGAGTTCCTAAAAAATAGGACCTCATTGTGGAAGCCTCTAGAATCAGCACCCGACTACTATAAATACCGATGGAAGGCTTCTCAAATCAGTGTACTCTATTCGATCAACTTCCTAGACCGAGCGTATATCCCTGTTAGGAATTGTGGCCAGTAGAACTACCTTTTAGATCATACGTTCGTATCCCACCCGTATGGCTGTGTGTCTTCTTATCTATTGAGAGTGTAATCATTAGATAGACTAGGCATTTCGACAGTGTATACCTTATACACTTAGTTCGTTTTTAGAACAAGGCACCTGCCTCGTTTGTAGTTTCTGTTGTGAATGTTAATGCTGTAACATTTCACACAACATTTGCACTTGAAGATAAGTATTGAATTTCGCCGTAAGGCTAGCATAGATTTTTATTTATAAAATCTATGTTAAAAATTATTTCCATTGTGTCACGTTTGTTTTTAGTGTTTCAAGTCTTCCGCTGTGTGAATCATAATTTCTGATATTCTGTTAGAGTCAGTGTTGTACCAATTGTCACAACATTTAGTACAACATTATTCTATTAAACTTAAACACTTCATATACATACACCACAGCACACTTTCAACAAACACTCACGTGCTGTGACGCTGGAACAAGATTTCTCCCACACGAATATGGAGAATTTTCCAAATGCTTCTTCCTATTGCCAGCAACTTAAGGTATTGTCTGACCAATTGAAGAACGTTGGTGCTCTAGTGACCAACGATAGTTTGGTGCTTCAGATGGTGTCAGGCCTCACGGAGGCGTACAACGGTGTTGCTACGTTATTACGCCAGAGTAATCCCTTACCTCCTTTCTATCAGGCTCGTTCGATGTTGGTCCTTGAGGAATTCGGTCTTGCCAAGAAAGTCGCATCGGGGACAGCAATGCTCAACTCAACCTTTGCCCCTCCGACATCTGCTGCACAGCCGCCTGCTCGTTCTAATTCTGGGGGTAAGAAGTCTCAGAAAAAGAAGGGTTCAAACTCTAAAGGTGGAAAATTTTTCGGGAATCTGTCGGCTACTGGGTACAGTTCATCGCCGGTCTACCCGATTCTTTCCCAGCCACCGTGGTCACCCCAGTGGCGGGGTGGGCCGCCTTCTTGGCAGTGGCAATGGCCTTCTCCTCCATGTCCCTATCCTACTGCTCCTCGTTCGGCTAGCCCTAGCTTTTCGAATACACAACAAGGTATTCTTGGATCGCGCCCGCAAGCCTATATGTCTCAAACACCACCATCGCCGACAGATATTGAGGCGGCAATGTATACTCTTGGCATTACTCAACCCGATGCTAACTGGTATATGGATACAGGAGCCACATCTCACATAACGTCGGCGCCAGGTATTCTCTCGTCTTATTCCAATTTGAGCAATAATAATGGTATTATGGTAGGCAATGGTTAGTCGATTCCAATTTCGGGTATAGGGCATACACAATTATCACCTCCATATCCTCCCTTGTCCTTAAAACATGTTTTGCATGCTCCTAAAATTGTTAAGAATTTAGTATCTGTTCGAAAATTTACAACAGATAATTCTGTCTCTGTGGAGTTTGATCCGTTTGGGTTTTCTGTTAAGGATTTTCGGACGGGGACGAGAATAATGAGGTGTGAGAGTCGGGGTGCGTTGTATCCCTTATCCAGTGACACAAAGCCATCTTCCACTAAGCCATCATCTTTTGCTGCCATTTCACCTACTTTGTGGCACAATCGTTTGGGACACCCGGGAGCTTCGATTTTTTCTTCTCTTCAAAAGAATAAATTTATTAAGTGTAATCCACTTCCTTCGTATGTATGTTCTTCATGCTCGATTGGAAAGCACATTAAATTGTCGTTTGTGGCTTCTCATTCTTCTACTGTTTTGCCATTTGATATAATTCATAGTGATTTATGGACATCACCTGTTTTGAGTTCCATGGGTCATCGTTACTATGTTTTATTTTTGGATGATTATTCTAATTTTCTGTGGATTTATCCCTTATCTCATAAATCTCAAGTGTTCTCTACTTTTTTGCATTTTCGTGCTCTAGTTCGTACACAATTTGAGCGTGATATTAAGTCCTTTCAGTGTGATAATGGGAGGGAATTTGATAATCGTGCTTTTCGGGAGTTTGGGTTAACAAATGGGATGAGTTTTCGTTTTTCTTGTCCACATACTTCTTCTCAAAATGGTAAAGCTGAGAGACAAATTTGTACTATTAATAATATGGTTCGTACTTTGCTTTGTCATTCTTCTGTCCCGCCTTCGTTTTGGCATCATGCTCTACATATGGCTACATATATTTTAAATATTTTGCCTCGTAAACATATGTCATACCTTACTCCTCTTCGGCGCCTTTATCTCAAAGATCCATCCTATAGTCATCTTCGTGTGTTTGGTTCTATGTGTTACCCTCTTTTCCCGTCCACTACCATACACAAACTCCAACCTCGTTCCACCCCATGTGTGTTTCTGGGTTACCCTTCTAACCATCGTGGATATAAATGTTTTGACTTGGTCTCAAATAAAATTGTCATTAATCGACATGTCATATTTGATGAGTCTCGTTTCCCATTTTCGGAATTCAACCATAAATCTAATTCTTCCTATGATTTTTTGGATGACATTCCATCTCCATATATCACCCACTTTCGGTCACAACAACCAGTGTCTGACCCGATACCTCCCACGGTACCGGACCGTGTCCAGCCCACACCGGTAATTCGGCCTCGTTCTCCCCCCAATCTGCCCCCACAAAATCTTTCTCGTCCAGTTACTCGGAGTCAATTGGGTGTTTTTAAGCCTAGGCGACAGTTGAACCTTCTTACTTCCACTATTAAATCGCCATTACCTAAAAACCCTGTGTCGGCTCTAAATGACCCGAATTGGAAATTAGCCATGATGGATGAATTTAATGCTCTTATTGATAATAAGACGTGGGAATTGGTTCCGCGTCCTTTTGGTGTGAATGTTATGCGTTGCATGTGGATTTTTACTCATAAAACACGTGCTGATGGTTCTTTTGAGAGGCATAAGGCCCGCCTTGTAGGTGATGGACAGACTCAGAAGGTCGGGATTGATTGTGGTGAGACATTCAGCCCCGTTGTCAAACCTACAACCATTCGAACAGTTCTTAGTTTGGCACTTTCAAAGCGGTGGTCTATTCATCAACTAGATGTCAAAAATGCTTTTCTTCACGGACACCTTGGTGACACTGTCTACATGCATCAACCTGTCGGTTTTCGTGACCAAACGCATCCGGATTATGTATGTTTGTTGAAGAAATCGTTATACGGGTTAAAGTAAGCTCCTCGGGTGTGGAACACCAGATTTACTGAATTTGTTGCCACTCTTGGTTTTGTTCGGAGTCGTTGTGATAATTCGTTATTTGTTCTTCGTCAAGGGTCCGATATGGCTTATCTTCTCCTCTATGTCGATGACATAATTTTAACGGCATCTTCGAATTCTCTTCGTCGCTCCCTTATCTCGAGTTTGAGTGCCGAGTTTGCAATGAAGGATATGGGTTCTTTGCATTATTTCTTGGGCATTGCCGTGACCTCCCATAATGGTGGACTCTTTCTCTCACAGCGAAAATATGCGCAAGAAATAATAGACAGGGCTGGGTTGACATCTTGCAAACCTTCGTCTACTCCTGTCGACACGAAGCCGAAGCTTGGGTCGCATGACAGCCCGCGCGTATCTGACCCTAAGCTATACCGTAGCCTCGCCGGTGCACTACAATATCTGACCTTTACCCGGCCAGACGTGTCTTATGCGGTGCAACAGGTGTGCCTATTCATGCATGACCCTCGAGAGGTTCATATGGCTGCCATTAAACGTATACTACGTTACATTCAGGGGACATTGGAATTTGGGCTTCACTTGTATCCTTCTTCTACGGATTCCCTCATCTCCTACACTGATGCGGATTGGGGAGGGTGTCCAGATACTCGTCGCTCAACGTCTGGGTATTGTGTTTTTCTTGGGGATAATTTGATTTCATGGTCCGCGAAACGACAAACGACTTTGTCTCGATCAAGTGCTGAAGCCGAGTACCGAGGCGTGGCTAACGTCGTGTCTGAATCATGTTGGCTACGTAACTTACTCCTTGAGCTGCATTGTCCCCTGCTCAAAGCTACTATAGTGTACTGCGACAACATGAGTACGATATATCTTTCGGGCAATCCGGTTCAGCATCAACGGACCAAGCATATTGAAATGGACATACATTTTGTCCGAGAAAAAGTGGCCAAAGGCGAGGTTCGTGTGTTGCATATGCCGTCGCGGTTTCAGATCGCGGATATATTTACAAAAGTCCTACCGTTGGTTTTATTCGAGGAGTTCAGGGACAATCTCAGTGTCCGTTCTCCTCTAGCTTCAATTGTGGGGGTGTAATAGAATATATGTTAATATTTCTAGAATATTTGTAAATCTCGTATATATGGTAGACTTAGAATTAGTGCTTGATATCTGCCTAGACTAGGGGATATTCTCTTGTATATATTTGACCTTTCAGAATGAATGGAATAACAGATTATACAATCTTACACCCACTTTAAATAGGTAGTGAGGATTCATATGATCCTCACACTCGTTTTTCCATGTATTTTTTTTTTTTTGTAGTGATGATTTATTTGACTTATAAAGTGCAAGATTCATGAGACGTTAAAATTCAATTGATACAACTTTTTTTGTACTCCTCCGTCGGATTATTATTTGAACAATTGTCCAAAATATTCGTCTCATACTTTCATTATTAATTGAACATTTTTTTATTTGGAAAAAATAATTTTTACTCCTTTAAAAAAAAACTTTTCCAAACATCTCTTATTTACATCACATTTCATTACTTTTTAATTTTTACACAAGTACTATCTAAAAATTATTTCTTCAATAAAATTGAATTATCTATTATTTCCCTCCAAAAAAGTCACTCTATAACATTTAATGGAGTAATAAACAATTCTTAAATTAAAACAAATGCAAATGGTAAATGTTCAATTAATAGCCGAAATTTCATGATAAAATTTAGTCTAATTGCAATAAAATAGTCAACCGTCTCAAAATGATGCCTACAATTATAATTTTATCTATAAGCTTCTAAATGTACTTATTGAACATTAAAACAATAATCATTAATTAAATATGAATAATTTGAACATTTTACACACTCTAAAAAAAAAAAATATATATATATATATATATATATATATTTTAAAACAAACAAATCATTAAAGAATAGTGACACTAACATTATTGCAATCATTTTATTGTAAAAGTGTTGTGTGCATATAAACACATGGACATGGTATAAAGCATATCGAAATCATTAACTGCTCCATTGTATTCATTCATTCATATCTTACTCTTATTATAATACAGTATATTATGAGCAACTAAAATTAGCAATACAAGTTCTACACTACACTGACTGAGATATGACCGTTGCAGTGATGATAGATATAAACAAATATACCAAAACATTTTTTTTGTCTATAGACATCACACAAATATGACCGTTACGGTACTGTCCATATCCCGTTCACATGCATATATAGATACACACATATACATACGTATATACACATATGTATAAATATCACTCAGATTTTGTAAACACACCTCCCAATTTTTAATTAATCTTCTTCAATTCTCTGTAAAAACATTCTCTGCAAAAATTTCCATGCCATTTTTTAATGGCGGTTTCTCTCTGCTCCACTAATTTTTTTAGTTACAAAAATTGTAGTAGTAGTATAATTATTATTCTTTTTTTCATCGTCTACATTGCAATTGCAGGTGAAGGCACGAAGCACCGCCACAAATGGGTGGGGCCCTCCGGCCACCGCAACATCACCGTCGATAAAAACGGTTCCGGTGATTTCCGGTCGGTCCAAGACGCCGTTGACTCTGTCCCCGACAACAACACCAAGAATGTCCTCATTCTAATTAGTGCTGGTTGTTACATGTAATTACTAATTTTCTCTCTATATATTCTTTTTTATTTCGCATTATAATTAGAAAAAGGACTTAAAGCCATTGATAGAGTAATGATATTTGATTCGTTAGTGATTTATACGTGCCAATTGTGCTTTAATATGTTGCAATTGCATGTAAAAAATCAAAACATTTGTATTGTAGTACAACATATTTTGTACTATTAATTTTTTAATAACAAAATCATACTAACACATCTGAATTATATATATACATGCATGCGGGCGGGTTGTCAGATTCTTTATCGTATAAGAAATACTAGTAATTTTTTAGGGTATGTTCAAAAAATACTAAAATCAGTGACATACCATTATATAGTATTAAATATTGATATTTGAGAAATTAAATAGAGTTTATGTGAATCAATTAATCTTTTGTCAACAAGTAATAGGACTATATGGGAGGTACACATAATTGAGTGTTGGGTAGTAAATTTATTTAAGGTTTAATTAGACATTTATTTAAATTTAATTAATCATCATATATGTTCCAAATTGGACCGTGAATATATATATGATAAATTGGGTAATTGTATGTATATATATATATATATATATATATATATGTGCAGAGAAAAAGTGGTGGTTCCGGCTCAGAAACCGTACATAACGTTCAAAGGAGAGGGGAGAGAGAAGACGGTAATAGAGTGGCACGATAGAGCAAGTGACAAGGGAGCAGATGGGCAACAGCTTCGTACTTATCACACTGCTTCTGTCTCCGTTTTTGCTCCTTATTTCACCGCCAGAAATATCAGCTTCAAGGTTTTTATTTTTATTAATTTCATCCCTCTTTTAATTTCATCTACATTAGATATATATATATATATATATATGGATATTCCACGTGCGCATGCATCAACATTAGATATATATATATGGATATTCCACGTGCGCATGCATCAACATTATATAAATATATATTCATTTTGCCCCTGTTTCTATTTACTCCTTCCGTCCATTCATTTCTTTTTTTGGGTCTACAAAAAAACATGTTTATTCTATTTAAATAGTTAACTTTTGAATATTTTTTCTACTTTCTACCAAATATATTTTATACTCATTATATTAAAATATGATTTTTTTAAAAACATATATAAAAAAAATTGAGCACACTTTTGGTGGACAGAGGGAGTATTATTTTGTATATTTTCATATTACTTGAATGGATAATGTTCCATTTTTTTTCAATTCTATATTAGTTTTCATACCAAAAAAAAAAAATTCTCATTTTCTTTACATTCTTTATTATTACTTTTTGTTATACAATATTTTTACTTTATCAAATTTAATAAAGTTGTAATGACTAAATATTCCCACTTTATCATTTTTTTTCTTAGTTTTCATGTTCAAATCAGTGTGAAAACTGATCTAGGACGGAGTAACACTTTAGGAAAATACATTTTTTTGCTCCTTAGAATCTGTTTTGATTTTTATTTTTTTACATTTTTTGACTTTGAAATAAGTCTTTTATGCTTACAAAACTCTATGCTTTAGTCATTTTACCAGTAAATAGAGGTAACTAATTCGATTTGAGAATGAATATGTTAGACAGTGATGATGGTTTTTAGTTTTGTAAATATAGATGAAAGTTTTTTGAGGATGTATTTATCCTAACTTATTTGTAGTGCATGCGTAATTGAGGACAAGTAATTAGATCTTTCCTAAAATAATAAAAAGTATTCTTTAATTTGCATCATAATGAATATATTTCATACAAAATTCTTTTACACCATACTCAAGTTTTCAGTAAACAAACAACAGTGTTTCAAAAAAGTGAATGGATGGTTATCATCATAGTATAATACAAAGTCTTATCTCTGTATCATGATGTGGTCCACAATAATTGTATAACTTGGGAATTCTTGTGAAAATTATATATATATAGGGTGAGATTTTACAGTATGATGAAATTGATTAAACTATAAATTTAATGTTATTATAATTTGGTGGATTAGTAATTTAATTGAACAAATAAAATTATACATTTAAATAACTTAATTAAATTTTCAATTGGATACAGAACACAGCACCGGCTCCGTTGCCGGGAATGCAAGGGTGGCAAGCGGTGGCGTTGAGAATATCCGGCGACAAAGCGTTGTTTTCCGGGTGTGGATTCTACGGCGCACAGGACACCCTGTGCGACGACGCCGGCCGCCATTACTTCAAGGAGTGTTACATCGAGGGTTCCATTGATTTCATTTTTGGCAACGGAAGGTCCATGTATAAAGTAAGCCATTACTCACTTCTTTATTTACTCGGCCTATTTTAAAATCACAAATTTTGAATTTTAATAAACAAAATTTCGATCCAATATCACATATATAAAATAAACCGTTTCACAATCATTAACTAGCCATTTTTTTTTTTTTTTTATATTAAACCAGGATTATTTAGTGTAGGCTTTAAATTTAAGGATGTGCTCTCTCTAAATCTCAAATCAAAACCTTTAAAGTGTAAATAATTTATACAGAATGTAAAATTCTGGCTTTAAACAATTCTTTCCACATCATAAGTAGACTGTGAAATTAATCTCTCGAACTAATCATCTTTGATCAAATATTGATACATCAAATTATCATAAATAATTAAATATAGATAGGATCGATGTATAATTAGATATCTTACTTTATGGTAATCATAAATATAAAAAGAATCGAGAGTAGTTGAATAAGTACAACACACTTCTCATATCTAATCATTTTAAATTAATTTAGGTAAAATTCTTCCTATAATATATTTGATTGAATTGAAAATAAAATAAAAAAACTCGTAAGTTTCGAGGACACTAGGTGAAAACAGTTTTTTTTTTTCCCTTTGTCTTGTCTAGGTCTATTTTAAAAAGTGTCGATTGAAAAAAGGTTCTCGTGTAGTCCTTTTTGTCCTTTCTCATTTTTGTCTGGCATCTTTTGGCGAAAAATTCAAAAGTAGTTTTGCTTTTATGTGTAATATTTCTATTTAAGAAAGAGTATGAAAGTTTTACAATTTGAAATTTGGTCTAATAGATTTTTTTAGTAAAAAATAATAATAAAAAAAATTGCTTTCAGGTCTAAGAGTTACTTTAAAGATAAATATATGTTACTTATTCTTACCGTAACACATATTTTTCCTCGTAACATAGATTTGAGAACAAATTTTTCAGTTGTCTTATACTATTTTTTTTTTTTTAAATCTGTTTGACCCGTTTTCAATCTAGCAATTTTTCTACATTTTCTTAATTTGTGCTAATATTGAATATACGTTTTTGTTGTTAAACATAATTACAAACAAATGGTTTCTTCTCTATATACTTTTGTCCCATTTTATTTATTTTTGGAATGAATTAAAAAATAATTAAATAATACTCTCCGTCCCAATAAAAGCTATCCATGAATTTTAAACACGAATGTTAAAAAATATAATAGAATTAGAGGTGATGAAACAAAACTATTATTAGTTCACACCATTACTATTTCTCACTACTACTATCACATATCATTCATATTCTCATTTCTTGCACTAAACTAAGCACCTCTAATTCTCTAACATTAGTGTAAAATGACAATTTTTTTGACACAAAAATTAGTTTTTTAAAAAGGCAAATAAAATGAATGAGGAATATTTAATTTTGACCGAAAAACAAATAAAAAAAATTAGATACTTATGTTTTTATGTGTAGGCTTGTCGTGTTCTACTCT
Source organism: Galeopsis tetrahit (assembly GCA_963675135.1). Classification (NCBI taxonomy): domain Eukaryota; kingdom Viridiplantae; phylum Streptophyta; class Magnoliopsida; order Lamiales; family Lamiaceae; genus Galeopsis; species Galeopsis tetrahit. Next base: position 10,860,473 of record OY776131.1, read on the forward strand.
ACTGAATCTTTAATACGTAATATTATATGACCTTTTTTTTTATATGACACATGTTAATAAATCAGATAGTAAAACAAGTTCTTTAAACTTATTTTTTTTGGTGCATGTGTGAAGGAGTGCGAGCTACACTCGATTGCAAGTAGATTTGGGTCGATAGCGGCCCAAGATAGAAAGTCACCGGATGAGAAGACTGGGTTTGCATTTTTGAAGTGCAGAGTAACTGGGTCGGGCCCACTGTATGTGGGCCGTGCAATGGGCCAATATTCTAGAATTGTCTTCTCATACACCCACTTCGACGACATCGTTGCACACGGCGGATGGGATGATTGGGACCACGTCAACAACAAGAACAAGTATGTCTAATACTTCCTTTTAAGTTTTACAGTACATTTTATAATTTTGGTGTCCCTTTTAAAAGTTCGAAACTTTACATTTCCTTTTTTGTTCCCCACATTTTTTAACAATTCTTATTTTTACAAAAAAAATCACATTAATTGTCATTCTTTTTTTTTTTCTTTCAACCAACAACTCTACATCATAAATTACTATATTTCTTAAAACTCATATTGTCCCCCAAATGTAAAGCTTAAAAGGAGGACGAAGTAAGTATTAAAAAAATGTATACTCACTCAGTTCTGAAATACCTTTCATAGGTAAGTTGACACACTTTTAAAAAAAAAAAAATGTAATAATGAATAAAGTTTTGAGGAGTAATTTTATAAATTTTTATGTATAATGTAAATATATGAGTTGACTTGTGTGTATTGTGAGTTCAAAAGTAATGTTAAATTATGAATATGATAAAGTGTGGCTTATAAAAGATTTTTCATTTTAAAAATATGAAAAATATCGTGAAATTTCCCAAAAAAAAAAATGTAATAGGTAATGTAAAATGGATTATAATTTATATTTCTTCCTACTATATGCTCCCATTTATGTTATTAATTACACCTAATTAGTGGTATAGAGTGTTAATTACTAATCGGGGATGGATTTGCAAATAAATAAATAAATAAATGGGTGGAAAAGAGATTAAAAGTGAATTTTGGGGTTGCAGGACAGTGTTTTTTGGAGTGTATAAGTGCGATGGGCCTGGAGCAGCAGCAGTGAGCGGAGTATCATGGGCCCGAGAGTTGGATTATGACACGGCCCATCCATTTCTTGCCAAGAGTTTTGTCAATGGAAGACACTGGATTCCCCCCTCCGATGCTTGACTTTTTTCTTTTTCTTTTTTTACTTAAATTCAATTCTTTCAATTTATTCATTGTAGAGTCCTCACAAATGTAATTTTAGTTACACAATTCATTTTTGTATGCAACATTTATTTATTTTTTAACGAATAAAACCTCATTTTTTTTATTTACAATCTAATAAACTTTTAAATACTTGTAAATAAATCACAAATTTTAAATATTATTACTTCATTCGTTTCCATTAAAGCTCTTCATGAGCTTTGAACACGAAGATTGAAAAATACGATAGAGTAAATGAATTAGGGGTGATGTAATTGATTGAGAGAATAATATAATGAAATGTGAAAAAATAGTTTATCAAAAAGTTAATGAATAATTTTCATTAGAACGGACAAAAAAGAAAAGTTAGTTTCACTGGGATGAACAATATACAATTTAAACTTCTTGGTCTCTTTCATTTTTGAATTTGACATTTCAAGGTTAAATCGAAAAAACAATGTTGTTTCATTAAAAATGTGTCATGTCAGCTTAAATTCAAGCAAAAAAAGTTTATGAAGAAATTGCAACAATATATAAAATTATGATTATTTGCATTATCTAAAAATTTAAATTAAATTGCAAATCTAACCCATTTATCAATGGAAGACACTGGATTCCCTACTCCGATGCTTGACTCTTTTTTTGTTTTTTTATATCGAAATTCAATTTATTCATTGTAGAGTCTTCTGTACAATTTTCTTTTTGCATGTAACAACATTTAATTGTTTTGTTACACGAATAAAACTCAATTTATCGATAAAGATGTTAAGCATTATAAAGAAGTGGCGCATCACATGTAGTTTAAAACCCCAACAAAGTCGAACTCAACGTTAAAGAAAAAAAGAACAACAATCTGTCTGACGCATAAGATCATCAACATGTGAAGAAAGAAGCATCTTCTACTTGCACAACTCTTGTTCAATTGATAGACGACAAATACGCTCCTCCTCATCGTCGTCTCTCACATAATACAACAATTCTGTTGTGATTCCAACATCTCCGGAGACCTGCAACACAGCAAGAAGAAGAAGAAGAAGAAAAGAACGATTACCTATTCTGGTTAGAAAAACAGAGATAGGTATGGAGAGACGCAGAATGAAAACTAAATGTTATGAGCATAATGCATCAATTCTACAAAAAAATGTCTAATGCAAAAGAAATTGAAAATGTGAGACTAAATGGAGTTCAAGTTGCTCAACAACACATCTTCATGAGACTAGCATCAAATGGCTATGCATTCGTTTCGACATTTTCTTTGCAAAAAAATCAGCAGAGGAAACTTACAGTGTCAAATGCCACGTAGCATAAGTAACAAAATCATGTCAGCTCCAAAAGACCACATCTCTAGTGAAACTACAGCAAGATTGATACATAAATTGAAATTGCTTTACAAGTATTTCGACATAACTCCAATAATTCTATCCTTGCTCATGAGGTCACGGATAATAACACTTAAATTTCTTTGTATTAAAAATAATCAATAAATAAATTTGTCACAACCTCAAACCACACGTGAGAGAGACGGACACAAAATGTTCACATGATTACACTTTTTTATGGGTTTTGTATTCTTTTCCTTTATTCTTATCATCATGATAAATACAGTAGGCCGATAAGTGAAATCCTATAAGAATTATCTTGCACGCATGTAATAATGTTAAGACTCGCACACATATGATGACAAATCACATCACTGGCTTAGAGCTTATGGCATAAAATGTTTAAAACAGCCACACAAATAGAATGGGAGTAAATTGTAAAATTGGTCCCATATTTATTGAATGTTTGGTGATTGTAGTCCATACGAATCAATTTTCACAATTAAGTCTCATAATTTTTAAAATGCTGCAATTATAGTCCTATATTGGCAATATTTTTATTTAGGATGATATTTAATTTGTGATTTTTTTAAATTTATTTTTAATTGAAATTAATATGTAATATGTTGGGGTTTCATTATGTCACGTAGCCTGTCATTAGTCTGGTGGCTACATGGAATTCCGGTAGTAGTTCGTGTGAATGTGCAAAAAAAAACATGCAACCTTATTGTTGTAGGTCTAAAATTGCATCATTTTAAAAGCTATGGTACATAATTGAGAAAATTGATTCGTATGGGACTAGAATCGCTGCACCCATCTGATACGGGAGCAATTTTGCAATTTACTTCACAAAAACGGAAAAAAAATATAGAAAATAAAAGGTACTTACAGCTGTGCAAGATTTGTTATATCAAAGTCCGGAGCGAGTTCTTGCACAATATCATTTGGTGGTTGGCCACACTCTTGCATTTTCTGCATGAGCTCGACTATCTTGTTGAAATTATCGGGCTCTACTTCATACACTTGGTTTAGATCTTTTATAAGCTTATGCTGGTTAGAGTACCGCGCATACTCTTCGCTTGTTAGTTTAGCTTTATTTTCTTCCAACCAAGTTGGATAGCGTTCGCCAATTTCTCTCATAGGTTCATAGAGGATTTCCTTAGACAAGAGCTGTTGCATCATGGTTTCAACTATTGACTCCATATCCTGCAACAAAAATCATGGCTATCACTTTGAGAAAGAGAAATCTAACATCAATATTATCATGCAGAGTAAATTACAAAATTTCCATATTTATTGGGCATTGGCATTTTAGTCCCATACGAATTAATTAATTTTCCCAATTGTCTCACTGCTTTTAAAATAATGCAATTTCAGTTCTGTATTGACAAGGTTACAAGATTCTTCACGCGAGCTGCTAGAATTCCATGTAGCAACTGTCCGACTAATGACTTGGTATCATTTCCGTGACATAATGAGACCCCAACGTATTAATTAAAATTTTAAAAAATCGCAAATTAATTATCATCCTAAAACAAAAAAATGATTTGTTTCGGACTAAAATCGCCAACACCCAATACATATGGGATCAAATTTACAATTTACTCGAGCTACTTAAACACTCCCAACCACACCCCCTGAGAAGCCCAAAGAAGATGATAAACAGAACAATAGGAAAATCAGGGAAAAGTTATAAAAGAGAAATGAAAACAAACACGCATACGCCATATACAGAAGGATGCATGTGAGAGAGAGAGGAGACAACAGACAATAGATCAAGACAACATAGCAATAATGGACAAGAGTTGAAAAGAATGACAAATAATTAATTTTAAGCGCAGGTTTATGCATTATGCATTATGCATCAGTACTTGTGCTCCTGTAAGAATGACAAACGGCTATACTACCCTGCTTTTAACCATAATGAGCTTCCTATAAGGTTTTGATCTTATCTATGAAAAACATTTAGGTACATCAGTCACGAAACACCTGATTATTTAAAAATTAAACACAAACTATTTAGGTACATAAGTCTTGTTGTAAAAAGTATAACACTAAGATATCTATCGCAAGTAGTTTCAGACGGATGGCATCAATTGAAAGTAAAGCATTTGAGGCAACGTGTGGGACATTAATTAAAAAATTCTCAGAGAATATAGTTATATAACGTAGTGTTGAGAGTTATATTACCTGGCTTCAGTCACACTTTGACAAAATAGAAACTCACCCCACCTACCACTAGGGTCCTATGGGAGAAGGTAAGGCCAGTGACTAGCCTCAGCAATCGCGTTGAAGCCTAATTCATTGACCAAACATTTTCAAGTCCATGCAACAAATATTAACCTAAGGTATAATTATACAACCAACATTCTTGTCAAACTGAAGTACACCATGAGATCCTTGGTGCAAAAGTTGTTCCTTCAATTCCACAAGACCAGCCTTTACCCACATTTATAGGCCATATGAGAATAGATTCTTATACAAATACTGCTCGTCATTGTTTCAACCAAACATTTTGGTCAAGTCAATTTTAGTGACCTAAACAACAAGAGCCTGCCTACTCACCAGGTAATAGCGATTTGTGGGAACAAATTATTAATGTGTTGCCCAATGGACCCATGGCAGACGGAGTGGCACAACCTATTCACTTTCAATCCTAATTAAAACATTAGGGTAAACATTTTTTTAGTCCCGTAAGTTTGCGCAATTATGCTTTCAGGGCACTCCACTTTCCGGACTTGAATTTTGTCATGTTAACTTTCAAAAATCAAATTTTTACAGTAAGTTTGCGCAATCCTAATTAAAAAAGTTGAATTTCTGAAATTTAACAGGACGAAATCCAATTCAGGAAAGTGGAATATCCTGAAAGCAAAAACTGGCAAGCTTACAGAACTAAAAAAAAAAATTCTCTAAACGATAAACCCATCATTAACCAACTTCCTCATCACCCACGGCTCAAAAATGGATATCATTCACAGTATAGGCACTGGAACTATGCACAATGGATGATGGTCAAACATTAGTCCAATAGCATATTCCAACATAACAAGACCTTAAATCATTGAAGTCATATCTTTCCCTATAAAGAATCTTTAACCTGAAAGGAGAGCTAGTATTCATCTTAAAAGAATTTTACTTATAACATTTTATCTGTATAGCAAATAACAACTGCATATATCATGATTAGCATAGTTAAATGTTGTAAATTTCAGCAGAAAGGAGTAACTATCCTCATCATCAACACCTAAAACCAACTCAAACTCAAATTTGGTTATTCAACATAAATGAAATTTACAACTCAATTTATGCAAGGGCAAGTAGAAAAAACAGCAAAATTATAGAACCACACAAACCTGGGAGCCAGCAAGCTCTTCAAACTGCTTCACCCACTCCTCCATCATTGCATCTCCTCCACCCATTGGTGGTTTCGTCCCAGTCACCGATTCCAGTCCTATAACTGCCTCTCTAGTTTGCTCTCTCAACTTATCAAGCGCCTCTGTAATATGTGATTCTTGCTGCTGCTTTGGCGGTTGTACCTTTTGTTTGCCCTTTTTCTTATTCTTCAAATCAGGTAGCCCCATCCCCAACCCTTGAACACTTCCACTTGTCAACACAGAAGAATGATCTTGCTTCTTTTCCCCATCGTTATCACCATTATTATCAAAACCCCTATAACCCCCGCACAACATATATACATATGAATGAAAATTCAGACTCATAGCCAGAGAGCACAAAGCAAAGAAAGCTTAATCAATTCAATTCTACCAAAACAATACATAATTGGGAGATGGAAAACCATACCTTTGAGCAGAAGAGGTGAGATTAAGGTTCTGAAAATCATCCAAAGCGCCTGAAAATTGTTTCAGAAAACGCACGCTGTTCATATTCATTCAAATAACGGAAAAAAAGGGAAAGAAACGGATTCTGTCTTACTATCAAGGAGTTGGTCTAAATCGTCCGCCATTAGAATTCTTTCTCCCAACTCTGAATTCTGCTTCTCTTCAACTCTTTAATTTCAGCTGTATCGCCCCCTTTTTTTACAATTGTATGTAATTATGTATATCCGAGTGAGTCAAAAATATCTCTAGCTACTGGGTTCAGGATTGATTGAGGAGGAATTGGATTTTATTTTTCTTTTTCTTTTTAAATCAGTAGGGTGTTGTTTGGTTAGGGATTGTGGTGGATGAGATCGGGATGGAGATTGAAAAAATATGGATGAGGGTAATCCATGAATAGTAATTGAATAATAGTTGTGTTTGGATAGAGATTGAAAAATAGGTGTGGATGGAGAACTTTATGTCAAATCAAGTAGGAGAGAGAATAAATGTGTGGAAGAAAGTATGAGAGGAAATAAATATGTGGAAGAAAAGTAGGAGAAAGAATAAATATGTGGAAGAAAAGCGGGGAGAGAATGAGTGATTAAAAGAAAAAAAAGGTGATGTGATTGTATAAAAATAGGTTTATAGATGTATTATAGGAATGAATTAGTATTTGGATGGAGAGGGATAAAGAGGGATGGGATGGGGGATGGCCCATCCGGCCAATCCCAAACCAAACACACCCTCTCCCCCTCATAACTTTCACATATAATTTGGATATTTAAATTAAGAAAATATAATAATGAGTAAAATTTAGAGTGATAATTATATAAATTTTTAGAGAATTTTACCTAAAGTCATTCTTATACCACATCAAATAGAAACTACCACTTTAAAAATTGTCTATTAGGTTCAAATTCAAAATAAAAAATCAAAACCACATTTACTTAAGATATCTTCTATTATTTACGTAATATAATAAATAATTCAAATTTTAAATTCTATTTTCTTTGCCGCTCATCAATTCCCTAATTTCATGGGATATTTTTGAAAATTCGCTGACTTTCCAAAATTCAATTTATCAGAAATAATTTCGTAAGTATCTACCATTTTCATTTCAATTTATTAGAAATAATTAACCCATATCATTTTTTTTGTCGGCCCCTTGTTAAATTGTTCTCCAAATCCTCTTTCTCTCTCTAATCCCATTTCTCCAAATCCTCTTTCTCTCTCAAATCCCATTTCTCCAAATCTATGATTACAAATCCTCGGATTTTACCGTTAATCGACATAGAAAACGCTCGTGAGTGTTGAGCCCTGAAATTTTGACCAAACCGACTTCTTCTAACGTCAGGAAACTCTGTTTGTCGATTTGCTTCTCTCCGGCGGCATTGCCGCTGGATTTTACAGCGAGCTTTCATCCTCGGCGAGCGGAGATTTGTTTAAGCATTTGTGTACGACAAGTGTTTGTGAAAATGCCCGTCGTCACCGTCACCACCCCAATGTCGGAATGATTCAATCCATGTACCGAAATAACACTCTATATGCATTTTTTGTGTTCATACATTCCTTACTAAACGTATGAATAGTTGTCGTCGTATTTACATGCATTAGTGTATATGAATTTTGTTGTTCATACATTCCTTTCTATACGTATGCATATTTGTCGTCATGTTTACATGCATTTTGTCCTTCATATATTACTTGGTGTAGGGAATGAACTTCTTCGTCGGAAAAGAATGATTTGGGGTTTTTTGGAAATCTCCCGAATGAAGTGAAGAAATTGTGGAAATAAATCTTTCAGCTAAACAAATTTATCTAATTAATTGGGATGACCTTCTTTTTAGGAAAGATTTGAATTTTTGAAGGTGATGTAATAAAATTACGCAATCTTCAAAAATATGCATTTATAATTTCATTATATGTTAATGCTAACTAATATATAATAATTTAAAATTATTTAAATTGAAAAAGGACATATCTTTCTTATTAAGTCCTATTTTGAATCAATTGGAATCAAAATAATAAGCTAGTCCCTATTAGAAAAAAAATAGTAGTGAAATGAACCTAATAACAAATTACCCAAATTTTTATATATAAAGTAAAAAAAATAGTTGACTTGTGTGTATTTGTAAGTCAAAAGTAATGACATTTTGTTTAAAATTGAGGATATTAAGAGGATAAAGTTTATAAATGATTTTGATTTTAATGTTATGAAAGTTATTGTGTAACTAAAAAAGAAAATTGTAAAAATTATTGGGAAACGGGAAAATATTAAATAAGGCTTTCTTCTATTAAAAAAAAAACCTTTTTTTCTATTGTAGTAGACAAACTACGCCGTTGACAGGTTATTGTAATCATGATATTGTAGTAGAACATTAAGGTTGTGTTTTGATGTAGAGATTTGATTCTCCAGAGGTATTTCAAATGATATGATTTTAGTAAAAAATTAAAATTCTTTCAATTTTAATTAAAAAAATAAATAAACATTTTATATTTATTCATTTACTTTTTAATCCAAAAAAAAAGTGGAGTGAATTTTAATTATGAATTTAAAATTCATACCTAAGTCCCTCCATCCAAACACAATCTAATACTAGTAGTTTTCAACATAAATTTATTATTTTTTTAATGTAAATTACCACTTTTAAACTTTTGCAATGATAAATTCTAAATACTCCCTTTCTCCAATTTTATTATTCTCACTTTTCTTTTTTGGTTGTCCAATTTTATTATGCCTATTCCATTTTTTGAAATAATACTATTCACACACTTTATCTCAATCATCCAACCATCACTTATTTACTCAAATTGCCGCTAACTTTATTCATAAACAATTACTTTACCTATAAATGGACCCCACAATATCTTATCATATCTTCAAATTATACACTTTATACATAAACTAATCAATATTCATTAAAACTCGTGTTCGAAGAAATAGACATAATAAAATTAGGTCAAATACTTCCATGCACGCGAGTGCATGGTGCCTACATCAATTTTCATTTTTTTTTTTAATTCAAATTATCTGCACCAATTCATTTAATTAGTTCACCTCCCAAATCATTTTATACTATGATTATTTGCACTTGCACATTTAATTAGTTCACCCCCCAAATCTTTTTTTACCACGGTTATATATACTCGCTCATTTTATGAGTTCACCCCCAAATCATTTTTTTACCATGGTTATCTACACCTACTCATTTTATGAGTTCACTCCCAAATTATTGTTTTATCACGATTATCTGCACCCGCTCATTTTATGAGTTCACCCCAAAATAATTTTTTAAAAATAATCACATTTAAAAAGATTATATTATATTTTTATTAATTTACACAAAATATAATAAATATAAACTCTAATTTATATATTTACAATATGCAGACGAGTTATTGTTGAGTTATCGTCGATTCACCACCAAGTCATCCATATTTTTTTTTTAAAAATTGTAAAAATATAATTAATAAAAAATTATCGAAATTAGACACAAATCTCGATTTTTCCCATCTCTTTTCCTTTTTTCTTCCAATTTTCAAATTTTTTTTCCAAATTTTTTTTCTTCATTTTTTTTTCTGTTACTTTTTTTTCCTGCCTTTCTTTTTCATTTTTTTCATGTGTATTTTTTTAATCTTAATACAAAATAATATTATAGGTATGTTTTTATTATAGTCGGTCGGTGGTGCACCTGAATTTCAATTTTAATTTGATGAGTAAAGGACTTGTCAAAAATCCATGTCGGTTGGTGGGTAACCCAGCCACCACCATATCCGACCACCCCTTCGACGGCTACGGCGGTGCTTCCGTCCCGGCCGCTGAAGCCCGAGAACCCTCCTCAAATCGCAATCGCGATTCTTCAATTCCATGACAATCGACATCATCTTCCATCTCGGCCACGATCCATGGCGGCCGAAAACCTCTTCTCATTTTGACCACCAACGCGACTGCTTCGATCAATATCCTTTGTGTTCGCGATACAGGAGCTTCTCCGGCATCAATGGCGCTCGCCTACAACACTTAGGTCGACGCCGCTTCGCTCTCGTTGTTCATCTTTGTCCAAATCGAAGCTACATTGATTCATCTTCTTCACCATGCTCCTGCGCAGGCAGCGCAACCTCTTCCTCCGGTTGACGACGATCCGACGGAGGACTGTGAGTATGTTGTCGATGGATCTCTCACTACAAGAAAATTGATTTTTAGTGACAACATCCTCTCATTATTGCTTCTCTAGCTAAAAGTCTTTAGTGACAGGAATTTGAGCATTACTGACAGGACCTCTCACTAAAAGTCAATTACCGTCACTAAAGACTTTTAGCTAGATAAGCTATGTTGGTCCTGAAAGGAGTATATAACAAGTGTATGGGGGGGGGGGGGGAATACACTTGTTTGCAATTCTTTCTAACTTTTGATCAAACCAGAGCTCAGCTAGGTTGTCTTGGACAACTCTCCTGAAATGATTAACTCTTCTAAGATAATCAAACTACTATGTACTATTGAGTACCTAGTTGATTAACTATATAGGGTAGTTATATGTGCGGAATAGTGGTTGGCCCTTTTAGTTTAGACTCCTTTAGTTTCTGAAATCATTCAATCAATCAAAACAGTCCAGTTTTTAGGGAACTTGTCCAAATGAGTTTTGCACAGTCTTTGAATGTTTATCCTTTAAAAGATCAGTTTTGTGTGCAGTGTTGAGTGTATGAATGTACTTGAAAGTAAATCAACACAGGAGTTTATAGTGGTTCAGAGACTCAAGCTCCTACATCCACTTTCCCTGATTTAACAGGATAATTCCTTCACTCTTGGAATTAACTTGTTTTATAGTGCCAAGGTGCACTTGATCAATAACACCACTCCTTGGTGAATTGATCCCTAGGATGTCTAGAGTCCTAGTACCCTCTTTTCAACTCAGAACTGAACTGTTCTTCTCTCAACAGTCAGCTCCTACCACTTCTACTACTACAACCTTCTCTCTTTCACTCTTGAAAGGGGTAAGGATTGAAGTAAGGTTCCAACTAATGAGATATCCTTTACAATGGAGATCAGTGTATAAGGATAGGATATCTCTCTAAGCTTGTGTATGGATATACAATAGGTTCAGCTTAGATGAAGTGTATGAAGACTAAGATAGTCTTTGAAGGCTTTGACTGAGGTCAATTATCCTGAAAACTTATACAATTTATGCAAAAGTGACTAGACTACACCTATTACATTTATCTTCAGAAGACATGACTGAGGTCAATTATCCTGAAAAAGAATGTGTTAGTGTACTCACCATTCATGTTGCAAATAGGTTTCAAAGATAGGCATAGAGAGAATTCTGTAATAATGTTTCTTGATTCAAAGTAAGTTCAACTATCATTCATATGAAAATCATTACAAGCATGTTGATAGTTGAGGTTAACATATCAGAGCATGAATTCAAGACACTATTACAATTGATCATTTCATTACAACGTTTTAGAGTATATACTAAACATAAGATCTAAAGTATCAGAGCAACACTCTAAACACTTAGTAGAATCTAGATCTTTCAGTATCAGAGCATAAGCTTTAATCAGAGTAACAAGAGCATATCAGAGCAAACAAATCATCAAGGCACACCATATCAGCATACTTGATCAAACTTCAGCATAGATGACCAAATAAAAACATATCTTCAGGTAAGATAAGTTTTCATTCAAAAGGTCAGAAGACTTAGCCATTTTCAGAGATCATCCTCAGGAGGTGGCACCATCCCATATTGTGCCCACACTCTTCTTTTCAAGGCTATGGCTTCTTGGTTTGTTCCCTTGGGTCCAAGAACCATCTTGTTTAGCTTGAGGATCTCTGTGAATTCCTTCAGAATCTTTGCTTGGTCAATCCATCCATCAAGCTTAGGAGGCATGTATATGATTGGCTTGGGGGCAGTGAGTTCAAATCTTGCAATGTCAGCAGCTGCAAGCAGTTGTTGATAAAGCTCTCTGTGATACTCTATCATGAACTCAGCAAAAGTGGAGTTGGCATTTCTTCCATTCCATCTGTCAATGACATAGTAATCATAGACAAACTCCCTTTTGGCTTCCTCCCATGAGTCATTCAGCTGAATTGGCACCCATTTATCCAAGTGAGGATATTTGGTGTCCATTTGGATCAATAGCTGTGGCTTCATCTTGTTGTAAGTTGCTCTCTTTCTTCTTGGCTTCTGAAAGTCTGCTCTTCTCTTATCTCTTGCTCTTTGTGCTTCATCCATCAAATTCATCTTTTCTTGTGCCCTCATCATGGCCAGTTTCTGTTGAGTTTCAGGGTCTTTGCCATACCCTTCATGAAACAGCTTTGATGGATCATGAGCTAGGACAGTTGTCTTCTTTTTGGGCTCAGGTCCAAATCCTTCAGCAAACAATTCTTCAACATCTTCAGTGGACTTGGGACCTTCAACACTTTTATCAGTTTCAGAAGACTTAGCTTCTTCAGCAGTCTTGGACATTTCAGCAGTCTTGAGATTTTCAGCATTTTTGGCCTTCTTTGAGATAGGCTCATCAACAATTCTGAACTCAGGTGGTAGATCAAGGCTGTTGGGAAAGTCAGTGAATGTTTCAGTCTTTCTTTTGTTACCCTTGGCCTTCTTGATCTTTCCTCTAGTTTGGACACCTTCAGCATCTTTGTCCAAACCAGACACCTCTCCTCCTGGTCTTTGTTGTAGCCTAACTCTTTCTTCTTGAGCTGAGGCCATTGAATTCTTCAGGGCAATTGCTAACTGCTCCTCTTCATCAAGATCATCCAAGTTCAGCACTGCTGGCTCTTTCCCTTTTCCTTCAGCAAATTTATCTTTCCCTTTCACTGGGCTTCCAATTACTAAGGCACCTTTTGCCCTTGCTCTTTCCCTTTCCCCCTTTTTGGCAGCATCAAAACATTCAGGCTTCAGTTCACTCATAGTTGATGCCATCAAGGACTGGGCTTGGGTTAGGGACTTCATCTCCTCCAACAAGTATACATTTTCATCATGTACGTTCTGCATTCTGTCACTACTCAAGCTAAGGAAAGCTAGAACAGGCTTCATCTTTTGTTGAACAACCTCCTCCATGGTTGCTTTTAGAGATGTATCTAGTTGGGCCTTAAGGAGCTCAGTGAGGTTGGCCACTGCACCTTCAGCAATGTTGGCCAGTACCTCTTGGGAAAAAAATTCTGAGGCTGCTTTCACCATAGCTAGCCTTTGCTCTTCAGCTCTTTGTCTCTGCAGGGCAGTCTTTCTACCAAGAGATTTTCTCACCACTGACCTCAAAGTCTTCACATTCCTATTGTGGTTGATCCTTAGCAAGGACTGCTCTTTCTTTACATCCTTTGATACTGACTTCATGGTGTTCTTAGCTTTGATGACTTCAGTGGAGATGGTTTGCAAACCAGACTCAACTCCACTGATCCTTGCTTCCAAGGTAGGCAACACCACATCCTCTGAGCCAGTTAGTCTCATTTCTACAGATGCCAAAGTTCTTCCATGCTCATCCAAGGCTCCAGTGGTTTCTGCATGAGCTGATTGGACTTGATGAGCCAAGGAATCCAACTTCTCTGATTGCATCCCAAGCAAGGCCTATGCTGATCCACTATCAACTTGGATGGGTGCATATGTTAAGAGTTCATCTGCAAAAATTTGATCAAAGGTTATACCTGCAATATCAGACAAATCAAATGTGTTAGTAAAAGTGCACTTATCTCCCTCATTTTCTTTTTCATAAGACTCTGATACATCAGTAGTCTTCTCCTCATTTTCAACTATTTCTTTTCTCCCTTCATTAAAAATGTCCTCACTTAAAGGAACAGGCCTCCTCTCATCAAGGGATTCCTGAAGTTCAGATTTGACTTCAAGAATAGCCTGCCCTTCCTCACTTATATCACCCTCATTTGGTGGTACACTCACTATCCTAGTGATCACCACATCTCTCTCATCTACTACTCCCTCTGGTTTTTCCACTAACATCTCCTTTTCAACTCCATCACCTAATCCTGCAGCATCTCCACCTTCAACAAGGTTCAAAGATGGCAGTTGTGGGGAGATCACAGTGCTTATGTCAGCAGCCACTGAGTCATCCTGAATGATTAAGGGCTGATTAGTGTCCAACACTCCTGACACTGAATAGGCCTTAACCAAACCAGCCTCTAAAACAGGAACCTCCACATCTTTAGGCTGTGCCTTGGGTTCAGAAGAACCTTCATTGGCAGATGTGTCTTTGGTTGTGTTACCACCCTTGGTCAACACCTCTGAAGATACAGAGCCTTTCCTATGATAGGTTCTAGGGGGGGTTTGAAAGTCTGGCTGATACAGAAGACTTGTTAGGTTGAGTAGATTCAGGGAGGTTGGCTTGAGGTGTTTCAGGAGGGTTGGGGTTTGAAGGATTTGAGGGATCATCAGGAGAATCATCATCATTTGAGCTACTATCAGGGTGTTTGATGCCCTTAACTCTCCTCTCCTTCTCTTCATTAATCTTTTCAGCTACCAACTTTGCAAAAACTTCCTCATCAATGAGAAATCTTGTCTTTGAGACTCCAGCAAAGTGTAGCAATCTGTTCTCCTCTACCTGCCACTAGTTTGCACCCTTATCTTGGATGACTTGTGATATCTCCATCATAGACTTGTCTTTTACATCAACAAGCATCCTTAGATCATGAAATGTCCTCTGAATTCTTGGAAATTCAGCAAGCTGTGGGTACAGACTGTCCACAGTAGCTTTGGCTCCACCTCTGAGCATACTCTCATAAGTATACTCCTCCTCATCTCCACTTGAATGGGGACTTTGGGTTATAGGGGAGTTGGCTCTGGGTTCTCCTAAGGTGGCTTCAGGAAGGTTTAGTTCAGGAATGTTGGCTTCAGAAGGGTTGGGTGCAATAGAAGGTACTTCAGTTGCTTTTGAGAGCAATGGATCTGAGGGGGCTTTACTCAGGGGGGTTGGCTCAAGGAGTGCAGCTTCTAAAAGCTTTGAATAATTGAGCATAGAGGAGTCAAGAGGTGATTGCAATCTTGTCTCATCTACTGCTAAATCTGCAAGCACATCTATTCCACTTCTTTGCACACTCCCTTCAGGAGAATATCTCTTTGTAAGATTGATGGGGGTGATAGGTTGATTGGTTGGGGTTATATGGGTTTCAGGGGAGTTGGGCTCAGGATTCTAAATTTTAGGGATGTTGGCCTCTATTGATTGACCTTCAGGGACCTTGGATTCTGGAGTTCCAGAACCAGATGAGTTGGTTCTTGACTTGGATTTGGTCCTGCTTTCAGCTCTGCTCTCTCTTAGAGCAAGTTGTAGAGACCTTTCCTCTTGAAGCTCCAACACCTTATCAGTAGGCTTGGCCCTTCTCTTGCTAGCCCTACTGCTCCCACTGCCTTCACCATCCTTCTCAGGGACAACCTCCCTGATCCTCTTGTCACCTCTAGACTTTTGTCTAGTCTCATTGTACTTCTGCCTTAATTCTTCTGAATGATCAGAAGACACTTGCACACCTTCTTCAGCAACTTCTTCAATCTCAGTTGAAGCATCTGAATTTTCTTCTGAGATGATCTGAGACATTTTCTTTGTCTTCACCACTCTGGCCTTTGTCCTTCTTTTCAATTTTGGCTTTTCCTCCACCTTCTCTTCAGCAGGTTTGGCCATTAGCATCCTCCTTTGCTCAGTTTTCTTGCTGAGCTTTCTAAACAGAATCTTCTGGGCTGGGAGGGGCTTTGCAAAGGTTTGCATTTGAGAATAGTGGGAAAATCTCTCAATCAACAAGCTTGCCCTTGTGCAATACTTGAGTTTCCCTTCTAGCACAACCTTGTTGTGAGTTCTCACTTTGAACTTGGCCTTTTCCTTCATCATTTCAGACATGATGAGGGTCCTCCAATCAAACTTGATGCCTTTGTCACTAACATCAATGACTGCAGCCATAATTCTGATTCTTGGATGGCTAACTTGCTCCAAGCTTCCAGTGTTGCTCATAAGACTCTTAGTGATTACCTCAAATAGATTGAGAAATTTTGGCTTGAGAGTCTTCTTGTTTTGTGTTGAAGAGAGAGGACCTGGAACTAATAGCCATTCTTGAGCTATGTCATCTTCATGTCCAGTGCCATAAACCTCTGGATTCCTTCCCTCAGAGGGCAATCCAAAAGCTCCTTCAAGATCTTCTGAGGAGAATTTCACTCTATGAAACCTTTCTTCCTCTTCTCCTTCTGCCACATATGACAGTCTGGTGGAAACTTCACCATCTTCAGTCTTACCTCTCCATTTGAGAAAGGCAAAAAACTCAGCCATGTAGCTTTCCAAGCAAGAACTTGGTCTTTCCTCCATGAACTTCTGCAAGCCAGCTCTTCTCAACCATCTCAAGGTTGGAGTGATCTCAGGATCTTCACTCTCAAAGGATACTATAGGTTCAAAATGAAGGCTATTTCTGTTGCTTAAGTATCCAAAATCAAGGTCTAGAGCCTTGTTAAAGAAATCAATAATCATTTCTGGTCTTACTTTGGGAGCCATTGAAGGTTTTTCAGAAATGAAATTGAGAGTGTTTTGAGAGAGTTTGAAGAAGATGAAGGCTAGGGTTTCGAATTCTTGGAAAGAAGTGTTTGTGGGGAGTTCTTAAGACTTGAGAATATTCTAAAAAGAATGTTTGTCAATGAGTTGGTGAGTTTTGTGTATTTTCAACGGTTGTCAAAAATGGAAAACACACTTGGACGACCAGGATTGATTTCAGGGGAGTTGGCCAGTTTTGATCCAATGGTTAAAAACCAATGCAACAGTGAGTTATTGGTTTTATTCAAAACGTGGAAGTTCTTTAACATTAGTTAATGGTTGGGGAGTTTTCGAGATAGATCATGGCTTGAAAAATGTAATGCAAACAAGAGTTAAATCTTGGCATTTAATGCATGGAAAGTGACCTTTTGGGTGGGGGACAAATTAAATCCCACAGTGATGATATCTGTAATTGGGACAGGTATCAAAGTAGACAATGATTACCCAAAATAGGTGCTTATCAATCCAAGAAAATAGTTTGATAGTCAGGACAACTTATATGACCCCACTTGGACAAGTGTCCTGAAAAGATGTGGACAAGTGTCCTGAGTTTCAAATGGACAAGTGTCCTGAGTAATTGTGATCATCTCTTCTGCTCTTCAGTAGACTTGTCCAGGTCTGCTGAAGATCAATTCAGCTCTTTTAGTCCCATTAACTTCAATGAGTTTTACTTGTCCAACTTCCCTGGATCAAGTAGTCCCAACTCTGCTGATAGCTCCAGAAACCTTGCCTCTGCAAGTGGCTTTGTTAGAATATCAGCTTTTTGATGATCTGTGTGGATCTTGACCAACTTTATGTCCTTCTTCTCCACATGATCTCTAATGAAGTGATGTTTGATGTCCACATGTTTGCATCTTGTGTGCAATACATGATTTTGTGATATTGCAATTGCACTATTGTTATCACAAAATATTGGCACTTCAGTAGAGTTGACTTTGTAGTCTCTGAGTTGTTGTCTCAACCAAAGGATCTGAGCACAGCAACTTCCAGCTGCAACATACTCAGCTTCAGTGGTGGAAGTAGCCACTGTGTTTTGCTTCTTGGAGAACCAAGATATGAGCTTGTTGCCTAAGAATTGACAAGTCCCTGAAGTGGACTTTCTATCAATTCTGCAACCTCCATAGTCAGCATCTGAGTAGCCAGTTAGCTCAATGTTGTCATCAGCAGGGTACCAAAGGCCTAGATTCTCAGTGCCTTTAAGATACCTCAAAATCCTCTTTGCAGCCTCAAGATGGCTTTTCTTAGGATTTGCTTGAAATCTTGCACACACACCTACTGCAAAGGTGATATCAGGTCTGCTGGCAGTGAGATAGAGGAGTGATCCAATGATTCCTCTATACTCAGTGGAGTTGGTTGGAACACCACTCTCATCAGGATCCATCTTCCAATTTGTGTTCATTGGGATCCTTACTGGCTTGCTGGTAGGGGTGGAAGTAGGCCGGGCTACCCGACAGGGGCCTACGGCCTAGCCTATTAAGGGCCTTGTTAGGCCTAGCCTATTTATAATATGAGCCGGGCTAAGGCTTTTTAAAAAGCCTATTTAGTTAAGTAGGCTAGGCTTAGACTTTAAATAAGGCCTTATAAGTCTACCAGGCCGGCCTATTTAACATTATATATTATATTTATATATATTTTATAATAAGTTATTCTTAAAATTTAGTACTAACATTTATATTAAATTAAATTAAAGTAAGTTAAATTTATTTTAGTACTTTTGAAATCATTATAATGTTTGTATTTAAACTCATAGTTGTAATGCATTTATTTTGGTAGTAAATTTTATTTGCAACTTTGAATATTGAACTACGATTCATATTTAATAGGCTTCTAAAAGGCTCGTAGGCCTGGCCTATTTACTTAAAAGACCAGGCTTAGGCTGCAAAAAAAGCCTATCACAGATAACAGGCCAGGCTCAGGCTCAATATTTATAAACCAGGCCCAGGTTTTTTCATGTAAAGCCTAGCCTAGCCCAGCCTATTTCCACCCCTACTTGCTGGTTGTACACCCAAATTTCTTGATCATTTCTCTGGTGTACTTAGCTTGGTTGATGAATATTCCCTCTTTTGTTTGCTTGACTTGAAGACCCAAAAAGAAGTTCATCAACCCCATCATGGACATTTCAAACTTGCTTTGCATTAGCTTGGAGAACTTCTCACACAGCTTTTCATTGGGGGATCCAAATATTATGTCATCCACATAAATTTGGACAAGCAAGATGTCTTCTCCTTCAGAGATTCTGAAGAGTGTCCTGTCCACAGTTCCCTTGGTGAATCCATGATCCAAGAGGAATTGTGATAGTGTATCATACCAAGCCCTAGGGGCTTGCTTGAGTCCATATAGAGCTTTCTTCAGTCTGTAAACTTGGTTTCCAACCTCAAAACCTGGTGGTTGCTCCACATAGACTTCTTCTTTCAAAACTCCATTCAGAAAGGCACTCTTGACATCCATCTGGTACACTTTGAACCTCTTGTGGGCTGCATAGGCTAGAAAGAGCCTTATTGCTTCTAGCCTTGCCACAGGTGCAAAAGTCTCATCATAGTCAATGCCTTCATGTTGGCAATAACCATTTGCCACTAGTCTTGCTTTGTTTCTGACAATCACATCATTTTCATTCTTTTTGTTCTTGAATACCCATTTTGTTCCAATAACATCTTGATGTGAAGGTCTATCCACTAGCTCCCATACTTCATTTCTGGTGAATTGATTCAATTCTTCCTGCATGGCTGTGATCCAATTTGCATCTTGAAGTGCTTCTTCAATATCACTTGGTTCTTGTTCTGACAAGAAACAACAGAAAAGAGCACTTTCACCATGAAATCTCCTTGTTTTGACTCCTATACTTGGGTCACCAAGTATTAGATCAGTAGGATGGTCAGACAACCAAGTCCTTATTTTTCTGATCTCTTCAGTAGAGTTGTCCTCTACTGAAGTTGAGTCATTTTGATCATAGAATTCAGGATAATTGAGTGCAGGATCTAATTCAGGATCATAATCAGGGGTGTTGTCCTCAATGTCAGGAACATTGGCATTTTCAACATTTTGAGTTCCCCCTTGATTATTTAATCCATTAACTACCTCAGCAGGAACTGCTTCTTCATTGGTAGTTGTTACCTGGATGTGAACTGAGATTGGATCATTCAGTTCACCATTTCCTTCAGTGGGATTTGCCTCAGGAAAGTTGCCTTCAGGATTGTTGTCCAATGGGGGGTTTTCAGGTATGTTGGCTTGGACAACTTCTATGTATTCAGTGTCTTTGTCTTTTAGGCTCAGTCTGGTTGTCCTCTGTGTGATTTCTTCTGATTCCAAGTTCTCATTCCTGAACTCATGAATAGATTCATCAAACACAACATGAGGTGTTTCTTCCACAATAAGGGTTTTCTTGTTGTAGACTCTGAAGGCTCTACTGATTTGAGAGTATCCAAGGAATACTCCCTCATCAGCTTTGCTATCAAAGGCTCTTAATTGTTCTTTCCCATTATTGTGAATGAAACACTTGCAACCAAAGATGTGAAAGTATGACACTTTAGGCAATCTTCCTTTCCAGAGTTCATAGGGGGTTTTGCCTTGCCCTTTAGTGATCAAACATCTATTTTGAGTATGGCATGCAGTGTTTATAGCTTCAGCCCAAAACCTCTTAGGTAAATTTGAATCAGCAATTAAGGTTCTAGCAGCTTCTTTTAAAGTTCTATTTCTCCTTTCTGCAACTCCATTTTGTTGAGGAGTTCTAGCTGCTGAGGTCTCATGAGCTATTCCATTAGTTGTGCAATACTCATTGATGTATGAATTTATGAACTCAGTGCCTTTATCAGATCTTATCTTGATAATGCTAAGGCTTTTCTCATTTGACAATCTCTTTAGAAGTTCAGGCAGTTTGACTTGTGTTTCCTTCTTATTAAGGAGAAATACTACCCATGTGAACCTAGAGAAGTCATCTACTACAACCAATGTGTATTTTCTACCATTTATGCTTGCTGGGGTAATTGGTCCAAATAAGTCCATGTGTAAAAGTTCAAGTACCCTTTCAGTAGAGATGACTGGTTTTCCTTTAAATGAGGCTTTAATCTGTTTTCCCTCTTGGCATGGTTTGCAAACATGCTCTTTAATGAAAACCTCATTAGGTAGTCCTTTAACTAATGCATTTCTAGCAATCTTGTTCATTGTTTTGAAGTTCAAGTGGTTTAATCTCTTATGCCATAACCAACTTTGTTCACTAGAGCTCTTAGCAATGAAGCATGCAGCATCAGTAGACTTGTCCCAGTCTGCAAAATACACATTTCCCTTCCTAGTTCCAGTCAGTAGAATTTGTTGAGTCTTATCTTTGATCAAGCATTTACCACTAGAAAACTCAACATTGAAATCTTTATCACAGAATTGACTGATACTTAGGAGATTATATTTGAGACCAGCCACATAAGATACATTGGATACTTTGATGTTACCAATCATCAAAGTACCATAACCTTTTGTTGTTGCTTGTGAGCTGTCTCCAAATGTCACATTTGGGCCTTCTTTTTCAATAAAATCAGTGAGGAGTTCCTTGTTTCCAGTCATGTGCCTTGAACATCCACTGTCAAGGTACCATGCTGACTTTTTACTCATGCTCCTCATCTTGTGGCCCCATGGTACCTGCAATTAGATAGGTTTAGGTACCCTTTGAGTTTTGGGTCCTGAGAGGTTAGCTGTACCTTTAGGAACCCAAACTTGCCTAATAACCCTGATTGATTCAAGGTGGCTAAGTTGTCTTCCTCTAGCATCTACATACACTGTCTTTCCCTTGAATGCCTTTGGGAAAGTGTGTGTGAAAGTGTTAACTCTGTAAGTTTCAGGAGAGTTGTCAAATCTCCTGAACTTATGAGTTCTTTGTGCCACTTGAGGAAATCTTTGAGGAAAGGCTTTCTTATTACCAATACCCTTTGGCATATAGGGTTTTGGTTGTCTCATTTTATTTTGCCTTTGATGATAGTTGTCCTTAGGTCTAGTCAGCTGAGGCTTTCTCAGAAGAGTTGGCCTAGGCTGATTATACCTTGGATAACTCCTCTGAACATTGTTCAGGAGAGTTGCCCTTCCATTGGGTCTACTCTGCTGACCAACATTCTTCTTGTTTTCAGGAGCTTTGGCCATTTCCTTAGGTTTGGGCCTAGTCTCCTGAAGCACTTGAGTAGGCAAATCATCCATTTTGCCCTTTCCTTTATTCAGTGGCTGAATTACTTCATTTTCAGTTGGTGCCACTGACTTAACAAAGATTCTCTTAGTGTTACTTGTGGAAGCAACACTAAGACAAGGTGAAGATTCAAATGGATCAAATCCTAATCCACTTCTTTGAGCCATAGGTCTTTGGTAACTCTGAATTTCCTCTATTGCTCTAGAGGATTTCTTCAGAGCAGACATCTTTAGTTTCAGACTCTCTTCACTTGATTTAAGAATATCATATTCATGTGAGAGGTTTTCAAACTTTGCATTTAGAATTTTTAGTTCAAAATCTTTTCTCTTCTGAGAGAGAAGTTGATCATCAATCTCCTTTTGTTGGTCAACTATCCTGAGATTTGCTTCCTCAAGCTCTCTCAAGACTTGTTGATACAACTCAGTAGATTTGACATCAACACCTGTCTCAGAATTCTTGGCAAGTTCAATAGCCAATCTTTCATTTTCTCTCACACAATTATCATGAAATTCTTGTAACATAGTGTAATCTTCCATCAACTTTCCAAGGGAAAGCTTCAGGTTGACCTCACTAGTGTTTGGTGAGATGAATGATGGTGAGCTAGAAGTAGAAGACACCTCATCATCATCTTCACTGTTGGAGAACAGTCCATCAGAAGAGTTGAAGCTTTCAGCACTATCAGATTCTTCACCAGCCATCATGGCCTTTCTATTGGTGAACTTTCTGTCTCTTTTGGCTTGCCTTTCTCTTATCTCTTTAGAGCTTAGTTCAGGGCAGTCATATTGGAAGTGCCCTTTCTTCTTGCAATTATAGCACAAGTCTTCATCATCATCCTTCTTTGGTTCTTCTCTTCTTTTTGATGATGAAGGTTCAGCTCTACTAGACCTTCTCCTATCAGAGTACTTGTCCTCTGATCTTTTCTCTTCAGGCTTTTTGACTTCAGCCTGATCTTCAAGAGAGTTGTAACTTCTCCTGAATTTGTTGTCTTGGTAGAATTTCTTGTATCTACCAAACCTTGAATTTAGCTTTTCAAATCTCCTAGCCATCAAGGCTAGTTCTTCCTTCATTTCAGTCTTGGAGACTGACTTTGATGATCTTGGAGTGGACTGCATTTCTGGTTCAGCAGTTTTGGCTTTGAATGCCACTCCCTTTGTAGGATTTGAAGATTCCTCAACAGGCTTTCTTCTATTGAGGTCGAACTCATAAGCCTTGAGTTCAGAGAAGATTTGTTGCATGGGCATTGTGGAGAGATCTTTGGTATTTTGCATCATCACAGCATAGACATCCCACTTTTGAGTGAGACTTCTCAAGATCTTCAATCCAACTTCTCTTTTGGAGTACACCTTGCCCAATGAGTTGATCTCATTCATCACATCAGTAAATCTACCAGCAAATTTGTCAATGGATTCCTCAGACTCCATTGTGAATTGTTCAAACTTCTGCACAGCCACTTGTAGCTTATTCTCCTTGATCTTATCAGTACCCTCACACATTTCAGCAAGAGTATCCCAAATTTCTTTGGCTGTTGTGCAGTGGTAGACTCTACCCATAATTGCATCTGGGATTGTTTGGTAGAGGGTGTTCATGGCAAGATAATTCAGATTATCTTTCCTCTTTTCATCTACAGTGAAGTCATCCTCATCCTTGGGAATCAATTCCCTTATATCTGCCCTTTGAGCTTCAGTGACTCTGGGGTTGACTTGAGTGAACACAAAAGGACCTCTTGTGATCACCCTCAGCATGTCAGTGTGTACAGATGCAAGATGAGCTCTCATCCTAATTTTCCAGAAGTCATAGTTGTCTATTGAGAACATGGGCAATTTGTGATGAGAAATGTGGTTGACTGGATTGGTGGCCATATTGTCCAATCCTTGAACAGCAGGAGGTGGAACAGCAGCATTGTTGTTGGCCATATCTCAAGAACAACCAGTTAGTCAATCAAATAGGATTTCAGATAGATCAGTTCAGTGACCACACCAAATATGTGATTTTGAAAACCAATATGGCTTTTCAGAAGCAGTGGTCTTTGAACCCCTGCTCTGATACCACTTGTTGGTCCTGAAAGGAGTATATAACAAGTGTATGGGGGGGGGGGAATACACTTGTTTGCAATTCTTTCTAACTTTTGATCAAACCAGAGCTCAGCTAGGTTGTCTTGGACAACTCTGCTGAAATGATTAACTCTTCTAAGATAATCAAACTACTAAGTACTATTGAGTACCTAGTTGATTAACTATCTAGGGGAGTTATATGTGCGGAATAGTGGTTGACCCTTTTAGTTTAGACTCCTTTAGTTTCTAAAATCATTCAATCAATCAAAACAGTCCAGTTTTCAGGGAACTTGTCCAAATGAGTTTTGCACAGTCTTTGAATGTTTATCCTTTGAAAGATCAGTTTTGTGTGCAGTGTTGAGTGTATGAATGTACTTGAAAGTAAATCAACACAGGAGTTTATAGTGGTTCAGAGACTCAAGCTCCTACATCCACTTTCCCTGATTTAACAGGATAATTCCTTCACTCTTGGAATTAACTTGTTTTATAGTGCCAAGGTGCACTTGATCAATAACACCACTCCTTTGTGAATTGATCCCTAGGATGTCTAGAGTCCTAGTACCCTCTTTTCAACTCAGAACTGAACTGTTCTTCTCTCAACAGTCAACTCCTACCACTTCTACTACTACAACCTTCTCTCTTTCACTCTTGAAAGGGGTAAGGATTGAAGGTTCCAACTAATGAGATATCCTTTACAATGGAGATCAGTGTATAAGGATAAAATATCTCTCTAAGCTTGTGTATGGATATACAATAGGTTCAGCTTAGATGAAGTGTATGAAGACTAAGATAGTCTTTGAAGGCTTTGAAAGCACTCCATACACTTGTTATATACTCCTTTCAGGACTAACAAGCTATAATTAATGACAGAAATTCTATCACTAAAAGTAATTTTTCTTGTAGTGTCTGATCAGTCGGCACTCGGAGCCGATGACCTTGTCGATGAAATCTCAGGCGGCGACTGCTGACCTAGAGTGCCCTTCTATTTGGCTAGGGTTCTCTTCAATTGTGTTTGGTAATGTGTACCCCCTATTTTCTTCAGTACACCCCGATCTGCACTCCCCCCTCTTTTTTTATGGTATTATTGTTAATGGTATTGGTATTACTAGTTATTGATTGTGGTATTACTATTAATACACTATTGAATTAATATTAATATTAATGATTATTGATTACAGTATTATTGATTATTAATTGTGGTATTACTAGTTATTGTTTGTCGTAATACTGATTGTGTGAAATTATTTATTATTGCTTAAGACATTACTGATTATTATTGTTTATGGTATTATATATTATTGTTTATGATATTACTGATAATTGTTTTTGGTATTACTGAATATAATTTGATTTGTGAAATTATTTGTTATTGTATAAGATATTAATGATCAATGTTTATGGTATTACTAATTACTGTTCATGCCTTCATGGTATTACTGATAATTATTTTTTTGTATTACTTTATATAATTAAATGTGTGAAATTATTTGTTATTGTATAAAATTTTACTGATTAATATTAATGGTATTACCGATTACTGTTCGTGATATTACTAATATTTTTTTTTTGGTATTATTGAATATAATTAGATGTGTGCAATTATTTGTTATTGTATAAGATATTACTGATTATTGTTTATGGTATTACTGGTTATTACTTATTGTATTAGCGACTATAATAAAATTATACATATAATATTATTTTATATTAAAATTTTAAAAAATACTAAAGAAAAAAAAGCAGGAAAAAAAATGAAGAAAAAAAAAGTTTGAAATAAAAACTGAAAATGAAAAAAATGAAAAAGAAAAAAAATTGAGATTTGTGACTAATTTCGATAGTTTTTTTTTTTAATTATTGGAAAACGGGAGAATATTAAATAAGGCTTTCTTCTATTTAAAAAAAAAAAACACCTTTTTTTCTATTGTAGTAGACAAACTACGCTGTTGACAGGTTATCTATATATGGTCTGAAACTGAAAGTAACAGTAATTTTTTACAAAAAAATTGCAATAAGAATGAACTGCGTTTGACTTTTTGGAAATGTAGAAATATTTTCGAAAAAAAGTTCCGAAAATTGTACTACCTTTTTAGAAGAAAATTAATGTTTAACTAAGGCGATTTGTGAGTTCATTTCAGATTAAAAAGCCAAGCATAAATATATTGGATTTGTCTTATACCTTTTCTTAATGGAAAAAAACCAACAAGTCGTTGCGGCTGTGGCGGAAATACAACGATGGCAGCGTACCTGTTTGTGGGTAGAGGTGGGGCAGACTCTTTCTCTTGAGCATCCTATCGAGCATTCTCCTTAGGTCTTCAACTTTGTACAGACTCCTTCTCTTGAGCATTCTATCGAGCAACTTGTGTGTAAGGTATATTTGTCAGCGATGACAACAAATTTGGACAGCGACGCTCGCGACAAGGACGTAACAGTGGTGAGGAGGGGTTTGTTGTGTGCAGGCTCGACCTCACGCTGACAACGGCCGGGATGGGCGGTGTGGATTAATTTTAGGATTAATGACCTAAAATTAATAATTACAATAGAAAACATTTACAATTCAGTGATACTGGATTTCAATTCAGTGAAAGCTATTATCAAGGTATTAAAGTTATTTTGTATGTTAATTTTTGTGATATTTATTATTGGTGTGGTATTTAATTGCATCTATACAATTAGAATTAGACTATAATGAATTGAGTAAAATGTTTAGTCAAAAATTAAATGGGATAAATTAAACATTAAAATTAAAGTACATCTATAGTTCTATACACTCAATTACGTACATTAAAAGAATTTGTCTTATTTTTCCATGTTATTTATTTTAAAGTCATTCAAACACTCTAATAAACTATGCGAAATTTTATGGAGGAAGAAATAGTTTGTATAAGTTGTAGAATAATTGAGAAAACTGAGTTATTCTTAGTATACAGGTTTTGATGATGAAATACTTTATTAAACAACATGTGTAACACACATATAAAAAATTAGGAAAATATTAGCTTGAACATTGCTTGAACATTAATTTAGTGATTTATGTGTCAAAAAATAATATACTCATTCCCTCCCAAATAACCTTTCATATGTAATTGCATCCACTTTTAAAAAAAATATTATAATACATTTTATATAATATTATAGATATTGTAAAAGTAGAGTTTTTTAAAATGACGAAAAATAAAACTGTGAAAGGTTCTTTGGGGGCAGATGAAGTATAATTTATTGTTATAAGTGCAATTTCAAATCAAATTCCTGAACCGTGCATCGCACGGGTGAAATACTAGTTGTAATCATGATATTGTAGTAGAACATTAAGATTGTGTTTTGACGAAGAGATTTGATTTGGAGAGGTATTTCAAATGATATGATTTTAGTAAAAAATTAAAATCCTCTTAATTTTAATTAAAAAAAAGTTGTTAAGTATTTTAAATCTATTCATCTCCATCCAAACACAATCTAATAGTAGTTTTCAACATAAATTTATTATTTTTTAATGTAAATTATATCACTTTTAAAATTTTGCAATGATACATTCTAAATACTCCATATGTCCAATTTTATTATTCTCACTTTTCTTTTTTGGTTGTCCAATTTTATTATGCCTATTCCATTTTTTGAAATAATACTATTCACACTACTTTATCTCAACCTTCCAACCATCACTTATTTACTCAAATTGCCACTAACTTTATTCATAAACAATTACTTTACCTATAAATGGACCCCACAATATCTTATCATATCTTCAATTTATACACTTTATACATAAACTAATCAATATTTATTAAAACTCGTGTTCGAAGAAATAGGCATAATAAAATTAGACGGAAGGAGTAATTTTTTTTAAATGAAAACATTAAATTAATTTTGCAGGCTTTTATTTGAGTTGGAATATGAATAATGCATAATTTTATTGATCAGTTTTGAATTATTCCAATTGTAAACTCACTAATTTGTTGCTTGCTTTTCATTATGAGGATGTTTATTGCTTTCTTTTTTTTTACCTTCAAATTGATAGTTTGAGTTTATATCTTTGAAGTTCAAATTGATAGTTTTACTATATATGAATTTCTCAATAACCGAGTTTGTAGACAATACAATACAGTACTAACTAATGCTCGGTTAAGTAAAAATAAAAAAACTAATAATCTGATTTCATAATCATGATTACGAAAAACAGTTGTCCATTGTTAGACGAAATGAAACAAATCAATCATCATTTTTAATTCCAAGGATGAAGAGCGACATCATATTGCTCGTGTGAATTCAGGGTTTTAGTCTATTAATATACTTATAGCAAATCGAATTTATCGGGTAATATACCATAAGATTTGGGTGAAAAATTTAGAAATTGTTTTGAGTGTGAACAAAATCATCAATTCTCGTTAGAAAGAGAAAAAAAAACTGACATAATTTGAAAAATGTTTAAAAAGAAGTTACAAGTACAACATCAATGGTTGGAGATCTTTAATTCATCTATTTCACAGTTTTCCCTCCTTCACCACGTTGCTGCATTTTGAAATACTCTTTTCCCCTTAAAAGTCGCATATCATTAATTCATCTATTTCTTAGTTTTAAAACTGCTTAAGTGGCTCACTTCTCCTCTCTTTATTTTGAAATACAGCATTTGTATGAGTCAGTTATTTTTTAAAAAACCGCCTCTTTTTTTTGCATTTTTTTTTCTATTAATTTGTATTTTTTATGATATTTTTATATTTAATTTTTTTGTAACCACTTTAGTTTTGGATAAAAAACAGATCATTCCTAATATTCCTCATTTGTATTCCGCTTCTTCTTTCTCTCTACACTCCCTCAATTTTTCTTTCTCTTCTCTCTCACATCTTCCATATAAATTGTGTTGAATTTTTTTTATATATTAATGTTTTGCAATTTTCTGTGCGTTGGCGACTTTCTGTTTTATGATGTTAGTAGATTATTTCTGATTTTTTTTCAGACTTTTCTTATTTTCTGTTTTGCAATTTTCTGCGTTGGCGACTTTCTGTTTTATGATGTTGGTACATTATTTACATTATTTCTGCTTTTTTTTTTCAGACTTTTCTTTTTCTGTACATTCTCTCCCAGTTCCTCTCTCCATTATGAGTTTTAGAAATTGGTGAGTTTGATTAACATTCTATTTTTCAATTTATATATTTTTTTTATTCAATTTATGATTTTCTATATATACATATTTCAATATATCTCAAAATTCTCTATCAGTTTTCTTTTACATTCTCTCTCAGTTCTTTCTCCATATAAATTGAGACAAATTCTCTATCAGTTTTCTTTTACATTCTCTATCAGTTTTTTTTCCATATAAATTGTGGTAAATCTGACGTATTTATTAATGTTTTGCTCTTTGTCTGGCTTCTAATCTTGATCTTAAGATAAAAAAAATATTTTTTACAAATTATTTGAGAATTTTGAGTACGTACGAATTTGAGTATTTTGATTCCTATTGGTATTGATTAGGATTCCAGGCCTCAATATCGACTTTTTGTATAAGATCAAATTTGAAAATTTTCCAATTAAAATATTTTATATCGACCATTTTTTCATATGGATCCTTCATTATTTTAAATAGGGATGTTTCTCAGCATATCAAAAAAGTTTTTTTTTACATAGAATGTTAACCAAACTCACTGATGTGCCAAAATTTGCACGAGAGGATTGCGTATCCTCGGGATTAAATGTCCTACTCTTCGAACATGTATGACCGCTTCGAATGTGCTGCCTTCACTTGAAATCTTCAAGAACCTGCAAGGAACACGCCGGAGGGGGGTCCGGCGTGGACACTCCGATGCCTAAGTCAGTATAGGGCTTATCAATATCTCATAAGGATCTCAAGATCCTTAATGTATCAAATCAGTTCTCCAAGAATATCAGAAGTGTATTTCGTTTAAAGTATATCAAGTTTTGCAATGTAAAAAATGTCTAACCTGGAAATCTCCTCGAATTTACCTATTTATAGAGATACCTCCTGGAGAGGAAGTCAAGCCTTCCTCTTCTTTCGGAGCTGCCCGTAAGACTCGGCCCTGCTAAGTGGACGAAATCCTCCCTTCTCTCCACTCCCTGAAGACTCGGCGGCACTCCTTCTTAGTGGACTTAGTTCCCTAAGATAAAGGAGGATAAGGTCTTCCTTTTATCAAGTCTGGACCGAAAATGGCGGAAATCCCCTACATTTATGGTCCACGACCGCACGTTAAGATTGCTTCTTTCTGATGTTCCTCTCCAGACGGAGTTCCCTCCAGAGAGACCTCCAGAGGGGATTTCTTATCCAGAGAGTATTAGATAATCCAATCCTTCCATTTCGATCTTATCTTTTATACACATGTCGACTCCTTTTTAGGTGACATTTTTAGGCCGCATCATCTACTCCCCCTACTCTCGTAAAAGGGGGACATCTTTTGTGAGAGTAGAAAAATTTCCCACAACCTGGTACAAGGGTCTTTCTGGAGAGACGTGTATCGCTCTTGCTCCAGAGAGGAAGTTTCAAAACATGTTCTTCTCTAAAGGCTTTTCCTGCCTCCAACTTGGGAGACTTTTCGGCTTCCGCGCGTGGGCCTCACGCGATCGCTTTTCTCTCTCCTTTGTTATTCTCACGAGGAAAATCCTCGATTCTTCCCCACATCTTCTCCCATTTACTCCACGCAACCATCTCTTTTCTTTTCTCCATTTATTTTTTTGAATTTCATTTCTTCCCCAAAAATCTCTCGTTATCTCTATCTGTTCTTCAGGCGTTCTTCATTCTGGGACTCATCGTCGCCGGTCACTCCGACTGATTCCATAGTCTTCCCGACCAAGGTAACCTAGCTATCCCTCTTTTCTTCTTTTATTCGTACTTGTTTAGTCAATGTCAAACCCCCTTTCTCCGCTGGAAGCCATTAGCCAAAATTCCTCCGAACTGACTCCCTCTCTGATGGGGAGTCCAGAGAATAAGATTTCCCTTGCTTCCCAAATCAACCATACTCACCTAGTTAACCTTGCCCATGCCTATGGTTTTCCATCGGAGTATGCCTTTCGCGCTCCTCGCTCAAATGAACGCCCAGATCTCTCCCAACCCCGAACTCTTGCTTTTTTCGAAGCTCACCTTAGGTCCGGACTACGATTTCCGATTCATCCCTATTTGGCTGCCATATCGACCCGCATGCAGATCCCTCTTAACCAGTTTACTCCGAATGCCATCCGTACCATGATAGGCTTTTTCATCTTGGTGAAAGGGAATGGGGGCGACCCATCTGCCGAACTATTTCTGAGCCAACATTCTTGTAAGGTGAATGATGGCTTCTTCTATGTTAGTGGGCGGAGATCCCGTGTTTGTAAATTTCTGAAAAAACTCCATGAAGAGGACTCATCTTGGCGGGATTATTATTTTTTCGCTACCAGCCCCACTGATTGGCCATTCCCTCATGAGGATTGGATATTCCACAACCCAGGAATACTCCCTCCTCCTCTAAAATCTTACTCTGTTTCAAATCATACTGTTATGGCTAGTCTCAATACCCACGTCCGTCTGCACGATTATTTTGATATCCTTGGTATTTGCAAAAATCCTCGCATCCTCTCCCACTTCGGCTTTTGTCCTCAAGATTTCCCTTTAGATTCTCGAGATGGTAAAAAATCTTCTATTACTGTATTTTGTTTCTTGCATGTGGCTGTTTTTTGAGTTCTGAGAATTTTCTTGGTTATCTGTAGCAATGAGTTGGTTAACTCATATCTCCCGAGATGCCCCTGCTCTCAGCATAGTGAAGACCCCTGTGTTATCCGCTCCAGGAGATCCTCCAAAGGCTCCTCTGTCTCCTGCTCTCGAGAGCTCCGCAAAGACTCCAGCTCCAGAGAGTCCTTCAAAGGTTCCTCCTCTCCCCAGTTCATCTACTCAAGTCCCTGGTTCAGTTGCCAGGAGAACCCGCTCAGCTGCCAAAGCCTTCTTCTCAGACTGCGGCACCTCTAAGAAGAAGAAGGGAAAAGCTACCCGTGCTGAGAAGGAAACTCCCCCTTCTACTGTATACGAGCCTTTCCATCGCCTTATTAACCGATGTCCTGCTCCTCCTAATGCTGAGTTATCCGACACACCTCTTCCTGAGGATCGACTGCTCCATGGCGCTCACCTTCTTTCTGAGGTAATTTCTGTTATTTTCCATTTTCACAGCCTCTGTCTTCTTCATATCTTTAAGCGTTATTTCCTTTTCTTCTGTAGTTTGGCCTCACCTATGCTAAGATACTCGATCAAGGTGTGGAGATGGTGGCTGAGCTCGAACTTCTCCGGGCCGAAGCGTCCTCTTTCCAGTCAACCCTCAAGGGTATCACTGCGGAGAAGGACAAGGCTCATAAGCGAGCTCAAGCTCTATCTGAGGAGTTGTCTCTCCTACGGGCTCAAAGCAAGCAGGATGCAGCTAGGATTAAGTATCTGGTACAGGAGGTGGGACGGATGGAACGCAAGCTGCCAGACGTCGGAGTGCAGGCTTGCATTAAGTACCTGTTCACTTCCTCTTTGGGTCAAGAGTTCTTGGGGACTCTTCATACTCAGTGGCTGTCCAGCTTCCTAAAGAGCTCGAGCTTCCTCTGTGCCATGGGGCCGCATATCCCTCACTTCATCGACCACGGTTTCAGTAATGCCGTAGCCGAGCATTCAGCCCCGGGGTTTGATGGAACTTACTCTCGTGAGTTCCATCTGGATCGACTCGCTACTCCTCCAAAATTCTTGGGGGATCCTACGGAGAGCCCCGACAGTCCTTGGTGGTTACCCGACATGGGTCAGGCCATCACTCAGTTGCAGGCTGCCAAGGTGAGCATGGCCGAGTTAAAGCCTCTGGAGCATCTTGTTTATCCTTATGCCTCTGCTCCAAAAGTGGCAACAGAGGTGGATGGAGGGACTGGCGTTGCAGATACCATGGGAGGTACAGAGGGTCCGGAGGAAGGCGGAGGATCTAGCAACCATGTTGCTGAGGAGGAGGGCGCTGCTAGAGGAGCTGAAGGAGTTGAGGTTGAGGGGGCTGTTGCTGAGGAAGTTGCTGCTGAAAAAGCAGTTTAAATTTCACATTTCCATGGTCATGGTCACAACAAACAATTTGCTTTTTTCTCGTTTTGCTACACTTTTTACTTTCTGCTCATAATACTTGCTCTTCATACTTTGTAGGGGACCCCACACTCCTGGATATGTGGGGGCTTTTTGTAGTGATCGCGTTAGCTTGATATTGCTTGTTTATTGCCTTTTTCTTTTCTGCTTGCATGAGTAAGTTACAAGACCGGCAAAGAATATGTTGGTCTTGTAGGCTACGTTGGAATCATCTCTTGGTTATACAGTCTTTTGATTTCAGGTGACTTGGCTGTGGAGGGACATCCTCCATCTCATCTTTTCTTTCTCTCTAGAACACCTCGGCCTCTAGGCCTCTGAGTGTTTCTCACACTTATTTTTTAAAAGATTTTAATTCATAAAAAATCTTCTCATTTCAGTAACCCACTTGGGTCTCAAGTAAGATGAGGGCTCTCTGGAGCACCTCGGCCTCTAGGCCTCTGAGTGTTTCTCACTCTTATTCATAAAAGATTTTAATTCATAAGAATCTTCTCATTTCAGTAACCCACTTGGGTCTCAAGTAAGATGGGGGCTCTCTGGAGCTCCTCGGCCTCTAGGCCTCTGAGTGTTTCTCACTCTTATTCATAAAATATTTTAATTCATAAAAATCTTCTCATTTCAGTAACCCACTTGGGTCTCAAGTAAGATGAGGGCTCTCTGGAGCTCCTCGGCCTCTAGGCCTCTGAGTGTTTCTCACTCTTATTTATAATAGATTTTAATTCATAAAAATCTTCTCATTTTAGTAACCCACTTGGGTCTCAAGTAAGATGGGGGCTCTCTGGAGCTCCTCGGCCTCTAGGCCTCTGAGTGTTTCTCACTCTTATTCATAAAAGATTTTAATTCATAAAAATCTTCTCATTTCAGTAACCCACTTGGGTCTCAAGTAAGATGAGGGCTCTCTGGAGCTCCTCGGCCTCTAGGCCTCTGAGTGTTTCTCACTCTTATTCATAATAGATTTTAATTCATAAAAATCTTCTCATTTTAGTAACCCACTTGGGTCTCAAGTAAGATGAGGGCTCTCTGGAGCTCCTCGGCCTTTAGGCCTCTGAGTGTTTCTCACTCTTATTCATAAAAGATTTTAATTCATAAAAATCTTCTCATTTCAGTAACCCACTTGGGTCTCAAGTAAGACGAGGGCTCTCTGGAGCTCCTCGGCCTTTAGGCCTCTGAGTGTTTCTCACTCTTATTCATAAAAGATTTTAATTCATAAGAATCTTCTCAATTCAGTTACCCACTTGGGTCTCAAGTAAGATGAGGGCTCTCTGGAGCACCCCGGCCTCTAGGCCTCTGAGTGTCTCTCACACTCGTCATTTTCATATTCATACATCGCATATTCAAATATGAGAAAGATAATCAAGACACAATAATTCTGAATAATTCTTTCTTCAAAAAGGGATAAGGCTTCATTGATTTATTGTCAGTTTTCAACATAGGCCATAGATAACCGCCGGTCTCATTAAAAACCTCTCTACGGAAAAACCCCAAAGGGGAAACCCGTAGAGAGGGAAAAAGAGCTCCGGTGAAGCCACAAAGTACATTAAGCAAAATGTAAATCAACGCAAAAAATCACAAAGCAAAAGTCATAAATGGTCTCAAGACCTTACACTTTTTTCAAATAAAGAATCTCTTCAAATGGAAAACGTTCCAAGGTCTAGCTATGTCGACCCCTTCCATGCTCTGCAGTCTATAAGCTCCTCCCTTCAGTACTTGTGTGATTCTATAAGGCCCCTCCCAGTTGGGCTCTAACTTTCCCGTATTTTTTAGGGCATCAGCTCTCCTTAGCACCAGGTCCCCCGCTCCGAAGGACCTCGGGATCACCTTCCGGTCATATGCAGCCTTAATTCTGCTCTTATATCTTTCAGCACGTACTCTAACCATCTCTCTTTCTTCTTCCATTAAATCTAGGGCCTCTCTCATTAATCTTTCATTTTGATGTTCTTCAAATTGGGCGATTCGATGCGACCGCAACACGGCCTCTGGAGGTATCACCGCCACGGCTCCGTAGACCAGCTGAAATGGGGACTCTCCAGTTGCTGTCTTTGGACTAGTTCTATATGACCACAATACATTATCTAACTCGTTCACCCATCCTCCTCCTATCTTCGTCAGCCTTGTTCGAATACCATCTACTATCGTTCGATTAGTGACCTCCACTTGTCCATTAGCTTGAGGATGAGCTACAGAGGTGAATCTCTGTATTATGTTTAGTCTTGCACACCATCCTCGTACATTTTCTCCGTTAAACTGGGTTCCGTTATCAGAGACCAATATTCTGGGTACTCCGAATCTGCAACAAATCTGTTTTCTCAAGAACTTAATCACATTTTCTTCATCTATCGTAGCCAGAGGAGCGGCTTCCACCCATTTACTAAAATAGTCCACTGCTACTATCAAAAATTTTCTCCCTCCGGAGGCTGGAGGGAAGGGTCCTACCAAATCGATTCCCCACTTAGCAAAGGGGCAGGGAGAGTGCATAGCCCCCATTTCTTCCGCAGGAGTCCTTATCAGGGGACCATTCTTCTGACACTTGACACATTTTTTCACAAATTCCCTAGCGTCTTTTGTCATGGAGGGCCAATATAATCCAGCCCTTAAAACTTTCTTCACCACTGCTTTGTATCCTTCATGACTAGCTGCATCACCTTCATGGATCTATTTGAGTGTGTACATCGCTTCTCGGGTTGATATACACCTCAAATATGGATGTGTAAACGATTTCTTGTATAAGTGCCCTCCAATAATACAATATTTGATCCGAAGGGCTCGGGTCTCTCTGGTGGTAGGGGCGTCTGCTCCCTTGGTGAGTTCCACCCATATAGCTCTTCTCCAATCATCCCCCTCCTCAATGGAACCGATGGGGTTCTCCATGGTCTCTCTTTCTGCCACTACCAAGGTCACTGTTCCTTGTCCATCAAACTCTGTGGAGCTAGCGAGTTTAGAGAGGCTATCCGCCTGCGTATTTTTCTCTCGAGGTATCTGGACTACTTCGCACTCTTGGAATTTTCCCATCACTTCTCTGGCTCGTTCCAAATAGGCAGCCATCCTGCTATCTTTGGCTACATATTCCCCATTCACCTGTTGAACAACTAATTGGGAGTCTGAGTATAGAGTTACCTTTGGAGCTCCCAATTCTAACGCCATCTACATGCCTCTGATCAAAGCTTCGTACTCAGCTCCATTGTTCGAGGTCATGAATTGAAACCTCACTGCAAATTGTAGGTCCTCTCCTCGAGGGCCCGTTAGCACAATCCCTGCTCCGCATCCGCTCAGAGTCACTGAGCCATCTACGTATACCTTCCATCCCTCAGCTTCCTCTGGTTTGGTCGACTCTTGGATGAAGTCGGCTAAAGCTTGGGCTTTTATGGCTTTCCGTGGTTCGAAATCCACATCATATTCTTGGAGCTCTATCGCCCATTTCACCATCCTTCCAGAGAGGTCTGCTCGCCCTATAACCTGTTTCAACAAGTAATTAGTGCGGACCAGTATTTTGTAAGAGAGGAAATATGGGCGCAGCCTTCGCGCTGTAACTACCACGGCTAGGGCAGCCTTTTCAATTTCTAAATATCGAGTTTCAGCCCCTTGAATGACTTTACTGACGTAATAAATAGGGTGCTGAAGAGATCCCTCCTCTTTGACCAAGGCAGTGCATAGTGAGAATTCCCCTACAGAGAGGTACAAAATGAGAGTATCTCCCGGAGAAGGCTTTGTCAGCTTCGGCAGCTGAGACAAATGATGTTTCAGGTCCTCAAAGGCCTTTTGACATGTTTCGTCCCATTCAAACTTGGTTCCTTTCTTGAGAATTTTAAAGAAGGGGTGACTCTTTTCGGCAGACCTGGCTATGAACCTGCTCAATGCTGTAATCCTCCCATTGAGCGTCTGGAGCTCTTTCACGTTTCTCGGCGGCTGCATGTCCAGTACAGCCTTCACTTTGGCTGGATTTACTTCTATACCTCTTTGAGTGACCATGTACCCGAGGAACTTCCCTGATTTTACTCCAAAAGAGCACTTGGCTGGGTTCAACTTGATTCCGTTCTCTCGAATTACTTGGAAAATTTCCTCCAGATCCTCCACATGCTGATCTGCTTTCACACTCTTAGCCAACATATCATCTACATATATCTCCATGTTCCTCCCCAGCTGTCTCCGAAAGACAACATCGACCATCCTTTGATATGTTGCTCCAGCATTGATTAATCCGAATGGCATTCGAACATAGCCGAACGTTCCGCACGCTGCTATGAAGCACACTTTGGAGACATCTGAGGGGTTTAGCTGGATCTGGTGGTATCCTTGGTATGCATCCATCATGCTTAGCAGCTCGAAGCCTGAGGTTGCATCTACTAACTGGTCTATCCTTGGTAACGAATAGTGGTCTTTAGGGCATGCCTTGTTGAGGTCTCTGAAATCGATGCACATTCTCCATTTTCCTCCCCCTTTAGGCACTAGCACAGCATTGGAGAGCCATTCGGGGAATTGGACTTTCACCACATGTCCTGCTTTCAATAGCTTCTCGACTTCTTCCTTCACAATGTTATTCTTCTCAATTCCAAAATTTCGTAGTTTCTGCTTCACGGGCTTTGCCTTTGGATCAACATTAAGGCAATGTATTGCTATCTCCGGAGGGACTCCTGTCATGTCAGCTGGAGAAAATGCAAATATATCGGAATTTCGACGTAATGTAAATATTACCTTCTCTGTGAGTTCAGGTCCCAGTTGGGTACCTATCTTAGTGACAAAGCCGAGTTTCCCTGGGAAGAGCTCCACGCTCATCAGTTCCTCGTCTGTTTTAACATTCACCTGTTCGGGTGTTGCTCCCTCTACTTTCTTCCTCTTGACCTCAGGGTCACCTCCTCTCGTCCGCTCCAGGCCCTTAGTCAGGGCTCTGTCCGCCATCTTCACAGACTCTGCATAGCACTTCCGTGCTTGGTACTGGTCTCCTCTTACTTCTCCCACCCCTGTGGCTGTAGGGAATTTCATTTTCATAATCTACAATAAGGAACTCCACCAAGTGGACCTTCCGGGCTGGAGCGTCCCCCAATCCTACCTGTAACATTACTGATCCCAAAGGTTGGATGGCACCTCCGGAGAAACCATACAGAGAGGTATCTACAGGACGCAACTTCACACTCAGCTCCATTCTCTTGAAACATTCAAAAAACATAATGTCAGCCGAACTCCCCGTATCTACGAAGATCAGAGCAACATCGAACCCAGCTATGTCGGTAGTGATCACCAGAGCATCGTTGTGATCTTCCTTAACTCCCTTCACATCCTCCGGCCCAAATCGGATATTGGGCGTCTCCGTCATACGTCCCACTTCTCTTAACTGGCTTCCTTGCTCTGCTTTTAGAGCTCGGACATTCTGCTTTCTCTTCCGAAAGGAGTCTCCATCTGCTGGCCCTCCCACAATCATGTGGATTACTCCTCTCTTTGGCGGTGGATGGGGCATATCCTCGGCCGCCTCTCTGGTTTCCTTCTCTTCTGGTTTTCTTTCATGTTCTTTTCGCTTCTGCCCCCGAGGGCCTTGCCTGTCTCTAAATATAAATTCTTTTAGATGGCCTGCTTGGATCATCCTCTCAATCTCGTCTTTCAGGTGGTAACACTGATTTGTATCATGCCCATATTCATTGTGAAATCGGCAAAATCGATCAGACTTGGGCTTCTGAGGTCCTCGACCTCTGGAATACGGGAATTTCAAGTCTGGATGATCTCCTGCTACCTCCAGTACTTCGGCAGGTTCAATTCTCAAGGGTGTGTATTTCTCAAACCTCCCGCGAGGGCCAGACCGGGGACCTCCGGAGGGATTACTATCTCTTGCTGATCCAGAGGTCCGAGGGACCTCTGGACTGAATCGTCTGGAGGGGCCTTCCCTTTCCCTTCTCCTCTCTCGATCTTGTGGCCTAACCTCCAATCTCTTTGCTTTTCGGACCTCCTCCAGAGTGAGGTACTTCTCTGCCCTATGCAGCAATTCATCAAAGTTCTTAACCGGCTTCTTAGCTAAGGAGGAGAAAAAGACTCCATCACGCAATCCGTTAGTAAGAGCGTTGATTTTCACCTCCGGAGAGGTGATTCGGGTGGAATTTACACGTTTTAGGGGCACATGTGAGGTGCATTTTGATGTGGATTTCATTGAATTATGCATAGAATATGATTATTTAAGCCGAAATGAGAGAAAGATTGTGTTTTGTCGGTTTTGTAGGTAAAACGATGGAATTTAGAGCAAAACACAATACCACAAGTGATCGGACTGGAAATAGGAGTGCACGGTTGGATTCGTCTCGGAAAACGGAGTGGATTAGCCAAAGGAATCAAGTCAATCCGACACCCGAGGCGAAAGTTATGCACGAAACGAGAAAAGGTCGAAATCGAAGAACAAGGCAACTCGGCCGAGTAAGGTTACTCGGCCGAATCTGCGAGTTTCGGCTTTACTGCGCACTCGGCCGAGTGAGCTTACTCGGCCGAATCTGCAACTTTGGGTGTTACTGCGCACTCGGCCGAGTGGGTTACTCGGCCGAATCTGCAATTTTGGGATTTACTGCGCACTCGGCCGAGTAACCCAACTCGGCCGAGTTGAATTGAAGGCCTGAAGACCACTCGGCCGAGTAACGCGCATCCCCTGTTTTTGTGATGTTCGACTACTAACACCCCAACTCGGCCGAGTGACCCCAACTCGGCCGAGTCACTCCCAAATTCGGTGCCAAACGTGTGTTTTCTCCATTTTTGAGGGACTAACTTGCAAATATCATATCCAAACCCTACCCCAACACTATAAATACCCCACTTCTTAAATTTCACACGATCTTACCCCTCTCTCAAGAATTCTTTCACATACTAACACACATTTGGAGGTTTTGGGCCATATCTTTTTCAATTCACCACCAATTCATGCAAGGAAGGAGCCACTAGCTTGGGAATTCAATTCCCCACCACACCACAGTATAAGATTTCTCTTATTTTTAGTTTTAGTGCTTTGATCTTTGTTGGGAATAAAATGAGACATGTTTTGATTGAATACCAAAACCCCCTGAGACATGCCTAAATCATGATTGAATGTGTTCTAGAAATATTAGAACATATAGTATAAAGGCTAGATGAGGAGCTAATGTGTTAGGTAGCTCTTAAATGATTAGATGCACAATTTGAGGGGGAACACATTCTTTGAAGTCCATCAAGATCAAGTCCCCTCAAGGCTCAAGTTCTGGATACAACACTAAGTCTTTTGAAGACAAACCATGCTGATCAGGAGAGTTGTCCAGAAGAGTTGTCTCAGCACAATTGAACTAGATCAAGTGCCCTGAAAGCCTGAAGTCAACTATGCTGAAGAGTTTGAGACAGTCATTCCCTAAAGATCTTCAAAGAAACAAGCTAAGATCATCTTCAAGAGAAATAAAGGGAAAGAGCCAAGTCATCTGAAGAAGAGCAAGCTAACCTTGCTGATAAGCAAGACTGCTGATAGTGATAAGGAGTGTTGTCCAAATGATGAGGAATGTTGTCATATCAATGGAACAACCTTCAGAAGCCATGTCCAAGTCCTAACAAGAGAATCTGAAAGTCAGACATTGGAAAGAGAGCTGCAGAATGAAGACAAAGTCTTAACAACCGTTTATTTCCCAAATGAGGACATGTCACTATCAAGATTCTGTCTTCTAAGTTGAAGAACTAAAAGAAGACATTTATGGACATTGGAGGCTGCCTCTCCAACGGGCAAATCCTTCATTTGTCTATAAATACAGAAGTGTGAAGACCATTTGAAAGCACCTCAACAGAATCCAACTACACAAGAATTCTGAAGCTCAAAGCTCATAGAACTTTCAAAGCTTTCAAAGACTATCTTAGTCTTCAAACACTTCATCTAAGCTGTACTTCATTGTATATCCATACACAAGCTTAGAGAGATATCCTATCCTTATACACTGATCTTCATTGTAAAGGATATCTCATTAGTTGGAACCTTACTTCAATCCTCATATCTTTCAAGAGTGAAAGTGAGAAGGTTGTAGTAGTAGAAGTGGTAGGAGCTGACTGTTGAGAGAAGAACAGTTCAGTTCTGAGTTGAGAAGAGGGTACTAGGACTCTAGACATCCTAGTTCCCTGAAACCTGACTGTATTGAATTGATTAAGTGATTTCAGAAACTAAAGGAGTCTAAACTAAAAGGTCCAACCACTATTCTGCACATATAACTCCCCTAGATAGTTATTCAACTAAGTACTCAATAGTACTTAGTAGCTTGATTATCTTAGAAGAGTTAATCATCTTCAGCAGAGTTGTCCAAGACAACCTTGCTGAGCTCTGTTTGATTAAGTTAGAAAAGAATTTGCATACAAGTGTATTCCCCCCCCATACACTTGTTATATACTCCTTTCAGGACCAACAAGTGGTATCAGAGCAGGGGTTCAAAGACCACTGCTTCTGAAAAGCCATCTTGGTTTTCAAAATTCACATATTTGGTGTGGTCACTGAACTGATCTATCTGAAATCCTACAAATTATTGACTGACTGTTTGTTCTTGAGATATGGCCAACAACAATGCTACTGTTCCACCTCCTGCTGTTCAAGGATTGGACAACATGGCCACAAATCCAGTCAACCACATCTCACATCACATATTGCCAATGTTCTCAATAGATAATTATGATTTCTGGAAAATCAGGATGAGAGCTCATCTTGCATCTGTACACACTGACATGCTGAGGGTGATCACAAGAGGTCCTTTTGTGTTCACTCAAGTCAACCCCAGAGTCACTGAAGCTCAAAGGGAAGATATAAGGGAATTGATTCCCAAAGATGAAGATGACTTCACTGTTGATGAAAAGAGAAAAGATAACTTGAATTATCTTGCCATGAACACCCTCTACCAAACAATTCCAGATGCAATTATGGGAAGGGTCTACCACTGCACAACTGCTAAAGAAATTTGGGATACTCTTGCTGAAATGTGTGAGGGTACTGAAAAGATCAAAGAAAACAAGCTCCAAGTGGCAGTGCAGAAACTTGAACAGTTTGCAATGGAGTCTGAGGAGTCCATTGACAAGTTTGCTGGTAGATTCACTGATGTGATGAATGAGATCAACTCATTGGGCAAGGTCTACACAAAGAGAGAAGTTGGATTGAAGATCTTGAGGTGTCTCACTCAAAAGTGGGATGTCTATGCTGTAATGATGCAAAATACCAAAGATCTTTCCACCATGCCCATGCAACAAATCTTCTCAGAACTCAAAGCTTATGAGTTCGATCTAAATAGAAGAAAGCCTGTTGAGGAACCTTCAAACCCTACTAAGGGAGTGGCATTCAAAGCCAAAGTTGCTGAACCAGAAATGCAGTCCACTCCAAGATCATCAAAGTCAGTCTCAAAGACTGAAATGAAGGAAGAACTAGCCTTGATGGCTAGAAGGTTTGAAAAGCTAAATTCAAGGTTTGGTAGATACAAGAAATTCTACCAGGACAACAAATTCAAGAGAAGATACAACTCTCCTGAAGATCAGGCTGAAGTCAAAAAGCCTGAAGAAAAGAGATCAGAGGACAAGTACTCTAATAGGAGAAGGTCCAGTAGAGCTGAACCTTCATCATCAAAAAGGAAAGAAGAATCAAAGAAAGAAGATGATGAAGATCTGTGCTATAATTGCAAGAAGAAAGGGCACTTCCAGTATGATTGCCCTGAATTAAACTCTAAGGAGAGAAGAGAGAGGCAAGCCAAAAGAGACATGAAATTCACCAACAGAAAGGCCATGATGGCTGGTGAAGAATCTGATAGTGCTGAAAGCTTCAACTCTTCTGATGGACTGTTCTCCAACAGTGATGATGATGATGATGTCTGCAACATGGCTCTTGAGGATGATGAGGTATCCTCTACTTCTAGTTCACCATCACTCATCTCACAAAACAATAGTGAGGTCAACTTGAAGCTTTCCCTTGGAAAGTTAATGGAAGATTTCACTATGTTACAAGAATTTCAT
Organism: Galeopsis tetrahit; assembly: GCA_963675135.1. Taxonomy (NCBI): domain Eukaryota; kingdom Viridiplantae; phylum Streptophyta; class Magnoliopsida; order Lamiales; family Lamiaceae; genus Galeopsis; species Galeopsis tetrahit. The sequence goes on from OY776131.1 coordinate 10,903,587, forward strand.
GATAACTGTGTGAGAGAAAATGAAAGATTGGCTATTGAACTTGCCAAAAACTCTGAGGCAGTTGTTGATGTCAAGTCTACTGAGTTGTATCAACAAGTCTTGAGAGAGCTTGAGGAAGCAAATCTCAGGATAGTTGACCAACAAAAGGAGATTGATGATCAACTTCTCTCTCAAAAGAGAAAAGATTTTGAACTTAAAATTCTCAATGCTAAGTTTGAAAACCTCTCACATGAATATAATATTCTTAAATCAAGTGAAGAGAGCCTGAAATTAAAGATGTCTACTTTGAATAAATCCTCTAGAGCAATAGAGGAAATTCAGAGTTATCAAAGACCTATGGCTCAAAGAAGTGGATTAGGTTTTGATCCATTTGAATCTTCACCTTGTCTTAGTGTTGCTTCTGTGAGTAACACTAAGAGAATCTTTGTTAAATCAGTGGCACAAACTGAAAATGAAGTGATTCAGCCACTGAACAAAGGAAAGGGCAAAATGGATGATCTGCCTACTCAAGTGCTTCAGGAGATTAGGCCAAAACCTAAGGAAATGGCCAAAGCTCCTGAACATAAGAGGAATGTTGGTCAGCAGAGTAGACCCAATGGAAGGGCAACTCTCCTGAACAATGTTCAGAGGAATTATCCAAGGTATAATCAGCCTAGGCCAACTCTTCTGAGAAAGCCTCAGCTGAATAGACCTAAGAACAACTATCCTCAAAGGCAAAATAAAATGAGACAACCAAAACCCTTCATGCCAAAGGGTAATGGTCATAAGAAAGCCTTTCCTCAAAGATTCCCTCAAGTAGCACAAAGAACTCAAAAGTTCAGGAGATTTGACAACTCTCCTGAAACTTACAGAGTTAACACATTCACACACACTTTCCCAAAGGCATTTAAGGGAAAGACAGTGTATGTAGATGCTAGAGGAAGACAACTTAGCCACCTTGAATCAATCAGGGTTATTAGGCAAGTTTGGGTTCCTAAAGGTACAGCTAACCTCTCAGGACCCAAAACACAAAGGGTACCTAAACCAATCTAATTGCAGGTGCCATTGGGCCACAAGAAGAGGAGCATGAACAAAAAGTCAGCATGGTATCTTGACAGTGGATGTTCAAGGCACATGACTGGAAACAAGGAACTCCTCACTGATTTTATTGAAAAAGAAGGCCCAAATGTCACATTTGGAGACAGCTCACAAGCAACTACAAAAGGTTACGGTACTTTGATGATTGGTAACATCAAAGTATCCAATGTATCTTATGTGGCTGGTCTCAAATATAATCTCCTAAGTATCAGTCAATTCTGTGATAAAGACTTCAATGTTGAGTTTTCTAGTGATAAATGCTTGATCAAAGATAAGACTCAACAAATTCTATTGACTGGAACTAGGAAAGGAAATGTGTATTTTGCAGACTGGGACAAGTCTACTGATGCTGCATGTTTCATTGCTAAGAGTTCTAGTGAACAAAGTTGGTTATGGCATAAAAGATTAAACCACTTGAACTTCAAAACAATGAACAAGATTGCTAGAAATGCATTAGTTAAAGGACTCCCTAATGAGGTTTTCATTAAAGAGCATGTTTGCAAACCATGCCAAGAAGGAAAACAGATCAAAGCCTCATTTAAAGGAAAACCAGTCATCTCTACTGAAAGGGTACTTGAACTTTTACATATGGATCTTTTTGGACCAATTACCCCTGCAAGCATAAATGGTAGAAAATACACATTGGTATTAGTAGATGACTTCTCTAGGTTCACATGGGTAGTATTTCTCCTTAATAAGAAGGAAACACAAGTCAAACTGCCTGAACTTCTAAAGAGATTGTCAAATGAGAAAAGCCTTAGCATTATCAAGATAAGATCTGATAAAGGCACTGAGTTCATTAATTCATACATCAATGAGTACTGCACAACTAATGGAATAGCTCATGAAACCTCAGCAGCTAGAACTCCTCAACAAAATGGAGTTGCAGAAAGAAGAAATAGAACTCTAAAAGAAGCTGCTAGAACCTTAATTGCTGATTCAAATTTACCTAAGAGGTTTTGGGCTGAAGCTATAAACACTGCATGCCATACTCAAAATAGATGTTTGATCACTAAGGGGCAAGGCAAAACCCCCTATGAACTCTGGAAAGGGAGATTGCCCAAAGTGTCATACTTTCACATTTTTGGTTGCAAGTGTTTTATTCACAATAATGGGAAAGAACAGTTGAAAGCCTTTGACAGCAAAGCTGATGAGGGGGTATTTCTTGGATACTCTCAAATCAGTAGAGCTTTCAGAGTCTACAACAAGAAAACCCTTATTGTAGAGGAAACACCTCATGTTGTGTTTGATGAATCTATTCATGAGTTCAGGAATGAGAACTTGGAATCAGAAGAAATCACACAAAGGACAACCAGACTGAGCCTAAAAGACAAAGACACTGAACTCATAAATGTTGTCCAAGCCAACCTGCCTGAAAATGAAAACTTCAATGTGGACAACAGCCCTGAAGGCAATCCTCCTGAGGAAAATCCCACTGAAAGGAATGGTGAACTGAATGATCCAATCTCAGTTCACATCCAGGTAACAACTACCAATGAAGAAGCAGTTCCTGCTGAGGTAGTTAATGGATTAAATAATCAAGGGGGAACTCAAAATGTTGAAAATGCCAATGTCCCTGACATTGAGGACAACACCCCTGATTATGATCCTGAATTAGATCCTGCATTAAATTGCCCTGAATTTTATGATCAAAATGACTGAACTTTAGTAGAGGACAACTCTACTGAAGAGATCAGAAAAAGAAGGACTTGGTTGTCTGACCATCCTGCTGATCTAATACTTGGTGACCCAAGTATTGGAGTCAAACCAAGGAGATTTCATTGTGAAAGTGCTCTCTTCTGTTGTTTCGTGTCAGAACAAGAACCAAGTGACATTGAGGAAGCACTTCAAGATGCCAATTGGATCACAGCCATGCAGGAAGAACTGAATCAATTCACCAGAAAAGAAGTCTGGGAGCTGGTGGATAGACCTTCACATCAAGATGTTATTAGAACAAAGTGGGTATTCAAGAACAAGAAAAATGAAAATGATGTGATTGTCAGAAACAAAGCAAGACGTGTGGAAAAAGGCTATTGCCAACATGAAGGCATTGACTATGATGAGACTTTTGCACCTGTGGCAAGGCTAGAGGCAATAAGGCTCTTTCTAGCCTATGCAGCCCACAAGAGGTTCAAAGTGTACCAAATGGATGTCAAGAGTGCCTTTCTGAATGGAGTCTTGAAGGAAGAAGTCTATGTGGAGCAACCACCAGGATTTGAGATTGGAGATCAAGTCTACAGACTAAAGAAGGCTCTATATGGACTCAAGCAAGCCCCTAGGGCTTGGTATGATGCACTGTCACAATTCCTCTTGGATCATGGATTCACCAAGGGAACTGTGGACAGAACTCTCTTCAGAATCTCTGAAGGAGAGGACATCTTGCTTGTCCAAATTTATGTGGATGACATAATATTTGGATCCCCCAATGAAAAGCTGTGTGAAAAGTTCTCCAAGCTTATGCAAAGCAAGTTTGAAATGTCCATGATGGGGTTGATGAACTTCTTTTTGGGTCTGCAAGTCAAGCAATCAAAAGAAGGAATCTTCATCAACCAAGCTAAGTACACCAGAGAAATGATCAAGAAATTTGGGTGTGCTACTAGCAAGCCAGTAAGGATCCCAATGAACACAAATTGGAAGATGGATCCTGATGAGAGCGGTTTTTCAACCAACTCCACTGAGTATAGAGGAATCATTGGTTCACTCCTCTATCTCACTGCCAGCAGACCTGACATCACCTTTGCAGTAGGTGTTTGTGCAAGGTTTCAAGCAAATCCTAAGAAAAGCCATCTTGAGGCTGCAAAGAGGATTTTGAGGTATCTCAAAGGCACTGAGAATCTAGGCCTTTGGTGCCCTGCTGATGACAACATTGAGTTAACTGGCTACTCAGATGCTGATTATGGAGGTTGCAGAATTGATAGAAAGTCCACCTCTGGGACTTGTCAATTCTTAGGCAACAAGCTCATATCTTGGTTCTCCAAGAAGCAAAACACAGTGGCTACTTCCACCACTGAAGCTGAATATGTTGCAGCTGGAAGTTGCTGTGCTCAGATCCTTTGGTTGAGACAACAACTAAGAGACTACAAAGTCAACTCTACTGAAGTGCCAATATTTTGTGATAACAATAGTGCCATTGCTATATCAAAAAATCCTGTCCTACACACAAGATGCAAACATGTGGACATCAAGCATCACTTCATTAGAGACCATGTGGAGAAGAAGAACATAAAGTTGGTCAAGATCCATACAGATCTTCAAAAAGCTGATATCCTAACAAAGCCACTTGCAGAGGCAAGATTTCTGGAGCTATCAGCAGAGTTGGGTTTACTTGATCCAGGGAAGTTGGACAAGTAAAACTTATTGAAGTAAATGGGAGTAAAAGAGCTGAATTGATCTTCAGCAGACTTGGACGAGTCTACTGAAGTACAGAAAAAATGATCACTATTACTAAGGACACTTGTCCATTGGATCTCAGGACACTTGTCCACATCTGTTCAGGACACTTGTCCAAGTGGGGTCAGATAAGTTGTCTTGACTATCAACCTATTCCTTTGGTTTGATAAGCACCTATTTTAGGTAATCATTGGCTACCTTAATATCTGTCCCAATTACAGATATCATCTCTGTGGGATTTAATTTGTCCCCCACCCAAAAGGTCACTTTCCATGCATTAAATGCCAAGATTTAACTCTTGTTTGCATTACACTTTTCAAGCCATGATCTATCTCGAAAAACTCCCCAACCATTAACTAATATTAAATACCTTCCACGTTTTGAATAAAACCAACAACTCACTGTTACATTGGTTTTTAACCATTGGATCAAAACTGGCCAACTCCCCTGAAATTCATCCTGGGCGTCCAAGTGTGTTTTCCATTTTTGACAACCGTTGAAAATACACAATTCTCACCAACTCATTGACAAACATTCTTTTTAGAATATTCTCAAAGTCTTAAGAACTCCCCACACACTCTTCTTCCCCAAGCATTCGAAACCCTAGCCTATTTTTCTTCAAACTCTCTCAAAACTCTCTCAATTTCATCTCTGAAAGTTTCAATGGCTCCCAAAGTTAGACCAGAGATGATCATAGATTTCTCCAACAAGGCTCTAGACCTTGATTTTGGATACTTGAGTAATAAGAACAACCTTCACTTTGAGCCAATAGTATCATTTACAAGTGAAGATCCTGAAATCACTCCAACCCTGAGATGGTTGAGAAGGGCTGGTCTTCAAAAGTTCATGGAAGAGAGGCCAAGCTCTTGTCTGGAAAGCTACATGGCTGAGTTCTTTGCCTTTCTTAAATGGAGAGGTAAGCCAGAAGATGGTGAAGTCTCTACCAGACTGTCATATGTTGCAGAGGGTGAGGAGGAAGAGAGATTTCATAGAGTGAAATTCTCATCAGAAGATCCTGAAGGAGCTTTTGGATTGCCTTCAGAGGGAAGGAATCCAGAATTCTATGGTGCTGATCATGATGATGAGATAGCACAAGAATGGCTCATAGTTCCAGGTCCCATCTCTTCAACACAAAACAAGAAGACTCTCAAGCCAGAATTTCTTAACCTCTTTGAGGTAGTTGCTAAGAGTCTCTTGAGCAATACTGGAAGTTTGGAGCAAGTTAGCCATCCAAGGATCAGAATCATGGCTGCAGTCATTGATGCTAGTGACAAAGGCATCAAGTTTGATTGGAGGACCTTCATCATGTCTGAAATGATGAAGGAGAAGGCCAAGTTCAAAGTGAAAACTCACAACAAGGTAGTGCTAGAAGGGAAACTCAAGTATTGCACCAGGGCAAACCTGTTGATTGAAAGGTTCTCCCATTATTCTCAAATGCAAACCTTTGCAAAGCCCCTCCCAGCCCAAAAGATTCTGTTCAGGAAGCTCAGCAAGAAAACTGAGCAAAGGAGGATGCTAATGGCCAAACCTACTGAAGATAAGGTGGAGGAAAAGCCAAAGATGAAGAAAAGGACAAAGGCCAGAATGGTGAAAACAAGGAAATTGTCTCAAATCCCCTCAGAGGAGAAATCAGATGCTTCAACAGAAATTGAAGAAGTTGCTGAAGAGGGAGTGAGTGTGCCTTCTGATCATTCAGAAGAGTTGAGACAGAAATACAATGAGACTAGACAAAAGTCTAGAGGTGATAAGAGGATCAGGGAGGTTGTCCCTGAGAAGGATGGTGAAGGTAGTGGGAGCAGTAGGGCTAGCAAGAGAAGGGCCAAGCCTACTGACAAAGTGTTGGAGCTCCAAGAGGAAAGGTCTTTACAACTTGCTCTTAGAGAGAGCAGAGCTGAGAGCAGGACCAAATCCAAATCAAGGACCAACTCATCTGGCTCTGGTACTCCAGAATCCAAGGTCCCTGAAGGTCAACCAATAGAGGCCAACATCCCTGAGATTCAGAATCCTGAGCCCAACTCCCCTGAAACTTACATAACCCCAACCAACCAACCTATCACCCCCATCAATCTTACAAAGAGATATTCTCCTGAAGGGAATGTGCAAAGAAGTGGGATAGATGTGCTAGCAGATATAGCAGTAGATGAGACAAGATTACATTCTCCCCTTGACTCATCTATGCTCAATTATTCAAAGCTTTTAGAAGCTGCACTCTTTGAGCCAACCCCCATAAGTAAAGCCCCTTCAGAATCATTGCTCTCAAAAGCAACTGAAGCACCTTCTATTGCACCCAACCTTTCTGAAGCCAACATTCCTGAATTAAACCTTCCTGCAGCCACACTAAGGGAACCCAGAGTCAACTCCCCTATAACCCAAAGTCCCCATTCAAGTGGAGATGAGGAGGAGTATACTTATGAAAGTATGCTCAGAGGTGGAGCCAAGGCTACTGTGGACAGTCTGTACCCACAGCTTGCTGAATTTCCAAGAATTCAGAGGACTTTTTATGATCTAAGGATGCTTGTTGATGTAAAAGACAAATCTATGATGGAGATATCACAAGTCATCCAAGATAAGGGTGCAAACTGGTGGCAAGTGGAGGAGAACAGATTGCTACACTTTGCTGGAGTTTCAAAGACAAGGTTTCTCATTGATGAGGAAGTGTTTGCAAAGCTGGTAGCTGATAAGATTAATGAGGAGAGGGAAAGAAAAGCTAAGGGCATCAAACACCCTGATAGTAGCTCCAATGATGATGATTCCCCTGATGATCCCTCAAACCCCTCCAAACCCAACCCTCCTGAAACCCCTCAAGCCAATCTCCCCAAGCCTTCTGTATCAGAAAGACTCTCCAACCCTCCTAGAACCTATCATAGGAAAGGCTCTGTATCTTCAGAGGTGTTGACCAAGGGTGGTAACACAACCAAAGACACATCTGCCAATGAAGGTTCTTCTGAACCCAAGGCACAGCCTAAAGATGTGGAGGTTCCTGTTTTAGAGGCTGGTTTGATTAAGGCCTATTCAGTGTCAGGAGTGTTGGACACTGATCAGCCCTTAATCATTCAGGATGACTCAGTGGCTGCTGATATAAGCACTGTGATCTCCACACAACTGCCATCTTTGAACCTTGTTGAAGGTGGAGATGCTGCAGGATTAGGTGATGGAGTTGAAAAGGAAAGTCTAGTTGAAAAATCAGAGGGAGTAGTAGATGAAAGAGATGTGGTGATCACTAGAATAGTGAGTGTACCACCAAATGAGGGTGATATAAGTGAGGAAGGGCAGGCTATTCTTGAAGTCAAATCTGAACTTCAAGAATCCCTTGATGAGAGGAGGCATGTTCCTTTAAGTGAGGACATTCTTAATGAAGGGAGAAAAGAAATAGTTGAAAATGAGGAGAAGACTGCTGATGTATCAGAGTCTTATGAAAAAGAAAATGAGGGAGCTAAGTGTGTTTTTACTGACTCATTTGATTTGTCTGATATTGCAGGTATAACCTTTGATCAAATTTTTGCAGATGAACTCTTAACAGATGCACCCATCCAAGTTGATAGTGGATCAGCACAAGCTTTGCTTGGGATGCAATCAGATAAATTGGATTCCTTGGCTCATCAGGTCCAAACAGCTCATGCAGAAACCTCTGGAGCTTTGGATGAGCATGGAAGAACCTTGGCATCTGTAGAAATGAGGTTAACTGGCTCAGAGGATGTGGTGTTACCTACCTTGGAAGCAAGGATCAGTGGAGTTGAGACTGGTCTGCAAACCATCTCCACTGAAGTCATCAAAGCTAAGAACAACATGAGATCAGATTCAAAGGATGTAAAGAAAGAGCAATCTTTGCTAAGAATCAACCACAATAGAAATGTGAAGACATTGAGGTCAGTGGTGAGGAAAGCTCTTGGAAGAAAGACTGCCCTGCAAAGACAAAGAGCTGAAGAGCAAAGGCTGGCTATGGTGAAAGCAGCCTCAGAATTTTTTTCCCAAGAGGTATTGGCCAACATTGCTGAAGGTGCAGTGGCCAACCTCACTGAGCTCCTTAAGACTCAACTGGATGCATCTCTGAAGGCAACCATGGAGGAGGTTGTCCAATAGAAAATGAAGCCTGTTCTAGCTTTCCTTAGCTTGAGCAGTGATAGGACGTAAAATATACATGATGAGAATGTATATCTGTTGGAGGAAATGAAGTCTCTATCTCAAGCCCAGACCTTATTGGCATCTACTATGAGTGAATTGAAGCCTGAATGTTTTGATGCTGCCAAAAAGGGGGAAAGAGAAAGAGCAAGGGCAAAAGGTGCCTTAATGATTGGAAGCCCAGTCAAAAAGGGAAATGGTAAAGACAAAGCTCCTGAAGGAAAAGGAAAGGAGCCAGCAGTGCTGAACTTGGAAGAATTGGATGAAGAGGAGCAGTTAGCACTTGCCTTGAAAAATTCTATGGCCTCAGCTCAAGAGGAAAGAGTAAGGTTACAACAAAGACCAGGTGGTGAGGTATCTGGTTTGGACAAAGATGCTGAAGGTGTTCAAACTAGAGGAAAGATCAAGAGAGCAAAAGGAAAGAAAAGACAAGCTGAAACATTTACTGATTTTCCCAACAGCCTTGATCTTCCACCTGAATTCAGAATTGTTGATGATGAGCCTATCTCAAAGAAGGCCAAAACTGTTGAAGAGCCCAAGACTGCTGAAACAGACAAGTCTTCTGAACAAGAAAAGTCTGCTGAGACAAAGTCCACTGAAGGTGCCAAAGCCTCTGAAGATGTAGAGGAGCTGTATGAAGAAGGCTTTGGACCAGGACCTAAGAAGAAGAAAGTGGTGGTGCTAAATGATCCATCAAAACTGTTTCATGAAGGGTATGGCAAAGACCCTGAAACTCAACAGAAACTGGCCATGATGAGGGCCCAAGAAAAGATGGATTTGATGGATGAAGCACAAAGAGCAAGAGACAAGAGAAGAGCAGACTTCCAGAAGCCAAGAAGGAAGAGAGCAACCTATAACAAGATGAAGCCACATCTATTGATCCCAATGGACACCAAATATCCTCACTTGGATAAATGGGTGCCAGTTCAGCTGAATGACTTATGGGAGGAAGCCAAAAGGGAGTATGTCTATGATCAATATGTCATTGACAGATGGAATGGAAGAGATGCCAACTCCACTTTTGCTGAGTTCATGATAGAATACTACAGAGAACTCTATCAACAATTGCTTGCAGCTGCTGACATTGCAAGAATTGAACTCACAGCTTCCAAGCCAATCATATACATGCCTCCAAAGCTTGAAGGATGGATTGACCAAGCAAGAATTCTGAGAGAATTCACTGAGATCCTTAAGCTAAACAAGATGGTTCTTGGACCTAAGGGAACCAACCAAGAAGCCATGACATTGAAAAGAAGAGTGTGGGCACAGTATGGGATGCTGCCACCTGTTGAGGATGATCTTTGAAATGGCTAAGTCTTCTGACCTATCTTAATTGATCAACTATGCTGAAATATGGTCAAGATTGCTGAAGTGGTGTGCTATGAAAATCTGTTTGCTCTGATATGCCTTGGATTGCTCTGATATAAGCATGATATCTGATGTTTTGCTCTAATCCAGATACTGCTAAGTGGTATTAGTATTTGCTCTGATACAATTTCTATGCTCTGATACTGAAAAAATCTTGTATATGTTTTGAACTGTTAGAATGAAATGCTCTGATGTATTTAGTGTTATTGATTCATGCTCTGATATGTTAATTTCAACTATCAACATGCTTGTAATGATTTTTGAATGAATGATAGTTGAACTTATTTTGAATCAAGAAACACTCATCTCTCTATGCCTATCTATGAAACCTATTTGCAACATGAATGGTGATTACACTAACACATTGCTTTTCAGGATAATTGACCTTAGTCATGTCCTCTGAAGATAAATGTAATAGGTGTAGCCTAAGCCACTTTTGCACAAATTGTATAGGTTTTGGCATCATCAAAAAGGGGGAAATTGTTGGGAATAAAATGAGACATGTTTTGATTGAATACCAAAACCCCCTGAGACATGCCTAAATCATGATTGAATGTGTTCTAGAAATATTAGAACATATAGTATAAAGGCTAGATGAGGAGCTAATGTGTTAGGTAGCTCTTTAATGATTAGATGCACAATTTGAGGGGGAACACATGCTTTGAAGTCCATCAAGATCAAGTCCCCTCAAGGCTCAAGTTCTGGATACAACACTAAGTCTTTTGAAGACAAACCATGCTGATCAGGAGAGTTGTCCAGAAGAGTTGTCTCAGCACAATTGAACTAGATCAAGTGCCCTGAAAGCCTGAAGTCAACTATGCTGAAGAGTTTGAGACAGTCATTCCCTAAAGATCTTCAAAGAAACAAGCTAAGATCATCTTCAAGAGAAATAAAGGGAAAGAGCCAAGTCATCTGAAGAAGAGCAAGCTAACCTTGCTGATAAGCAAGACTGCTGATAGTGATAAGGAGTGTTGTCCAAATGATGAGGAATGTTGTCCTATCAATGGAACAACCTTCAGAAGCCATGTCCAAGTCCTAACAAGAGAATCTGAAAGTCAGACATTGGAAAGAGAGCTGCAGAATGAAGACAAAGTCTTAACAGCCGTTTATTTCCCAAATGAGGACATGTCACTATCAAGATTCTGTCTTCTAAGTTGAAGAACTAAAAGAAGACATTTATGGACATTGGAGGCTGCCTCTCCAACGGGCAAATCCTTCATTTGTCTATAAATACAGAAGTGTGAAGACCATTTGAAAGCACCTCAACAGAATCCAACTACACAAGAATTCTGAAGCTCAAAGCTCATAGAACTTTCAAAGCTTTCAAAGACTATCTTAGTCTTCAAACACTTCATCTAAGCTGTACTTCATTGTATATCCATACACAAGCTTAGAGAGATATCCTATCCTTATACACTGATCTTCATTGTAAAGGATATCTCATTAGTTGGAACCTTACTTCAATCCTCATATCTTTCAAGAGTGAAAGTGAGAAGGTTGTAGAAGTAGAAGTGGTAGGAGCTGACTGTTGAGAGAAGAACAGTTCAGTTCTGAGTTGAGAAGAGGGTACTAGGACTCTAGACATCCTAGGGATCAATTCACCAAGGAGTGGTGATTCTTGATCAAGTGCACCTTGGCACTATAAAACAAGTTAATTCCAAGAGTGAAGGAATTATCCTGTTAAATCAGGGAAAGTGGATGTAGGAGCTTGAGTCTCTGAACCACTATAAACTCTTGTGTTGATTTACATTACAAGTACTTTCATACATCAACACTGCACACAAAACTGATCTTTCAAAGGATTGATACTCAAAGACTGTGCAAAACTGATTTGGACAAGTTCCCTGAAACCTGACTGTATTGAATTGATTAAGTGATTTCAGAAACTAAAGGAGTCTAAACTAAAAGGTCCAACCACTATTCCGCACATATAACTCCCCTAGATAGTTATTCAACTAAGTACTCAATAGTACTTAGTAGCTTGATTATCTTAGAAGAGTTAATCATCTTCAGCAGAGTTGTCCAAGACAACCTTGCTGAGCTCTGGTTTGATTAAGTTAGAAAAGAATTTGCATACAAGTGTATTCCCCCCCCCCCCCATACACTTGTTATATACTCCTTTCAGGACCAACAATCTTTGTTTTGATTGTAATTCAAACATGTGGTTGATTGGCTAGAACACTTTTGGTTCTAGGGCCTTGTACATACTTTTAATGATATCTATGGATTAATATTTGTTTAATTGGTGTTTGTGTGGCTTAATTCTATTTGGATGCTTGGTGTTTGTTGCAAAATATGTCATTATGTGTACAATGGTGATGTGTTGATCATAGTTAGTTGAATTAGGTTGAGAAATCTAGTTTGATTAATTGATTGCAAGCATTTGACCTAATTTTATTGTGAGATTGAAAGATGATCAATGATTAGGAAGATGTGTGATGATATTAGGGGCTTGATTGGGTCTTATTGTGCAACTTAGGTAGAGATACTAGGTTGTGTAGTATTTCCTTTGAATTACTTGGATCGAAAGGACTTTTAATTCATTATGTTGTGATCAATCTTATAGACAAAGCATGAACATCATTTGAATAGGCATTTAACCATAGTTGGATTCATTAGTAGTGCATGTGCTCTAGGACCTACTTTCACTTAATTGAGTTTACATCCATTTTACTTTCGTTTTGTGATTTGTATACCATTTGATCGATTTTATCTTTGCTCTTTGTTGCTTATTCGTAACACTTGGTAGGTAACTTTAGAGTAAAACATCATATTCAAAATTTCGATCACGTCTACTTAGAATTCGACTAGTAAACTCCACTTTTACGCTTTAACCTTCTCGTGGGATCGACCTCGTGCTTATCATGCTGCAATAGACGCCGTATACTTGCGGTTGTTTATTTAGTGTTGCATAACACGTGTATCAAGTTTATGGCGCCGCTGCCGGGGAGGTTTTTATAAGCTCTAGAGTGTAGGCTAGGAGAGTTTTAGTTTAGACACTTTACTTGTTTTCCTTATTTGCAAAAATTCCAAAAATATTTGTTTGGTTTACTTTGATTTCACTTGTGATTCTTACTTTCTTTTGAACTTTTGTCTAGACATGGCATATGATCACCCGAGCTAGGAGAGATCAACAAGATTTGCTACCCCTAGACCCGAAAATCGAAGCTCGTTGTCGAAGACAAAACGCCGAAAGAAGAAGGATTGAATTAGAAGCCATGAATCGAAGGGAGAATCCTATTGTGGAAGAGGAAAGGAACCAAGAGGATATTGAAGGCATAGTGGAGCCAAATGGAAATGGTGGTAATCGACCACAAGGAGGCATGAGAGATAACTTCAACCGAAGGAATGGAGGGAATGCAAACGTGAAAGGAGATGGAGAGCAACGGGAGGAAAACGGGAATCAAAGAGTCTTGAGAGACCACTTCCGTCCCATCCCTAGACCTTACGGAGGAGCGGGTAGGGAACCCATTGACGCTCATAACTTTGAGCTCAAACCGGCACTAATCATGATGGTGCAAAACAACCAATTCGGAGGGTTGTCGAAGGAGGATCCCAACCTCCATTTATCTCAATTCTTAGAGATAAGTGGGACGATGAAGATAAACCGAGTTCCTCAAGATTATATTCGTCTCCAATTGTTCCCATTCTCACTCCGTGATCGTGCTAAGCAATGGTACATGTCTCTTGATCTAAGGACAATCGAAAATTGGGCCGATCTTGTAGATGCTTTTCTCATGAAGTACTTTCCTCCAAGCAAGACCATCAAGATAAGAGGAGAAATTTCTTCCTTCATGCAAGACGATGATGAGTCTTTAGCCGAGGCTTGGGAGCGTTTTAAGGATCTTATACGGAGTTGTCCTCAACATGGGTTCTCAAGAGACCAATTGATTTGCTATTTCTACAACGGGATGGACCATCGAACGAGAGGGATGGTAGATGCCTCGGCCGGTGGAGGTTCTTTGCTAGGAAAAACGACGGATGAGGGTTATGTGCTCCTAGAGGAGATGGCAAAGAACGGAAACCAATGGCCATCCGAGAGCAGGCAAGCCCGGAAAGTTGCTTCCACTAAGGAGTCGGATGATTTTGCTACTTTATCCAACAAGATGGACAAGTTGACTTCGATGATGGCGGCCAAGTCATTGATGGGACCTAGTGAAGATCAATATGAAGAGGCCTATTATATGAACAATCAAAGGGATCGTCATTTTCGAGAAAGAGGTTGGAACGAGAGGCAAAATCCCCCTAACCCGAATCATTACCATCCCGGATTGAGGCAACATGAGAATTTCTCCTATGCCAACACAAGGAATGCCATCATCCCACCTCCAAATTTTAATGTTAGAGATGGAGCTATTGTGGAATCTTCATCAAAGTTGTCATTGGAGGAGATGTTTGGTGCTTTTATGGGGAAACTAAGAACTTCATGAGAGAGACTAGGGAGAATGCAAACATAACTCGGCAAAGACTTGATGAGCAAGGGGAAATGATCAAGAATGTGGCAAATAATGTGAAAGCCATAGAGAAGCAAGTGAGTCAACTTTCTAATGTCATCGGTAGTCAACACACTCCGGGGCAATTTCCTTCAAACACGGAACTCAACCCCAAGGAGCATTGCAAAGCTATAAAGCTAAGAAGTGGGATGAGCTACGATGGGCCAAAGATGCCACAAGAGGAGGAAATGGTAATGGCACCCGAGGATGTCGACAAAGAAGATGGACAAGAGAAAGAAAGGCAAGAGGAGATAGTGAGGGAAGAAGAGAAAGTAGAGGAGAAGAAGAGTGAGGAGGCAATCCCTCCTCAAGACAAAGGCAATAATGTGGTACCTCTCCCATACCCTCAAAGGTTGAAGAAGAAGGGCCTAGATAACAAATTTGCTAAGTTTGTGGAGATGTTCAAGAAGATCCACATCAACATCCCCTTTGCCGAAGCTCTAGAACAAATGCCCCATTACTCCAAGTTCTTGAAAGAAATTATGTCCAACAAGAGGAAGATGGTGGAGTATGAAACGGTGCATTTAACCGAGGAATGTAGCTCGATCATTCAAGCAAAGCTACCTCAAAAGCTTAGAGATCCCGAATCCTTCACTTTGCCATGTGTTATTGGAGATGGAGGTACATTTAAAGCTTTGTGTGATTTGGGAGCTAGCATTAATCTTATGCCTTTGTCCATATTCAAGTCACTTGGTTTGGGGAAGCTTACACCAACCACCATGAGCCTTCAATTGGCGGATCGATCCATGACATACCCCTTGGGTATAGTAGAAAATGTGTTGGTGAAAATCGATAAGTTCATTTTCCCGATGGATTTTGTGGTATTGGATATGGAGGAGGATAAGTATATTCCACTCATCTTGGGAAGGCCATTTTTGGCAACCGGTGGGGCCATTATTAACGTGAGGAAAGGGGAGTTGGAACTTCAAGTGAACAACGAGAAAGTGTTGTTCAACATCTACAAGGCCATCAAGTTTAGAGATGATGAGGATGAGGTCTATGAGTGCAACATGATCAATAATATGCAAGCTTGTGTGGATATGCATATGGAAAAGAGCAACTCAAAAGACCCACTTGATTTTTGCATAAGAGAATCTCTTAACTCACTCTCTTCTATTCCTTTTGATTTCAATTTTGATGAGCTTAATGATTTAGAATTGTTTGAATATATGTCTTCTCTTGATGTTTTGAAGGAACTTCCAATCAAAAAGGAGGAGAAATTCATGGAGATACGACAAGAAGCCAAGTTTGGGGGGGTTTTACTTGAAGAGTGTCAACGATTTCCTAACGAAAATCTTGACACTTGGCCCTCTTGTTACACATTGGAAGCACCAAAGGAGGAAGCTAAGGAGAAACCAAAAGCTCAAGAGAAGGGGAGGAAGCTCGATTTGAAACCACTTCCGGAGCATTTGAGATATGCTTATCTTGAACAAGGTGAACTCTTTCCGGTTATTGTTTCTTCACACTTGCATGAGCTTGAGTTAGAAAAATTGCTTAGGGTGCTTAGAACTTATAAATCGGCTATTGGTTGGGATATTTCGGATTTGAAGTGTATACCGGCTCATATTTGCATGCATAAAATTAGACTAGATGAGTCTATTAAGCCTAAAGCCCAAGGTCAAAGAAGATTGAACCCCATTATGCAAGATGTAGTAAGAAAAGAAGTGTTGAAGTGGTTAGATAATGACATAATTTTTCCCATAAGTGATAGTGAGTGGGTGAGCCCAACACAAGTGGTACCTAAGAAGGGGGGTATGGCCATTGTTAAAACCGAAGCTTTAGAGGACATTCCTACTAGGACCATTGTGGGGTGGAGAGTGTGCATTGATTATCGTATGTTGAATAGTGCCACTAGGAAAGATCACTTCCCTTTACCTTTTATTGATCAAATGTTGGATAGGATGGCGGGATATGAGTATTATTGCTTTCTTGATGGTTATTCGGGATACAATCAAATTTTGATTGATCCTAAGGACCAAGAGAAATCAACTTTTACTTGCCCTTATGGTACTTTTGCTTTTAGGAGAATGCCATTTGGATTGTGTAATGCCCCCGCCACCTTCCAACGATGCATGATGGCTATTTTTCATGGTATGATTGAAAACATAATGGAGGTGTTTATGGATGATTTTTCCGTATTTGGTTATTGCTTTGATACATGTCTACGTAACCTCTCTTGTGTTTTGCAAAGATGTATAGATACCAACTTGGTGCTTAATTGGGAGAAATGCCACTTCATGGTGAAGGAAGGGATTGTGCTTGGGCACAAGGTTTCGGCTAAGGGGCTTGAGGTTGATAGAGCCAAGATTGTGGCTATTGAGAGGCTACCCCCACCAACCAATGAGAAGGCGGTTAGGAGTTTTCTTGGGCACGCCGGTTTTTATAGAAGATTCATCAAAGACTTTTCAAAGATAGCCAAGCCCATGTGTGCATTGTTGGAGAAGGGAGCCACCTTCATTTTTAGTGAAGAATGTGTGAAGTCGTTTGAGATTTTGAAGGAGGCCTTGATTAAAGCTCCCGTGTTGGTGATACCCGATTGGAGCCAACCATTTGAGATCATGTGTGATGCTAGCGACTATGCCATTGGAGTGGCTTTGGGCCAAAAGAGAGACAAGCTTTTCCGAGTGATCTACTATGCAAGCAAAACCTTGAATCCGGCTCAAAGGAATTACACCACAACGGAGAAGGAAATGCTAGCCGTAGTGTATAGCTTCGACAAGTTTAAAGCCTATTTGGTTGGAGCCAAAACCATCGTGTATACGGATCACACTGCTTTAAAATACTTGGTTGAGAAGAAGGAGGCTAAACCGAGGTTGATACGATGGGTGCTCCTTTTGCAAGAATTTGATGTGGAGATAAGGGATAGAAAAGGATGTGAAAATGTGGTAGCGGGCCATCTCTCAAGACTTGAGAATGTGTAGGAAAAGGACATCCAAGTTCCTATCAAGGAGTGGTTTCCCGATGAGCAAATCCTTGCCATCAAAGAAACATGTCCATGGTTCGCCGACTTTGTGAACTATATAGCCACCGGAACACCACCACCAAACCTCTCATTTCATCAAAAGAAGAAGTTTTATCATGATGTCAAGTTCTATGTTTGGGAGGATCCTTTCCTTTATAGATGGTGTTCGGATATGATCATGAGAAGGTGTTTAGGGGAAGATGAGTGGGAGAAAGTGATTGAAGAGTGCCATTCATCTCCTTATGGAGGTCATTTTGGAGCAAATAGGACGGCCCACAAAGTTCTTCAAAGTGGTTTTTATTGGCCATCCATCTTTAGGGATTGTGAAGCTTTTGTGAAGAAGTGTGACAAGTGTCAAAGGATGGGGAATATTTCAAAGAGGCATGAGATGCCTATGAAGAATGTGATTGAAGTAGAGCTCTTTGATGTGTGGGGGATAGACTTCATGGGGCCATTCCCCAATTCCCATGGATTTTCATACATCCTTTTGGCCATTGATTATGTCTCTAGGTGGATTGAGGCCATTCCAACCACTACAAATGATGCCAAGGTGGTCCTCAACTTTTTGAGGAAAAACATTTTCACTCGTTTTGGCACTCCAAGAGCACTAGTGAGTGATGGTGGTTCACACTTTTGCAACCGATGGCTAGATCAACTCTTGACAAAGTATGGAGTGAAGCATAGGGTGACCACACCTTATCACCCTCAAGCAAATGGACAAACGGAGCTTGCCAATCGAGAAGTGTAGCAAATCTTGGAGAAAACCGTTGGGTTAAAGAGAAAGGATTGGGCTATCAAGTTGGATGATGCTCTTTGGGCATATCGAACCGCCTATAAGACACCTTTGGGCACATCTCCGTACCAACTTGTGTATGGCAAGTCTTGTCATCTACCGGTGGAAGTGGAGTTGAGAACTCGTTGGGCCATTAACGAGTTGAATCTTGATCTTAAGGCGTCCGGAGAAAGAAGGAAGATGATGCTTAATGATCTTGATGAGTTTAGGAATGGAGCTTTTGAGAACTCCAAGATTCACAAAGAAAGAGCTAAGAGGTTTCATGACAAGATGATTGAAAGGAGGGAGTTTCAAGTTGGAGAACAAGTCCTATTGTTCAATTCAAAGTTGAGGTTATTTCCGGGCAAGTTGAAGTCGAAGTGGTCGGGACCCTTTGTGATTAAGGATGTGACGCCCATGGGAAATGTGGAGCTTATTGGTAAGGATGGAACAACCTTTGTGGTGAATGGACAAAGAGTGAAGCATTACTTTGGAAACGAGCAACTTCGAATGGTGGAGTCGCTTCGTTTGGATGAGGCTTGAAAGAAGAAACAACCGTCCGGCATAGGACGTTAAAAATAGCGCTTCTTGGGAGGCAACCCAAGGTTTTATTGCTTTCTTGTTTTTATTGCTTTAGTAGTGTTGATAGCTTAGTGTCTTTGTAGGTATGGATGAGGAGAATTGTGGATATCTTGTCTTGGAGAATGAAGAAGAGGCAAAACCAACTTTGGAAAAAGAGAGCAAGTGGTGCAATGGTAATCTTTGAAGAAGTATTGGATGTGCAAGGAGGGAGGTAACAACTTGTAGCCCCAAACTTAGAATTGTTACATAGTAAAATTCTAAGTTTGGGGGAGTTATTTTTCTTTTACTTTTCCTACTAAGTTGTTACCCTTGCACCGTTTTGTCATTTCGTTTGTGTACATTTTGCACCGGCGCACACTTGACTTTCACATGCTTAGATTGTTTAAGTTGGTTTTGATCATATGTTGGGTAGTGGACATTTGGTGAAATGTGAGCATGAATAGTCGTTGAAATCCATTTTTGAGTAGTTGTGATGATGTTTATTTGCTTTGAATGTAAGCATGATTGATGTTGGATATAGTATCATGATTGTGTTCATATTTGTGATCTTTGATAGCATGGATGCATGATGTGTTGTTGTTTGGGGACATTTGATGAATGTGAGAGTCCTATTGAATAAACCGGTGAGAATTGATCCTTAAATCGAGCATGTAATCCGGTTTAGTTCATTTGAGAGTGGACTAGGTTATTGCTAGTGATCCTAGAACTTGCCCAAGTTCTTGTTTGGAAGCATGATTGTGTAAAACTTTGTGATGTGATATAGGCCATCTTGTTCTAAAAGAGTCACTTAGCCAAAATTTCCCAAAACCAAAGTAATTTTCCGTAGTTAGCCCCTTGAGCTTAATTCCTCATTTTCTTGGCAAACTACAATGTTAACCACTTAGCCTTTTTGAGCCTTCGATACCTACATCTAGTGGGGGATAAAAGACAAAGTGGAAAAACATGTGCTTGAATGAATATCTTTGGTGAAAGGAGAAAGTGGAAAATTTGAAAGAAAAAGAGAAAGATGAAAAGAAAATCAAGGAAAAGAAAAGAGGGACAAAGAGCCCCAAAAGCTTGAAAAGAAAAAAAAAATGGTTCAAAAGATCAGGTGATGAATGCTTGAAAAAGAATGGAAAAAGAAAAGTGAGGATAAAGTTTGTAAGCTTTAAAAGTGGAAAGCACACATTGTAAAACAACAAGCTTTGTCCTCCACTAGAAGAGTCACAATTCCCAAATTCATCCTACAATGTCCAAAGAGCCAATGTTACATCCTTGATTAAGCCCTATTGATCACATTGTTGAGCATTTGAGTGTGTATAGAAAGTAGAAGTTGGGCAAGCATATGGTGATTGCATAGCATAACTTGGTTGATGAGTGCATTAATATCCCCAATTTGTTTGTGTGTTTGAGAGAAACACTTTGTCATGTGAGTAGAGGACTTGAGCATTTGGATTATGTCTCCCATTCACAATGTGTTGTGTGTTTATGCATTCTTTGGTCTATGAGTGTGAGTTGCAATAATGAACCTATGACCTTCATTGAGAGATGCACTTTGAGAAATAGATATCATTACATCTTACTTAGCATGTGTGATTTGCATTGAATATTCCATTGTGATCATTCCACCCTCATTGCTTTAAGTGCTTAGTTGTTTGAGGACAAACAACATTTTAAGTTTGGGGGGGTTTGATTCGGGTGGAATTTACACGTTTCAGGGGCACATGTGAGGTGCATTTTGATGTGGATTTTATTGAATTATGCATAGAATATGATTGTTTAAGCCGAAATGAGAGAAAGGTTGTGTTTTGTCGGTTTTGTAGGTAAAACGATGGAATTTAGAGCAAAACACATACCACAAGTGATCGGACTGGAAATAGGAGTGCACGGTTGGATTCGTCTCGGAAAACGGAGTGGATTAGCCAAAGGAATCAAGTCAATCCGACACCCGAGGCGAAAGTTATGCACGAAACGAGAAAAGGTCGAAATCGAAGAACAAGGCAACTCGGCCGAGTAAGGTTACTCGGCCGAATCTGCGAGTTTCGGCTTTACTGCGCACTCGGCCGAGTGAGCTTACTCGGCCGAATCTGCAACTTTGGGTGTTACTGCGCACTCGGCTGAGTGGGTTACTCGGCCGAATCTGCAATTTTGGGATTTACTGCGCACTCGACCGAGTAACCCAACTCGGCCGAGTTGAATTGAAGGCCTGAAGACCACTCGGCCGAGTGACCCCAACTCGGCCGAGTAACGCGCATCCCCTGTTTTTGTGATGTTCGACTACTAACACCCCAACTCGGCCGAGTGACCCCAACTCGGCCGAGTCACTCCCAAATTCGGTGCCAAACGCGTGTTTTCTCCATTTTTGAGGGACTAACTTGCAAATATCATATCCAAACCCTACCCCAACACTATAAATACCCCACTTCTTAAATTTCACACGATCTTACCCCTCTCTCAAGAATTCTTTCACATACTAACACACATTTGGAGGTTTTGGGCCATATCTTTTTCAATTCACCACCAATTCATGCAAGGAAGGAGCCACTAGCTTGGGAATTCAATTCCCCACCACACCACAGTCTAAGCTTTCTCTTATTTTTAGTTTTAGTGCTTTGATCTTTGTTTTGATTGTAATTCAAACATGTGGTTGATTGGCTAGAACACTTTTGGTTCTAGGGCCTTGTACATACTTTTGATGATATCTATGGATTTTAATATTTGTTTAATTGGTGTTTGTGTGGCTTAATTCTATTTGGATGCTTGGTGTTTGTTGCAAAACATGTCATTATGTGTACAATGGTGATGTGTTGATCATAGTTAGTTGAATTAGGTTGAGAAATCTAGTTTGATTAATTGATTGCAAGCATTTGACCTAATTTTATTGTGAGATTGAAAGATGATCAATGATTAGGAAGATGTGTGATGATCTTAGGGGCTTGATTGGGTCTTATTGTGCAACTTAGGTAGAGATACTAGGTTGTGTAGTATTTCCTTTGAATTACTTGGATCGAAAGGACTTTTAATTCATTATGTTGTGATCAATCTTATAGACAAAGCATGAACACCATTTGAATAGGCATTTAACCATAGTTGGATTCATTAGTAGTGCATGTGCTCTAGGACCTACTTTCTCTTAATTGAGTTTACATCCATTTTACTTTCGTTTTGTGATTTGTATACCATTTGATCGATTTTATCTTTGCTCTTTGTTGCTTATTCGTAACACTTGGTAGGTAACTTTAGAGTAAAACATCATATTCAAAATTTCGATCACGTCTACTTAGAATTCGACTAGCAAACTCCACTTTTACGCTTTAACCTTCTCGTGGGATCGACCTCGTGCTTATCACGCTACAATAGACGTCGTATACTTGCGGTTGTTTATTTAGTGTTGCATAACACGTGTATCAAGAGGCTGTAGGGACCTCCAGAGCTGCTTGATTAAACCTCCGGAGAAAAGCTCTTAAGCTCTCGCCCTCTCCCTGTCTCAGATTAAAGAGGGTCAAAGTGGCCCTCGGCTGTCTCCGGGCACTGGCAAATTGATGGAGGAAGAGCTCACTGAATTCTTCCCAGGATCGGATTGTATTGGGTTCCAACTGAGTGAACCATTGTTGTGCGGCTTTTGCTAGGGTAGTTAGGAATACCCTACACTTTATTCCATCTCCATAGCGGTGTAATAATGCAGCATTCTCGAACCTTACTAGGTGTTCGTACGGGTCTGCCGTACCATCGTATTCAAAATTAAGGGGCTTGAAATTGAATGGTAGTTCGTCCTGTAATATGTTAGGGGAGAACTGACATCCAGAGGCATGAGCGGATCTACTGGTTCGGTTGCTCATTTGCTTCCTCATATCTCTCATCTCTTTCTGTAGGGCCAGTAATTGGTCGCTGACTGGCCCTCCATAGGTATCATCCGTGCTTTCTTCTGTCTCAAGGGGTTCTATCCCTCGGGGTGCCAGATCTGCATTTCTTCTTGTACTCCGAAGGGGAATGCTTCTTTCCGCTCGTGAGGGCACCTTATCGTCTTCTTCCGCCCGCATCCCCATTTCCTTGGACAACACTTGGGAGGCTCCAGGTGCTTCATCCTGGGGTCTCGGGACAGGTACCTCCAGATTCCCTGGTGCAGCTCTGGGAATCCGATCTATTTGATCCGCAAAGGCTCTCTCTACAGCTTGCTTGATGAGGGCGTTCAATTGATCGGGAGAGATCAGGAGTGGCCCCGAGTCTGGAATATCCTCTCGCTGAGGATCTGCGGTCTGGAACTCTGGGGCTTCAAGGTTCCCTGTTATTCCCTCCCCGACCGGTAGGGGGTGACTTTCGTCACCCAAGCCTGGAGTAGGTGCCAATGGCTGATTTGATCCAGAAGGAGTATGGACTGGATCTTTCCCCCGGCCTCCCCTTGGTAGGGGATCAATTGGCAAAGGGGAATTTTCCCCTGGAAGATTCTTCTTTTCAGAAGTAGATGTTTTGTTTCCGCCACCCATTTGCTCGAACAGGTAGAAATTCGTGAGAAAATCTTTCAACTCTTTCCCACAGACGGCGCCAGTTGATGTGCCAAAATTTGCACGAGAGGATTGCGTATCCTCGGGATTAAATGTCCTACTCTTCGAACACGTATGACCGCTTCGAATGTGCTGCCTTCACTTGAAATCTTCAAGAACCTGCAAGGAACACGCCGGAGGGGGGTCCGGCGTGGACACTCCGATGCCTAAGTCAGTATAGGGCTTATCAATATCTCATAAGGATCTCAAGATCCTTAATGTATCAAATCAGTTCTCCAAGAATATCAGAAGTGTATTTCGTTTAAAGTATATCAAGTTTTGCAATGTAAAAAATGTCTAACCTGGAAATCTCCTCGAATTTACCTATTTATAGAGATACCTCCTGGAGAGGAAGTCAAGCCTTCCTCTTCTTTCGGAGCTGCCCGTAAGACTCGGCCCTGCTAAGTGGACGAAATCCTCCCTTCTCTTCACTCCCTGAAGACTCGGCGACACTCCTTCTTAGTGGACTTAGTTCCCTAAGATAAAGGAGGATAAGGTCTTCCTTTTATCAAGTCTGGACCGGAAATGGCAGAAATCCCCAACATTTATGGTCCACGACCGCACGTTAAGACTGCTTCTTTCTGATGTTCCTCTCCAGACGGAGTTCCCTCCAGAGAGACCTCCAGAGGGGATTTCTTATCCAGAGAGTATTAGATAATCCAATCCTTCCATTTCGATCTTATCTTTTATACACATGTCGACTCCTTATTAGGTGACATTTTTAGGCCGCATCACTCACCAATTTCTAAAATTCATAATGGAGAGAGGAACTGGGAGAGAATGTACAGAAAAAGAAAAGTCTGAAAAAAAAAAATCAGAAATAATGTACCAACATCATAAAACAGAAAGTCGCAAACGCAGAAAATTGCAAAAACAGAAGAAGAAAAGTCTGAAAAAAAAAATCAGAAATAATGTACCAACATCATAAAACAGAAAGTCGTCAATGCAGAAGAAGAAAAGTCTAAAAAAAAAATCAGAAATAATGTACTAACATCATAAAACAAAAGTCGTCAACGCAGAAAATTGCAAAACATTAATATATAAAAAAAAATTCAACACAATTTATATGGAAGATCTGAGAGAGAAGAGAGAGAAAAACTGAGAGAGTGTAGAGGGAAAGAAGAAGCAGAATACAAATGAGGAATATTAGAATGATCTGTTTTTTATCCAAAACTAAAGCGGTTACAAAAAAAATCAAATATAAAAATATCATAAAAAATATAAATTAATAGGAAAAAAATGCAAAAAAAAGAGGCGATTTTTAAAAAAATAACTGACTCATACAAATGCAGTATTTCAAAATAAAGAGAGGAGAAGTGAGCCACGTAAGCAGTTTTAAAACTGAGAAATAGATGAATTAATGATGGGTCTTTCTATGGTCAGGAAGGCTTCGCGCTTCCTGACAACAGGAAATCTATAAAATACCATTAGATCGTTGATCCAACGTATAAAATTGTTTTGATATGATTGCATTTCGCAATAGTGCGTTTGCACTATGCAATTTACAATCGCACTGCTTCGCCTTGATAATAAATTAAAATAATAAATATAAAATGATAAAAACATCCTTTTAAATTTAAATACTCCGTAAATAAAAGATATCATTTATAACCTTTCATTTTTCAATTAAAACATTAACAAAATGAAAATATCAAGAAGGAAAAAATTGTTCGTCTTCCTCCTGGAAATGAGCCGCCATCCCTCCTCAAACACATTTTTCTGCAAACCGCATCCCTAATTCATTACTAAACCCAGCCTCGTCTCCTCCCTTCTCTTCTCCTAACCACTCTAAAAACCTGACCTGAGTTTCCGATTGTCTCATCTTCTTCCCAGTCGTCGTATCACTCCACCCTCTCGAAACCGCCGCACACCGCAGAAATATTGATTTAATTAATTTCTTTATGTTTAACTACTGTAGCAATTGAAAACAAGAAGGGAGATTTTGAAATTTAGAGATTGGATTTTGAAGGAATATTTAATTCCTTAACAAGAAAACAATGGCTAGCAATTGAAATTTGGGGATTGATTTTTGAAACAAGATTTTAGTGTTATGAAATTAGGAAACAATTGTTAATGATTTCTGAATTAAATTTGCTGAATTGGCTTCCTACGAGAAACCCATAAGAGGGCAAAGAAGTGAGGCATGATCTTTGATTTACAGTCTTTGAAACAATCTTCAAAAATGGGTATTTCTAGGAAACAATTATGTATAGTCTCTGATTTGTATAATGGATTTTTTTTTTTTGACAGAGTTTGTATAATTGAATTTGGTGTTATTGAAATTTGGGGATTTGGTGCTGAATCCAGAAATTTCCGTAAAGAAGCGGCAAGAGGGAAGGTGGGGTCGTGGCGGCGGGATGTCCAGGGTAGGGACCGGCAGCGACAGGGTGGTGGTGGCCGGTGGGGGAAGGGGGCAGAGGATATACTGTATAAAATTTGAGTTTTTAAAAGATAGGATATTTTGGTAATTTATATATTTTATTTAAAAAATTAATTATTTTATTATATGACGAAGCTAAATCGCACTATGGCGAAAGTAAATGAAGTGTCAATTTTTTATTGGCTTCCTGTCGTCAGGAAGGGCGATCACCCTTCCTGACCATAGAAAATCTCATTAATGATTCTGAATCAATTCTTTCCTATGTAGTTTTTCTCCATTTTGATTTTCCTAATTTTATAGAATTTCTATATTTTTTTTGTGTAACTGTTTTTTTTCTTTCTGCAGTTAACTTATTTAATTTTAAAATTCTCTCTATTTCTTTGACAGTTTTTTCTTTTGTTTTTATATATATATATATATATATATATTACAATCTCGCGTAATACGCGAGTTTTGCATTTGTTTATTATATTTTAGGGGTATTTTATATGTTTAAATCACGAATAAATATCTGAGATATATATATTTTTTTAAGATTTGGAAAATCTATATTTTAGTGTAATTAAATAGATGAGTAATGGTGAGTTCTTTATATAAGATGTATTCTGAAACATAAACAAAGTAATTAAGGGATTAAATTAATATAACCAACGTTACTTTTATTTGACAGAATACTTAAAATTGCAGTATATCGTACGTATTTTATGGAGTAGAGAGAGAAAGTAACCAATTCCATTTTCCGATCTTGAAAGGATCGGATTTTCTGTAAGTGAAGTTGTCGATGCGCCATTGGGCGAGGCGCGACGTCGTTTCAACCCTGTAGGCAGAGTCACTCATTCTAGAGAAGGCAAGCGCCGCTGTAATTTCATTGATACAATCGAAAATTCCGTCCAACAACTGATGATCTCCGTATTTTCCCAGATTTGCTAATCACTCTATTCGTATACATCAAAATTTCACTCTCCACAACACTATTTATAATTTTGTATTAGAAACTCTCTGGTGCGTATATGGAGGTTTCCGGTACGCAAGGTTTTGTATGATCGTTTGTTTACGCCATTTACAGTGTGATTTCCTGTTTTTCTTGGTTTGTGTGAGGGATGATATGGAGGCAGAGTTGGTTTGTTGGCTTATACTGCACTTCAAGTTGATGGCGATTTCAAAGAATATAATAGAAATATGTTTCTTACCTTCAATCCAACTTTCAATTATACGAGAAAAAAAATGAGAGAATTTAAGTGTAGAGATTGAAAAGAAAAATAAGTGAAGAATGAGAGAATATAAAATTTGAAGAAGAGATTGAAAAGAAAGAATGAAAAAATATGAGATTTGATTTTTTTTTTATTTTTACTTTATTTTTATTACATTTAAAAGTGGTCAATGGAATGGAGGGCCAAAAATAAATAGGGGTAAAATTAAAAGGCCATACTTAATATATTTCACAAAATTATTGGATAGTATTGGGAAGATAAAAAGAAAAAGGCAAAAAAGGGGATATTTTTAATTTTATAATCCATTCTCAGTTAGGAGTATTAGGGTCAATTCCGTCTTGATTTGGGAGCTCATTTCAACAATTTTTTGAATGGGAGTGGGTTGCAATTGTTCAGTCACATGTGACCTAATAGTGATTCCCCTATCTTATTTGATTGATTCACACTTTTAATTGGTAAAACAGACGCTTCATCAAAACCAAGTTGCCACAAAAGTTCAAGTAAAGATGACTCTTCTGTAACAAATAATCTTCATTTTCAATCAAAGAACAACACGCTCAAACCAAATTACAATTCACACACACGCAAAAAGAACCAAAAAAAATGACATTAAATACAAGTTGTACAAGAAAACAGCTTGTAAGAAAACCTATATATAAAAAAAAAAATCAAATATAGACGGAAACAGTACTAGAACTAAAAAAATCCACAAACACTACAAGAAAATAATTAAATGGCTAGAGAATATTTTGTAGGCAATAATTTCAATTTTGTAGACATTTATATTTACCTACGAAATACCAACTATAACCATTTGTATGGAATTCGCTTGTAGGTAATTTGGTTGTCCACGAAAATTTAATCTCAACTATAACCATTTGTATGGACACTACAAAAAAAGCGTGTTTTAGAGACGGATTTACCGACGAAATTACCGACGGAAAGTTGTCCGTTTCCTTTCTCGTCGTCGGCTTTTTTTGCCGACGGATTTTTAAATTCCGTCGGTAATACCGACGGAAAATTTCAGTCATGTTTTCCGACGGAATATGTCCGTCGGTAATCCGGACAACCCGTTTAACAAACCGGGTCAATATTCTGTCGGTAATTCCGTCGGAAATAATTACAGTAATTAAAATAATTATAAAAGAAATTAAATTCCGTCAGTATTTCCGACGGATATTCCGTCGTCAATTCCGTCGGCAAATCCATCGGAAAGTCCGTCGGAAAATTCGTCGGATAATCGGTCACCATTTCTGTCGGCACTGCCGTCGGATTTCCCGTCAGAACTTCCGTCGGTATTACCGACGGAATCCCGACTGAATTAATTTTGAATAAATTAATTTCGCAAATTCATATAGTGACGGAATCCCGACGGAATATCCGTCGCCTTTTTAGTGACGGATATTCCGTCGGTAAAACAAAATAGTAAAAAAAAAATGTGGGTGGGACCGGGGAGGCCCGACCGGACACTGCCCCGGCCCGCTCAGAACCGACCCGACCCGACACTGTAGCATTTTGTAATAAATTGGCCAACATTTCGGCCTTGCTGAGACTCGAACCCGGGTGTGTGGGCGCCTAGTGAGGGGCGCCTACCACTCGGACAAGTCGGTTTTTTGTTTATAGTTGTAATATTAATTGTATTTGTACTCATTTTCGACCCATTTTTTTTTTAAATTCTCAAATTATATTTATTTCACATATATTAATAAATATATTGTTTAACTTATATTTATATTAAATTAAATTTTTACAATTAATATATTTAAATTATAATTTTAACATTTTTATTAAAATTCTGAAATATGCATATTTAAACCTTTTTTACTCATTTTTTTTTTTTAAAATCACAAAATTCATTTCTTCCACATATATTAATAAATATATTGGTTGTGGCTTATATTTATATTAAATTAAATTTTTAGAATTTATATATTTTAATTTTAACATTTTTATTGAAATTCTGAAATATGCATATTTAAACCTTTTTTACTGATTTTTTTTTTTTTAAATCACGAAATTCATTTCTTCCACATATATTAATAAATATATTGGTTGTGGCTTATATTTATAGTAAATTTAATTTTTATAATTTGTACATAAATGATAAATAATTAATTAACTTTTATAAAATAAAAATAAATACATTACATTAATTGAATTAATTTTCATCTTCATCGTCTTCATCCTCCTCTTCATCCTTATCCTCCTCCTCCTCATCATCTTCCTCATCCTCCTCCTCCTCCTCCTCCTCATCATCCTCCTCCTCCTCATCCTCATCTTCATTCTCCTCTTCATCCTCATCTTCATTCTCCTCTTCATCCTCTTCTTCATCCTCTTCTTCATCCTCCTCCTCTTCACCTTCAATTTCAATTAATTGGGGATTTGCAGCCGTCAAGGGTACATAAAGATTGAAATCTCCCGTAAAGACTTCAGTTGGAGTCTCTATTTGTTCTATTTGAAATGGAGATTCATCTTCACTATTTTTGTCCTTTTTAGGGACTTCTACCATTGACCTTGCATTTACTTTGCAAACAGCGTGCCATTCATAACCACGTGGAGCTCCCGGATATGTGCAGTAGTATACTTGAGATACTTGATGGGCAAATACAAATGGATCATCCCCAACATACGTCCTTTTCGAACTAACATCAACGAGCTTGTACTCCGGATGAATTCTTGTTCCTAAATGGCCTGAATCAAACCAATGACACTTGAACAACACTACAGTCTTTGCTGGATATCCTGGATATTCTACTTCGACGACTTCCCGTAACACCCCAAAGTAATCACTTGCATCTGCATCGTAATTCGCACTGCTAACGCAGACGCCACTGTTGGTAGTTGCCTTTGTCGATGCATACCCAGACGTATGAAATCTGTAGCCCTTCACAAACCGTTGTAAGTCTTTACACGACGTAGTGGTCCCTTGCTGAGATCTCGTAAGAATCGACTGTCAAGAGCGTTATCCCGTCCCTATACGGCTCAATTTAAAATTAATTAAAATAAATATTAATTTATTTACGTAAAACATAATTAAATGGTACTCACATAACGTTGGAACCATCGGGAAAATTCACGTTGAATACGAGCATCTATATATGTATCTGAGATGTTTGGTTCTGCTCGTCGTAGTTCTTGAGTGTACATCCTAATTCACAACATTCAAAAACTTGGTTAATCTTAAATGACATAAATGAAGTGGTAGTTAAATAGACGATTTATATATGAAATACTTACTCAATGTATGGCTGAACTTCATCACAATTCAATAACACATACGTTTGTGCTATTTCCGCCTCCGAGTCCGTCTCCCAATATCGTTCAGTGGGTTTTCCTATTGGCCGTCCCTTAGACTTGAATATGGAGAGCATTCCATCGACCTCTTCACTGATATCGTCAGCGGATGTACCACCGAAGTTACGTGGAGCACTTCTTAACTTTGTGTTGACGTGGTCTTCAAAGTAATAAGAACAAAACATGCCAACCTCTTCATTCAAATATGCATTCACAATCGATGCTTCAACGTTTGCCTTTTGTTTAGCATTGCGTTTCAAGTTGTGGAGATACCTGATACACACACACACACACATATATATATATATATATAAAACTTATAAGAATGCATGTGTAATTGTAATGAAATAAAATAAGTAAGATTTTACCTTTCAAATGGGTACATCCACCTGTATTGCACCGGACCACCAATTCTCGCTTCATATGCTAAGTGAACGGGTAAGTGTTCCATCGAGTCAAAGAAGCTAGGTGGAAAAATTTGTTCCAACTTACACAAAATCACTAGAATGTCTTCCTCTAAACGAATCATATCATCGATCTTGATCGTTGTAGCCGTTAAATCTCTAAAAAAGAGACTTAATTCAGTGATAGCCCTCCACACATTGTGAGGAAGAAGTTCTCGGAACGCAATCGGTATCAAGCGTTGCATAAATACATGACAATCATGACTCTTCATCCTTGCAACCTTACCCGTTGTTGTGTCTACGCATCGACTCAAGTTCGACACGTAGCCGTCCGGAAAGTTCAACTCCTTTATCCACCTACACAATCTTTGTTTATGTGGCTTATCCAGTGTGTAGCTAGCCTTTGGAAATTTACCTGTACGCTCATCCTTTTTCAACTCTTCACGGCGACAAAGAGTGTTCAACTCCTCCCGAGACTTTGGAGTGTCTTTCGACTTGCCTTCCGTGTTCATGATTGTGTGGAACACATTGTCAAACACATTCTTTTCAATGTGCATCACATCCAAATTGTGTCGTATCAATAGTGAACTCCAGTATGGTAAGTCCTAAAAAATACTCCTTTTGTTCCAACCACCCTCAATTCGTCTGTTGTGTTCCGCTGCATTTTCCTCAGTACTTTTTTTCAACCCCGTCCACCCAATCTCATATAACAACCTACGTCCTGTACGGAGAGTAAATTATAAATGACACTAAAAGCAATAGATAAATATACGTTTAATACTCATTAAATAAATGTATAAAATACCATCTCGAAGTGGAGGTCGATTGTTTGTGACTGCTCTGTTCTTTACGAAGTTCTTCTTATTTCTTCGAAACGGGTGACCTCGAGGTAAGAACCTACGGTGATTATCGAACCATGAAACTTTTCTACTCACCGGGAGACTGAAAGCTTCAGAATTCTCCATACAATACGGACATGCTTTCTTTCCGGCCGTACTCCACCCGGACAACATACCATATGCAGGAAAGTCGCTAATGGTCCATAAAAGAGCAGCACGCATCGTGAAGTTCTGCTTTCTAAAAACATCGTACGTTTGGACTCCATTCTCCCATAAGAAGATCAAGTCTTTTATAAGAGGTTGGAGATAAACATCCAGTTTGTCCTTTGGATTCGTTGGTCCAGGCACCAATACAGTCAGAAACATTGTTTGAGGTTTCATGCACATCCACGGAGGAAGATTATACGGAGTCAGTATCACCGGCCAGAAAGAATACTGCTTCCCATGCATCCCAAACGGTGCAAAACCATCAGTACACAAACCTAATCTCACATTCCTCGGTTCACAAGCAAAATCTGGAAACACGTTGTCAAGATGTTTCCAGGCCTCCGAGTCTGCCGGATGTCGCATCTCCCTCGACTCAGCCGAAGAGGAATCTATAGCATGCCACGTCATGTGTTGTGCAGTGGCACTTGATTGATATAATCTCATCAAACGAGGAATGATAGGAAGGTAGTACATCTTCTTATATGGCACTTTCTTCTTTGTCTTCTACGATTGACCACCAGGTCCCTTTCGACGTGCCTCTTTGTACCGGGGATGGCCACACAATCTACACATCTTTAGACTGCTATCTTCGTCACCCCAATATAACATGTAACCCTTCACACAACAATCAATCTTCTCAACCGGCAAACCAACATTCTTCAACATTTGTTTGCTTTGATGAAACGTCGTAGGCACCTTATTATTTTGAGGACAAATTTCACTGCATAACTGTGTCACTTGCTCATATGCCCTGTTAGAAAGCTTGTTCTCGGTCTTAATGTTCATGAGTCGTGCATTAAATGACAACTGTGAGTGAGATTCACAATCCGGATATAAATCTTCTTCGACTAATTTGAGCATCTCATAAAACCGAAATGCCTCATTCGTCGGAACATATATTCCGTCGGTAATGTGGCGGTTTTTTTTTTAATTAATTCAATTTGTTTGGTTTAAAAATAAAAGTTGTTTAACAGTTGTTACGTTGTACAGGATATACTACATAAAAATAAAAGTTCGTAGAAAAAAATCGTTTAACAGAAAAATATATAGTTCAACATAAAGATAAATAAGTTCAACACAAAAAAGTAAATAAGTTCAACAGAAAAGTAAATTAGTTCAACACAAAATTAAATTGTTCAACGAAAGTTAAAAAACTCATCCATATCGCCAACCAAATTGACGTTGACGTCGTCATCGTCGGCCTGCGCTGCACTTGGACCTGCAGCTTGATCTGGAGCTGGAGCTGGCGGGGCTTGCACCATCGTCTGTTGATAGACGGCCTCGATCTGCTTAGCAGACATCCCCAACGTCCGACCCGCGTTGGCACTCCAGACGCGGAAGTAGTTCTCGAACGTTGCCATGACGTTCGGATCCGGGACGGCAGTGGAGGATACGGACGCCTGCGATGCACTCCGGGAACGACCACTTGATGACCTCACGACGTTGCTCATCCGACCAAGGCCAAGGATCCTTCCCTTGGAGGTCGGGGCAACGTCAAGGTAAGCCTGGTCCACGTCAACAGCCGGAGGGGGACCGCTGCTTCCGAGTTCAGCAGTAGTCGCCGCGACTTGCGTCTCGACCTCTTCAATCCTCTGCTGGACGTTCAACTACATAATTAAAAAATTAAAATTAATTTAATTATCTATATATATAATTTAATTAATACATAAATTTAATTAAACTTACGTGGAGGTCAGTAGTGCGCCCGTAGGTGGACGTCAGTGTATCGGCATCATACGGATGAATAAGGCTCATCCGATCCAAGTGGGTGTGTGAACGTCCAGTCTCCCGCTCCTATTACGTATCAAATAAACATATACAAATTAATTTAGATAACTAATATAAATAAATTAACTATAATTATTTAATTTTTAAAATTAATGAAAACTTACGATAGCAAGTGATTGCTCGAGGACGGACCGAGCTCCCCCCCGATGCCTTGCCATCCCGCCTCCAACATCGGTTCTGCGGTTGGCCCGAGCTTTCTCACACTTCTCTTGGTAAGCCGGGTCCATCCACTTCTCAATCAACGACTCCCACAGGTCAACACCATCCTCGTCTTTCCCCAGACCACGATCCACGTTACGGTTGCGCCAGGCCAATCTCCAGTCGTACATCATGTTCGTGTACCGAGTAGAACAAACACCGTACCACTTCTCGTAAATAGTGTCGTCCGAGTAGATCGTCGTATCCCAACGGGCCTTTTTCAATACAAATATTCAACATATTTATCAAATAATATGTATAATTAGTTATTTAATAAACTTTAATTATTGTAATTATATACCTGGAACTCCTCGAAGTATTCATCCTTTTTAGTTTGTGGCACCATCGACCAAGTGATAGCACCCTTAGCAATCTTGCACTTCAGAAAGGATGCTGTGCAGATCCTGGACAACTCATTACCGGGCAACAACCTGTAAAATTATTAACAAATTTATAAACTAACACATTATAAATAAATAAATAAAGTTAATCGTTATTGAATACTGTTAAACATTAGAATTATTGACTTACGTTCCTAAATGGATATGAACTTCTTGCCTACGGTCTCGAACGGGATGCTGACGAGAAGAGGATCCTACGACTGTTGACGAACTAGACGACATCGTAGTCGGCGGCGGCGACACTACCACAGGAGGAGGAGGAGGCCTCCTTGCACGTGACCCATATGACCTACGTGAACCAGAACCCTGATTCGGTACTTCACTCATCTGTTTCAATCAATAAAAAATACATAATTTAATTTACAATAATCTAATTTAATCAATAATTTACTAGTTTAATTATAGCATATTCCTAATTTAATCAACAATTTACCAATTTAATCAACATTTTCCTAATTTAATCAACAATAACCTAATTTAATTATTATTTTTCTAATTTAATCAATAATAAAAAAATTAACATATTCCTAAATTAACAAACCTAAACCTAATTAAAATAATAGTTTTCTAATTGGAGTTTTCTAATTGGGTCAATAATTATCAATTTAATGAACATATTCCTAATTTAATTTTTTTTACTAATATAGCATATTCCTAATTTAATCAATTACTAATTTAATCAACATATTCCTAATTTAAATCAAAACAATATATAACCTAATTACAACGTGATACCACGACAAAGTGGGATAACTCAAGTGGTTAGAGCACCACTACCTAGGTCTTAAGTCCTGGGTTCGAGTCATGGGGAGGGGAAAAAGGGATGGGTATTTAACTTCCATCAAAAAAAAAAAAAAAAAAACAACGTGATACCACCGTCGAACCATCTAATTAACTAATAATTTAAACAATTGATTGAAACATGCATCACCTACATTAAAAATATTCTATATCAAAATTACACCATTAAATTCAACTAGTAATTAACTATACATGTATATAACAATTAATTAATTAACCTTAAAAAACTACTCTATCAAAATTATTCTAGCTTAATCAACAAATTAAATAACATACTAACATGATCATAATATTTTAACAACTAACTAAATCAATAACATGCAAATCAACATTAAATTATTCATATTTACATATATCTATGCATAAACATATATAAGTATTAAAACTAAGTAATAAAACTGATTAAGAAAACGTACCGTATCAATGTAATCGGAGAAATTTGATTCAATAGCCTCGTCCTCGTCTTCGTCTTCCCCCCCCCCCCCCCGAATCGACTCACTCACGCGTTTTTTTTCTTTCTAAAACGCATTCTGTAATAATTCATCCTTATATATATAAAAAAAAAAGTTACCGACGGAATTGCCGACGGAAATTCCGTCGGTAACCGCCCAATTTAATGCCAACCGTTATCTTTTTGGAAATCGAGGCGGTGCGAAATTAACGGGTCAAATGTCGACGGATATTCCGTCCGCATTTCCGTCGGCATGCATATTTTAAAAGATCCGGCATATTCCGTCGGTAAATGCCGACGGAACAGAAATCCGTCGGCACGCAGGTTGACTTTTCAAACAACAATAATCCGTCGGCATTCCGTCGAAAATTCCGACGGAATATAATCCGTCGGCAAATGTCCGTCTCTATAACGCGCATTTTTTGTAGTGGGAATTCGCTCGTAGGTAATTTGGTTGCCCACGAAAATTTAATCCGTAGGCCACATTTTCGTAGCAAATCCATATTTCGTTGGTAATTTCGTAGGCAAATTTGGCAACAAACATTTCGATTGGAAAAAATTTAATATATATTCATTCAAAATTTCTTATTCCACGTGCCACTTCATATGTGAAGATAATAATCATGAGACGGAGGAAGTATCTACTATTATAACAATATTTATTATTTAAAGATTATTGAGAAAGATGCATTATACATATATACCAATATATGCAACATAACATTTTTTTAAATATATGAACAAACACTTAATAACATGATAAAATTTTAGAACACACATAAATAACATTCAAATTTCATTATTTTCCCAAAAGAAAAGTGCCAATTATATTATTCTAGGGACAATTAAATAGGGTTTTTCAAGAAATGAGTATCAATTTCATCTCCGTGGAACGAAACTCCAAAACGATTAAATAAAGCTTTAGAGCAGTTGGCTAAAGCTTCATGAAGCATGCATCAATGGCTACTGTCGTTCTTCCTTTTTATATTTCAGCTTTACTTCGATCTCTGCGGAAGACACACGTACTGTTATCATAGAAAGATCCGAACCAAACATTCAATCAATGACAAATAACAATGATAATAAGTTTAAATTAAGAACTGAAAGTTGAGATAGCTAGACTGTAATACAATTGTGTAAGCATTAAGCAGTTTTTGTAAAGCTAAAAGCAATTTTCGATCTTTTTCGGCGGCAAAGGAACAACGCCGGGTTCACATTAATCGGCAAATACATCCTTACAACAATCATAAAACCTCTGAACTCGAGTCAATCTCTTCTCCCACGAAGATCGATCAAGATTGATCGGCAACGGCGAAGATGGTGGAAGCAAGGTAGGGTTATGAATGAAATGAAATTTGTAAATAAAGTCTATATGGAAATTAAATTTGAAAATAAATTAATTATGATTTTAAATGAGAAAGAGCATAAAGGGTTTTTTTTTATGTACTTTATTTATAATTATTTAAATTTGTGTTTCTTAAAATTCTCTAAACTAATCTCTCAAATTTTATAATTTTATATATTTTTTTAAAATTAAAATTATTTTATCTTTCTTTCCTATTCTCTCTTTTTCTTTATGCTATTAAATTTTATATTTTTCACAATCCCGTAAGAGTTGCACTCTTGTGTACCAGTTACATGTATGTAACTACTATATCCAATCCAATATATGTAACTACTATATCCAATCCAACAACTCATTACAAATAACACATGACCCATTTACTATATTCAATCCAATAACACATGACTCATTTACTATATCAATTTAACACATACATTTTTTCATGGGCCTTTATTTTACTTCAATTTTTTTTTTAATTTTATCATTAAAAAATAATACTCCATTAATTTTTTAAAATTTTATTTTTTTATTTTACTCAATTGATATTTATATTTATCTTTTTAATATTATTTTTTAAATTTATTTTTCTTCCTGTTTATCATTTTTGTTTCAAATGATAATTTTTTTAACGTACTTTCTTTTTATGTCATAAATAATTATTCTAAAATTTTAAAGTCTAATAAGAAAATTTTAAAAATAATATTAATTATTTTTTTTAAGTATTAAATAGTATAATAATAATTTGTTTTAAAAAATAAAACTCTCACCTCTCTTAGACAAGTGTTCAATTTTATTGGTACTATTTTACTTTAATTAATTGGTGTATAATTTTCACCATATTCTTTTACAATTTTACTTCATTCCTTACAAATTTCACTTCGTTTTACATTGTTTAATTATTTTTTTCATTTGAACTTTCATTTTTTAATCACTTTATTTTAATTTTTTATGAATATAATTTTTAGTTTATAAGTGTTATGATAACCGTTGATAAGTATTATGATATATTATTAGTTAATATGCAGTACTGTACATATTAGTTCATATACAGTATAATATTAGTTTATATTGGTACATGTTTTAATTTTTTCGAGTTTCGAGTTCACATACTTTATGGTAATAGTTCAAATATAGTAGTATAGTATTAGTTCATGTAGATGTTGTTAATCCTTAAATGCCTTAACATTATCAACAACATCTTAATTTGACCTTCCGAGATTTTTTCTAAAGTCTTTTCTGAAATGCTACATTAAATGTTGATCTAAATGTTGTCGCATTTCTGGCAGGATCTAGAAGCTTCTACAAGGATCTGGAACCTGGAAGATTCCAGAACATTGAAGAACATGCTAGAACGGCCTGAAACCATTTAGAACGACCTGGAGCATTCAAGAAGGATCTAGAAAGATCATGGAAGTTGAGTTCCTAAAAAATAGGAACTCATTATGGAAGCCTCTAGAATCAACACCCCACTTCTATAAATACCGATTGAAGGCTTCTCAATTCAGTGTACTCTATTCGATCAATTTCCTAGACCGAGCGTTCATCCTGTTAGGAATTGTGGCCAGTAGTTTTACCTTTTAGTTCATACGTTCGTATCCCACCCGTATGACTGTGTGCTTCTCTTATCTATCGAGAGTGTAATAATAGATAGACTAGCATTTCGACAGTGTGTAATCTCTTATACACTTAGTTCGTTTTTAGAACAAGGCACCTGCCTCGTTTGTAGTTTCAGTTGTGAATGTTATTGTTGTAACATTTCACACAACATTTGTACTTGAAGATAAGTATTGAATTTCGCCGTAAGGCTCGCATAGATTTTTATTTATAAAATCTATGTGAAAAATTATTTCCATTGTGTCACGTTTGTTTTTAGTGTTTCAAGTCTTCCGCTGTGAATCTTAATTTCTGATATTCTGTTAGAGTCAGTGTTGTACAATTTGTCACAACATTTAGTACAACATTATTCTACTTAAACTTAAACACTTCATACACATACACACTTTCAGTTGGTATCAGAGCTGATACCTGACGACACTAGGTTAGATCTTTGGTCAAGTGTGTTTTTAGTGTAGGTTAGCAATGGAAACACATCACATATCCACGGCACTTAGGCCACCCGTTTTAGATGGATCGAATTATGCTTATTGGAAGCCTAAGATGCGCATGTACATTAAGTCAGTTGATGAACGTGCTTGGAGGACTGTACTTACAGGTTGGGAAGCTCCAAAAAGACCAGCAGACGTAGATGGTGAAATACAACTCAAGAGAGAAGTTGACTGGACGGCTGATGAAATAACAACAGCAAGCTACAATTCTAAAGCTTTAAATGCTATGTTTACTTTTGTTGATGTTTCAATGTTTAAAATTATATCTAACTGTTCTACTTTAAAGATGCATGGGACAGGTTGCAAGAGCATTGTGAGGGTTCATAAAGTGTTCGAAGGACTAAGCTTCGAATGTTGGGAACAAAATTTGAGAATCTCCGAATGAGGGAAGATGAAACAATTATAGCCTACAATGAAAGGTTAAGTGAGATTATCAATGAATCACATTCTCTTGGTGACCCTATTTCTAATGTTAGAGTAGTTCATAAGATATTAAGATCTGTTCCTAAAAGATTTGATGCTAAAATTTGTGATATTGAAGAGGCAAAAGATACAGATAAGTTAAGTCAAAATGAATTAGTGAGTATTCTTAGAACTTATGAGATAAACACTAATCAAAATGATGAAGCTAATGCTGATATGAAAGTTGTGGTTTTTAAAGGGGAAACATCAAACATTTCTGAAGGTCAACCTATCATTACTGAAGTTGATTCTGATGAAGAATTTCTTGATGAATGCCTCAACAATCCTAACAACATTGCCTTGCTCACTAAGCACTTTAATAAGTTTCTTAAGAAATCTGTGAACAAATCTAGAAACATCCAGCCTAAGATTCAAATCAACACATCAACACCTCAACCAGAAAGGAGGAAAGGTCAATTCACACCAAGACTATCAAAGAGTGAAGGTAAACCAAGGTATGATCCTGAATTTCGAAAATCAGTTCAATGCAATGCTTGTTCTGGTTATGGCCATTATGCAAATGAGTGTGCCAATACTAGACTTAAACAAAAACTGAATTTTAGTGCTACCTTGAGTGATGAATCTGATGATGATGATCTTGATGAGTTAAATCAGAATGAATATTCTAATTTTACCAGAATTGATTATAATGATTCCTCTGATGATGATCTGGATGAAATAGATTATGATGCTGTACCTGATGCTTCAACATCTACAGCAACATCAGAACAGAGTCACCCAGATTTGAACTGTTTTAATGGTTTAGTTGATGATGCAGAAAAAAGGACTGATGACAATGAACACCAAAAGCTGTTAGATGATTGGAACAATCAGAAACTCACTCTAAATTCATTGAATAAAGAGAATGAGGATCTGAAAGATACAATCGCCAAGCTAGAGGTTATCCTTACCAAAAGAGATCAGGAAATCTGTAACTTAAAGGAGAAATTGATAAATTCCACCTTATGTTTCAAGAAATATTCCAAGAGTGCTTCTGAGGTAAATAATGTTATAGCTACTGGTAAGTCTAATAATCATGGTTTAGGTTATGATGGTACTACTGCTTCTGTTTCTGATAAATTTAGAAAACCTGTGAAATTTGTGAAGGCAAATGTTAACACATCTGATGCAACATCTGCACAAACAGATACTCACAAGGTTAAGAGGAAGTATATCTGTCATTACTGTTTCAAAGTTGGTCATATTCGTTCTTACTGTATAAAATTGTTTGAAGAACAGAAAACTTTGAAAATGCTGCATAACAAACTGTCACATACTGGTAAACAGTTTATAAGATCTGCATGGAAACCAAAAACTACCTGTAATGTTGTTCACACCTCCTTAAAAGCATGTCTACCTGATTTGTGGTATTTTGATAGTGGTTGTTCTAGACATATGACAGGTCGTACTGATTTCTTATCTGATTATGTGACCTTGAATAGTGGTAGTGTTACATATGGTGGAGGTTCTAAAGGAAAGATTGTTGGTAAAGGAACTTTGAATGTTGAAGGTTTTCCTAAGCTTAAATATGTCTTACATGTTGATGGCTTACTTGCAAATCTGATTAACATTAGTCAACTTTGTGATGATAATTTGCATGTGAAATTTGATAAAGATTCATGTTATGTTCTTAATAAAGATGAAGTTTGTGTCATGACTGGTACTAGGTCAGCTGATAATTGCTATCTTATTGGAACAAATATGTGTAACTTGTCAAAATATGATGAAAATGTCTTATGGCATCAAAGATTTGGTCATGCAAATTACAGAGCAATGAATAGACTAATCAAAGCAGATGCAGTAAAAGGAATTCCAAAACTAAATCTTCACAACAACACTGTATGTGGACCATGCCAAAAAGGTAAGCAGGTAAGAATGTCGCACAAAATGCTGTCACATTGTACTACACATCGATGTTTTGAATTACTGCACATGGACTTGATGGGTCCTATGGAAACTGAAAGCATTGGAGGAAAGAGGTATTCCTTAGTTGTGGTAGATGATTTTTCTAGATATACCTGGGTAGAGTCTCTAAGAGACAAATCTGAAGCATTTGCTGCATTTAAAATTCTTTATAAGAGGTTCAAAAATGTGTTTAACTTGAAAGTTGGCCGTATTAGAACTGATCATGGTAGGGAATTTGAAAACAGCATGTTTAATGATTTTTGTGATAAAAAGGGTATCTTGCAAGAATATTCATCTCCTAAAACTCCACAACAAAATGGAATTGTTGAAAGAAAAAATAGAACTTTACAAGAAATGGCTAGAGTCATGCTTACATCCAAATGTCTTGCTAAGAAATTTTGGGGAGAAGCACTGAATACTGCATGTCATATCATTAATAGGGTTTTTATTTGTTCTGGCACAAGTCAAACACCTTATGAGATTTTGAACAACAGAAAACCAAGTGTGAAATATTTTCATGTATTTGGTTGTGTGTGTTATATTTTGAATGATAGGGATCAACTTCATAAGTTTGATTCTAAAAGTGATAAAGGTTTCTTTTTAGGCTATTCTAGAAATAGTAAAGCTTATAGAGTATATAACCTTAGAACTAACACTGTTCAAGAATCTGTTAATGTTGTGTTTGATGATGATAAAGGTCTTACAGATGACAAAGATGAAGAAGATGTATCACAGGTTACTGACACTTCTGAGAATACACTGAAGTCTGAAAATGTTGCACCAAATGTTAACACATCTGGGTCAACATCTACAGAACAGACAGTTGTAACTTCACAGAATGACCAGTACGTTCCCAAAACGAATCCTTCTTCAAGAATAGGTAAAAGTCATCCTTCTGACCAGATCATAAGCGATGCTACAGTTGGAGTGCAAACAAGAGGAAGAGTAAGATCAAACAAGGTAGATGTGGTAAGAACAATATGCATGTCTTCTATGTGTAACATTGTAAATGCTGAATGCTATTTATCTGAAATTGAACCTAAGAGTGCTAAAGAAGTCTTAACTGATGAGAACTGGATTAATTCTATGCATGAAGAACTTGGTCAGTTTGAAAGAAATGAAGTGTGGACACTTTTTCCAAGACCTAGTCATACTAATGTCATTGGAACAAAGTGGATATTCAAGAATAAAACTGATGAATCTGGTAATATTGTTAGAAACAAGGCTAGACTAGTAGCACAAGGTTACACCCAAGTTGAAGGAGTTGATTTTGATGAGACTTTTGCACCTGTTGCTAGGATAAAATCTATTAGATTATTGCTAGCTATTGCATGTTTTATTGATATTAAACTTCATCAAATGGATGTAAAGGCTGCATTTCTAAATGGCATATTGAATGAAGAAGCATATGTTGAACAACCTATAGGATTTGAAGATCCACAATATCCTGATCATGTATATAAACTTAAGAAAGCATTGTATGGTCTTAAACAAGCTCCTAGAGCATGTTATGGTAGGCTTACTGACTTTCTTTTGGAATATGGATTTATTAGAGGAGAAGCTGATAGAACTTTGTTCATTAAGCACACTGAAGGAGATTTACTTATTGCTCAAATATATGTTGATGACATTGTGTTTGGTTCTACTTGTGATAAAATGTTGAGTAACTTTGTTGAGGCAATGACTGCAACATTTGAAATGAGTATGGTTGGAGACTTGAACTATTTTCTAGGTCTTCAAATCAAACAGTGCAGTGATGGTATTTTCTTCTCCCAGAGTAAGTATGCTAAGAACTTAGTTAAAAGATTTGGTCTTGAGAATTCAAAACCAATGAAAACTCCTATGGGATCTTCTTTGAAACTTTGCAAAGACAGTGCTGGAACAAATGTTGATCCAACACTTTACAGATCCATGATAGGTAGTTTACTATATTTAACCTCTAGTAGACCAGATATTATGTATAGTGTGTGTGTTTGTGCTAAGTATCAAATATCATGCAAATCAAAGAAACGAGGAAAATACGGGTGAACTCAAAGATGAGAAGGTAGGTTCCAAGGCATTTGCAATATTTAGATATCCATTTATGATTTGTAACTCATTTAAATGGCAATTAAGGTTGTTCTCTAATAGGGTTGACCACTAAAGATGAATTAATCAATCTCTCGATACAACTAATCCAAAGGAGTATGCGACGTAAGTTCGTATCTCTACATTACAAACATCACACCACCTAATATAGCCCCAAAGATCATTCAATTCCCTCCCGATAACTAATCCTCTCTCGAGATCATAATAATATCGGGTTGCATGCTTACATACGGTTAATGGAATAAATCTCTCGATACTACCCCAATTAACAATAGATTAAACATATTATCATGGCCAATAATAACATGCTTCCAAATGAGAATTAAGCACACAAATAAGAGACAAACACCATT
The DNA here is from genome assembly GCA_963675135.1 of Galeopsis tetrahit. Taxonomy (NCBI): domain Eukaryota; kingdom Viridiplantae; phylum Streptophyta; class Magnoliopsida; order Lamiales; family Lamiaceae; genus Galeopsis; species Galeopsis tetrahit. Next base: position 10,947,102 of record OY776131.1, read on the forward strand.
TAAAGCAAGAAATTAGTTCATAAACTTCAATCTAAATATTTACAATGCCTTAGAACCAAAAGTGTTCTAGCCAATCAACAACATAATCAAATAAACAAAACCAAATGAAATAACTAAATAAAAAGAGAGAGAAATAGAAATCTTAGTTTAAAATGTGGTGTGGAATGATGTTGGTCCTGAAAGGAGTATATAACAAGTTGTAGATGTTGTTAATCCTTAAATGCCTTAACATTATCAACAACATCTTAATTTGACCTTCCGAGATTTTTTCTAAGTCTTTTCTGAAATGCTACATTAAATGTTGATCTAAATGTTGTCGCATTTCTGGCAGGATCTAGAAGCTTCTACAAGGATCTGGAACCTGGAAGATTCCAGAACATTGGAGAACATGCTAGAACGGCCTGGAACCATTTGGAACGACCTGGAGCATTCAAGAAAGATCTAGAAAGATCATGGAAGTTGAGTTCCTAAAAAATAGGACCTCATTGTGGAAGCCTCTAGAATCAGCACCCCACTACTATAAATACCGATGGAAGGCTTCTCAAATCAGCGTACTCTATTCGATCAACTTCCTAGACCGAGCGTATATCCCTGTTAGGAATTGTGGCCAGTAGAACTACCTTTTAGATCATACGTTCGTATCCCACCCGTATGGCTGTGTGTCTTCTTATCTATTGAGAGTGTAATCATTAGATAGACTAGGCATTTCGACAATGTATACATTATACACTTAGTTCGTTTTTAGAACAAGGCACCTGCCTCGTTTGTAGTGTCAGTTGTGAATGTTAATGCTGTAACATTTCACACAACATTTGTACTTGAAGATAAGTATTGTTTTTCGCCGTAAGGCTAGCATAGATTTTTATTTATAAAATCTATGTGAAAATTATTTCCATTGTGTCACGTTTGTTTTTAGTGTTTCAAGTCTTCCGCTGTGTGAATCATAATTTCTGATATTCTGCTAGAGTCAGTGTTGTACCAATTGTCACAACATTTAGTACAACATTATTCTACTTAAACTTAAACACTTCATATACATATACTTACATACCACACAGCACACTTTCAGTTGGTATCAGAGCTGATACCTGACGACACTAGGTTAGATCTTTGGTCAAGTGTGTTTTTAGTGTAGGTTAGCAATGGAAACACATCACATATCCACGGCACTTAGGCCACCGGTTTTAGATGGTTCGAATTATGCCTATTGGAAGCCTAAGATGCGTATGTACATCAAGTCAGTTGATGAACGTGCTTGGAGAACTGTACTTACAGGTTGGGAAGCTCCAAAAAGACCAGCAGACGCAGATGGTGAAATACAACTCAAGAGAGAAGTTGACTGGACGGCTGATGAAATAACAACAGCAAGCTACAATTCTAAAGCTTTAAATGCTATTTTTACTTCTGTTGATGTTTCAATGTTTAAAATTATATCTAACTGTTCTACTTATAAAGATGCATGGGACAGGTTGCAAGAGCATTGTGAAGGCTCAGAAAGTGTTCGAAGAACTAAGCTTCGAATGTTGGGGACAAAATTTGAGAATCTCAGAATGAGGGAAGATGAAACAATTACAGCCTACAATGAAAGGTTAAGTGAGATTATCAATGAATCACATTCTCTTGGTGACCCTATTTCTAATGTTAGAGTAGTTCATAAGATATTAAGATTTGTTCCTAAAAGATTTGATGCTAAAATTTGTGCTATTGAAGAGGCAAAAGATACAGATAAGCTAAGTCAAAATGAGTTAGTGAGTATTCTTAGGACATATGAGATAAACACTAATCAAGATGATGAAGCTAATGCTGATAAGAAAGTTGTGGTTTTTAAAGGGGAAACATCAAACAATTCTGAAGTTCAACCCATCATTACTGAAGTTGACACTGATGAAGAACTGCTTGATGTATGTCTCAAAAATCCTAACAATGTTGCCTTGCTCACTAAGCATTTTAACAAGTTTCTTAAGAAATCTGTGAACAAATCTAGAAACATTCAGCCTAAGATTCAAATCAACACATCAACACCTCAACCAGAAAGGAGGAAAGGTCAATTCACACCAAGACCATCAAAGAGTGAAGGTAAACCAAGGTATGATCCTGAATTTCGAAAATCAGTTCAATGCAATGCTTGTTCTGGTTATGGCCATTATGCAAATGAATGTGCCAATACTAGACTTAAGCAAAAGCTGAACTTTAGTGCTACTTTGAGTGATGAATCTGATGATGATGATCTTGATGAATTAAATCAGAATGAATATTCTAATTTTACCAGAATTGATTATAATGATTCCTCTGATGATGATCTGGATGAAACATATTCTGATGCTGTAACTGATGCTTCAACATCTACAGCAACATCAGAACAGAGTCACCCAGATTTGAACTGTTTTAATGGTTTAGTTGATGATGCAGGAAAAATGACTGATGACAATGAACACCAAAAGTTGTTAGATGATTGGAACAATCAGAAACTCACTCTTAATTCCTTGAATAAAGAGAATGAGGATCTGAAGGATACAATCACCAAGCTAGAGGTTATTCTTACCAAAAGAGATCTGGAAATCTGTAACTTAAAGGAGAAATTGATAAATTCCACCTTATGTTTCAAGAAATATTCCAAGAGTGCTTCTGAGGTAAATAATGTTATAGCTACTGGTAAGTCTAATACTCATGGTTTAGGTTATGATGGTACTACTGCTTCTATTTCTGATAAATTTAGAAAACCTGTGAAATTTGTGAATGCAAATGTTGTCACATCTGATGCAACATCTGCACAATCAGACCCTCACAAGGTTAAGAGGAAGTATATATGTCATTACTGTGCTAAAGTTGGTCATATTCGTCCTTACTGCATAAAATTGTTTGAAGAACAGAGAACTTTGAAAATGCTGCATAAAAAACTGTCACATTCTGGTAAACAGTTTATGAAATCTGCATGGAAACCAAAAACTACCTGTAATGTTGCTCATACCTCCTTAAAAGCATGTCTACCTGATTCTTGGTATTTTGATAGTGGTTGTTCTAGACATATGACAGGTCGTACTGATTTCTTATCTGATTATGTGACCTTGAATAGTGGTAATGTTACATATGGTGGAGGTTCTAAAGGAAAGATTCTTGGTAAAGGAACTTTGAATGTTAAAGGTTTTCCTAAGCTTAAAAATGTCTTACATGTTGATGGCTTACTTGCAAATCTGATTAGCATTAGTCAACTTTGTGATGATAATTTGCATGTGAAATTTGATAAAGATTCATGTTATGTTCTTAATAAAGATGAAGTTTGTGTTATGACTGGTACTAGGTCAGCTGATAATTGCTATCTTATTGGAACAAATATGTGTAACTTGTCAAAATATGATGAAAATGTCTTATGGCATCAAAGATTTGGTCATGCAAATTACAGAGCAATGAATAGACTAATCAAAGCAGATGCAGTAAAAGGAATTCCAAAACTAAATCTTCACAACAACACTGTATGTGGACCATGCCAAAAAGGTAAGCAGGTAAGAATGTCGCACAAAATGCTGTCACATTGTACTACACATCGATGTTTTGAATTACTGCACATGGACTTGATGGGTCCTATGGAAACTGAAAGCATTGGAGGAAAGAGGTATTCCTTAGTTGTGGTAGATGATTTTTCTAGATATACCTGGGTAGAGTCTCTAAGAGACAAATCTGAAGCATTTGCTGCATTTAAAATTCTTTATAAGAGGTTCAAAAATGTGTTTAACTTGAAAGTTGGCCGTATTAGAACTGATCATGGTAGGGAATTTGAAAACAGCATGTTTAATGATTTTTGTGATAAAAAGGGTATCTTGCAAGAATATTCATCTCCTAAAACTCCACAACAAAATGGAATTGTTGAAAGAAAAAATAGAACTTTACAAGAAATGGCTAGAGTTATGCTAACATCCAAATGTCTTGCTAAGAAATTTTGGGGGGAAGCATTGAATACTGCATGTCATGTTATTAATAGGGTTTTTATTCGTTCTGGCACAAGTCAAACACCTTATGAGATTTTGAACAACAGAAAACCAAGTGTGAAATATTTTCATGTATTTGGTTGTGTGTGTTATATTCTGAATGATAGGGATCAACTTCATAAGTTTGATTCTAAAAGTGATAAAGGTTTCTTTTTAGGCTATTCTAGAAATAGTAAAGCTTATAGAGTATATAACCTTAGAACTAACACTGTTCAAGAATCTGTTAACGTTGTGTTTGATGATGATAAAGGTCTTACAGATGACAAAGATGAAGAAGATGTATCACAGGTTACTGACACTTCTGAGAATACACTGAAGTCTGAGAATGTTGCACCAAATGTTAACACATCTGGGTCAACATCTACAGAACAGACAGTTGTAACTTCACAGAATGACCAGTACGTTCCCAAAACGAATCCTTCTTCAAGAATAGGTAAAAGTCATCCTTCTGACCAAATCATAGGTGATGCTACAGTTGGAGTGCAAACAAGAGGAAGAGTAAGATCAAACAAGGTAGATGTGGTAAGAAGAATATGCATGTCTTCTATGTGTAACATTGTAAATGCTGAATGCTATTTATCTGAAATTGAACCTAAGAGTGCTAAAGAAGCCTTAACTGATGAAAACTGGATTAATGCTATGCATGAAGAACTTGGTCAGTTTGAAAGAAATGAAGTATGGACACTTGTTCCAAGACCTAGTCATACTAATGTCATTGGAACAAAGTGGATATTCAAGAATAAAACTGATGAATCTGGTAATATTGTTAGAAACAAGGCTAGGTTAGTAGCACAAGGTTACACCCAAGTTGAAGGAGTTGATTTTGATGAGACTTTTGCACCTGTTGCTAGGATAGAATCTATTAGAGTACTGCTAGCTATTGCATGTTTTATTGATATTAAACTTCATCAAATGGATGTAAAGGCTGCATTTCTAAATGGCATATTGAATGAAGAAGCATATGTTGAACAACCTAAAGGATTTGAAGATCCACAATATCCTGATCATGTATATAAACTTAAGAAAGCATTTTATGGTCTTAAACAAGCTCCTAGAGCATGGTATGGTAGGCTTACTGACTTTCTTTTGGAATATGGATTTATTAGAGGAGAAGCTGATAGAACTTTGTTCATTAAGCACACTGAAGGAGATTTACTTATTGCACAAATATATGTTGATGACATTGTGTTTGGTTCTACTTGTGATAAAATGTTGAGTAATTTTGTTGAGACAATGACTGCAACATTTGAAATGAGTATGGTTGGAGACTTGAATTATTTTCTAGGTCTTCAAATCAAACAGTGCAGTGATGGTATTTTCTTCTCCCAGAGTAAGTATGCTAAGAACTTGGTTAAAAGATTTGGTCTTGAGAATTCAAAACCAATGAAAACTCCTATGGGATCTACTTTGAAACTTTGCAAAGATAGTGCTGGAACAGATGTTGATCAAACACTTTACAGATCCATGATAGGTAGTTTACTATATTTAACCTCTAGTAGACCAGATATTATGTACAGTGTGTGTGTTTGTGCTAGGTACCAAGCAAATCCAAAGGAATCACACCTGAATGCTGTGAAGAGAATCATCAAGTATGTTTCAGGAACAAGTGACCTTGGAATCTGGTATACTAAGGACACCAACAACATTTTGATTGGCTATAGTGATGCTGATTGGGCTGGAGACATAGATGATAGAAAGAGTACGAGTGGAGGATGTTTTTACATGGGAAACAATCTTGTATCATGGCACAGCAAGAAACAGAATTGTGTTTCACAATCCACTGCAGAATCTGAGTATATTGCTGCTGGAAGCTGCTGCACACAGCTCTTGTGGCTGAGCAAGATGTTCCATGACTATGGTATTGAGAATGGTATACTTACTATCTTTTGTGATAATACTAGTGCCATTAACATTTCTAAAAATCCTGTACAACACTCACTCACAAAGCACATTAGCATTAGACACCATTTTATGAGAGATTTAGTAGAGAAGAATATTGTTAAGTTGGAGTATGTACCTACTGAAAAACAGAATGCTGATATCTTTACTAAAGCCTTAGACCATGAGAGATTCTCTATCTTGAGGAAATCTCTTGGCATGAGCACTATCTGAAAAATTCGGATGGATGTTGTCACAAATGCGGTAGCATTTGGGACAACATCATGGGTTGTATAAATTTTATAAGTTGAATTTATTTCTTACTTAGTTAAATAATTCCTTTGTAAAATATCTACGAATCTAAGAACCTTGGAGTGCAAAAATAAACATGTCTTACACCTCTCAAATGCATAAAAATGAGAATGTTATTAGCATACTAAAAGATGTACCAAATCACTGAGTAACTATGGAGCACGGAGTTCGCTACTACGATGCCTTCTTTTCAAAAGGTGATATTTGGTAAAAACATCAACATATTTGTAATCCATTAAGTAAGTATGGGGCACGGAGTTCGCTACTACGATGTACTCTACAGGAACAATGGATCAATACAAATTAGATGCTATAACACAAAAAAAAATTAAAAAAAAAATATGGTGCAACACAAATGAAGCAAATTCATGTAAAAACCGTGTTGAGGTGTTTGTAATAGTTTTGAGCACAACATTGCCTGATTCGAATTTATTTTTATCTGTTGTAATTATTTAATTATTTATTGAGATTCATTTCTATTTATTTAATTAATTACTGACCCACATCTTTATTTTTTCAGATTATGCGAGTTTAATTAATTCTGGAAGCTTCTTAATTATCTAATTAATTTAATTAATTGATCTTTCCCACTAATTAACCATGATCTAGGTTGTGGCTAAAAATGTGGAGCACTTTCGAAAATTCTAGATTAATTCTTCTGTTTTATTTTCTTTTATCTCCAACTACATTATTCTCTCTATAAATATCAAACATAAGATGTCATTTATTTGCTAATTGTGATTTCTGATTGTGTGGAGTACTAAGATTGCAGAATTGTTATTTGGTTGTGTATATCTCAAAGAAGTGTGTGCAAATTTCCATCCTTACCTTGAAATTCCAACCGCCTAACTTAAATGGCTGGAACAAACTCGAATTCCTCACAATCTCTCTCTGATTCGAAAACCTCATCTCACTCTCGCACAAATCCTCTCGAAATTCTTGCTTCCATGGCTTCACAAAACTCTGCTGCTTCAAATGCTGACTCAAATGTCTCTGCAACACCATCAACAACTGTTCCCACTCCTCAAACCACTCCTCAAACTGCTCCTCAAACAAACTTTCCTCAAGATGCAACCGTTGAACAGGTCACTAGGGCTATCGAAGAAGTGTCTGATACTCTTCGAACTACAGGCCATTTGCCCATGATGACTTTTGGAGGTATCACGGTGGACATATCAAGCTATTTGGCTGAGCAAACTGCCCAAATGGCTTCTGCTTCAAAAAGCCCCAAATCACCCTCTGTTCACGAACCGCAAACTGAGAACGTTGAAGCTTCTATTGAAGAAGAAGCCACTGCCACGTCTGACCCTGAAGACGTTGAAATGGAGGATGCAAACATTTCTGAAGGTACAAACTCTTCACTCTCTGTTTCAGATGAGTCTGCCCCCATTCCTCTTAAGAAGAATACACAAAAAGGGAAAAGACAGAGAAGCCCTGTACAAAGAAGGAGGAGATCAAACCGCGTTTTTACTCGTGTGGATTATTCTGAATCCATGAGGAAGAAGAAGAAGGCTGGAGCCAATGCTGGTGAACCTATCCAAGTGTTCACAGATTCTGAAGATGAAGCTCCTATTGTTGCTGAGAAACCAAAGAAGGCTAAGACTGCTGTTGCTGAAAAGAAAGGGAAAGGAAAGTCTGTTACTGAACCAAAAGGCAAAGAAAAGATGATCACTGAAGATGAACCAGCTGAGTCAGAATCCAATTCTGATTCTGAAAGATGCTTGAGAGACATTCTGGAGTCTCTAAAGAAAAATGTTGAGCACAATGCTGTTGCAAAGGGAGCTGCACCAGAACCTGAAGATGGTGGCAGTGGGGATAGCTCTTCCAGTGCAGCAAGCAGCCCTGAACAGAGCTCTGTTAAAAGCTCTACTCCAAGCTCAGATGACCTTGCTTCTGAAGAGGAAGGTATTTCTGATTCTCTTGATACTCTAGAGAATAGATTGGCCATTTATTCTAAGAGAAAACTGCTGATAGAGAAAAGGATTAATATACCTGACTTTGATAGTAAAGGCATGGTTAGTTTCTTAGAAGAAAGGAATTTGATGCATGCTGTGAATTTTGGTGAATCTTTCTTGACAAATTGGGCATATGAATTTTATGCATGTTTGAAAAAGAGCACTGGTAGGAGATCTTCTAAGTGGTATGGGACTGTTAATTTTAGGGGGAGGGATGTACCTTTTACTCCTGAATTGATAAATGAGTTTTTAGAAATTCCCAATGTTGAGGTTGATGAAGAACCTGACATGGATGTGGTCATTTCTGCTATAACTGCTGGTAGGGTAGTTAAATGGACTAGACACATGCTAGCCAAAGACCTCACTTCCCTACACTCTGTGTTATACAAACTCATTATCTACAATTGGATTCCCACCACAAATACTACCAAGATCACTAAGGATCAAGCTGTTTTGATATATACGATTTCTGTGCTTAAGAAGTTTAATTTGGGTCTCACAATATTCCAACATATGATGAGATTTACTGGGAGAGTTTCTGAAAAAGGCAATTTACCCTATCCTGTTCTGATTTCTAATTACTTGAGGCATCATGGATTTGTTGCCAAGAACACTGATGTGTTGAGGGGGAGAGTTCCACTATTGGCCATAGCTCCTGCCTTACTCACTGGGGATAGAGTAATTGATCTGCCTTTGATTGCTCCTGGTACTGAACATCAGCAAAGACCCTCTACTTCTGCTCAACCAGAACATTCCAGACCCTCTAATACTGATCATCCTGAATCATCCAGACCAAGACACAGAAATGCAACCCCAAATGTTGAGAACATCCGTATCAACATTTCTGGTAATGTGTATCTTTCACAGGAATTCATCAAACTCCAACTCCAACACTTGCAGGAAACAATAGATGAACTTCAGTTCCTGAAGGACAGGTGGACCAACCTACTTTCACCTACAACAGGGGGAGTACCACCACCATCCAACTCCAGTGTGGTCATTGAGGAGATTAATGATGATGGAGTTCCAGCTGCTGCTGATGCTGGTGATGGGCCTGATGCTGGAGGAGATGCTGCTGTTACTGATGTAGTTGCACACCTTGCATCTACTTACTTTGTTGATGAAGGAGATGATGATGATGATGCTGCTGAGATGGACACCTTGTATGGTGATCTTCCTGGAGAAAGATGTTAGACAGGGGGAGATCTGAATTCCACAATGGCTATGGTGCAGAAAGATGATGCTGCAGCTGTTACCACAGCAATATAAGCCATTTATTCAGTTCTACCTTTGTAACTAATGTTTAAGTTTGAAATTCTGAAATTATGATACATTTGTTATTTACTGTTTTTAGATGGTAGGATGTTTACTACAACTTGTTTATTAGTTCCACTTGATATTTGTTTACTGCCCTAATTTGTTTGCAGATTATCATGTGTCTATTGCAGGTTGAGTATAGTGTAGTTTCTGTTTTTTTTTTGTTTGTCTATATTCTTTATGTTTGCTCTGATGTTTGTTTGTTTTATTTTATTTATTTTTGTTGCTCTGATTTTTTTGTCTTACTTAGATTCTAAGTTAAATTCCTTCCCGTTTAATTTATGATCTTAAGTAAAGTTACTTATGTTGTGAATAAGTGTAGTGTTTATACTTGTTCTATTTTGGATAAAATTTATCTTGATCTTATGGCACGGATCATTGTAAAATTATCCTTGATCTTCATTCGATTTGATCGAACGGTTACAACAGGTATTGTCTTGACTAGTGCTTAGCAATGATGTTAACCTCAACTAAGTACATAATACTGAGTATGTATAGAAATATATGTGCATCAGGTGTGTTGTAGTCGAAAGGTCAAATTGGGGGAGATTGTAGATGTTGTTAATCCTTAAATGCCTTAACATTATCAACAACATCTTAATTTGACCTTCCGAGATTTTTTCTAAGTCTTTTCTGAAATGCTACATTAAATGTTGATCTAAATGTTGTCGCATTTCTGGCAGGATCTAGAAGCTTCTACAAGGATCTGGAACCTGGAAGATTCCAGAACATTGGAGAACATGCTAGAACGGCCTGGAACCATTTGGAACGACCTGGAGCATTCAAGAAAGATCTAGAAAGATCATGGAAGTTGAGTTCCTAAAAAATAGGACCTCATTGTGGAAGCCTCTAGAATCAGCACCCCACTACTATAAATACCGATGGAAGGCTTCTCAAATCAGCGTACTCTATTCGATCAACTTCCTAGACCGAGCGTATATCCCTGTTAGGAATTGTGGCCAGTAGAACTACCTTTTAGATCATACGTTCGTATCCCACCTATATGGCTGTGTGTCTTCTTATCTATTGAGAGTGTAATCATTAGATAGACTAGGCATTTCGACAATGTATACATTATACACTTAGTTCGTTTTTAGAACAAGGCACCTGCCTCGTTTGTAGTTTCAGTTGTGAATGTTAATGCTGTAACATTTCACACAACATTTGTACTTGAAGATAAGTATTGTTTTTCGCCGTAAGGCTAGCATAGATTTTTATTTATAAAATCTATGTGAAAATTATTTCCATTGTGTCACGTTTGTTTTTAGTGTTTCAAGTCTTCCGCTGTGTGAATCATAATTTCTGATATTCTGCTAGAGTCAGTGTTGTACCAATTGTCACAACATTTAGTACAACATTATTCTACTTAAACTTAAACACTTCATATACATATACTTACATACCACACAACACACTTTCACAAGTGTATGGGGGGGGGGGGAATACACTTGTATGCAATTTCTTTTCAAACTTGATCAAACCAGAGCTCAGCAATGTTGTCTTGGACAACTCTGCTGAAGATGATTAACTCTTTAAAGATAATCAAACTACTAAGTACTATTGAGTACTTAGTTGAGTAACTATCTAATGGAGTTATATGTGTGGAATTAGTGGTTGTCCCTTTAGTTTAGACTCCTTTTAGTTTCTGAAATCACTTAAACAATCAAACAGTTCAGTTTTTCAGGGAACTTGTCCAAATGTTTTTTGCACAGTCTTGAGTATAAGTTCTTTGAAAGGTCAGTTTTGTGTGCAGTGTTGAATGTATGAAATTACTTGAAAAAGCAAATCAACACAAGAGTTTATAGTGGTTCAGAGACTCAAGCTCCTACATCCACTTTCCCTGATTGAACAGGATAATTCCTTCACTCTTGGAATTAACTTGTTTTATAGTGCCAAGGTGCACTTGATCAACACCACTCCTTGGTGAATTGATCCCTAGGATGTCTAGAGTCCTAGTACCCTCTTCTCAACTCAGAACTGAACTGTTCTTCTCTCAACAGTCAGCTCCTACCACTTCTACTACTACAACCTTCTCTCTTTCACTTTTGAAAGGGATAAGGATTGAAGTAAGGTTCCAACTAATGAGATATCCTTTACAATGGAGATCAGTGTATAAGGATAGGATATCTCTCTAAGCTTTGTATGGATATACAATGAAGTTCAGCTTAGATGAAGTGTATGAAGACTAAGATAGTCTTTGAAAACTTGTAAGCACTCTTGCTTGAGGATAGTTGTCAAGTTGGATTGTGTTGAGGTGCTTTCAAATGGTCTTCACACTTCTATATTTATAGACAAATGAAGGATTTGCCCGTTGGAGAGGCAGCCTCAAATGTCCATAAATGTCTTCTTTTAGTTCTTCAACTTAGAAGACAGATTCTTGATAGTGACATGTCCTCATTTGGGAAATAAACGGCTGTATAAGCTTTGTCTTCATTCTGCAGCACTCTTCCCAATGTCTGACTTTAAGATTCTCTTGTTAGGACTTGGACATGGCTTCTGAAGGTTGTTCCAATGATAGGACAACATTCCTTATCAAATGGACAACTTTCCTTATCACTATCAGCTGACTTGCTTATCAGCATGGTTGTCTTGCTCTTTTCAGATGACTTGGCTCTTTCCCTTTGTTTCATTTGGAATTGATCTTTAGCATGTTTCTTTGAAGGTCTTTAGGGAATGGTTGTCTCTAGCTCTTCAGCATGGTTGACCTCATGCTTTCAGAACACTTGTTCTTGATTTGTTGTACTGAGACAACTCCTCTGGACAACTCTTCTGATCAACATAGTTGGCCTTCAATAGGCTTAGTGTTGGTTCCAGAATTTGAGCCTTGAGGGGACTTGTTCTTAATAATCTTCAAAGCATATGTTCCTCCTCAACTTGTGCATCTAATCAACTAAGAGCTGCCTAACATATCAGCTTCTCTTCTAGCCTTATTCTATATGTTCTAACATTCTTAGAACATAATCATCTTGACTTAGGCATGTCTCAGGGGTTTTGGTATTGAATCAAAACATATCTCATTTTATTCCCAACAATTTCACCCTTTTTGATGATGCCAAAACCTATACAATTTATGAAAAAGTGACTTGGCTACACCTATTACATTTGTCTTCAGAAGACATGACTAAGGTCAATTATCCTGAAAAAGAATGTGTTAGTGTACTCACCATTCATGTTGCAAATAGGTTTCAAAGATAGGCATAGAGAGAATTCTGTAATAATGTTTCTTGATTCAAAGTAAGTTCAACTATCATTCATATGAAAATCATTACAAGCATGTTGATAGTTGAGGTTAACATATCAGAGCATGAATTCAAGACACTATTACAATTGATCATTTCATTACAAAAGTTTTAGAGTATATACTAAACATAAGATCTAGAGTATCAGAGCAACACTCTAAACACTTAGTAGAATCTAGATCTTTCAGCATCAGAGCATAAGCTTTAATCAGAGTAACAAGAGCATATCAGAGTAAACAAATCATCAAGGCACACCATATCAGCATACTTGACCAAACTTCAGCATAGATGACCAAATAAAAACATATCTTCAGGTAAGATAAGTTTTCATTCAAAAGGTCAGAAGACTTAGCCATTTTCAGAGATCATCCTCAGGAGGTGGCACCATCCCATATTGTGCCCACACTCTTCTTTTCAAGGCCATGGCTTCTTGGTTTGTTCCCTTGGGTCCAAGAACCATCTTGTTTAGCTTGAGGATCTCTGTGAATTCCTTCAGAATCTTTGCTTGGTCAATCCATCCATCAAGCTTTTGAGGCTTGTATATGATTGGCTTGGGGGCAGTGAGTTCAAATCTTGCAATGTCAGCAGCTGCAAGCAGTTGTTGATAAAGCTCTCTGTGATACTCTATCATGAACTCAGCAAAAGTGGAGTTGGCATCTCTTCCATTCCATCTGTCAATGACATAGTAATCATAGACAAACTCCCTTTTGGCTTCCTCCCATGAGTCATTCAGCTGAACTGGCACACATTTATCCAAGTGAGGATATTTGGTGTCCATTGGGATCAATAGCTGTGGTTTCATCTTGTTGTAAGTTGCTCTCTTTCTTCTTGGCTTCTGAAAGTCTGCTCTTCTCTTATCTCTTGCTCTTTGTGCTTCATCCATCAGGTCCATCTTCTCTTGGGCCCTCATCATGGCCAGTTTTTGTTGTGTTTCAGGGTCTTTGCCATACCCTTCATGAAACAGCTTTGATGGATCATTTAGTAGAATAGTTGTTTTCTTTTTGGGCTCAGGTCCAAAACCTTCAGCAAACAGTTCTTCAACATCTTCAGTGGACTTGGGACCTTCAGCATTCTTGTCAGATTCAGAAGACTTGTCTTTTTCAGCAATCTTGTCTTCTTCAGCAGCTTTGGCCTTCTTTGACATAGGCTCATCATCATCAATTCTGAATTCAGGTGGTAGATCAAGGCTGTTGGGAAAGTCAGTAAATTTCTCAGCTTGTCTTTTCTTTCCTTTTGCTCTCTTGATCTTTCCTCTTGTTTGGACACCTTCAGCATCTTTGTCCAAACCAGACACTTCACCACCTGGACTTTGCTGTAACCTCACTCTTTCCTCTTGAGCTGAGGCCATTGAGTTCTTCAAAGCAAGTGTTAACTGCTCTTCTTCATTCAAATCTTCTAAGTTCAGCACTGCTGGCTCTTTCCCTTTTCCCTCAGGAGCTTTGTCCTTACCTTTGACTGGGCTTCCAATCACTAAGGCACCTTTTGCTCTTGCTCTTTCCCTTTCCCCCTTTTTGGCAGCATCAAAACATTCAGGTTTGAGCTCACTCATAGTTGATGCCATCAAGGACTGGGCTTGGGTTAGAGACTTCATCTCCTCCAACAAATATACAATTTCATCATGTATATTCTGCATCCTGTCACTGCTCAAGCTAAGGAAGGCTAGAACAGGCTTCATCTTTTGTTGGACAACCTCCTCCATGGTTGCTTTAAGAGATGCATCTAATTGGGCTTTAAGGAGCTCAGTGAGGTTGGCCACTGCACCTTCAGCAATGTTGGCCATCACCTCTTGGGAAAATTTCTCTGAAGCTGCTTTCACCATTGCAAGCCTTTGTGCCTCTACTCTTTTCTTCTGCAAGGCTGTCTTTTTGCCAAGAGCTTGCTTAATGGTCAATCTGATAGCTTGAACATTTGCATTATGATTATCTCTAAGCAGTTTTTGATCCTTCTTGACCTCCTTTGAAATGTTCTCCATACTGACTTTGGCTTTGTGAACTTCAGTGGAGATGGTTTGAAGACCAGATTCCACTCCTTCAATTCTTGCTTCTAATGTGGGTAACACCACATCTTCAGAGCCTGTCAGCCTCATTTCCACAGATGCCAAAGTTCTTCCATGCTCATCTAATGCTCCAGAAGTTTCTGCATGAGCTGATTGAACTTGTTGAGCCAAGGAATCCAACTTCTCTGATTGCATCCCAAGCAAAGCTTGTGCTGATCCACTATCAACTTGGATGGGAGCATCTGTCAAGAGGTCATCTGCAAAGATTTGTTCAAAACTTATACCTGCAATATCAGACAAATCAAATGAGTCAGTAAAAACACACTTATCTCCCTCAATTTCTTTTTCATAAGACTCTGATACATCAGCAGTCTTCTTCTCATTTTCAACTATTTCTTTTCTCCCTTCTTTGTTAATTTCCTCACTTAAAGGAACAGTCCTCCTCTCATCAAGGGATTCCTGAAGTTCAGATTTGACTTCAAGAATAGCCTTCCCTTCCTCACTTATATCACCCTCATTTGGTGGTACACTCACTATCCTAGTGATCACCACATCTCTCTCATCTACATCTCCCTCTGGTTTTTCCACTAACATCTCCTTTTCAACTCCATCACCTAATCCTGCAGCATCTCTACCTTCAACAAGGTTCAAAGATGGCAGTTGTGGGGAGATCACAGTGCTTATGTCAACAGCCACTGAGTCATCCTGAATGATTAGGGGCTGATCAGTGTCCAACTCTCCTGACACTGAATAGGCCTTAACCAAACCAACCTCTAGTATAGGAACCTCCACATCTTTAGGCTGTGCCTTGGGTTCAGAAGAACCTTCATTGGCAGATGTGTCTTTGGTTGTGTTACCACCCTTGGTCAACACCTCTGAAGGTACAGAGCCTTTCCTATGATAGGTTCTGGGAGGATTGGAGAGTCTTTCTGGTACAGAAGACTTAGGGATGTTGGCTTGAGGGGTTTCAGGAGGGTTGGGTTTTGAGGGGTTTGAGGGATCATCAGGGGAATCATCATTATTTGAGCTACTATCAGGGTGTTTGATGCCCTTAGCTTTCCTCTCCTTCTCCTCAATGATCTTATCCTCCACGAACTTCTGTAAGCCAGCTCTTCTTAACCATCTCAAGGTTGGAGTGATCTCAGGATCTTCACTCTCAAAGGATACTATAGGTTCAAAATGAAGGCTATTTTTGTTGCTTAAGTATCCAAAATCAAGGTCTAGAGCCTTGTTAGAGAAATCAATAATCATTTCTGGTCTTACTTTGGGAGCCATTAAAGGTTTTTCAGAAATGAAATTGAGAGTGTTTTGAGAGAGTTTGAAAAAGATGAAGGCTAGGGTTTCGAATGCTTGGGGAAGAAGAGTGTGTGGGGGAGTTTTAAGGCTTGAGAATATTCTAAAAAGAATGTTTGTCAATGAGTTAGTGAGGTTTGTGAGTTTTCAACTGTTGTCAAAAATGGAAAACACACTTGGACGGCTATGATTGATTTCAGGGGAGTTGGCCAGTTTTGATCCATTGGTTAAAAACCAATGTAACAGTGAGTGTTGGTCCCTGAGACGAGTTTAAGATCAGCTGACTTGATGTCTGCTGATTGTGTGGAAAGTAAACTAACTCTTCAAAGTAACTAGTCCGCTGATTTCACTAGGGGCCTAGGACTAGTTAGTCGACTGATTAATTACTTATCGGATTTAAGTGCGGAATTGTAGTGTGCCCATAAATATTATACTCGTCTATTTAATAAATACAGTGTGTAAAACATTTTATGCACAAATATGTATGAAAAGACTTGAAATGTAAAGTGCAGAAATGTAAATAACACATTAATTTATAGTGGTTCGGATATACGTTCCTACGTCCACTCTCACGTCCTAACGTGATGTTTAATCCCTTTAATTTCCACAAATTACAAGGGCCTTGTCATTTATAGTCCCAAGAGTAGGACTTTGAGATCTGAGCCGTCCTAACAGCTACGGTCTCCACAAGTGATTGTAAGCACTTGCACTTGCACTCCACAAGTGATTTATAGAGCACTTGGACTCTTTACAGTGATAAACACTCAACTTGACTTCTAAGGTTTTATGGTAGAAGGTGGGTTTTGTGTATATGAACTAGGTGAGAATTTCCCTTACAATCTGTTTTAGCCTCATGCTAGGATTGGGAAATTCTCTCTAAGCTATGGATATATATGAGTGGTTGCACTGGCTTAGATGGTATGAGTTCACTCACTGGGGATGAGGTGATGCGTGTTGAATCTTCATGAATGATCTTCTTGAGCTCTTCTTATTTCTGGACTTTATGAACTTTGCTCGACCTCTGCATCTCACACCTCTTCTCTCCAAATGATGTAAGAACTGAACTCATTTATATAGTGTTGAGTTTGAATGTTACCGTTGGATGATGGCATTCAAAACTCCACTAATTGAGGAATTGACAATCTCTTGATTTTGATATGATTGAATATTACCATTGTCATGTAATTTCAATCATATCTTTGACTTTCCTTTCTTGTGCACATATCTTGTCAATCCTTGATTCCAGCTCTGATTGGTCTTCCCTTAATTGTATAAGAAGACTTCTACTCTGCTGGTATAAGAAGACTTCAAGAGGTCTGCTGATTTTCCTTGAAAGTCTTCTGGTCAGCTGAGTTGGTCTTCTGATCAGCTGACTTTACTCAGCTGTCTTTACTCAGCTGACTTTACACAGCTGCTGTTTCTTCTCAGCTGCTGTCTTTACTCTGCTGTCTTTACTCAGCTGTCTTTACTCAGCTGTCTTTACTCAGCTGGTTGTAAGATGACTTCTACTCAGCTGATGTAAGACGACTTCTACTCAGCTGATGTAAGATTACTTCTGGTCTTGGTCTTCTCTTCTCTTCTCTTCTTGAGCATTGACATGTCTTCTCTTCTAACCAGAGTCCTATCTATTACAAGATGTATAATAAAGTTGTCTATACAATACAACTTATCCTATTACATGTTTGATTTGGTTTATCAAAACTAAGCTAAGGATATTCATATCCCAACAATTTCCCCCTTTTTGATATAACCAAATCATCTAACACTAACTGAAGCAATAAAGAACAGACAGTGCTAGAGTCCATATAATAGTGCAGAAGAGTAAAAATAGAAGGCTTTTGTATGAGGACAATGAGAAGTTGTCATCAGATGAGATAACTAGATGTTATCTCCAAATGCTAAAAAGATGAGTTTTATTAATATTGCACTTTACAAGCACGGACTCACCTAATCAGCTATTACAAAGGTCTTCTTATCTACTCTTCAGCTGATATGTTGCAAATCAGACGACCTCCAATTAAGGTCTTCTTGTCTTCAGGTCTTCTAACAACTTGATCATCTTGATCTCCTCTTCTTGCTCATACGCGTGTAAATCCAGATAGGGCTAGAACTCAACTGAGCTGATGTTCCCCCTTAGTTGTTGACCTGTTCTTAACACACAATAATCCAAATACATGCAAGTATGATTTTTATGAAAACAGATTGCATGCAAAACATTTTTTGAAAAATGTATCTATTCAGGTGACCATTGAAAACAGTAAAACGTGTTTTTGATGGCTCAAACGATGGAATTTGGCCAAAAAGCATTACATGTCACTGCAAAGCAGTGAGTTCGATTCAAATTATCAATTCCAATTTAAAAAGTGTACTCACACGCTAAATTCTGAAAATAACAGAAAAAGTGCATATTTTTGAAAATCAAAAATTCAAAGCAATGGTCTTTTGAACACACGGCTCTGATACCACTTGTTGGTCCCTGAGACGAGTTTAAGATCAGCTGACTTGAAGTCTGCTGATTGTGTGGAAAGTAAACTAACTCTTCAAAGTAACTAGTCCGCTGATTTCACTAGGGGCCTAGGACTAGTTAGTCGACTGATTAATTACTTATCGGAGTTAAGTGCGGAATTGTAGTGTGCCCATAAATGTTATACTCGTCTATTTAATAAATACAGTGTGTAAAACATTTTATGCACAAATATGTATGAAAAGACTTGAAATGTAAAGTGCAGAAATGTAAATAACACATTAATTTATAGTGGTTCGGATATACGTTCCTACGTCCACTCTCACGTCCTAACGTGATGTTTAATCCCTTTAATTTCCACAAATTACAAGGGCCTTGTCATTTATAGTCCCAAGAGTAGGACTTTGAGATCTGAGCCGTCCTAACAGCTACGGTCTCCACAAGTGATTGTAAGCACTTGCACTTGCACTCCACAAGTGATTTATAGAGCACTTGGACTCTTTACAGTGATAAACACTCAACTTGACTTCTAAGGTTTTATGGTAGAAGGTGGGTTTTGTGTATATGAACTAGGTGAGAATTTCCCTTACAATCTGTTTTAGCCTCATGCTAGGATTGGGAAATTCTCTCTAAGCTATGGATATATATGAGTGGTTGCACTGGCTTAGATGGTATGAGTTCACTCACTGGGGATGAGGTGATGCGTGTTGAATCTTCATGAATGATCTTCTTGAGCTCTTCTTATTTCTGGACTTTATGAACTTTGCTCGACCTCTGCATCTCACACCTCTTCTGTCCAAATGATGTAAGAACTGAACTCATTTATATAGTGTTGAGTTTGAATGTTACCGTTGGATGATGGCATTCAAAACTCCACTAATTGAGGAATTGACAATCTCTTGATTTTGATATGATTGAATATTACCATTGTCATGTAATTTCAATCATATCTTTGACTTTCCTTTCTTGTGCACATATCTTGTCAATCCTTGATTCCAGCTCTGATTGGTCTTCCCTTAATTGTATAAGAAGACTTCTACTCTGCTGGTATAAGAAGACTTCAAGAGGTCTGCTGATTTTCCTTGAAAGTCTTCTGGTCAGCTGAGTTGGTCTTCTGATCAGCTGACTTTACTCAGCTGTCTTTACTCAGCTGACTTTACACAGCTGCTGTTTCTTCTCAGCTGCTGTCTTTACTCTGCTGTCTTTACTCAGCTGTCTTTACTCAGCTGGTTGTAAGATGACTTCTACTCAGCTGATGTAAGACGACTTCTACTCAGCTGATGTAAGATGACTTCTGGTCTTGGTCTTCTCTTCTCTTCTCTTCTTGAGCATTGACATGTCTTCTCTTCTAACCAGAGTCCTATCTATTACAAGATGTATAATAAAGTTGTCTATACAAAACAACTTATCCTATTACATGTTTGATTTGGTTTATCAAAACTAAGCTAAGGATATTCATATCCCAACAGTGAGTTATTGGTTTTATTCAAAACGTGGAAGTTATTTAATATTAGTTAATGGTTGGGGAGTTTTCGAGATAGATCATGGCTTGAAAAATGTAATGCAAACAAGAGTTAAATCTTGGCATTTAATGCATGGAAAGCGACCTTTTGGGTGGGGGGACAAATTAAATCCCACAGTGATGATATCTGTAATTGGGACATGTATCAAGATAGACAATGATTACCCAAAATAGGTGCTTATCAAACCAAGAAAATAGTTTGATAGCCAAGACAACTTATCTGACCCCACAAGGACAAGTGTCCTGAAGAGATGTGGACAAGGGTCCTGAGTTTCAATGGACAAGTGTCCTGAGTAATTGTGATCATCTCTTCTGCACTTCAGTTATTTTACTCCTACTAACCTCAATGTATTTTACTTGTCCAACTTCCCTGGATCAAGTAATCCCAACTCTGCTGATAGCTCCAGAAACCTTGCCTCTGCAAGTGGCTTTGTTAGAATATCAGTTTTTTGATGATCTGTGTGGATCTTGACCAACTTTATATCCTTCTTCTCCACATGATCTCTAATGAAGTGATGCTTGATGTCCACATGTTTGCATCTTGTGTGCAATACAGGATTTTGTGATATTGCAATTGCACTATTGTTATCACAAAATATTGGCACTTCAGTAGAGTTGACTTTGTAGTCTCTGAGTTGTTGTCTCAACCAAAGAATTTGTGCACAACAACTTCCAGCTTCAGTGGTGGAAGTAGCCACTGTGTTCTGCTTCTTGGAGAACCAAGATATAAGCTTGTTGCCTAAGAATTGACAAGTCCCTGAAGTGGACTTTCTATCAATTCTGCAACCTCCATAATCAGCATCTGAGTAGCCAGTTAATTCAATGTTGTCATCAGCAGGGTACCAAAGGCCTAGATTCTCAGTGCCTTTGAGATACCTCAAAATCCTCTTTGCAGCCTCAAGATGGCTTTTCTTAGGATTTGCTTGAAACCTTGCACAGACACCTACTGCAAAGGTGATGTCAGGTCTGCTTGCAGTGAGATAGAGGAGTGAACCAATGATTCCTCTATATTCAGTGGAGTTTGTTGGAACACCACTCTCATCAAGATCCATCTTCCAGTTTGTGTTCATTGGGATCCTTACTGGCTTGCTAGTAGCACACCCAAACATCTTGATCATTTCTCTGGTGTACTTAGCTTGGTTGATGAAGATTCCCTCTTTTGTTTGCTTGACTTGAAGACCCAAAAAGAAGTTCATCAACCCCATCATGGACATCTCAAACTTACTTTGCATTAGCTTGGAGAACTTCTCACACAGCTTTTCATTGGGGGATCCAAATATTATGTCATCCACATAAATTTGGACAAGCAAGATGTCTTCTCCTTCAGAGATTCTGAAGAGTGTCCTGTCCACAGTTCCCTTGGTGAATCCATGATCCAAGAGGAATTGTGATAGTGTATCATATCAAGCCCTGGGGGCTTGCTTGAGTCCATATAGAGCTTTCTTCAGTCTGTAAACTTGGTTTCCAACCTCAAAACCTGGTGGTTGCTCCACATAGACTTCTTCTTTCAAGATTCCATTCAGAAAGGCACTCTTGACATCCATCTGGTACACTTTGAACCTCTTGTGGGCTGCATATGCTAGAAAGAGCCTTATTGCCTCTACCTTGCCACAGGTGCAAAAGTCTCATCATAGTCAATGCCTTCATGTTGGCAATAACCCTTTGCCACTAGTCTTGCTTTGTTTCTGACAATCACATCATTCTCATTCTTCTTGTTCTTGAACACCCATTTTGTTCCAATAACATCTTGATGTGAAGGTCTATCCACCAGCTCCCATACTTCATTTCTAGTGAATTGATTCAATTCTTCCTGCATGGCTGTGATCCAATTGGCATCTTGAAGTGCTTCTTCAATATCACTTGGTTCTTGTTCTGACAAGAAACAACAGAAAAGAGCACTTTCACCATGAAATCTCCTTGTTTTGACTCCTATACTTGGGTCACCAAGTATTAGATCAGCAGGATGGTCAGACAACCAAGTCCTTCTTTTTCTGATCTCTTCAGTAGAGTTGTCCTCTACTGATGTTGAGTCATTTTGATCATAGAATTCAGGATAATTGAATGCAGGATCTAATTCAGGATCATAATCAGGGGTGTTGTCCTCAATGTCAGGGACATTGGCATTTTCAACATTTTGAGTTCCCCCTTGATTATTTGACCCATTAACTACCTCAGCAGGAACTGCTTCTTCATTGGTAGTTGTTACCTGGATGTGAACTGGGATTGGATCATTCAGTTCACCATTTCCCTCAGTGGGGTTTGCCTCAGGAGGATTGCCTTCAGGGTTGTTGTCCAGTGTAAGGTTTTCAGGATGATTGGCTTGGACAACATCTATGAATTCAGTGTCTTTGTCTTTTAGGCTCAGTCTGGTTGACCTCTGTGTGATCTCTTCTGGTTCTAAGTTCTCATTCCTGAACTCATGAATAGATTCATCAAGCACAACATGAGGTGTTTCCTCCACAATAAGGGTCTTCTTGTTGTAGACTCTGAAAGCTCTACTGATTTGAGAATATCCAAGAAATACTCCCTCATCAGCTTTGCTATCAAAGGATTTCAACTGTTCTTTCCCATTATTGTGTATGAAACACTTACAACCAAAGATGTGAAAGTATGACACTTTAGGCAATCTTCCTTTCCAGAGTTCATAGGGGGTTTTGCCTTGCCCCTTAGTGATCAAACATCTATTTTGAGTATGCCATGCAGTGTTTATAGCTTCAGCCCAAAACCTCTTAGGTAGATTTGAATCAGCAATTAAGGTTCTAGCAGCTTCTTTTAAAGTTCTATTTCTCCTTTCTGCAACTCCATTTTGTTGGGGAGTTCTAGCTGCTGAGGTCTCAGGAGCTATTCCATTAGTTGTGCAATACTCATTGATGTATGAATTTATGAACTCAGTGCCTTTATCAGATCTTATCTTGATAATGCTAAGGTTTTTCTCATTTGACAATCTCTTTAGAATTTCAGGCAGTTTGACTTGTGTTTCCTTCTTATTAAGGAGAAATACTACCCATGTGAACCTAGAGAAGTCATCTACTACCACCAATGTGTATTTTCTACCATTTATGCTTGCAGGGGTAATTGGTCCAAATAAGTCCATATGTAAAAGTTCAAGTACCCTTTCAGTAGAGATGACTGGTTTTCCCTTAAATGAGGCTTTGATCTGTTTTCCTTCTTGGCATGGTTTGCAGACATGCTCTTTAATGAAAACCTCATTAGGTAGTCCTTTAACTAATGCATTTCTAGCAATTTTGTTCATTGTTTTGAAGTTCAAGTGGTTTAATCTTTTATGCCATAACCAACTCTGTTCACTAGAACTCTTAGCAATAAAACATGCAGCATCAGTAGACTTGTCCCAGTCTGCAAAATACACATTTCATTTCCTAGTTCCAGTCGATAAGATTTGTTGAGTCTTATCTTTGATTAAGCATTTTCCACTAGAAAACTCCACATTGAAATCTTTATCACAGAATTGACTGATACTTAGGAGATTATATTTGAGACCAGCCACATAAGATACATTGGATACTTTGATGTTACCAATCATCAAAGTACCATAACCTTTTGTTGTTGCTTGTGAGCTGTCTCCAAATGTGACATTTGGGCCTTCTTTTTCAATAAAATCAGTGAGGAGTTCCTTGTTTCCAGTCATGTGCCTTGAACATCCACTATCAAGGTACCATGCTGAATTTTTACTCATGCTCCTCTTCTTGTGGTCCAATGATACCTGCAATTAGATTGGTTTAGGTACCCTTTGAGTTTTGGGTCCTGAGAGGTTAGTTGTACCTTTAGGAACCCAAACTTGCCTAATAACCCTGATTGATTCAAGGTGGCTAAGTTGTCTTCCTCTAGCATCTACATATACTGTCTTTCCCTTAAATACCTTTGGGAAAGTATGTGTGAATGTGTTAACTCTGTAAGTTTCAGGAGAGTTGTCAAGTCTCCTGAACTTATGAGTTCTTTGTGTTGCTTGAGGAAATCTTTGAGGAAAGGCTTTCTTATGACCATTACCCTTTGGCATGAAGGGTTTTGGTTGTCTCATTTTATTCTGCCTTTGAGGATAGTTGTCCTTAGGTTTAGTCAGCTGAGGCTTTCTCAGAAGAGTTGGCCTAGGCTGATTATACCTTGGATAACTCCTCTGAACATTGTTCAGGAGAGTTGCCCTTCCATTGGGTCTACTCTGCTGACCAATATTCCTCTTGTGTTCAGGAGCTTTGGCCATTTCCTTAGGTTTGGGCCTAGTCTCCTGAAGCACTTGAGTAGGCAAATCATCCATTTTGCCCTTTCCTTTATTCAGTGGCTGAATTACTTCATTTTCAGTTTGTGCCACTGACTTTACAAAGATTTTCTTAGTGTTACTTGTAGAAGCAACACTAAGACAAGGTGAAGATTCAAATGGATCAAATCCTAATCCACTTCTTTGAGCCATAGGTCTTTAGTAACTCTGAATTTCCTCTATTGCTCTAGAGGATTTCTTCAGAGCAGACATCTTTAGTTTCAGGCTCTCTTCACTTGATTTGAGAATGTCATATTCATGTGAGAGATTTTCAAACTTGGCATTTAGAATTTTGAGTTCAAAATCTTTTCTCTTCTGAGAGAGAAGTTGATCATCAATCTCCTTTTGTTGGTCAACTATCCTGAGATTTGCTTCCTCAAGCTCTCTCAAGACTTGATGATACAATTCAGTAGATTTGACATCAACAACTTCCTCAGAGTTTTTGGCAAGTTCAATAGCCAATCTTTCATTTTCTCTCACACAATTATCATGAAATTCTTGTAACATAGTGAAATCTTCCATCAACTTTCCAAGGGAGAGTTTCAGGTTGACCTCACTATTGTTTTGTGAGATGAATGATGGTGAACTAGAAGTAGAGGATACCTCATCATCCTCAAGAGCCATGTTGCAGACATCATCAGCATCATCACTGTTGGAGAACAGTCCATCAGAAGAGTTGAAGCTTTCAGCACTATCAGATGCTTCACCAGCCATCATGGCCTTTCTATTGGTGAACTTTCTGTCTCTTTTGGCTTGCCTTTCTCTTCTCTCTTTAGAGCTTAGTTCAGGGCAGTCATATTGGAAGTGCCCTTTCTTCTTGCAATTATAGCACAGGTCTTCATCATCATCCTTCTTTGGTTCTTCTCTTCTTTTTGATGATGAAGGTTCAGCTCTACTGGACCTTCTCCTATCAGAGTACTTGTCCTCTGATCTTTTCTCTTCAGGCTTTTTGACTTCAGCCTGATCTTCGGGAGAGTTGTACCTTCTCCTGAATTTGTTGTCTTGGTAGAATTTCTTGTATCTACCAAACCTTGAATTTAGCTTTTCAAATCTCCTAGCCATCAAGGCTAGTTCTTCCTTCATTTCAGTCTTGGAGACTGACTTTGATGATCTTGGAGTGGACTGCATTTCTGGTTCAGCAGTTTTGGCTTTGAATGCCACTCCCTTTGTAGGATTTGAGGGTTCCTCAACAGGCTTTCTTCTATTGAGGTCGAACTCATAAGCCTTGAGTTCAGAGAAGATTTGTTGCATGGGCATTGTGGAGAGATCTTTGGTATTTTGCATCATCACAGCATAGACATCCCACTTTTGAGTGAGACTTCTCAAGATCTTCAATCCAACTTCTCTTTTGGAGTACACCTTGCCCAATGAGTTGATCTCATTCATCACATCAGTAAATCTACCAGCAAATTTGTTAATGGATTCCTCAGACTCCATTGTGAATTGTTCAAACTTTTGCACAGCCACTTGGAGCTTATTCTCCTTGATCTTATCAGTACCCTCACACATTTCAGCAAGAGTATCCCAAATTTCTTTGGCAGTTGTGCAGTGGTAGACTCTTCCCATGATTGCATCTGGAATTGTTTGGTAGAGGGTGTTCATGGCAAGATAATTCAGATTATCTTTCCTCTTTTCATCAACAGTGAAGTCATCCTCATCCTTGGGAATCAATTCCCTTATATCTGCCCTTTGATCTTCAGTGACTCTGGGGTTGACTTGAGTGAACACAAAAGGACCTCTTGTGATCACTCTCAGCATATCAGTGTGTACAGATGCAAGATGAGCTCTCGTCCTGATTTTCCAGAAATCATAGTTGTCTATTGAGAACATGGGCAATTTATGATGTGAGATGTGGTTGACTGGATTTGTGGCCATGTTGTCCAATCCTTGGACAGCAGGAGGTGGAACAGCAGCATTGTTGTTGGCCATATCTCAAGAACACACAGTTAGTCAACAATTGATAGGATTTCAGATAGATCAGTTCAGTGACCACACCAAATATGTGATTTTGAAAACCAAGATGGCTTTTCAGAAGCAGTGGTCTTTGAACCCCTTCTCTGATACCACTTGTTGGTCCTGAAAGGAGTATATAACAAGTGTATGGGGGGGGGGAATACACTTGTATGCAATTTCTTTTCAAACTTGATCAAACCAGAGCTCAGCAATGTTGTCTTGGACAACTCTGCTGAAGATGATTAACTCTTTAAAGATAATCAAACTACTAAGTACTATTGAGTACTTAGTTGAGTAACTATCTAATGGAGTTATATGTGCAGAATTAGTGGTTGGCCCTTTAGTTTAGACTTCTTTTAGTTTCTGAAATCACTTAAACAATCAAACAGTTCAGTTTTTCAGGGAACTTGTCCAAATGTTTTTTGCACAGTCTTGAGTATAAGTTCTTTGAAAGGTAAGTTTTGTGTGCAGTGTTGAATGTATGAAATTACTTGAAAAAGCAAATCAACACAAGAGTTTATAGTGGTTCAGAGACTCAAGCTCCTACATCCACTTTCCCTGATTGAACAGGATAATTCCTTCACTCTTGGAATTAACTTGTTTTATAGTGCCAAGGTGCACTTGATCAAGAACACCACTCCTTGGTGAATTGATCCCTAGGATGTCTAGAGTCCTAGTACCCTCTTCTCAACTCAGAACTAACCTGTTCTTCTCTCAACAGTCAGCTCCTACCACTTCTACTACTACAACCTTCTCTCTTTCACTCTTGAAAGGGATAAGGATTGAAGTAAGGTTCCAACTAATGAGATATCCTTTACAATGGAGATCAGTGTATAAGGATAGGATATCTCTCTAAGCTTTGTATGGATATACAATGAAGTTCATCTTAGATGAAGTGTATGAAGACTAAGATAGTCTTTGAAAACTTGTAAGCACTCTTGCTTGAGGATAGTTGTCAAGTTGGATTGTGTTGAGGTGCTTTCAAATGGTCTTCACACTTCTATATATATAGACAAATGAAGGATTTGCCCGTGGGAGAGGCAGCCTCAAATGTCCATAAATGTCTTCTTTTAGTTCTTCAACTTAGAAGACAGATTCTTGATAGTGACATGTCCTCATTTGGGAAATAAACGGTTGTATAAGCTTTGTCTTCATTCTGCAGCACTCTTCCCAATGTCTGACTTTAAGATTCTCTTGTTAGGACTTGGACATGGCTTCTGAAGGTTGTTCCAATGATAGGACAGCATTCCTTATCAAATGGACAACTTTCCTTATCACTATCAGCTGACTTGCTTATCAGCATGGTTGTCTTGCTCTTTTCAGATGACTTGGTTCTTTCCCTTTGTTTCATTTGGAATTGATCTTTAGCATGTTTCTTTGAAGGTCTTTAGGGAATGGTTGTCTCTAGCTTTTCAACATGGTTGACCTCATGCTTTCAGAACACTTGTTCTTGATTTGTTGTACTGAGACAACTCCTCTGGACAACTCTCCTGATCAACATAGTTGGCCTTCAATAGGCTTAGTGTTGGTTCCAGAATTTGAGCCTTGAGGGGACTTGTTCTTGATAATCTTCAAAGCACATGTTCCCCCTCAACTTGTGCATCTAATCAACTAAGAGCTGCCTAACATATCAGCTTCTCTTCTAGCCTTATTCTATATGTTCTAACATTCTTAGAACATAATCATCTTGACTTAGGCATGTCTCAGGGGTTTTGGTATTGAATCAAAACATATCTCATTTTATTCCCAACAAATGAAATTTCAAAGCTATTGGTGCCCTCCTTGCTTGGATTGATGAAGAATTGAAGAAGTTATGGCCAAATCACCTCCAAATGTGTGTTTCTATGTGTGAAATTTGAGGAATTGGGGAAAAGTTATTTTGATTTTAAGAATGAGGGCTTATATAGTGTTGGGGTAGGGTTTGGATGCAAGGATTGCAAGTTGGTCCCTAAAAAATGGCCAAAATACACAAAATGCACCGAAAATGGGGTAGCACGGCCGTGCAAGACAGAATTTTAGTCTTCCAGGTGCTCGGCCGAGCAGGCGACTCGGTCGTGGCATGCTTCTTTGAAAAATCCATCGGGGCTCGGCCGTGCTTCTTCGTGGCCCAAAATTTCTGTATCGGGGACATCTTGCTTGAGCGTGGAGCTCGGCCGAGGCGTGTGGATGTTGCTTGGATGGGTGATCGGCCGTGCTGTGCGGACTTCTCAAACTTTCTGTATCGAGGCTGACCATCTCGGGATGGTGTCTCGGCCGTGGCCTTTGGATTGTGGAGTTGTGGCAGCTCGGCCGTGCCTCGTGCTCGGCCGAGGCATTGCCCAAGTCTTTCTGTTTCGATGTCGTCCAAGTCGTGCGCTCGGCCGTGGCCTTCAATTTGGCTTGGGGTACAGCTCGGCCGAGGCATGTGCTCGGCCGTGCTCTCGGTCGGCCTCAAAGTTGTTGTATCGAGCTCCTCTTCCTCGATCCACGTGCTCGGCCGTTCCTCTCTTCGACCCTTTCTCGTTTCGTGCATATATTTCGCCTCGAGTGTCCGTTTGACTTGATTCTTTTGGCTATTCCACTCCGTTTTTCGAGAAGAACCCAACGATGCACTCCTCTTCTTGATCCGGTGAAGTATGGTTGGTGTTTTGCTCCAAATTCCATCGTATTTCCTACAAAATCGACAAAACACAACCTTCCCCTCATTTTGGCTCAAATCATCATAATCA
Source organism: Galeopsis tetrahit (assembly GCA_963675135.1). Classification (NCBI taxonomy): domain Eukaryota; kingdom Viridiplantae; phylum Streptophyta; class Magnoliopsida; order Lamiales; family Lamiaceae; genus Galeopsis; species Galeopsis tetrahit. The sequence continues at coordinate 10,975,992 of OY776131.1, forward strand.
ATCCATAGTTCAATGAAATAATCATGAAAATAAGCTTCACATGTGCATCTAAAATGTGTAAATTCCACCTGAATCACATTTATATGCTCCTGGCTTTCCTATGTGATTCTCTAATGTCCTAGTAAGTCTCTAGGTTTTTTTATTTACTTATTGTTTAAAAGCATACGAAACACACTCAAGGGTCTCCCCACCCAAATTTTTTTATTAGTTAATATAATTTGTATGAAAATGATATGTTTAGTTCGGTAAGTTTGCTCATTTTTGCGTTTAGGACACACCACTTTTAGGAAATGAATTTCGTCCACCTAACTTTTAGTCCTTCTATCGGTCACGACGGGTTAGTAATCAGTTTTAAAATTTAACAGGATGGAAAAAAAGGCGCGATGACTCAATATTACTGGTACTACTGTGGCTGGTCAAAAGACACAAAAAAAATTGAATTTTTAAAATTAAAAGGACAAAAGTGGAGTGTCCTGAAAGCATAAAAAAACTTACAGGAAAACCTTTTACCTAATTTCTATATTAATTATCTTTAGATTTGTGTGTGTATATACGTGTAAGAATGTATATGCACGCATGTTCATGCTCACATCCTAAAATTCTTTTGTGCTTGCTGTTATTACAATCGGTTGACAATTTTGAGCTTTGAATTTTGTCATTTGCTTATTCGAATCCAGAGGAAGCCCATACAAGAAGGGGATGTGAGGCTTTTTTGTTTAGTAACTTATTTTGAATCTTATATGAATAACAAATATAATTATTTTTTTTTTTATGGTTTTTCAGCTTCTTGGACATTTGATCCAGATTGACTCTTAAGATATTTGACAGACCTAAGAAAAAAGGTGATGATTCTTATTTCGAGTCATTTTGTGGGTTCTCACTTCTCAATATGATATGAATCAACTTTAGACTTTGCATTTGCTTTTGTGCTGACTGGATTATTTAATAAGAGTAATTATTTACTAAGACTCATTTTCAAACAAAGGAAACAAATTAAAACAATTCAATTAAGGTTAAATTGATGTGTTAATACCAATTATGCCATTTGTATTAAAAACTAATATTAAATCATTATTATAATAAGTTTTGAAAATTAAATACAAATTTTAAAAACCAATGACTCTTGAAAATTACTTAACTATTCGTTTGGTACATGGTATTTTAAATAAAAGTTTTTTAATATTTAACATCAATATAAACTCATGTATTATTAGTCATTTTAAGCGTATAAAAGTTTAATATATATTTTTTTTTTTACTTAATTTGAATTTTTATATTTCAATTTATTTAAACGATTTTATTTTTAATATTTAACATCAACATAAGACTCATGGAATGTTTATATTTCGATTTATTTAAAAGTTTAGTATTATGAGTAAATTTTATCTAAAAACTCTTTTATATATATTAATTATAAATGAACATAAATTCTGTCGAACAATTTTGTTGATGCAGAATATTTAGTTTTCTTATATTATATTATACATATTTTAGGGATAACACCATGATTATATAATACTCCCTCCGTCCCAGAGGAATTTGCACCCTTGGGACGGCACACATATTAAGAAATGTGTAAGAAAAGGTGTAATGAGTGATGTTTTGAGGGGTAATTTTGTAAACTTTTATGAATAAAGTAAAGTAAAAAGTAGATTGAGTGTGGAAAAGTAATGGCATATGGGTAAATATGAGTATATTTTAAGGGTGAGGGTTATGTACATATTTCCTTTTATGGAGTGTGCAAATTGGTATGGGACATCCATATATGGAAAGTGTGCAAATTCCTATGGGACGGAGTAATATAATAATTATATTAATTATATTGATTATATAATAATATAATAATTATATTAATTATAAATAAAGATAACTCGTGGATTTTTCATATATGAAGCACATATTCAAATGTGTATATCTTTTTAGCATGTCGCCAAACATATATTCTGTTAATCATTTATTAATAAATTAATTAGTATGTTCTTCTTTATTTTTTGTTTAATATGGTTTCCTATTCAACTTATTTAATTTTGGTCATGCTTGTGTAAACGATTTTTTTAATTACCCAAAAGATAACATTAAGTCAGTTTAATTTAAAATTAATGCTTATTGGGAGTTACTCCTAATTTAATGGAGAAGTTAAAATTAACATTAACATGATAATATTTCAGCTGAATTTTAGGAAATGTTTTAAAATTTGACCAATTTATTCTTTTTTGTAACTTTCAATTTTTTTGTTTTTATTTGTAGTCTCTATAGGTGAAATGACTATAATAACACCTTCCCCTATATAATATGATAAATTCTTTTATTCCAATCGAATATATATATATATATATATATATTCAATTTTTATTGAAAAAATTAAATTAATTTTTAATTAAAGTTTTGTAATTATTTAAAGTATTATTTTAGCGGTAAACTACATTAATTATTAGCAAATAAATGGAGTTTTCTATATTTAATTAATTCAAAAAATAAAAAATTAGCCTACTCCTTTTTTTTCCTTTTTCTTTTTCTCGTTAAATTTAATAAACAGAATAGAAAAGGTGTGGTCATGGGTTACCTCCATTCATTATCGTCGAGTTCTACAGCTTTCCGTTTCCGAGCAGCCGCGGCCGGTTTCTGCTGCAGGTGATGCGTCTCCTCACTGGCACTGAAACTGATTCGCCAGGCGATGACGTCGTGTTGAGGTCACATGTACCTGCGACCAAGTCCCCTGCCGCCGCGGAGGTACCGACAGTGACAGTTCCACTTTCTGCGTACATCTGAGGCATGTGAGAAAACCTCGCGACAAAATGCAGTTTTGGTCCCACCATCCACGGGCACTCATGATTTTGGTCCCATGATTCTGAATTTTGGTCCCGATAGCGAAAACTTGACACATTTGGTTCCAAAATCGGAAAATCTAACACATTTGGTCCCACCCCCGTTAAATGTTGACGGAAGTCGTCACGTGCGTGTCACGTGGCCGTTAGTCGTTATTTTCTCCCCAAACGAGCGTATACCCCATCTAAACACCAAATCTTGCCCTAACTCTCCCAAATTGAAAATTTCCCACAACTCTCAAACATCGAACATTGAAACTCCCCCAAATTGATTCTAAACCCACAACTGCAAGAATCGGACATCGAAATCGAAAATTTCCCACAGCATTAAAACTCCCCCCAAATCGATTCTTTCCCACAGCTGCAAGAATCGGAAATTAAAACTCCCCCAAATCGAAAAACACCACATTTCTGATTAATCGGCGAAGAAATGTTGCGTCAACGGCGTAAGATGAAGGCTGGAGTACCCCCATATGGTAAGTTTGTTTATTTCATCTTTATTTTTTGTATTTTGCGAACGAATTTATTTGCTCTTGCTTACAAACGAACGCATTTGGTTGTACTTGTTAATGGGTGTTAATGGGTTTAGGGTTTTTTTGTTTTGATCTTGTTTAATTGGAAATTTTCTTCAATGTTTAATTGGAATTTTTCTTCAGTGTTCTGCTCTTGTTGAATTGGATTGATATTTTGTTGCCAACAGTTAGTAATTAATTTTTTTTGTTAAATATTTGTAGTTGCAATTGGAAAAAGACAATATTACTCATTATCATTGCAACATGGTGGGACAGTAAGTCAAAATGTTAATGGAGATTTAGTGTACAATGGAGGGATAGTCAGTGTTTTTGATTTTGTAGACAGAAGAAAGGCAGATTTGGGTTATATGGATAGGTTATGTGAGCAGCTAGGTTACATTGAGGATAAAGAATATTATGGGTTTAGCAAAGAGGGAAAATTAGAGAAGGTTGAATGTTCATTTGACATAGAGAGGAGTATGAACCTTGGTATTGAAACTAGGTTGTTCAAAATGCGTTTGGTTGGCAAGAAAACAGACCCACAGGATGATATTGATGATTATTTAGGGGAGGCAGAGTTCTTCAGTGTGGTTGAGAAGGAGCCAGAGGTATTCAGTGTATTTGGGAAGGAGCCAGAGGTGGTTCCTGTGGTTGAGAAGGAGCTAGAGGTAGTTCCTGTGGTTGAGAAGGAGCCAGAAGTGGTTCATGTGGTTGAGAAGGAGCCAGAAGTATGCACTTTGGTAGAGAATGAGGTAGAAGAATCCAGAAGGACTGAGAATGAGGCAGAAGATTTCAGAATGATTGAGAATGAGGTGTCCCCTGTTGTAGAAAATGAGGCAGAAGACTTCATGATTGAGAATGAGGTGTCCCCTGTTGTAGAGAATGAGGCAGAAGACTTCAATTTGATTGATATTGATGTTCAAAATCAACAACATGATATCAATGATGATGATGCCCAAATTCAACACATTTTGGAGGTGAAGAAAGAGCTAATGGATAATGAGCATGCAATCAACAAAGGAAAACAAGTTTTGGATTATGATGGTGAGGATTCAAATTTGTCATACTCTGATGAGGACTCAGATTTCATTGGTCTAGAGGACAGTGATGATTATGATGATATAATATATGATGAAAATGTTGATAATGAAGTTGAATGGGCTGGTATTGATGAAGAGCAGTCTGATTCATCTAGTGAGGATGATGAAATTTGCCAAGACAATGATTCAGATTTTGAAAGTCTACCAGAGTCTGATGATGAAGATAAATTTGATAGGCCAGATATTGTTTTCAGGAAATCTCAAGTTGTCAAGCCATTTTTCTTCCTTGAGCAAATATTTGCCACCAAAAAGCTATTCAAGGAGGCAATTACCTACCACAGTGTGCAAACAGGTAGGAGCTTGGCAATAACTAAAAATGATGGGAGGAGAATATATGCAAGATGTAAGGCAGAAGGGTGTGATTGGCACATTAATGCACTGAAGATTGCAGGTGAAGAAGCATTCCAAATTAGAAAATTCAATGCAGATCACACATGTGCTAGGAGTTTTCATGTTCAGAATGTGAAATCTGGTTGGTTGGCAAAGATCTATGAGGAAGAATTAAGGATTGAACCAAACAAAGAAGTTAGTGGGTTGAAGAATCAAGCTATAAAGAAACTTGGGTGTCACATCTCTCACCACCAAGCATACAAGGCAAAACAGAAAGCAGTGAAGGCAATTGAGGGTCAGGTCACTGATCAATACAACAAATTGTGGGACTATTTGGCCACCTTAAAGGAAAAGAATCCTGGTTCAACAGTGATAATGAAGATGGAGGAAACACCTGTTGGTAATAAATTCTCAAAGTTATATGTGTGTTTGAATGCACTGAAGGAGGGTTTCAAAGCTGGATGCAGGCCATGGATTGGTGTTGATGGTTGTCACCTAAAAGGGGCTGTTCAAGGTGTGTTGCTTACTGCAGTTGGCATTGATCCAAATAATGACCCTTTTCCATTGGCATATGCAGTAGTTGGATCAGAAACTAAGGAGAATTGGGAATGGTTCTTAAGTTTGGTGAAGGAAGACCTAATTGTAGGAAGGGAAGATGGATACACCTTCATGTCAGACAAGCAAAAGGGTCTGATCCCAGCTTTTGAGAAGGTGTTACCTGGTGTAGAGAATAGATTCTGTGTTAGGCACTTGCATGGGAATATGAAGAAGGCTGGATTCAAAGGTGATGCATTCAAGAAAGCTTTATGGTTTGCAGCCACAACAACAACAATCTCAGCTTTTGACAGATCTATGAGGAAATTAAGAGAAATAGATGAAAGATGCTTTCAATGGCTTCAAGAGAAACCAGCTTCTCAATGGTCAAAGTCACATTTCACTACATTTGCAAGGTGTGATACAATGGTGAACAATATGTGTGAAATTTTCAACTCTTCCATCTTAGAAGCAAGAAGAAAGCCTATACTGACTATGTTAGAATGGATCAGAGAATATATGATGACAAGGCTTCAGAAGAATAGGGAAAAATGTGAGAGATTGTGGGAAGGCAAAAAAACTTGTGGAAGGATAACTTCTCTTATTTATAAAGAAATGGATGCTGCAAAAGATTGTATCCCTTTGAAGGCAAATGACTTCAAGTATGAGGTTACAGTGTTTGATGGTTCAAGATTTGCAGTGGATTTGAGGGCCCACACTTGTGATTGCAGAAAATGGGAATTGAGTGGGATACCTTGCAAGCATGCTGCAAGTGCAATCCTAGCTCAGAACCATGTTGTTGAGGATTATGTGAACCAATGATATTCTGTTGATACATACCAAACTGTGTATCAACATTCAATTAGCCCCATGAATGGAGATGAGCTATGGTCAAAAACAGGGTACATACCACCATTGCCTCCAAGTTTTGGTAAAAGAAAGAGAGGCAGGCCTAGCATGCAAAGAAGAAGGGGAGAAGATGAAGGTGGAAATGGGGGAAAGAGGAAAGGTGTCCAACTAATGCCAAAGCAAAAGAGGCAGAAGAAAAATAATAAGGGTGGACAGAGCAGTCCAAAGCAGAAAAGAAAGATAACTTGCAGCTATTGTAAACAAGAAGGCCACACAACAAAAACATGTGAGTGGAGGAAGATGGCTGAAGATTTCATGGCAGAGGTTGAGGAAGAAGAAAGAGCAAGGGGTGCTACAACAAGCATGGAAGAGAGGAGCATTCCAGAAATAGCTAGAGAAGGGATATCTCTTGAAGTGGTTGAAGAGATGACACAGACACAAAATATGCCTCCAATTGACACACAAGAAGAAGACAATGAAGATAATGTGAGTATTTAATTCTGATATTTTTGGTATTTATTTCTATACTGTTTTTTGTATTTTTTTCAAAGCTATTTTGGTATTTATTTCAAAGTTTTTTTGGTATTTATTAGGCACTGGAGCCAGAAGAGTGTGATGATTTGATAAGGGATATTAGGCCAAGCACTAGGGAAGGGAGAAAGAAAATGGTAAGAGTAAAATTGATGTTTGGTTTTATGAGATTCTATATGATTTAATCTGTTTTTATACTATTTGTTTAGGGAAAGAGAAAGAATGTATCATCTTCTTCTTCAAAGGGAAAGGGAAGAGTTAGCAAGGTATGATCTCTATTAAGTACTTTTGTGGTTTGAATAATGTGTTGTTTTAACATTATGTATAACAGGTGCAGAAGAAAGGGAATGGTGATGTTGAAATCTCAAGCAATTCAAGTATGGGTTCTCGGGTTAGAATCAGGACACCTGCACCAATGAGTTTTGATCCTCAAAATTTCATTGGTTCAGGAACAGTGTCATCTGGTGGAGACACAAGTAGGACACCTCAACCATCCAACAGAATGGCTTTCAGTCCCAACACATTCATTGGATGTAATGTGAATGTGGGAGGCAGTGGTGGTTCAACAACTACTAAGGATGGAATGAGAGTGACGATTTCAGGAGGTAAGAAATATGTCACAATGTCTAGTTTAGTGGATGCTGCTAATGAGAAAAAGGCTAAAGGAAAGGGGAAGAAGAAGAAGAATTAGCCAGTTTGGCATTGGTGTTTGGATTGATGTTCTGGTATTTTATTAAACTCTGTTTATTTTGATTATGATATTCTGATATTTGGATTGATGTTCTGGTGTGGTGTTTGGTATTATCAAACTGTTTGAATTGATGTTCTGGTGTGGTTTAGGATTGATAATCTGTATTGGATTGATGTTCTGTTCTGGTATTGGTGTTTGGATTGTGTGTTTTGGATTTATATTGAGATACTCTGTTTTGGATTTATATTGTGTACTCTGTTTCTTCATGTTTATGTTTATGTGAATGTGATGGGAGACTCTATGTGATAGATAAACAACATTTTCATTGAAAATTGCCTTGAAGAAAGGCTATTGTTGTGGTTACATTACATGCATACACTTAGGATTACATAAAATTAGCAATACATATTAGAGGCATAAACTTAGGGCTACATTCAGCCTATAAACTTGAACATATAGGGTTACATTCAGCCTATAAACTTGAACATATAGGGTAGAACACAGAATATTATGACCATGATAAGAAAGTTCCTCTGCTTCTTTAGCTCTTGAACTTGTCCAGCTTGAAATTCCACTTCTGATGTTAGGTGGTCAGATGAATCCTTATAGATTTCACCAACTACTTTTGCATTATTCAGCTTGTTGTTGAGCTCTTGATTTTCAAGCAAAAGTGAGTCAATTCTCCTTACCATGCCCGGAAACATTCCTTGTCCGTGGATTTCGTGTTCATCGGCCCAAACAAAAAAAGAGCATCCAACACCACTTAGAGAATCTGAACAAGTATAAAATAGTCTACCTCTGCTTTTTTCTTGCTTTGAAATGCACACACGAGCTTCTTTTCCATAATGGCATACCACAATTTTCATGGATGAGGAAGATGAAGACATGAGTTTCTGTATTTTTTTTATGTTTGTGAAGAAGTTTTTTTATGTTTGTGAAGAAGTAGGTTGTTTTGAGTGTGGTTGGAGTGTGTATATATAGAGGGGCTTGATTTTCCCTCCAAATAGGTAAGAAAATTCCCTCCAAATAGGTGAATTGATGTTTTAGGCGCCAATTTCCGCGCCAAAAAGGGTATTTGGATACTGGGACTAATTTCGCCAAGGTTGACTAACGGTTGACTAAGGTCAACTAACGGTTAACTAACTTTGGGACCAAATGTGTCAAGTTTTTCGCTATCGGGACCAAAATTCAGAGTCATGGGACCAAAATCATGAGTGCCCGTGGATGGTTGGACCAAAACTGCATTTTTCTCACCTCGCGACCATCGGCGTCTCATTCGACTCCACCACAGTCGTCTCGTCGATTCGAAAAATATTATGTGGATAATCAAGTCGAGCTAAGAAAATAGGCTCGATTGAATTCAAGTCAAATTTTAATCTTCGATTATAGTTCAAATCAAATTTTAATCTTTGAGTATAGTAATCGTGTTTTGAGTTCAGTACTACTTATTAGGCATATATAAATATATTGAGAGATATATATATCTTGTATAATATATTTTATATATCTTGTAAATCTTTATTTTCCTTAATTAGAGATTTAGGATAAATATGTTTTGTATCTATAAATACTTCTCGTGTACTCTTTACATTCAATGAAATTATAATTTCACAATTCGTTGTTTCTCTATATGGTATCAATGAGCCCTTCGACTCACGCCTCGATCCATCCCAACCTACACGGTTTCTCAAGAAGCTTTGTCTTCTTCCCCACTCCAAGAAATTTCTTCTTCTTCCTTGAATAGGCGCATCCTCCACTACCAGCAACTAAATACAGCCTACCAACAACTAAAATACAGACTAAGAAATTAATCTTCTTGCCCATTCAACCAAATTGATTGACACTCCACACCAATCTAAACTTCCGGTTGCAAACTCTCCCAACAATTTCTTCCTCCAAGCTTCCATTAATGGCAGCTTCCCACTATTCATCCATGGCAGCCTCGTCCCGAGCACCCCAGCCGCTCGCAGCCCACCCTCTGCCGCTCGCATCCATGGCGTCAAGCCCATCGTCGGCCACGGTTGCAAGCGCCTCCTCCGGCAAGACGGACGTCTCTATTGCCTATCGTTCGCTCACGGACAAATCTGCAGCCCACTTGTTTGCGCCGAATAGACCGACGTCAGCCTTGTTCGCCGGAGTTCCCTCCAACCGCCGGTATCAAACACCACCCACATGTCAATTGTGTCGCGTTCAAGGCCACACCGTGAAGACATGCCCAGAACTCCCACCTGCGCTTGCTGCCCAGATCCAGAACTCACCGAGTCAACTCGGTCCCAACTCACCGAGTCAACTCGGTCCTTACTCACCAGGTCATCACACCTACCAGTCTGGTAAATACACTCCACCAATTAACCTCACCCACTTATCCAGTAAACACAGCACCCCCAACTCTGATAATTACACTCCCCGAATCTACACTCACTCCACTGCTACATACACCCTCAACTCTGGTAAATACACCTCCCGCATCTTCGCACCCACTTCACTCCTACATACACCCCACCCAGTATATACACCCACCCTACTAGTACATGCACCACCTCAGCCCACTCGGCTATTTCACATGTCCACTCCATCCCTTGGATCCTAGACTACGGGGCCTCTCATCATATCACAACTCACCCCCAAAATTTATTTGTTTCTTCTCCATATTCCGGCTCGGATGATGTAGTCATCGGTGATGGTAACGGTTTACATATTTCGCATATTGGTTCTTTGTCGTTTCCTCACGTTGATATGTTAAAATTCTCAAACGTTCTTGTTGTCCCACAAATGGCCAAAAATCTTATTTCTGTTTCAACCTTGTGTCGAGATAACGATGTTAACATTATCTTCGGCTCTACTTATTTTCAAGTGCGGGATGGCAAAATGGGGACCATTCTCCTCACGGGGAGTCGCGTGGATAATCTCTACGTATGGCCGACTCGAGCATCTCTTAACCCCATAGCCTCCATCTCGGAAAAACAACCATCACCCATCTGGCACGCTCGTCTAGGTCATCCGTCTTCCAAAATCCTTTCCCATACCTTATCCAAGTATAGCTTACCTATCACGAACTCAAAACTGCATTATTGTGATTCTTGCAACTGTATTAAAAGTCATAAACTTCCTTTTTACGATTCAAGCATTATATCTAGTTCCCCTCTTGAGGTTCTTTTTTCTGATGTGTGGTCGTCCCCTGTCCTGTCAACTGAAGGCTTCAAATACTATGTCATTTTTGTTGATCACTTTAGCAAATACATATGGCTCTACCCTCTAAAACGTAAGTATGATGTCCTCCCCACATTCATCTCCTTTAAAAATATAGTGGAAAACTTTTATAATACCAAAATCAAAACCCTTTATTCTGACAATGGAGGAGAGTTCATTGCTCTTCGTTCTCTCCTTCAAACTCATGGCATATCTCATCTCACAACTCCTCCCCACACCCCTGAACACAATGGCATGTCTGAACGTCGTCACAGACATGTTGTTGATACTGCCTTAGCCCTTTTACATCATGCCTCCATGCCCCTTACATATTGGCCTCATGCAGTTTGTACTGCTACCTATATTATAAACCGTCTACCAAAACTCAATCTTAACATATTGTCCTCATATCAATATCTCCTAAAACAAACTCCCAACCTAGCCAAACTTAGAGTTTTTGGTTGCTTATGTTATCCTTGGCTCCGTCCCTACACTTCCCATAAATTAGATCCTAGATCCACTTCATGTGTCTTCATTGGATACTCTCCTACCCAAGCTGCTTATCTTTGTCTTGACTTAAAAACCAACAAAATATATACATCTCGTCATGTTCAATTTGTTGAAAATGTCTTTCCTCTAGCCACTCCTAAAACTGCTCCTGATACACCCCCTGGTTTAGTAAATACACCCCCTTGCCCACCAGAAAACCCTACTGTTATGCTCTTTTCACCACCCACTCTGATTAGTACACCCCCTCCCTTACCTACTGATCTTACCCCACCCCCAACCTTTACACATACACCCCTTCCCCCAAATATACCCCATGTCGTCGACGTCAACCCAAACCCATCACCACCCCTGTTACCTGCACCCCCTGTTCCTCTAAATACACCCACCAGCCCAACACCCAGCCCCGCTGCACCCCCTGTTCCGCTTAATACACCCATCAGCCCAACACCCAGCCCAGCTGCACCCCCAGCTCACTAAGTACACCCCACCCACCTCTTCGACTCGAGTCGCCAGATGCTCCCTTATCGCCATCCCCACCGGCCCCCCAAGGCACTCAAATGGTCACTCGAGCTCAAAACAGAATCTTCAAACCAAATCTGAGGTACGGTCTTACAAGTAATCTATCTTCTGACATTGAACCTAGCTGCGTCTCTCAAGCATTAAAAGATGAACGATGGAGGGAGACCATGTCATCTGAATTTAATGCCCTTCTCAACAATGGTACTTGGGATTTAGTACCACCTGATGATTCTACCAACATTGTTGGTTCAAAGTGGGTCTTCCGCATCAAACGGAAACCGGACGGGTCCTTAGACAAGTTCAAAGCTCGACTTGTGGCCAAAGACTTTCACCAACGCCCCGGAGTTGATTTTTCAGAAACGTTTAGTCCTGTGGTCAAACCAGCAACCGTTCGAGCAGTCCTGAGTATTGCATTCACTCAAAATTGGCCACTTCAACAATTTGATGTGAACAATGCCTTTCTTCATGGTTCCCTTTCTGATACAGTTTACATGGCTCATCCTCCTGGTTTCATTGATAAGGCGTTTCCATCCTATGTTTGCAAATTACACAAATCCATTTGCGGTTTGAAACAAGCTCCTCGTACTTGGTATTATGCACTTAGGACGTTTTTGGAAGGAATTGGGTTTATCCACACAAAATCCGATGAATCCCTTTTTGTGTACAATAAATCTGGTATTATTGCATATTTCCTTGTGTATGTTGATGATTTGATTCTCACAGGAAATTCCATTCCCTTCCTTACTCGTGTGGCAACAGATCTTGGTTCGAAATTTTCAGTGAAAGACTTGGGCCCTCTTTCCTACTTCTTAGGCGTTGAAGTTCTTCGTACCAACAACTCCTGCTTTCTCTCTCAACGAAAGTATGTGGTTGATCTACTCACTCGATACAACATGGTCATCTCCAAACCTGTTCAGACGCCACTAGCCACCTCCGCTCGCCTTACCCTTATTGATGGGACACCTCCTGCTGATGCCACTCAATATCGACAAATACTTGGCAGTCTTCAATATCTTCAACTCACGAGACCCGACATTGCATTTGCTGTTCACAAGTTGTGTCAGTTTATGCATGCTCCGACTGTCACTCATTGGGGAGCTGTCAAACGCCTACTTAGGTACTTAAATGGAACAAGAGATGTTGGAATAACACTACGACCGACCACCTCCTCCTCTCTACATTGTTTCACTGATGCTGATTGGGCTGGCAACAGTGATGATCGTTCCTCCACAAGTGCTTACATTGTTTTCCTTGGTGCCAATCCTATCTCTTGGTCCTCCAAGAAACAAAAATCGATTGCCCGTTCCTCAACAGAAGCTGAGTATCGTGCTATTGCCTCTAAAGTTCAATGGTTAAAATCTCTGTTTCGTGAGCTGTGCTTCACAATCTCAGACTTACCTGTTATCTATTGTGACAACATTGGAGCCACTTATCTCTGCTCAAATCCTGTCTTTCACTCCCGAATGAAGCACATTGCAATCGATTTCCATTTTGTTAGAGACTTGATCAAGACGTCTCAACTTAGGGTCTCACACGTCTCCTCCGCGGACCAACTTGCTGATGCACTTACAAAGCCCCTTTCTCGACTTCGTCTACAACTTCTTATGACCAAGATTGGACTCTCCTACGACGCTCCATCTTGAGGGGGCGTATTAGGCATATATAAATATATTGAGAGATATTATATATATCTTGTATAATATATTTTATATATCTTGTAAATCTTTATTTTCCTTAATTAGAGATTTAGGATAGATATGTTTTGTATCTATAAATACTTCCTTCGTGTACTCTTTACATTCAATGAAATTATAATTTCACAATTCGTTGTTTCTCTATACTACTTGTCTCATTTAAAATGATTATTGTTAAAGAAATTAATCATGAAAAATAGAATGATTAGAAGATGAGATATTTAGAATTGAAATGATTATTGTTAAAGAATTAATCATAAAAAACAAATGATTAGAAGATGAGATGATGATAAGAGATGTAGACTTGTGAAAATACGTCTATAATCGGACAGGCGTTGATTGATTATTAAAATATATATAAATATTTTTATGGATTTGTGTTGGATTTGTGTTTTGGGTTTATTTTTAAAAAAATGAGCATTTCTAATTGAAACATGGCAAAAGAAGAAGAGATCTAAACTGAGACATGGCATATACGGTACGAAGAAACCTTTTTTTCTTTGCCAATTACTTGTATACACTTGCGGGTACCATGTCCCCTATTCATGGGTTTCCAGCCATTGGGCCTTCCATGAGGACTGGGCCTCATATTCCGGTCACACACTCACCTGTTTACTCAGTTCACCCCTCAATGAACTCGCACCCATAAAATAATTTAGTTTCACCCTAGTGATGAATTTCTGTGGAATTAGATGTATATAATTATTTTTTATTGTATAAGATATTACTAATTAATGTTCATGGTATTACTCATTGTTGTTTATGTTATTATTGATTTTTGTTAATGGTATTATTGATTATTTTTTTATTAATACACGATTAAATTAATATTAATAATTATTGATTATGGTATTATTAATTATTAATTGTGGTATTATTGGTTATTGTTTGTGGTATTAATGATTATGTGAAATTATTTATTATTGTTTAAGACATTACTGATTATTCATGGTATTAGTGATAATTATTTTTAATATTACTAAATATAATTAGATTTGTGGAATTATTTGTTATGGTATAAGATATTACTGATCAATGTTCATGGTATTATTTATTACTGTTCATGATATTATTGATAATTGTTTTTGGTATTATTGAATATAATTAGATGTGTGGAATGATTTGTCATTGTATAAAATTTTACTGGTTAATGTTAATGATATTACTGATTACTATTCGTGGTATTACTCATAATAATTAGATGTGTGAAAAAATTTGTTATTGTATAAGATATTACTAATTATTTGTTAATGGTATTTACTAATTACTGTTTATGTTATTCCGATTATTACTTATTGTATTACAGACTATAATAAAATCATACCTATAATATTATTTTGTATTAAATTTTTTAAAAAAAAGTAAAAGGGAAAAAACGAAGAAATAAAAAGTTTGGAATAAAGATTGAAAATGAGAAGAAAAAAGGAAAACGGGAGGGAGATGAAAAAAAAAAAGAGATTTGTGCTTAATTTAGATAGTTTTTTTAAAATTATGTTTTTACGATTTTTTTCTAAAAATATGGGTGATTTGGTGACGAATCAACGGTAACTCGACTGTAGATTGTAAATATATAATTAGGGTTTATTTTATTATATTTTGTGTAAATTAATAAAATGATAATATAGTCTTTGAAACGTTTTATTTTTTTTAAAAATATTTGGAGGTGAACTCATAAAATGAATGAGTGCATATAATTGTGGGAAACAAATAATTTGGGGTGAACCCATTAAATGAGTAGGTGCAAATAACTATGGTAAAAAGAAATGAATTGGGGGTGAACTCATAAAATGAGCTGGTGCAGATAACTATAGTATACATATGATTTGGGGTTGAACTCATAAAATGAGAGAGTGCAGATAATTGTGGTAAAAAAAAATTGACTGTGAACTCATAAAATGAGCAGGTGTAGATAACTGTTGTAAAAACAAAATGATTTGGGGGTGAACTCATAAAATGAGCGGGTGCAGATAACTGTAGTAAAAATATGATTTGAAGGTGAACTCATAAAATGGGCAGGTGCAGATAACTGTAGTAAAAATATGATTTGGGGGTGAATTTATTAAATTAGCAGGTGAGGTAAAATATAAATAAAAAATTAAAATTAAAATCAGGGATATGGTGGGTACGCAAGTGTTACCCTTTTTCTTTTAATATATACCGAGAAAATATAGATTTGGTCACAAAAGTTTTTGAGTCGCTGAACTTTTTTTTTTTTTTACTTCATTTTACTCTTTTAATTCTTAAACCCTAAATTCCAAACCCTAATAAAAGCAAGTGAGAGTGACATTTTACTCTTTTAATTCCTAAACCCTAAATTCCAAACCCCAATAAAAGCAAGTGAGAGTGACAATGGTGGCAAGTCAAATTATTCAAATTGTGGTGGTCATGTACTAGTTATGTACTCTGTTTTTATAATTATGGTGTGTAGTTAGATGATTTATAATTAGTGTATTCACTGTGTTGAAAATTATTCAGAGTTCATTTTGTACTCTATTTTTTAGACTTTTTTTTTTTTAACAATATTTCAATTACGGGTTAATTTTCATATTAAATTTGTATAATGATTGTGAGTAAAAACTTATTTCAAAGTAGTTAATTATTAGAATTCATTTCCCCATTTATAATTATTGGGCATAATCATCTATTAACATTTGTGATGAAAATTAATTGCAGGGAACTCTCTAAAATTATCAAACATCATTATATTTGAAAAAATTTGGAAATTTGGGGGTTTAGGAATTAAAAAAAGAAAAATGATGTAAAAAAAAATTAGCGGCTCAAAACTTTACAACATCAAAATTGATAGAAAAGAATAACTGAATGAACAATTTTGATAGTAATTAAATGTGGATGAAAATTTGAAAAATAGTAAAGTTCAGTGACAAAAATTGATATTTTCCCTATATACTTCCTCTGTCCCATATGAATTTGCACTCTTTCCATATATGAATGTCCCATATCAATTTGCACACTCTATAAAAGAAAATATTGTCATAACTCTCACCCTCAAAATATATACATATTTACTTATATGACATTACTTTTTCACATTTAATCTACCTTTTACTTTACTTTATTCATAAAAGTTTACAAAATTATCACTCAAAACATCATTCGTTACACTTTGTCTTACACATTTATTAAAATGTGTGTCATCTCAAGGGTGCAAGTTCCTCTGAGACGGATGGAGTATATACTATGATAAATTCTTCTACTCAATTGAATATATATATATATATATATATATATATTAGTGTTCAATTTATCCAATTTAATCTTTGATCCAACACTTTAACTCAATTTATTGGAGTCTAATTTCGATTGTATAGGTGAAATCCATTGCACACAAGTATCAACCATATAATACTTTCTCCATTTCACTATGGCTCCATTTGGATAGAGCTGCTTGTTTGGATTATGAATGGATTTCAAATACTTAGATTTTTGCTCACACATTTTTTAGTTAAAATTGAGAGGATTTGAAATTCTCACTAAAACCATGTCATTTGAAATTCATATATTTTTAAATCCTTTAATTTGAAATACCTCATCAAATCAAATCCACTCATCCAAACACAACCTATAAGTTTCTTTTGAGATATTCTATATCCTTATGTTTTGTATTGACAAACCAAATATACCTGTAATAGGATAAGTTGTATTGTATAGACAATTTTATTATTCATCTTGTAATAGATTAGGATAGAATACAAAAATCAGAAGACAAAATTAGAAGACAAATCAAAAGACAAAATCAGAAGACAAGAAAGACAGTTGAGTAAAAACGGCATAGTAAAATCTGCTGTGGAAAATCAGCTGAGAGACATCAGTTGAGTAAAAGACAGCTGAGTAAAATAAGTTGTGAAATATCAACTGATTTAGATCCATTAGATAGCAACTATACAGCTGACGTGGACCAACAGAAACGCGACAACAACTGTACGGATCTGACACAAAAGTTGCAGAATCTGTAAAGTCAAAGATACACTGTAATATTTAGAGTATCAAATCAACAGATAACTTTTTCTAAAATAGTAGGATTTGATTATCATCATCCAACGGTAATATTTCAAATCCACACTATATATATAGGTTCATTATCATATCTCACAGGTGGAAGGGTGATGCAAAGGCTGAGCAAAATGCATAAGTGTTCATCAAAACAGAAGAGCTCAAGAACACCTTCAAAGAAGAAATCTAGCAAGCATCCATACCTTTACCCCTAGTGAGTGAAATTATCTAAGCCAGCATAGTCTTATACACATCCCAAGCTTAAAAGAGAAATTCCCAATCCTAGTTTTAGGCTAACTCAAATTGTAAGAGAATTTCTTATACTTAATCCCTCTCGAGTCCTCCCTTCTATACACCCTGTTGGGATTTAGCCCAAGTGTGATTTTGGCCATTGGGTCTTCATATAAGGGCCCAACTTGTTGTTGCCCTAGTTCTTGGCAGCCTCTTTCCATTAACGATGAGACGCGTGATGTAAACGTGAGATTGGAGAGTGGAGAATAGTAAGGGTGAAGTGCTACCCCCATCTTAGTGTTTGGTTATCTCCACTACATCCAGATACAATCCCGACACGAGTCTGAGCCCGTTCGTGTAACCCGAGTACGAGTGGCGGCCGGCGGCACCGAAACCCAACAGTGGTATCAAAGTTTGGTTTCGCCGTCGGCCGCCTTGCCACCGTATCTCTCGTCGAAAATTATTTTCGCTGCCTCTTTGTGAGCGCCGTTCGTTGCTGCCCATAATCAGATCGTGCCTCCACCTCCGCGTACATCGTCTCCGCTGGTGCAACACCGTCCAGATCGTGGCCGCCATCTTCGTGGGCCTGCCGCTGCCGTCGAAGCACCTCCACTCGCAGCCTCCACCGTCGCCGCCTGACACATATTTTCAATACTCGCCTCTCAAGTGTAAAAGGTTCCTCGTAGTAAAAGTAAGTGCTCGGTTAAATTATCGAACCACATGACTAGTTAGCTTGTGTAGCATTAGTGCTATGTGTCGTCACGTAATTATAGTGATAAAATATGTGGTGAGCATGTAAAAATCAACAAGATAAATACTGGAGTATATAAGAAAAGCAAGTAAAATGATGACCAAATATCAAATAAAAAAAGATAGTGTTCGGGTGTTCGTCATTGTGTGAAAATAGTGTTAAAACTCAACTTTAATGTGTAATTCGTAGGTTGGTGTTTGGTAGAAGCAATCACTAATGCATATATCTCATAAGGCACCTAGGATCGGGAGGAAGAATAGAGTCGTTCTTGCCCGGGTAATCACACAATTAGGGGGTTCTACTCTATCTAAATTAAACTAATCTAATTCATAATCATATTTTTCCACTTGAATACTAGAAATCAAGCTCCTATGGCCTTCTCACCAATTACTTAAACTCACATTCAAGCAATTAATGTAAATTAATGGGGTTCTAATGAAAATTATCCAACTCTCGTTGCGATAATCTAATATTAACTCAATCCACTCGTCCCCAACCCTCGATTATACGATCTATCAAAACTAACCAACTCTCGTTGCACTAATCAAGCTTCAACATATAATCTATTAATTGAATTCAAGCAAATGACCATTTAAAACCCATAAAGCTAACCAATTCACATTCCAATTGAATTACAGAATCAAAATTAAGCTAATAGCACAAATTTCATAAAAAATCAAAACACTCAAACACCAACAAACATAGCCAATAACTAAATTAACAAATGAAATCAAACTCATAAAATATAAATAATAAAGTCTTCAAATCCTTAAATTAGCTAAAACATTAAATGAAAACTAAACTAATGAGCGGAGTGAGTGTAGAGGAGATTTTCTGAGTGCTCTGCTTTCTCGCCAATCCCTCTAGCGTGCCCCTCTGAATGGCTCCTGTGCTTACAGCAATGTTCCCCAATTCCTAAAAAATGGGCCCTGTTATGTGTGTTTAACTCCCCAATATAAGGGATGGTCGGCTTTTTGGGCCTCACATTAATTCAGCTCTTTTCTTCAATATGTGGGCCAATATAAATTAATTATGGGTCCGACTATTTACACCTCCATTTGCGTTGAGAACACTCCCCCTATGAATTTAATAATAAAATAATGAAGTAAAAAACTAAAAATACCCTTTAAGTCATATTAAACTACTAAATGCACCCCCACCTTTAAACCTAAGTTTTATCCATCCTCCGCCGCCACCGTCGCCGTCGCCGCCGCCGCCGCCACCACCACCAAACACCAAACACCAAAATTTCTCCCCAAACAAAAAAAATTCAACTTTAAAAATTTCAACTTTTTTCTTAAGATTTCGACAAACCAGTGTCGACCATATTTACTCCCGTCGACACTGGTTTGTCGACAAGATTGTATAGGCTCGACATTTGTTGATCGGAAAAAAAAAAATTAAAAACTCGTCGACAACTTTAGGTCGACCAAAAATACACTCGTCGACACCCTGTTGTCGACGGAGTGTATTTGGATCGACCTAAAGTGGTCGAAAGGTAAGAAAAAGAAGGAAAAAAAAAAAAAAAAGCAAACCTGGATTTTTGGCCGATGGACGGGAGCGGGGGCGGCGGCGGCCGTTGGGCGGGGTCGGGGGCGGCGGCGGCATTACTGTAATTTATTTTTTTTTACAAATTGAGATGGGAGAAGGAGGGGGGAGGGAGCGGACTGGCTCGGCGAGGGAGGGAGGGGACGGCCGGGGCGGCCGCGGCGGCCGATGGAGGAGCAGGTCGCCGGCGGTGGTGGTGAGGGGTGGGGGAGAAGATAAAAGAAGAATTGGTGGAGGAGGAAGAAATGGAGGATTTGGGGGAGAAAGTAGGGTTTAGGGGGGTGTGAGTAGTAATTGAAATTATATAAGAGAAGGGCATTTATGACAATTTGAGGGGGTGCATCAGATTTTAGGGGGGGTGCGTCCAGAGGGGGAGTGTTCTCAACGCAAATGGAGGTGTAAATAGTCGGACCCTTAATTATACCCTCTCTCGTCAATGCACAAACAGTATGCAAAGGGCGCGGATAAAGGAACCCAAGGATCCTATGAGGACACTCACTGAAACTTTTTATTATTATAAGGGGTATTTGAAATGTCGTTTATACCCCTCCTGCACATTTAAAAAAAAAAAGGACGGATGAATACACCCACCGTTTCTATTTCACAACAGAATCATCTCCTCCACCACCACCAAAACAAACAACATTCTTCAACAATAAAAAAACTCAAAAAACTCAAAAAATCAACAAAAATAATAAAAAAAAAAACTTAAAATGTTCGAAAATATTAACCGAACAAAGTTTAGATGTACGAAAATTTTTACCCAACAAAGTTTAGATGTTCGAAAAAATATTCAAAACAACTTACATTTGTTCGAAAAAAAAATCGAACAAGATTGTTCGAAATTTTTTCCAAAACAAAAACAGATTGTTCGAATTTGTTTCCAAAACAAATATAGATTGTTCGAATTTGTTTCCAAAACAAACATATATTGTTCGAAAATAATCCCAAAACATCCAAAAATCCTAATTTTTTCACAAACCTAAATTTCCTAATTTTCAGAAATCTAAACTTACTTGGAACGGCGGACGAGGAAGGAGGCGACGAACTGGCGGCGTTGATGGTGGGGGCGTCGATGCGAACGGGCGACGTCGGTGCGAACAGGCTTGGCGGGCGAGGTCGCTGCGGGCGACGTCGCTGCGGACGGCGTGGCGTGGTGAAGAGGCTGCGACAGGCGTCGCAGCGTGAGTGGGGAGGGAGAAGGTGGGCGTCGCGGCGTGAGTGGGGAGGGCTGCGGCGGCGCGGTTGGTGGGCGGCGGCGACGATTTGGAGGGAGGGGGAGGTGGTGCACCCTTGTGAGAAAATGTGAGAAATGGAAGAAGGAAGGTAAAAGGATTTAATTAGGGTTTGTTTGAAATGTGGAGGTTATTTTTTAGATTTCCACGTGGGTGTCCTCATCGTGTGGGTGTCCTCATAGTATCCTGGGTGCCTTTAGCCGAGCCCGTATGCAAAATATTGTGAGAAGGAGAGCCCAACTTGCTTTTCCATTTAATACACACGTCTGGAATGTAATTCCTGGAGATGGGCCAACTTCTTTCATTTTGGGCCGCTGAAATAATGTAGGAATGGTCCAGGGCTTTAAAATATTTTTCTTCTTTACCTTAATCATCTTCTTCTCATCTCGATTTATTTCTTCGATCGACTCCACAATATAATCGAGGCGTGTTTTGCTCCAAAAATGATCATTTCCCTATAAAAATAGCAAACAACACCACTTTTCCAAATCAAGTGCAATTAATCAATTTAGTGTAAATAATGCACAAAATCGTATAAAGTTATGCAAATTAAATACATGAATTTCGAGCAATTTTCACACTAATCACCGCCCGTAGCCTGTAGCAGCGCCGCTGCGTCGCGCCGCCCCTGCTCGCCTGAATCTGCCGCCGTGAGGAGCACTCCTCTGCGCCGCCACCTTGTTGTTGCCGTCGCGCCGGTGGCTTCGGCGGTTCCATCAGTTGCTAGTAAGGAGGTATACTTTCTTCCTTTTTTTTTCTCTTGGGCCGCGTGTTGCTGAGTTACAGGCTGGAGAAGAAGGTAGGTCTTTGTATTCCGACGTTTGTGTTTCTCTTTGTGAATGCTCCAAGTGAGGTGGAGCATTGTCTTTGTGTGTTTTTCTTTGTGGACTAACTCTTACGTACGTGGACAAACTTGATGTGTTTCTTTGTGTGTTAATGTCTTTTGCAGGTACGTGGAAGTGTGTTGGGCGATGATGACTAATTAATTGTTTGTGAATTGTGGATTGTAGTAAGCTCCCCATTAATGTTTTTAATTAAAGCATAATATAATATAATTTATAATATAATTTTTGTATGTAATTTAGATAGATGATAAGTTCCATCTCGTCCCTAATATGTTGGAATGCATATATATATATTTAAAACCAAAAGTACTTTTATAACTTAAAATTGTAAGAATAAGAGCTAATGATAAGACTATTCACAATAGTTGGAGGTTTAACTCAATAACGAGGCCTTGAGTAAGATTCAGGCACTCTAGTAAAATGAGTAGATAAATCAATGACATTTCTACGAACAAGATGAATCATGTTATCATTATGTTGTTTCAATGTAACTGTACAAGCTATTGCAACAAAATGATTAGCCAAATTATTGACATTTCTACGAACAAGATGAATAATGTAATCATTATGTTGTTGTAATATTACAAACCATTGCAGGGAAAACACAATGTTTCTAATTCCCTTCTTTTATGTGCCTTAGTAGAGTAGTAATATAATCAAAATCTTCATCTCTGAAATTATAAACTCTCGCATTTGCCTACTTCATAAAGACTCGTAACACATGAAAGAAAATAAAGGTCGGCTCTCAACTCAAGAGATAAAATCAAAGGCTCTCAATTAAGGAGAGATAAGTAACATATACCGTTGTCGATCCTTATTTATTGCTAACGAACAAAAACACGGAATGCAAACAAAAAACGCAATAAATAAGCAAAATTTATTATTATTATTTTTTAATGAAAAAGTAGCTTCGTTTAAGTATAAGTAGACCAAGATAAAAGAGAGAGAGAAGAGCCACATCCCCTAGTGATGTTCTCTTGGGACTAAACCCTAAAAAATAAGATCGACGACATATTTTGAAAGATAGTCGCGGCGTCTATTGGGAACCCTATATATATATATCAATCCCTCCGTTTTGAGATTATTTTTATACGTAAATGGACACACATATTAAAGAAATGTAATAATTAGTGGAGTTTTGGTGGATAATTTTGTAAAATTTTACGTATAAAGTAAATAAATGAGTTAACTTTTTTGTATGTGTCAAGAAAATTTAATGTCATTTATGTAAAAATGAAGATATTATAAAATATTTTTCATTTTAAAGGTATGAAAGTTAGTGTAGAACGTCTCAAAAAAAAAAAGTATGGTTAATTGAATGGAGGGAGTATTATTATTTTCCTTAAAAGTCTGGTCCTTAATATATTTAATTAGTCTCATATCTTATCTTTCGTCAACAATCTGCATGTCCAAAAAGAACAAAGCAATTTTCACTATAAAGAATTGTTTGTTAAAGATATAAATCTTCTAATTTTCTAATATTTATCTTTAGAAGAGTGTTTCTTTTTTTCTTTATTTGAGAATTTTTTTCAAATTAAATTTTAATGATTGACTTATGATTCTAAATTTTATTTTCTTTTATATGTGATGTACCTTTTATTGTCCTTGTCATTTTTTAGTTAAAAGTTTTTAATAATATAAAAATAAGAATTAATAACTAAGAGAATTGGTAATTGTATTTGAATATTAATCCTTATCATTATTTAAGAAGTTCTGTCTTCTCTCTAAAAGTGAGAGTTCCTCTCTCTACAAACCCAAAGCCACTGCCGCCCACCGCTTCCTCCCAAATCCCCTTTCACATCCCTTTGTTATTCCGTCAGAAAAGCCTTCCACCACCGCTGTCTCCATCACTCCTTCTCCTACTCCATTCTTTGGAGTAGCACTCGCCACACCGCCTACCGTCGCCGGACCACCGCTCACCGTCGATCCTCGTTTTTCAATTTTATCAGTGCATGTAGGTTTTTTTCAGGTTTTTAGTTGGGATCAATGGGTACATCCTCTCCGACGGAGCCAAGGTGACCGTTCGAGTGAGTTATCCATTGATCCCGTTTTAATTTTCGTCTTTACTTTTGTTGTTTTGTGGGTTAGTTTATTTCCTGCTTTGCTTTAGTTCTTGCTTTAGATCTTGTTTTCTTGTTTCAGTTCTTGCGTTTTTTTCCCTGTTTTATTTTCTCCCCTTTATGGGTTTTCTTCCCCTTTTCCCTGTTTTATTTTCTCCCCTTTATGGGTTATCTTCCCCGGTATGGGTCTACTTCCCCCTTTGTGGGTCCTTGTTGTGCTGATGGTTGGGCTTGGTTGACACCGGTTGTTCTTTGGGTCGTCTTATATGATCTGGAAAGTTGTAGTGCGAGTCGTAGTGCGATAACTTGTTCCTCGGAGCAGGTTTGCTATCTTTCTTGGTCGAGGCACCGCGTGGAGGACAATACTGGTTTACTTATGTGACTTTCCACTCTCTCATGATTGAGTTTGGAACTATAAGTATTTGGTAGAATTTCTCTCTAATAGATAGGTGTGCAAAAGCGTAGATGTAATTCATATTTCCTATCTGTAATTCTACTCTAAAAAATAAGAATTAATAAAAGACTTTCATGGGTCTTTCTATAGTATGACAGGTCATGTCTTACAACAAACAATGCTTTAAATATCGTTGGATCGTTAATCCAACGCATGAATTTTATTTTATGTGATTGCACTTCGCATTAGTGCGTCTGCCCTATGCAATCGCATTGCATCGCCCTATTAATAAATTAAATTAATATATATAAAATGACATATATATCCTTATTAAAATTATGTTTTAAATTTAAACGCTTTTAACATAATTAAAATTATAAATATAATATTAATAATTTCCATCAAAATTATATTGATATAAACTAATTGAACCTTCCAGTAGTAAATTAATTAGGGTTATCTCACTCAAGCTTCCTTGAACTCGACAATGTATGGATTTGTAGCCGAGCAATTAGGGCCATCTACCATTAAAATTGTCAATAAAAATATCTTGAATTTTTAAAAAATCTGGGGCGGTGATTCAAAATCTCCCCCAGTTTGATGCAAATGGGGGGAGAACCAAGGATAATGGGATGAAACATATAACACCCTGTAAATGTTGAAAAGTATGTCAATTTTATTTTTTTATGCTACTATACATGATCCTAGGCGAAAAACCAAAGAAAAGTCAAATACGGGGGTTACGAGGTGAAAGTTTTACGAGTTGATCCACGAGTCGTAACAAAGCTGCTTCCCGTCGTCTTGGTCTCGCGTACGCACGTTAGTCTTTCACTTTAAAGTAAAGCCCGCCGGTAAGATTTGTAATTTTCTTTCCCTCTAGTAAAAGATTAGCTCGTACCCCCTACCCCCTGTGCCCAGGGATTCCTGGGGAATGAGTTAAGCATATAGTGGATTGCTCTTTCTTTCGATGTTGCGTTGGTACTTTTTTTTTGGAGTCTCTCTATGTAGGCGTGCAAAACAAGAGAGCCACTTCAGGGCGGCTCCATTGAATGAATCAACTTATCCCTCAAGGGTCAATGGTTCGGGGAAAAGCCTATCTCAGTGATGTTCAAAAACGGGAAAAAGCGTAGTTCGAAAAGTCGCGTTAGCTCTTTTTTGGACCACCTTCTACTTTTTAAGCTGTTCTCGCCCCGCCATGCTTCCCTTCCTCCTTGTCGACCTTTGGAAATGGCTCAGGAAGCGGATCTGAAAGGCGCATTCAAGCGAAAGGAAAGAAGGGAAGTTTTAAGGCATAAATCAAATAGAGATCAAGGTATTGAGTGTCGCCCAGCCGGCAACACGGCGGATGTCAGGCTGTGAATGTATAAAAAAAAACACCATGACTCACTAGTTCTTTCAAGTATTACTGCGCTCCGTGTCGACTTCATGGCGTGGGATCTTTGGAGGGATTTAGTACGTACTTACGATCTGAAACTAGTTGGAGGGGATTTGGGGGTGGAGTTGAGGGCAGCGGACGCCGGAGAAAACAGAGGTTGGGGGTTGAGGGTTACATTATATGTTTTATGAACTCCATTAACATCCTCCATTAATGATGTCTGCTTAATCTTTTAAGAACATGAATTTGTTTTGTTTTGTTTTTAATTTATTTATTTTAGTTAATTAATTTTTATAATTTCATTAAAATTCTTTTACTATAATGAAAAAATTTCATTATTAAAAGACCGTTTTCAAAAAGTGTTTTGAGGTGACAAATATATGTGTGCAAATTTATCTAAGATTAGTAAATTCACTATTATCCCAGTAAATTTTAAATTTATCAATTTTAAGGTGATAGTGCAAATTTGCATGAGAACTCATGCCATGCCCTTATGCATATATTTTACATTTTCTCCTCATTCCACATGGTTCATCTTCCCCTTAACTCTAATTATAAATTTCTCCCTAATCTCTAAATTTAGCTTCCCAGTTTCTTTAATCCCCATCTAATTGATGATTTATACATGAAATTCACTTTTAATTTATCAATTTGGTACATCGATGCTTGAATAATGAAAATATGAAAATGATATAAAATTGAGGAAACCACTATAAGGCACAAAGTTGGCTAACTTATATCATATAAAATTGGGGAAACCACTATAAGGCACAAAGTTGGCTAACTTATATCAACTACACACGAGGAAATTTTATTTTTAGTACTATAAGTTTGATACATTCCAAAATAAATCCTTTAAGTTTAAACTTTACAAAATACGTCATTTAACTTTCAATTTTTGTCATTTTTTACATTAATTTTTATCCTTTATATTTTGTAGGAATTAAAATTAATAAAGTTGGTGTCACATATATTTAAAAAAGCCACATCATCATGCTACATCACATTATATTAAAAATATAGAGCTAATAACACCCCAAAATATTCTATACGCACCCCATAATTTTAAATACAAAAATAAATGTATACTCCGTATAAAATAACTAAGTAACCCTTACATAAATAAATTAAAGAGTAAAATAACTTGAAAAAATATGAAACAAAATAAATTTCAGAAGCAAAACGACATGGTGTTACATATGTTAATTATGTGAATCTTATTTTACTCTATTAATTGAAACGTATAACTAGATGCAAATAATTTTTTTGGGTGAGGCTACTAACACCCAATACAATGTTATACAAACTTCAAATGTTATACACACCCCACTAAAATTTAAAAACCAATTTTTATTAATAAACACACCCTAATTATTTCCAATTTACCCTTTATCCCTCAAAATAAATACAAATAGAATAAAAAATAAAAATATGATTTAAAATTCAATTAAATGATTAAAAATATAAATTTTAAAAATTAATTAAAAAAATATTCAATAATACGAGAAACTAAATAAAATTTTAAAATATAGTAAAAAATCAACTGCATATTAAAAAATATTTAAATGAAAAAATCAATTAAATCCAAATAAAATCTATAAATATTAAATAAATCAAATAAAATTTATAAAATAATTAAATTAAAAATACCAATTAATGATTCAATTTTTAAAAAAACTAAATAAAATAAAAAATGAAATAAAAATCAACTCAATCAAAAATAAATATTAAGAAAATTAAATAAAAAAAAATCTTACTTTTTTATTGATTTTTTTTAATTTACTTTTTTTTAATGTTTTATTGAATTTTTCAATAATTTTAATTTAATTTTTTTTTATGATTTATTTTTTAATTTCAGATTCTATTTAATTTTTAAGATTTTTTTCAAAAAAATTAATTAATTTATGTAAATTAATTATTTTTAAAGATTTTGTTAGTTTTTTTTAAATACTTTTAAATTTTAATTACATTTTTTCCATATTTTTCATGTTATATTTTTAAATTATTTTTCTCTTTATTTATATAAGGGCTATTTAGTCATTTTATATACATCTATTTTTTGTATTTAAAATTATGGGATGTGTATAGAATATTTTGGGGTGTTATTAGCTCTATTTTTTTAATATAATGTGATGTGGCTTTTTAAATATATGTGGCACCAACTTTACCAATTTTAATTCCTACAAAACATAAAGGATAAAAATTGATGTAAAAAAGGACAAAAATTGAAAGGTAAATGACGTATTTTATAAAGTTGAAACTTAAAGAATTTATTTTGAAATGTATCAAACTTATAAGACTAAAAATAAAATTTCTTCACTAAGAGAAAAAAAAAAATGCAACTAGATTAAAAAAGGGTATTTAAATGTCAAAACTACCCCTTAATTCAATCAAAATTAAAAACAATGGTAAAAAGAAAATACTGGCTTTTTGGCTTCCCAACGCATTGCTTACCTAGCAACCATATTCACTCCAGACTAAAATGGGTGTTCCTTCTCAAATTAAATTTCAAACTAAAATGTAATCTCTCTCTCTCTTCCTCCACATAACCGGTACCAAAGAGCTGCTTTTTGGATCTGTATCTGTTTAGGAAAGGCTTATTCTTGTGATCAATATGGAAACCCCAAATAATTGTTTTTAGAGATTTTTGGTTTCCATTCCGTACGCTAATTTGCGAGTTTATGTTGCAATTTTTTTTTTAATTCTCTTCTTTAAATTTAAGTTTTTATTTTTTATTTTCCTTCAAGATTTTTTTATTTACCATTCCATCTCCATGGGATGTATTTTGCTTGCTAACGAGTAGGTAGGACATTAATTTGTTCTTAACTTTATAGGAGATGAGAAATTTGTTTGTTGTAGTCTAAATCACCACATTTTGAAATATGCATGACTTAGATATTAGAGTTTGAGGCCTTATTATGACAATTTTATTTATAAAAGGCAGATTACTAAACCTATTAATTAAACCCTAAAATTTTAAAAATTGAACACTAAATGTTGTAAAGTTGAACAATAAGTGTTGCAAGATTGAACACTGAGACAATTATTGTGACCGAAGATAAAGTTTCTTTTGTAATTAATTATGTCGGCTGATAGATTCATTCCTTCCTAATATTCAAATTCAATTTAGAATTTAGAGTTTAGTAACTTAAGTAAACTCTAAAATTTTGAATATTGCATTCTCTAAAGTACTTAACCCTACAAACCCTAAATTAAATTTGAAATATTACATAAATTACTAAATCTAAATTGAAATTGTGATTTTTCAATATATAAATAAAATATCATATTAGTTGTGTAATTTCATTTCAAGTCAGGTAATATTACAAAATGTAATGTAGAAGGTAGTACTTTAGAGTTTAGAGTTCAATTTCAATTTAAGTTTAAGACTCGATAAAATATCATATTAGTTGGGCTGTTATTCGAACCGAGCCTTAACGAGACTCGACTCGACTCGTTTAGCTTAATGAGCCGAGCTCGAGCTCGTTAAATACTCGATTTACTAACGAGCCGACTCGAGCTCGACTTGTTAGGTTCGATAACTAAAATTTTGTAAAAATTTCCATTAGGCTCGTTAGGCTCGGCTCGACTCGAAGGCTCGTTAAGCTCGTTAGACTCGTTAACGAGTCGAGCCGAGCTCAATTTTTAACTCGGTAATGTTATCGAGTCGAGCTCGAACCTCAAATACTCGGCTCGACTCGGCTCGAATAACAGCTCTAAGTTTAATATTGTTGGTCTTAAAAGGAGAGTGACACAAATGTATAGAGGGGGAGGAGAATGCAGTTGTGTATGCTATTTTTTCTATTTATCATAACTTTAGTTTGTTTAGGTCAGGAGAGTTGATTTGTCAAACTCTCTGACTTATTAGTCTACCAAAGTGTAGATGTTGTGAATTCTTAAATGTATCAACATTCACTACAACATCTTAATTTGACCCTCCGAGATTTTTTCTAAGTCCTTTCTGAAATGTTGCATTAAATGTTGAGCTAATTGTTACAGCATTTCTGGCAGATTCTAGAAGCTTCTACAAGGATCTGGAACCTGGAAGATTCCAGAATATTGGAGAACGTCCTAGAAGAGCTAGAAGAGGCTGGAAGCAATCTAGAATGACCTGGAACGTGCAAGAAGGATCTAGAAAGATCATGGAAGTTGAGATCCTAAAAAATAGGACCTCAATGTGGAAGCCTATAGAATCCGCACCCCACTTCTATAAATATAGATTGAAGGCTTCATAATTCAGTGTATTCTATTCGATCAATTTCCTAGATCGAGCATTCATCCCTGTTAGGAATTGTGGCCAATAGTTTTACCTTTTAGACCATACGAAGTATCCCACCTGTATGGTTGTGTGTCTTTTTATCTATTGAGAGTGTAATCATAGATAGACTAGGTATTTCGACAGTGTGTAATCTCTTATACACTTAGTTCGTTTTTAGAACAAGGCACCTGCCTCGTTTGTAGTTTCAGTTGTGAAGGTTATTGCTGTAACATTTCACACAACATTTGTACTTGAAGATAAGTATTGATATTTCGCCGTAAGGCTCGCATAGATTTTTATTTATAAAATCTATGTGAAAAATATTTCCATTGTGTCTCGTTTGTTTTTTGTGTTTCAAGTCTTCCGCTGTGTATCTTAATTTCTAATATTCTGTTAGAGTCAGTGTTGTACAATTTGTCCCAACATTTAGTACAACATTATTCTACTTTTACTTAAACACTTAATACCATCCACACACTTTCAGTTGGTATCAGAGCTGATACCTGACGACACTAGGTTAGATCTTTGGTCAAGTGTGTTTTTAGTGTAGGTTAGCAATGGAAACACATCACATATCCACGGCACTTAGGCCACCCGTTTTAGATGGTTCGAATTATGCTTATTGAAAGCCTAAGATGCGTATGTACATCAAGTCGATTGATGAACGTGCTTGGAGGATTGTACTTACAGGCTGGGAAGCTCCAAAGAGACCAGCAGATGCAGATGGTGAAGTTCAACTCAAGAGAGAAGTTGACTGGACGACTGATGAAATAACAACAGCAAGCTACAATTCTAAAGCTTTAAACGCTATTTTTACTTCTGTTGATGTTTCAATGTTTAAAATTATATCTAACTGTTCTACTTCTAAAGATGCATGGGACAGGTTGCAAGAGCATTGTGACACTACAAAAAAAGCCTGATTTTGATACCGAAATTTTGAGACGGACACCTAATCCGTCTCTAATAGATACGGATTAGATACGGATTTGTTAAAAAATCGAGATTTGAAACCGAAAATAAAACCGTCTCTCATTATAAATAGATTAGATACGACTTTTAGTTTCGAAAGTTTTAGATACGGACTAGATACGTGACTTTCAATTTCGAGAGTTTTAGATACGGATTAGATACATATACCACCGTCTCTAAACAATCAATTTTTTCTCCCCAATATAAAACGAGATAAGGTAGTACACGAAATTTGGGATACGGAATCTAACCATCTCTAATCTGTATCTAATTAGTCAAATGATAAAATTAAATTAAAAAATAAATCAAAAACTTATGTATATAGAGAATTGAGAATGAGAGAATATGGACGGAGTTATATTAATTTATTTACTCTTTTATTTAATTAATAAATAGTAAAAAAAAAATAAAAAAATCAATTAATATATCTTGTATGTATCGGATAAATATAAATGTTAGAATAATACTATGTACATATATTTTAGGATAGATATAGATATTATAATAATAATATTATTATATTATATCTTCAATTCCATATATATATATATATATATATATATATATCAATTGATTTTCTAATGAAAATATTCCAAGAATTGATTCTCGTATATCAATTTTGTAGATTAAAAAAAAGGAGGTGTCATTTAATAATTTTTTAAATTTGTATAGTATTTTTAAAAGAAATTTAGATTAAAAAATAATTCTATCATCAATTTAGAAAAAGTATAAACTAATGAAAATATTCCAAGAATTGATTCTCTAATCAAAGTATGTATATCAATTTTGTATGAACGTTAGATTAAAAAAAAAAGTCATTCAATAATTTTTAAAAGTTTCTAAATCTTTATAAAACTACTATTAAGACTTATAAAGAAACTTGTATAGTATTTTATAAAAAGTTCTAGATTAAAAAATAATGCTATCATCCACTTAGAAAAAAGTATAAATACTTGAAGCATTGCTAATGGTAAGGTAAAATAGTCTAAATAGTATAGTAAAAAGAATAAGATCAATCGAGATAAAAATAAAAAATTATTTTGTGTCAAAATGAACTTGAAATAAAAATTGAAAATCTTTTTATAGAAATTATTTTTATTTAGTTTTACTAAATTTGTGAAAAATACATTCTAAAGGAAATTAAACCTAATCCTATCTAATAATATAATAATATGTCAATTTTGATTTTTGTCCATTCTTAAAAAATAAGTTTATATAATAATATTATGTTATATATTCTATATCTTTTATATGGAAATATATATTATATGACAATATATATAATATATGGATTAATGAAAATAATTCTTGAATTTCTTTCAAACTCGGTAACTCAAGAACGTAGGTGTCACGACATTAATAATATTGTCTCTACCATCAAGATTGACGAGGTAAGTTGTGCATCTCAAGCCTTTATTATAATATATCAATTTACTTATCAATTCGCCTACTATAAATTACAATTATCATTTAATTTAGTAAATTATTGTATAAAAATGAGATTTATCATGCTCATACACGCATATACACCTAACTAAATCAGCATGCGTCTAGAACACACATCCACGTACACATAACTAAATTCAAGTAGGCAAACACCTTGAATCAATCTCAGTAAATTTCAAGATAATATTGACTCAATTCAGAATTCATTCAGGACTCGTTGAATACAAATTTCATATATCCGAGTTTGCATCAAGAAAGATCGACTACCAATAAAGACGGTAGTAATTAAAGTACTCAATTCAGAATTCATTCAGGACTCGTTGGATACAAATTTCATATATCCAAGTTTGCATCAAGAAGATCGACTACCAATAAAGACTGTAGTAATTAAAGTAGAATATTAGGATAAGATATAAATGGTATAGGAACAAAGATATAAATTGTGTCATTCAAGTGTGTCAAGTATACTACTGCACCTATCCCTGGGGTAGGACTGTGTACTCAAGTACACGGTATTACTACCTAGTGGTTGTCCTTACCATAATGTCACAAGATCAAAACTCAATTTTTTGAAATTTAATTTAATACCAATTTTTCTATATTTAATTTAATTTTAGCACCGAGTACCAGTTTTTCTATATTAAGTAGTACCAGTTTTTCTATATTTAATTTAATTTTAGAATATGCGGGATGTCCTAGGATATCTTATTGTTCAAATGTGATTTATCCCCTTAGGAACAAAGATATAAATGGTATAGGAACAAATATATAAATTGTTCAAATGTGATTTATCCCCTTAGGAACAAAGATATAAATGGTATAGGAACAAATATATAAATTTTGTCATTCAAGTGTGTCAAGTATACTACTGCACATATCCAGCGATATCACAGCCCTAGTGGTTGTCCTTGAATTGCCTTACCATAATGTCACAAGTTCAAAACTCAATTTTTGAAATATAATAACATACACTTTTCATTAAAAAACGATGATGCACTTTTCAATATACTAACATACACATTTTCAAAAAAACAAATCGATTTTTTTTTCATAGTTTGACCATTGACTGATCAACGGTCAACAGTTGACCGGTCAAGGTCCACTCAAGTACACGGTGTACTTGAGTGCACGTAACAATGAATGAATCATTGATTAGATTTAAAGGCTGAAGATGAAGATTAAACGTAATTTAATTTATTTATTTTAATTTATAAAGTAAGATCGACTTTTACAATTGAAATTATTCAATAACAATTTTTTTTTATATATTTTTAAAGTTACAAATTAATTAATTAATTATATATGTTAAACTATTATAATAAAATAAAGTGTCTAAACTATGCATTGTTCTTAATATTTTACAGCTTATTGACGGCGGTGAGTAATTACAATTTTTAGATTTACAAATTTAAAAGTTACAATTTGAATACACGTAAAAGAAATAAATTAATATACATATACAATTAATATTAAAAGATAAAACAAAAGAGTTATCTGTCCTAGTGGCAGATGCTTAATAATAGACACTTATCCACCTGGGTTCAATTCCCATATAGACCAAAAAAAGGTCAATTAAATAGTTGGAGAGGGGGGTGGTTGTGGGGTGGGATGGCGGGTTGGGTTCGGGCTGGGACGGTGTGGGTTTGGGTTGGGATGGTGTGGGGTCGGGTCGGGTTCGGGCTTGGTGGGATTGGGATTAAGGCTTGAAATGGGGATTAAATAATTGGAGAGGGGGGTGGTTGCAGGGTAGGGTAGGGTAGGGTAGGGTGGGATGGGTGTCGGGTCGGGTTCGGGCTTGGAATGAGGATTAAAGGCTTGGAATGGGGATTGGGTTGTTAACTCTTGGAGACGGATTTTTGCGGATTTAGAGACGACAAAACGTCGTTTCTAATTAAGAACGAAATTATAGACGGATTTTTGACCCGGATGTAAAACGGGTCGTTTATCGTTTAGATACGGATTTATCTCAACGACATTTAAAACGGAATTTTGACCCGAATATAAAACGGGTCGTTCATCGTTTAGATACGAGAATATACGGTGTCAAATTCCGTCTCTCATTATAAACCGAAAAAACGGTCTCAAATCTGTCTCTTATTAGAAACGGAATTTAGAAAACCGTTCCTAACATTAGATACCATGCGATTAGGAACAGATAGAAAATGGTTCCAAAATCCGTTTCTAACCTGTTTAGATACACTGTTTATGGTATCTAATTCGTTTCTAAATCTCTGTTTTTTTGTAGTGTGAGGGTTCAGACAGTGTTCGAAGGACTAAGCTTCGAATGTTGGGGACAAAATTTGAGAATCTCCGAATGAAGGAAGATGAAACAATTTCATCCTACAATGAAAGGTTAAGTGAGATTATCAATGAATCACATTCTCTTGGTGACCCTATTTCTAATGTTAGAGTAGTTCATAAGATATTAAGATCTGTTCCTAAAAGATTTGATGCTAAAATTTGTGTTATTGAAGAGGCAAAAGAAACGAATAAGTTAAGTCAAAATGAATTAGTGAGTATTCTTAGAACTTATGAGATAAACACTAATCAAGTTGATGAAACTAATGATGATAAGAAAGTTGTTGTTTTTAGAGGGGAAACATCAAACAAATCTGAGATTCAACCTATCATTACTGAAGTTGATTCGGATGATGAGTTGTTTGATGAATGCCTCAACAATCCTAACAACATTGCCTTGCTCACTAAGCACTTTAATAAATTTCTTAAGAAATATGTGAACAAATCTAGAAACATTCAGCCTAAGATTCAAATCAACAAATCAATACCTCAACCAGAAAGGAGGAAAGGTCAATTCACACCAAGACCATCAAAGAGTGAAGGTAAACCAAGGTATGATCCTGAATTTCGAAAATCAGTTCAATGCAATGCTTGTTCTGGATATGGGCATTATGCAAATGAATGTGCCAATACTAGAATTAAGCAAAAACTGAATTTTAGTGCTACCTTGAGTGATGAATCTGATGATGATGATCTTGATGAGTTAAATCAGAATGAATATTCTAATTTTACCAGAATTGATTATAATGATTCCTCAGATGATGATCTGGATGAAACAGATTCTGATGATGTACCTGATGCTTCAACATCTACAGCAACATCAGAACAGAGTCACCCAGATTTGAACTGTTTTAATGGTTTGGTTGATGATGCAGGAAAAAGAACTGATGACAATGCATACCAAAAGTTGTTAGATGATTGGAACAATCAGAAACTCACTCTTAATTCATTGAATAAAGAGAATGCGGATCTGAAAGACACAATCACTAAGCTAGAGGTTATACTTACCAAAAGAGATCTGGAAATCTGTAACTTAAAGGAGAAACTGATAAATTCCACCTTATGTTTCAAGAAATATTCCAAGAGTGCTTCTGAGGTAAATAATGATATAGCTACTCGTAAGTCTAATAATCATTGTTTAGGTTATTATGGTGTAACTGCTTCTATTTCTGAAATTTTTAGAAAATCCGTGAAATTTGTAAAGGTAAATGTTGACACATCTGGTGCAACATCTGCACAATCAGATCCTCACAAGGTTAAGAGGAAGTATATCTGTCATTACTGTTTCAAAGTTGGTCATATTCGTCCTTACTGTATAAAATTGTTTGAAGAACAGAAAAACTTGAGAATGCTGCATAAAAAAATGTCACATCCTGGTAAACAGTTTCTGAAATCTGCATGGAAACCAAAAGCTACCTATAATGTTGTTCATACTCCTTAAAAGCATGTCTACCTGATCTATGGTATTTTGATAGTGGTTGTTCTAAACATATGACAGGTCGTATAGATTTCTTATCTGATTATGTGACTTTGAATAGTGGTAGTGTTACATATGGTGGTGGATCTAAAGGAAAGATTGTTGGTAAAGGAACTTTGAATGTTGAAGGTTTTCCTAAGCTTAAAAATGTCTTACATGTTGATGGCTTACTTGCAAATCTGATTAACATTAGTCAACTTTGTGATGATAATTTGCATGTGAAATTTGATAAAGATTAATGTTATGTTCTTAATAAAAATGAAGTTTGTGTCATGACTGGTACTAGGTCAGCTGATAATTGCTATCTTATTGGAACAAATATGTGTAACTTGTCAAAACATGATGAAAACATTTTATGGCATCAAAGATTGGGTCATGCAAATTACAGAGCAATGAGAAAGCTAATCAAAGCAGATGCAGTAAAAGGAATTCCAAAACTGAGGTTTCAACATACACTGTATGTGGACCATGCCAAAAAGGTAAGCAGGTAAGAATGCCGCACAGAATGCTGTCACATTGTTCTACACATCGATGCTTTAAATTACTTCACATGGATTTGATGGGTCCTATGGAAACTGAAAGCATTGGAGGAAAGAGGTATTCCTTAGTTGTGGTAGATGATTTTTCTAGATTTACCTGGGCAGAGTCTTTGAGAGACAAATGTGAAGCATTTGCTGCATTTAAAATTCTTTATAAGAGGTTCAAAAATGTGTTTAACTTGAAAGTTGGTTGTATTAGAACTGATCATGGTAGGGAATTTGAAAACAGCATGTTTAATGACTTCTGTGATAAAAAGGGTATTTTACAAGAATATTCATCTCCTAAAACTCCACAACAAAATGGAATTGTTGAAAGAAAGAATAGAACTTTACAAGAAATGGTCAGAGTCATGCTTACATCCAAATGTCTTGCTAAGAAATTTTGGGGAGAAGCATTGAATACTACTTGTCATATTATTAATAGGGTTTTTATTCGTTATGGTACAAGTCAAACACCTTATGAGATTTTGAACAACAGAAAACCAAGTGTGAAATATTTTCATGTATTTGGTTGTGTGTTTGTTGGGAATAAAATGAGAGGTGTTTTGATTTAATACCAAAACCCCCTGAGACATGCCTAAGTCAAAGATGATTATGTTCTAAGAATGTTAGAACATATAGCATAAGGCTAGATTGAGAAGTTGATATGTTAGGCAGCTCTTAGTTATATAGATGCACAAGATGAGGGGGAACATATGCTTTGAAGTCTATTAAGATCAAGTCCCCTCAAGGCTCAAGTTCTGGATTGATTGCCAAGTCTGCTGAAGGACAAGTATGCTGATCATAAGTGAATGGATTGTGGAACAACAACTCTGAAGATCAAACAAGTTTAAATGCATCATCTAGACAAAACCTACTAAGGCAATCTTGCTCAGGAGGTTTGTCCAGAAGAGTTGTCTCAGCACACTTGTACCAGAACCATGTCAAGAAGATCCCAACCTTGCTGATATGATCAAAGACACT
Source organism: Galeopsis tetrahit (assembly GCA_963675135.1). Lineage (NCBI taxonomy): Eukaryota > Viridiplantae > Streptophyta > Magnoliopsida > Lamiales > Lamiaceae > Galeopsis > Galeopsis tetrahit. Next base: position 11,013,676 of record OY776131.1, read on the forward strand.
GATTCTATGGTGTGAGCACAAAAGATCATCAATCATGCACAAACACATTCATACAAAGGGAAAGAGCCAAGTCATCTGAAGAGAGCATGCCAACTTTGCTGATAAGCAAAGTCTACTGATAGTGATAAGTAGAGTTGTCCAAGTGATAAGGAATGTTGTCCTTATCCAAGGATCAATCATCAGAAGGAATGTCCATGATTGACCAAGTGTATCTTGAGGTCAGACATTGGGAAGAGTGCTGCAGAATGAAGACAAAGTTGATACAGCCGTTTATTTCCCAATTGAAGGACATGTCACTATCAAGAATCTGTCTTCTAGTTTGAAGAGCTCAAAGAAGACATTTATGGACATTTGGGACTGCCTCTCCAACGGGCGAATTCTCAAATTTGTCTATAAATACAGAAGTGTGAAGACCATTTGAAAGTATCCAACTACATCAACTATTCTGAAGCTCAAAGCTCATAGAACACTCAAGCTTTCAAAGAGACTATCTTAGTCTTCATACACTTCATCTAAGTTGAACCTCATTGTATATTCATACAAAGCTTAGAGAGATATCCTATCCTTATACACTGACCTTCATTGTAAAGGATATCTCATTAGTTGGAACCTTACTTCAACCCTTATACCTTTCAAGTGAGAAAGTTAGAAGGTTGTAGTAGTAGAAGTGGTAGGAACTGACTGTTGAGAGAAGAACAGTTCAGTTCTGAGTTGAGAAAGGGTACTAGGACTCTAGACATCCTAGGGATCAATTCACCAAGGAGTGGTGTTCTTGATCAAGTGCACCTTGGCACTATAAACAAGTTAATTCCAAGAGTGAAGGAATTATCCTGTTCAATCAGGGAAAGTGGATGTAGGAGCTTGAGTCTCTGAACCACTATAAACTCTTGTGTTGATTTACTTTCAAGTACTTTCATACATTCAACACTGCACACAAAACTGATCTTTCAAAGGACATATACTCAAGACTGTGCAAAAACATATTTGGACAAGTTCCCTAAAAACTGGATTGTTTGATTGAAGCGATTTCAGAACTTAAAGGAGTTTAAACTAAAGGGCCAACCACTAATTCCACACTTATAACTAACTTAGATAGTCATTCAACTAAGTACTTAATAGTACTTAGTAGCTTGGTTATCTTTAAGAAGTTATACATCTCAGCAGAGTTGTCCAGGACAACCTTGCTAGAGTCTTATTTGGTTAAGTTGATCAAAGGTTAGAAAAGAATTGCATACAAGTGTATTCCCCCCCCCCCCCCACACTTGTTATATACTTCTTTCAGGACTAACAGTGTTATATTCTGAATGATAGAGATCAACTTCATAAGTTTGATTCTAAAAGTGATAAAGGTTTCTTTTTAGGCTATTCTAGAAATAGTAAAACTTATAGAGTATATAACCTTAGAACTAACACTGTTCAAGAATCTGTTAATGTTGTGTTTGATGATGATAAAGGTCTTACAGATGACAAAGATGAAGAAGATGTATCACAGGTTACTGACACTTCTGAGAATACACTGAAGTCTGAAAATGTTGCACCAAATGTTAACACATCTGGGTCAACATCTACAGAACAGACAGTTGTAACTTCACAGAATGACCAGTACGTTCCCAAAACGAATCCTTCTTCAAGAATAGGTAAAAGTCATCCTTCTGACCAGATCATAAGCGATGCTACAGTTGGAGTGCAAACAAGAGGAAGAGTAAGATCAAACAAGGTAGATGTGGTAAGAACAATATGCATGTCTTCTATGTGTAACATTGTAAATGCTGAATGTTATTTATCTGAAATTGAACCTAAGAGTGCTAAAGAAGTCTTAACTGATGAGAACTGGATTAATGCTATGCATGAAGAACTTGGTCAGTTTGAAAGAAATGAAGTGTTGTCGCTTTTTCCAAGACCTAGTCATACTAATGTCATTGGAACAAAGTGGATATTCAAGAATAAAACTGATGAATCTGGTAATATTGTTAGAAACAAGGCTAGACTAGTAGCACAAGGTTACACCCAAGTTGAAGGAGTTGATTTTGATGAGACTTTTGCACCTGTTGCTAGGATAAAATCTATTAGATTATTGCTAGCTATTGCATGTTTTATTGATATTAAACTTCATCAAATGGATGTAAAGGCTGCATTTCTAAATGGCATATTGAATGAAGAAGCATATGTTGAACAACCTATAGGATTTGAAGATCCACAATATCCTGATCATGTATATAAACTTAAGAAATCTTTGTATGGTCTTAAACAAGCTCCTAGAGCATGGTATGGAAGGCTTACTGACTTTCTTTTGGAATGTGGATTTATTAGAGGAGAGGCTAATAGAACTTTGTTCATTAAGCACACTGAAGGAGATTTAATTATTGCTCAAATACATGTTGATGACATTGTGTTTGGTTCTACTTGTGATAAAATGTTGAGTAACTTTGTTCAGGCAATGACTGCAACATTTGAAATGAGTATGGTTGGAGACTTGAACTATTTTCTAGGTCTTCAAATCAAACAATGCAGTGATGGTATTTTCTTCTCCCAGAGTAAGTATGCTAAGAACTTGGTTAAAAGATTTGGTCTTGAGAATTCAAAACCAATGAAAACTCCTATGGGAACTTCTTTGAAACTGTGCAAAGACAGTGCTGGAACAGATGTTGATCCAACACTTTACAGATCCATGATAGGTAGTTTACTCTATTTAACCTCTAGTAGACCAGATATTATGTACAGTGTGTTTGTTTGTGCTAGGTACCAAGCTAATCCAAAGGAATCTCACCTGAATGATGTAAAGAGGATTATCAAGTATGTTTCAGGTACAAGTGAACTTGGAATCTGGTATACTAAGGACACCAACAACATTCTGATAGGCTACAGTGATGTTGATTGGGCTGGAGATATAGATGATAGAAAGAGTACGAGTAGAGGAAGTTTCTACATGAGAAACAATCTTGTATCATGGCACAGCAAGAAACAGAATTGTGTTTCACAATCTACTGCAGAGTCTGAGTACATAGCTGCTGGAAGCTGTTGTACACAACTTTTGTGGCTGAGTAAGATGTTCCATGATTATGGTATTGAGAATGGTAAACTTACAATCTTTTGTGATAATACTTGTGCCATTAACATTTCTAAGAATCCTGTACAACACTCACTCACTAAGCACATTAGCATAAGACATCACTTTATGAGAGATTTAGTAGAGAAGAATATTGTAAAGTTGGAGTATATACCTACTGAAAAATAGAATGCTGACATCTTTACTAAGGAATTAGACCATGAGAGATTCTCAACTTTGAGGAAACCTCTTGGTATGAGCATTATCTGAAAAATTCGGATGGATGTTGTCACAAATGTGTCAACATTTGGGACAACATCATGGGTTGTATAAATTTTATAAGTTGAATTTATTTCTTACTTAGTTAAATAATTCCTTTGTAAAATATCTACGAATCTAAGAACCTTGGAGTGCAAAAATAAACGTCTTACACCTCTCAAATGCATAAAAATGAGAATGTTATTAGCATACTAAAAGATGTACAAAATCACTGAGTAACTATGGATCACGGAGTTCACTGCTACGATGCCTTCTTTTCAAAAGGTGATATTTGGTAAAAACATCAACATATTTGTAATCCATTAAGTAAGTATGGGGCACGGAGTTCGCTACTACGATGTACTCTACAGGAACAATGGATCAATACAAATTAGATGCTATAACACAAAAAGAAAAAATATGGTGCAACACAAATGAAGCAAATTCATGTAAAAACCGTGTTGAGGTGTTTGTAACAGTTTTGAGCACAACATTGTCTGATTCGAATTTATTTTTATAAGTTGTAATTATTTAATTATTTATTGAGATTTATTTTATTTATTTAAAAATTCTAGAAACTTCTTAATTACTTAATTAATTAATAAAATTGATTTTTCCCACTAATTAACCATGATCTAGGTTGTGGCTAAAAATATGGAGCACTATCAAATTATTTCTTGAATTAATCGTGTTAACCTCCAACTACACACATTCTCTCTATAAAACTCAATTAACTGTGATTTATGTTGCTAATTATTTTTTTGTCGAGCTTTGTTAAGTACACTATTTGCATAAATTCTTTTTGGCCGTGTATTTCCAAATTTTGCTGCATACACTCTCAAACCTTGCCTTGAAAGTCCAACCGTCCCTCTTAATGGCTGGAAACCACCGTCAATCACACTCTCACTTACACTCTGCTTCTGAATCTTCCGATCAAATCACCCAAAACTCTCTCGATCTTCTTGCTTCAATGGCTTCACAACAATCAAATTCCTCAAATGCCGACACTAATGTCTCTGCAACACCATCAACAACCGCTCCTGTTCCACAAACTACTCCACCAACTACCCACATCCCACAAGACTCGACCGTTGAACAGTTCACTAGGGCTATTGAAGAGGTATCCAATACTCTTCGGGCTACTGTTCATCTACCTGTGATGACGTTCGGAGATATCACTGTGGATATCTCAAGCTATTTGGCTGAACAAACTGCTGCAAAAACCCCCAATTCATCGAACGCTACTAAACCTACAACACCGAAAAGGAACGTGGAAACCGTTGTTGAAGGAGAAGCTACTACCGATGCATCCGATTCTGAGGATGTCGAAATGGAGGATGCCGAAGCTTCTGATAATGGTACAAACTCCTCTCTCTCACCCTCTGATGAGTCTGCCCCTGTTCCTCTTAAGAAAATGGTGCAGAAAGGGAAATGACAGAGAAGCCCTGTTCAAAGGAGGAGGTCAAACCGTGTCTTTACTCGTGTGGATTATTCTAAATCCATGAGGAAGAAGAAGAAAGCCGGAGCTTCTGCTGATGAACCTATTCAGGTGTTTACTGATTCTGAAGAAGAGGTTGAAGTTGCTCCTGTTGTTGTTGAGAAAGCTAAGAAGAAAAAGGTTGCTGATGAACCTAAAGGGAAAGGGAAGGCCAAGATGATCCCTGAAGAAGAACCTGCTGAATCAGACTCTGATTCTGATTTCAATGTATGCCTAAGAGATATGCAAGAATCTCTTAAGAAGAATGCTGAGTCATTTGCTGCTGCAAAGGAGTCCACACCAGAACCTGATAATGGTGGAAGTGGAGACTCGTCTTCTGAGGCAAAGAGCTCATCCAAAAGCTCCTCTGAACATGATGGAGATTCTGATCCTGATGAGGAACTACCTTCTGAGGAAGAAAGTGAAGGTATCTCTGATCACTCTAATTAGGTTGAGAAAAAATTAAAAATTTACTCTAAGAGGAAGTTGTTGATTGAGAAAAGAATTAATATGCCTGATTTTGATAGTAAGGGAATGGTTAAGTTTTTAGAGGATATAAATATGTTGAATGTTGTTACATTTGGTGAAGCTTTTCTGCCTAATTGGTCCTATGAATTTTATGCCTGTATGAAGAAAAGCACTGGTAGGAGAAGTTCTAGATCTTATGGTATTGTTAATTTTAGGGGGAGGGATGTGCCATTCACTCCTGAACTTATTAATGAGTTCTTGCACACCCCTAATGTTGATGAGGATGAGGATCCGGATATGGATGTTGTGATTACTGCAATCACAGGGGGTAAAAAGACTAAGTGGGCTAGGAAAATGTTAGTTAGACACTTAACCTCCTTACATTCTGTTTTGTATAAGCTAATTATTTACAATTGGATCCCCACTACCAACACCACTAAGATTACCAGAGATCAAACCATTCTTATGTATAGGATTTCTATACTTAAGAAGTTCAATCTAGATCACACCATTTTTCACCACATGAGGAAGTTTACTGGGAAAACTACTGGGAAAGGAAATCTGCCCTATCCAGTCTTGATTTCAAACTATTTGAAGCACCATGGCTTCACTGCTAAAAAGACTGATGTTTTGAGGGGGAGAGTGCCACTGCTTGCTGTTGCTCCTGCCTTATTGATTGGGGACAAAGTGATTGATCTGCCCTTAGTTGCTCCTGGTACTGACAGTCCACGTAGAACTTCCAGATCCTCAACTTCTGATCATCCAGAATCTTCCAGATCAAGACAGAGAAATGCACCCCCAAATGTTGAGAACATCCGTATCAACATTTCTAGTAATGTGTATCTTTCACAGGAATTCATCAAACTACAGCTCCAACACTTGCAGGAAATAATTGATGAGCTCCAGTTCCTGAAGGACAGATGGACCAATCTGCTTTCACCTACAACAGGGGGAGTACCACCACCATCTAACTCCAATGTGGTCATTGAAGAGATGAATGATGAAGGAGTTCCAGCTGCTGCTGCTGGTGATGGACCTGATGCTGGAGATACTGCAGTAACTGATGTAGTTGCACACCTTGCATCTACCTACTTTGTTGATGAAGGAGATGATGATGATGCTGACATGGAGACCTTGTATGGTGATCTCCATAGAGGAAGCTGCTAGACAGGGGGAGATCTGAATCCATAATGGCTACTGTGCAGGAATCTGATGCTGCAGCTGTTACCACAGTAATATATGCCATTTATTCAGTTTCAATCTCTGTAATTAATGTTTAAGTTTGAATTCTGAAATTCTGATACACTTGTTATTTATTTTCTAGATGATAGGATGTTTATTATTTTACAACTTGCTTAATTATGGTTCCACTTGATGATATTGTTTACTGCTTTTGCTTAAACTGTTTACAGGTCATCATGTGTCTACTGCAGGTTGCTTAGTCTTAGTTTTTGTTGTTATGCTTTTGCTCTGATGCTTAAGCTATTCTGTTTGTTTGCTTTGATTTTGTCTTTGTGTCTTACTTAAATCTTAAGTAGTTCTTCCAAAACTTAACTTAGGATTTCAGTAAAGTTACTTATGTTGTGAATAAGTGTATTGTTTATACTTTTTCTATTTTGGATAAAATTATCTTGATCTTATGGCACGGATCATTGTAAGATTATCTTTGATCTTCATTTGATTTGATCCAACGATTACAACAGGTATTGTCTTGACTAGTGCTTAGCAATGATGTTGTTGGTCCAAAAAGGAGTATATAACAAGTGTATGGGGGGGGGGGGGGAATACACTTGTATGAAAATCTTTTCAAACTTTAACCAAGTAGGACTCTAGCAAGGTTGTCCTGGACAACTCTGCTGAGATGTATAACTTCTTAAAGATAACCAACCTACTAAGTACTAAAGAGTACTTAGTTGAATGACTATCTAAGTGAGTTATAAGTGCGGAATTAGTGGTTGGCCCTTTAGTTTAAACTCCTTTAAGTTCTGAAATCTCTTTAATCAAACAGTCCAGTTTTCAGGGAACTTATCCAAATCAGGTTTGCACAGTCTTTAAGTAAATGTCCTTTGAAAGATCAGTTTTGTGTGCAGTGTTGAATGTATGTAAGTACTTGAAAGTATATCAACACAAGAGTTTATAGTGGTTCAGAGACTCAAGCTCCTACATCCACTTTCCCTGATTGAACAGGATAATTCCTTCTCTCTTGGAATTAACTTGTTTTATAGTGTCAAGATGCACTTGATCAATAACACCTCTCCTTGGTGAATTGATCCCTAGGATGTCTAGAGTCCTAGTACCCTTTCTCAACTCAGAACTGAATTGTTCTTCTCTCAACAGTCAGCTCCTCTCACTTCTACCACTACAACCTTCTAACTTTCTCACTTGAAAGGTATAGGGGTTGGAGTAAGGTTCCAACTAATGAGATATCCTTTACAATGAAGATCAGTGTATAAGGATAGGATATCTCTCTGAGCCTTGTATGGATATACAATGACGTTCAGCTTAGATGAGGTGTATGAGGACTAAGATAGTCTCTTGAGAGCTTGAAAGCACTTTTGCTTGTAGGATAGTTGGATATTCTTGTCAAGTTTGAGATGATTTCAAATGGCCTTCATACTTCTGTATTTATAGACAAATGGAGGATTTGCCCGTTGGAGAGGCAGCCCCAAATGTCCATAAATGTCTTCCTTGAGCTCTTCAAACTGGAAGACAAATTCTTGATAGTGACATGTCTTCATTTGGGAAATAAACGGCTGTAACCACTTTGTCTTCATTCTGCAGCACTTTTCCCAATGTCTGACTTCAAGATTCACTTGTTCAAACATGGACATGGCTTCTGATGATTAATCCCATGATAAGGACGACATTCCTTATCTCTTGGACAACTTTGCTTATCACTATCAGTAGACTTTGCTTATCAGCAGTGTTGGCTCTTTAGCTCTTCAGATGACTTGGCTCTTTCTCTTTCCATGACTTCTTAGAATAGTTCAATGATCATTCATGGTTTGGATAAGTGGACTTGACCTCTTCAGCATAGTTGGCCTTGAGTTCCAAAACTTGTACTGGTTCATTAATGCTGAGATAATAATGTTGGACAGTTCTTCTGAACTTTGATATTTATGTGGTAGACTTGATCTTCATGATCTATTCCACTTAGTTGGTTTTCAGACAAGTTGTTCCATTCTGGTTATACTTGATCAGCATACTTGTCCTTCAGCAGACTTGAGGTCAATCCAAAACTGAGCCTTGAGGAGACTTGGAATATAAATAAACTTCTAAGTGTGTGTTCCCCTTCAACTAGTGCATCTATTGTTCTAAGAGCTGCCTAACACTTCAGCTTCTCTACTTGTCTTATACTACATGTTTCAACAGTCCTGAAACATGTTCATGCAATCTGTCTTAACTAGTTAACTAGTTGGCATGCCTTAACTAGAATGTTTTATCTAAAACTTAAGAGGTGAAAAGTTTTACTGACTCATAAAACTAAGGGTATCAAGTTATAAACAACGAAAATAAAAGATACACACCATAATATAATCACTTTTATTAACTTTATTTATGGGGTTATCATTGGGTATGAAATAGTAAAATCATTGTTTTAATCAACAAGAAAATAGAATGACATTCAACATTAAAACAACTAATTAAGTAATAAGTTCAAAATATGGTTCCTTAAAGCATACTAATAAAGACAACAAGACAAAAAAAGCTCCTTCCTACAGACTTAGAAGTTAGAACCATACGAGGCTATTCTTATGAAGTGTAACTTGGCGAGAAGACAATGTAGTAGGAAATCTTACGGTCCCAATTTCACATGAAATAAGATTATAGAAATTTTTGCTTCAATCATCTTTTTTATTTTTTCTAAACGTAGAGTTCGACAATTTATATATGACACTAGTTTATTTACAATCAATTTTTTTATTTAAAAAATTGGATCACACCAATTTATTAATTTGTTTGAAAAAAAGAAGTTATTCATACTTCTAAAAATGAGTTTGAAAAACAAGAACTTAATAAGTATTTTTATAACCAATGAAAAAACCATACAGGTACCGATTAAATCGTTAAATAATCTCTAACTCCCTTAGACCGTGTTTGGTCTAGGATTGACCAATTCGAATTTAGATCGATCATTATCAATTCAATCTCTCTAAATTCAACTATAAATCCAAATACCAATACACTCCTATAGTAATCGCAAAAAAAAAAAAAAAAAAAAAAAAACATCCACACACACTTATTTTTATAAAATCAAATCACCATTTTTTTAATCTCATTATCTCCTACCTTTCTTTTCACACTCATTATTTCTCCTATTAATATTTTATTTACTAATAAAATATTACATTTAATTTACACATAAAACTACATTCATCCCTACTTCCCAATTTCTATTCAAACACAATTATTATTCATGAATTGCTCTAATTCATATATTTTTTCAATCTCAATCCTGATTTAATCCACTACAATTTCTAATCAATGAACACCATAATGAATTAATTGCAAAAAAATTACAATGGTTTAGTACTATTGTGTGAAACCCTCTTGTAGTAAATTGTACGAAATCCAAGTGCGATTTATTAAATTCAGCTAATTATCTTTTTTTTAATCGTGTTAATAATTTTATTCATTTTTAGTTATGCCTTTTAATTTATAGTATAGTAAAGTTAGCTTGAGATTTTTGTGTTAATTTTAATTATAAAATTTTATTGCGTTATTTATATTAATTTTTAGAAAAAATGGAGAATTTAGAAGCAAAACATCAAAATTTATATGGTGAGTGTTCAATCAATGAAATAAATTGGGAAGTGATGGAAAATGAGGAGTGAAGTAAATACCAGCCCATTTGCCAAATTATTACCGTGAGTGGGATAAACTTTATGAAAAAGAGGGAGTAATGTTTTCTACTGTACTTTTATATTTTATTTTAATTTCAACGTTTTTCATTTGACAGTTGTTTCTTTCACAAGGAAATTACTAACTTTCGCACCCTGATAAAAAAACAAATGACATTAGTTACTTTGGTGATAATAATTTATTTTCAAAATTATTATTTCTATATTTTGATCGGTCCACTTGAAAAAAAAAATAGTTAAATGTGAGATCAAATCAATGAAGAATATTTTGAATGATTCAATCAGGAATAAATAGAATTTAGAAAGTTAGTGAGGAAAATTGTAAATCTAAAATGCAATTTTAAAAATTAAATGATATTGTGAAAATATTAATTTTATAAATTATTTATATATTGAGAATGCCCATTTAATCTTGAACGTTTCAATTAAAAAAATCTTTGAGTATCACTTATCAATACATAAACAAATAATATTAAATAAAATATTCATTTAAATTTAAAATATTACAACCAATTTGTCACATAACTATCAATTTTTTTCCCAAAAAATTATCACATGAAATTCAATTTGTCACGTAATAAAAAATGTTCCTATATTTGAAAACAATGACTTTTTTTTTTTTTACAATAAAATATTGTTGTGAATTAAAAGGGAAAAAGAAAAGTCAAAAGTGAGGGAGACCATCAAGGCACAAAACCGGAAAAGGGAAGATGGTACACGCCTGAAAATCACATACCAATTAAAGTAATTAATTAAAGAGTTCGAGAAAACTGATAAGAATCAAGAAACCCGAAACAGAATGAAAGACATATGGTGATTCAAAAGCATAGCCCCATATGCACTTAAATTTATCTGTGGAGCGAGTCGAGGACGCCCAATTAACCAAGGGTAGGAGCATCGTTGGCTGGCGACTTCAATAATGCAGCAACCTTTAAATTCTGAGTGTTGTTGACCGCCGCAATCGAGGGCTCATCCGGGCAGAGTGGGTAGAGACTGAAGAAAGAGTTGCTTATTGGGATAAAAAATGGACTCTGATAGCCTGCAACCCCAATTAATAACATAATGGACTAGTGGTATTACTTGGTTTTGTCGAGATTATTCTTTGGGTTTGAAATGTAATGATTATATGATATATTGTGTGTAATGTGAAAATATAAAATGTAAAATTTTTTTATTTATGTCGAGTGCTTTTTATTTTTATTTTTGGAATTGAAATTTATATTTGTACGTATTTAATATTCCCTTCATTTCTTTGTGTTGTTTTGTACTCCGTAGTATATATAATTAAGAAACATTTTTTTTATTTTACACATCAACAAATCATTTAATATACTCCCTCCGTCCCACAACTGTTTGCACACTTACCTTATTTGTCCGTCCCACAATTGTTTGCACACCCATAAAAGGAAATTTTCTCATAAACCCCACCCTCACAATATTCACATATTTACACAAAATGTCATTACTTTTACTCTCTTTCCAATCAACTTTTTACTTTATCCATATAACTTTACAAAATTACCCTTCAACACTCCACTCATTACACTTTTTTCTTAAAAAGTGTGCCCATTTTGTGGTGCAAACACTTGTGGAACGGAGGGAGTACTTTTCACTATTTTACATCACCAACCACTATATCTCAATTTTTAAAAAATTATGTTGAACAAACCGTGCAAATCATTTCGAAATGGAGTGAAGTCACGAGAAAGTAAATATGTTACCATGATATTACAAGTCTATTTATATGTTTTTTAATCATCTCGATTTTGGTTTAATTTCAGGTTGTTTACCATTAATATTTTTTCATAAAATATTACCCCAACCATCATCGATCTGTATTAGGAAAAAACTAGATTAACGGAGAAAATATAATTGTTTACTCATGCAGTTCATCAAAGATTGATCGATGGAACCATAATTAATTAACAGGAAGCTCTAATCTGATAATTAAAATGTATTAATTAGCTAGGAATTACTAATATATAAGAATTAATTCTCCATATATCTACAAGTTCCAGCTTTTAGATGAGATATAATTCTTTCAAGGGTATCAGAGCCTCCAGGTAAACTGTTTAAATTGTCTGTCTACTCGATGGCCGGACATCAGAAATTTATATACAAGAATTAATTTCTTCTTCTACTAATAGTTTACAAGTTGCAGTAAATCTTCATGCAGTCTATTTCATCGATCCATAAATGAATTAACAGCAGATGTATTATTTTTTCTATTTTCTTTATTTAAAATATTTTTTTTATATTTTATATTTTTTCCAATTTAAAATAATTTTATTTTTTTTAAAAGTGTGTTGATGTAATTAGTAATGAAGAAAAAAAACAATACGAAGTATTTAATTTGGTGAATGATTAATGGGGGTATTGGCAAAAGGGAACATGGGGGAAGCGGAAGAAAGTAAATATGACATATATTAGCATGGGTAAGAAACAAAGAAAGTAAACAATTAAAGAAGAAATAAGAAAAATGACGAAAATAATAGTATTATTAATGTTTCACATATATATACAGCTACAATAACATATTTTTTTCAACCTTTGTTAAGAAATGAGCAAATCAAACTAAAGAATGCAATAGTAAAGAGCATCATAATTTTACTGTAAAGCATTTTCATTTCTTGATACACAGTAGTTAACTTTTGGTTTACATATATTGCAAATAAGGAAAGGTCTAGATCCTATAGTGTTGTTGCAATTCTATTGGTTGTAGCTACAAGACAATGCAATAACAAATTATGCAAATCCAGTTATACTATTTCTGATATCATACAAAGAGAAGTTGTAATACCCCGTATTTTTTTCACTTTTTATTAGTATTTATTTATTTTAAATAAATTATAATTACTTTTAAATAAATTATAAATAAGCTATTTGTAACATACATTCTCATTTATTCATACAACTTGACTCTTAATTTTCCCCTATTCGTTTTACATTATGAAAGATGAAACAATTAATTGTAACGTTATATAGTATTAATTTCAAATGTTTGGCTATGCACGTACCCATTTCCACGCATGCACCATATGTTTTCATGAATTAAAATTATGATTGTAACTCCATTTTTTTTATGGAAAAAGAAACGGCTAATTTAAACCACCTCATGATCTCCCCAATCTCTCATGCTATATATATATGTGTTGGTGTACGGCAATATTGAATATATCAACCTAGCTTTCGAGAGTTTATACTCTTTAATTATTCTATCACCTATTATATAGATGAGTATAACTTACAAGGAAATCCGATCAATTGCTATTCTATGTATCGCACGGCTAGGCGACGATAATTACTAGGCTTTTACGCATCATTTCCACGTTCAACTATCGAGGTGGGTTTTTAATTGCTTTAATCTGTACCGTGATTGGTAGAGTTCTATTGCAATGACATGTTATTCATTATTTAATGTTTTAGATAAATGTTTAAGTTAATCGTTTACTATGTGAATTCATTTATATTGTTATTCTATTGGCAAAGTACATTATTCTATTGGCAAAGTTATCTAATAGCCAGGGGCTCCAAATGGGGTCCGGGACCGACGGGTCTTCGGGCGCGACCCGCCGTGCTCATTACGTGTGGAAATACCTTAGTCATTAATTTGGCTTTGGGAAGGTCCACAAACATGCGATGTCTACGTGTGGGAATACCTTAGTCATTAATTTGGCTTTGGGAAGGTCCACAAACATGCGATGGTTCACAAAACTCTATTGGCAAAGTTACAATGGCAAAGTATTAATGGCAAAGTTGGCAAAGTATCAATGGCAAAGTATATGTGGCAATGTGAATGTTATTTGCTAAGTTGCAATTACTTGATTATTTATTTTTAATATTAAGTATTGAATGACTTAAATCCCACTGAGTGTGCTTGCATGCTCACCCCCAACAATTTACAATTTCAGGTTGAAGAGTTGGATGGCGAGGAGTGGTGATGGGAGACGATGATCTATTTAAGAATAAAAGACTATTTGCACACATGTCTATTAAAATTAAGTTATGGTTTTTATTATGGATGTTTTGTTAGCAAGTTAGTCGTGAATTTCTTGATTTGATTATAATTGTTTCCGCTGCAATACTTAAAGTAATTTTTATAGCCATTGTGTCCCTTTATTTTAACGTTATAAATTTAAGATTCAATTTTTGGCACGTTAAAATTAGTTATTTTAACTACTTTTTAAAAGGTCTTTATTTTTAAATTTGGGGCGTGACAGAAGTGCTCCTCTACTTCGCAGACTCATGTTTCTTAGGCTGAGATGGTTTCATATGCAGATGATTGTTTGCATGATCTTTATCAACCTTCCCTAATTACCCTTATTACACTTGCACCCTAGCTTTTTTTTTTTTTTTTTTGTGGTCACTATCGAGAGAAAGTAAAAATGTGTGAGAATTGAACTATATTTATAACTCCATTCTCATCCTCACTTTTATCTATTTACAACTTTCATACTAGCTCCATCTTCTTCCTTCTACAATGGCAGCAACTGCGGGCAACGAAAACAACATTAATCAAAGAATTCTTGATATAATGGTATGTGTTTAATTCATCATATATTTTAGGAGTATTATACTTTACTACTATTAACTACTACTATTTAATTTATTTATTTTAGTCACAAATGAAGACATTGGAAATGGGCCGAATGCGATTTTTGCCAGTCGGAGGCAGAGCGATAGAGCTGATCAAAGATGCGTTTGAGAGGAATAGAGAAGAGTTGAACCAACTCGTAGGATTTGTCACGGAACAACCCGTATTTTCTATTGAAAATAAAACAAACATGGAAGCATTTGAGGTGGTGGTCTCCCAAACAGCTTCATGGTCAGTAAGGGTGAGAGTGCGTCGCACAAATAATTCACAGCGACAAAGATTATTCCTGAGGAGAGTTAGAAGGATCGCCAATGCAAATCCGCATGTTGACGTCACTTTTTGGTGATAGACACTTTTCCTGTTTCTTGATCGTGATTAATGTTTGGATCTAGCTAGCTTCAAATTTGTTCAGTTTTTGCATGGTTTAACCTCTGCTAGCTAGGATTGATGGATGAAAATGATCAATTTTAATTTTCTAAGGTGGTGTGTTACACTTACGAGAATTAAGCAAAACAAATCAAACTTTTGCAGATTTAAACTGAATTATTAAGTTAATTAGTTAGTTAATGATGAGAATAAAAAATATATGTACGTTGCCAAATTTCTTTTCCATCACAATTTGATGTTTATATAGTAGTATAATTTATAAGCTAGCTAGCTGTGAAATTAATTAAAGAGATCGATCGAGCAGCAGAATAACACATATTTTGTGTAATACTACTCCTAGCTAGTTAGCTACTAGGTTTTTGCAATAGCTAATTAATTTATGCAGATATGGATTAATCTATTTTGGTGAAATTTGTTTTCTTGTTGAAGCACAAGAAAAGCATTAATAATTCTGCAGATATGGATTCTATTTTGGTGAAAATTAAATTGTTTTCTTGTTGAAGCACAAGAACAGCATTAATAGTTCTGCGGACGTTAATTTCTGCATATATGGATTTTATCTTTTTTGTTTTTCTAAACGTACAGTACGTACTTTGAATTAGTTTATATTTTATGTATGAAATATTATTGAATTGACGTACGGTTAAATCGTTGTTAAAGCGTCCATACCTCTATTAATTAATGAATTAATTAATTATTGCAAGAAACTTCTCGTGGTTTAATGAATTAATTAAATAATAAAATATATAGTTGTTGTTGAAGTATAACAAATATGCATGCTAACATGCAAACCCTAACACACATACATTCAGCAAAACCCTAACACACAGATGCAAACCCTTGCATGAAATACACACATGTAAATCACATGCACAATAAGAAGACTCTAGAAGAAGAGTAGTTAGATTCTTGTTAGACTAACCAATAGTTGTTAGATGGAAGACTCTTGAATGAGAGTCTCCTATATATATTGTACAATGTACACATTGCTCATTAAGTTGAATATAAACAAATTTAACATGGTATCATGAGGCCTCTTCCTCTGATTTTTGTTTAGAACTTTGCGAATCTACTCTTCTTCCCATCTTCTTTGAATTCCTGCTCTTATCTTCATCCGTTTTCTTCATACCTTCATTTGGTTTCTTCATATCTTCAAGCAAATCCAATTTGTAACCGCTCTGTTCTTCATTTAACCGTCACTCTCTTCAATTCTATTCAGCTTCCGATCCTTCCTTCCGCTCTACTCTGTTCTATCCTCAAACATCTCATGGCGAATTCATCTAATTCAGCTCCTTCTCTCCCTCGATTCATCACTCTGTCCATTAGATTGGATAATGATAACTATCCTTTCTGGCGAAACCAAGTCATAGCTTCTGTTCGTGCTCATTGTTTTGAGGATGTTCTCCTCTGCACGACTTTACCACTTAATTCGAGTGAATCGACATCGAATTCAATCTTTTGGCAGCGAAAAGATCAGTTTCTTCTCAACTGGTTATTGAGCTCGGTTTCTGAAACGATGCTTGGTCATGTGAGTAGGTGTGAACACTCTTTCCAGCTGTGGTTGGTGTTTGAATCTCTTTTTCAATCACAATCTGGTGCTAAAGCTATGATTCTTCGGCTACAACTTCAAACTCTTAAGAAAGGTGATTTAAGCATTGATGCTTATGTGTTGAAGATGAGATCCATTGCACATGGTCTTCATCATGCTGGACAGAAGATCAAGGATTCAGAATTGGTATTGTACATCCTTGGTGGCCTAGGTGTTGATTATGATGATGTGGTAGTTAATCTCACTACAAGAGGCACAATACCTCCCCTGCCAGAGGTGCAGTCAATTCTGCAGGCTTATGAGGTCAGATTGCTCACTCACACCTCTCACTCTGCTCAGATATCTGGAGGTAACATATCTACTCCATCTGCTCATGTTGTTTCTCGTGATAATGGAGCAAATTCTAGACAAACTAGCAAAGGCAAAGTGTTTCCCAAACCTAGAATTGTTTGTCAACTGTGTGGTAGAAAATATCATGTGGCAGCTAAATGCTATAAGAGATTTGATCAATCTTTCAATGGCCTTGAAAATTCTCAATCCAGATCCTTCTCTTCCAATATACGCCCTCCTCCTACATTCCAGACTCATCTCACTCAAGCCTATACTCCTTCTCTCCACACTACATTCCAGACTCATCTCACTCAAGCCTATACTCCTTCTCTCCACACTGCTCCTATCTATCAACCTACTGCTCATTCTCCTATTGCTCTCACCAATCATATGGATCATGGTGCCTCCTCCTCAAACACTGCATATAACCCTCAGAAATCATTACCATCAATCCTGTTTCTTTTAATTTCTAATATCAACTTGTAATTGCAAAAAAAAAAAATATATATATATATATATATATATATATAATGCACACACTTTTATTATGATCAAGTTAAAATAAATACAAGTAATTTGACTTATAATTCCTTCCGCCTTTTCTTCCTGTTCATCCCCTTCAAGCTCTCCGTCTTTATTCTTATTTCCAATTTTCTCTCTACTAAAGAAAGAACATGCACAAATGAGAATTTCAGGACCTTAGAAAAAACTAAGACTTGAACACTTGTATCTTAAATTCTATTTTAGCAAAAACAAACACAAAGTGATCGAGTGAGAGAGAAACCTGAAACTTTTGTAGTGAAAGAATTTGTGGGGGGAGGAAAAGATGATGAGTGTGAGGATGTGTACAACGTATTGCGATGAGGAAGGGAACAGTCGGTTGCGAGCGTCCGATTGTGTCGCTATGGTGATGAGGAAGGGAACAGCCGGCTGCGAGCGTCCGATTGTGTCGCTATGGTGTACCGGCGTTCTTCTTGGTCCAGTTCTTCTTGGTCCAGTTCTAGAATTTGAATTTTAATTAACTGCATACTCTCACTTAACTATATATACGCATATACATACAGGAGAGTGGAGAGTGAGGGGGTAGGGCGGTTGATAACATATAATACTCCTATAATATTATGAATAATTTGTATATACTTGATAATAATTAATTATACTTGTGATAATATATATATATATATAATATAATATAATATATAACTATATATATTGTAAGATTTGATCTTATCAGTATTTATATCACAAATCTTAAATCTTGTTTTCATTTAATTTTGTTATGTAATATTTTGAAAAAAAAAATACAGTTTAATGAAGCTTTAATTAAGTTACGCGAGAATGTCACATTAACACAATATTAAAAAAATAAAATCTAGATATCATTTTAAATAAATCTCAAATTTATTTTATAAGCATATAATATTAATTAAATAGGAAGGATATTTAAAAAATTGAGATCTTGTTTCGAAAATTTATATAAATAATGGAGGAGATGTTTTTTTTCTAGTTAACTTGCAACCTGGTCAAAAAATTATATAAAATATTTTTAATATTGTATTAGAGTATTAGGTATAAAAATATATACTCCCTCCGTCCCATACTTGAAGGCTCAAATCAATTGGGCACGGGTTTTAATGAATAAAATGTTTATTAATATTGTGTAAGATAAAGTGGGGGTAATAAAGACTTTTCAACTTTATAAATAGTAATAAAGTTATTTTTTAGTGTAATAAAGTAGTGACATTTGTTGTAATATTGTGATGTTTTAAGGGGAGTGTTTAAAAGTGTTTTTACTATTTTAGAGGTAATGTGACTTCAAGTATGAGACGTCCAAAATGGTAAAATGTGCCTTCAAGTATGGGACGGAGGGAGTATAATATATCCATAAATAAATAAAATTTGAATAAACTTTCTAAGTCAGATGTGAATTTTAAATTAACGAGATTTGTGTTTTCTATTTTATTGGGTCAAAAAGTTAGGCTTGATTTTGGGCTAGTGTGTGAAATATTGCATATATGCATTCACACTCACATTTTTTATAAATACACCTACTGACAGGTTCAATTCACACCCATATTTTTATAAATACACCCACTAGCAGAAATTGTACTTAGTTGTCTTCTCCGAGCAGTTTTTGGCCACCCCAGGCCGTGGCCGAACTCTACAATTTACGACGGTCTTAATCTTTAAATATTTTCAATTTCTTTAAATATTCTTTAATAATTATTATGGATCAAAGTTATTTTATATTACTATATACAATAATATATGTTACTATATGTTATAATATGAGTTACTTAATGAATAAAAATTTTAGAAAAAATACTACATAAAAGAATCGGTATTACTATATAAAAAATTATATGTTACTACATACTACAGTTTGAATTACTACATTGAATATGCGTTTGTTACTATATGTAACTTTATCAAATGATTTGCATTACAACATTGTTATTGTGTTTTACTACATGCGATAATATAGGGTCACACTTGTGTACACTTGGATGTACCATACATACCATTTCAATTTCAATTTTTAATTCATATTTTATCTGCACTCACTCATTTAATTAGTTCACCCTCCAAATCATTTATGTTTGTCATAGTTATATACACCCGCTCATTTAATGAGTTTACTCTCAAATTATTTATTAAGACACAATTTATCCACAATGCCTTAACCAATAATAAAATTTCACATAATTGATAATACCACATACAATAACCAATAATACCATAATTAATAATCAATAATACCACACACTCCTAATTTTTTTTTACCACATTTATCAGTGCCTTAACCAACAATAAAATTTCACATAATTGGTAATACCACAATTAATAATCAATAATACCACAATTAACACAATTAATAAGCAGATTTGGGTGTATTGAAGAAGAAAATAGGGGGAGCACATTAACGGTCCCAATTGAAGGGGAACCCTAGCCCAATGCGAGGACACCCTTAGGTTGTGCAGATGGGGGACCGTCGTGACCTCCATTGCCGACGGGAAGGCGACGGTGTGCAGGTGGGGGGCCGACCGTGACCTCTTTGGCCGACGTTGTGCACAGCAGAAATAAATAAATAAAATGGAAGAAGAAGAGGCAACCGTGGCGGCCGACGCTGTACGTGAACGGGGGAGGGAGAGAGGCTACCGTGGTGGCCGACCTCCATGGCCGGCGCTGTACATGAACGGGGGAGGGAGAGAGACAACCGTGGCAGCCGACCTCCATGGCTGACGGGAGCAGAAATTAAAAAAAAAAAAAAAAAAAAAAAAAAGGAAGGGGAAGGCGGCGTTGTGCGTGAACGGGAGAGGGAAAGGAGGAGGTCGACCGCGGCCGATTGATTGGCGGGCGGCGCCGCGCCGATGGCCTGGGAAGGGAAAGAGGTAGAGAAGAAAATTGAAATTTGAAATTGGGGGCACCTACACTCGCGTGTATACAAGTATTTGCCGATAATATATGTTACTACGTATTATAATGTGAGTTACTACATTAACAAAAACACTAGAAAAAAACGTGTTACTAAATAAAAGAATTTGTATTATTATATAAAATAGTTTGTGTTATTACTACATAAAATAATGTGTGTTACTACATATTACAATTTGAATTACTACATTTAATATCCCGCGTTCGACAATAAAATAAAAGATAAAAAAATCACAGAAACTGGTAAAATAAACGGGGTAAAATAAACGGGGTAAAATATTTGATTAAAATTAGAACACAAGCGGGCTAGTTGACAAATAAATTACGAATTAACCCAAATGAATATTAGGTGGCCCAATAATATATATTTTCAGCCCATTGACTTAAGAAGTCAATATTTTCAGTCCAATTGACTTAATTGGTCAATATTGCATGTATACAATATTCTATATAAGTTTTTGTGTTCTCCATCCAAAATTTTCCCATCCGAATTTCCCTCATCCTACATAATCCCAAAATAAACATCCCCTTGATGACATAGTTAATAATACAACTTGAGAAACAATAAAGATATGATTCTATCACTAAAAATGATCAGTTTTCTAGCCTTATTTTTTAGTAATTTTTTTTATGGATGTATGTACTATTTATTATGTATGGTTGAGCTTCATTTTGAAGTTCCTTCCACTTACAGTAGTGTCATCATCATCATTGGTAGGCTTTCTTTAACAACTTAATTAATTCTATTCGTATTTGGTAATATGATTAACTCAAAGCTCGAAAAATGGCAAATTCGCTGCTTCGTCTCCCAAACAATCTCAGGGCCTTTTCTGCATCATCTAATGGTACTCCTGATTTTCGTTTTGTTTAATCAAGTGTTTGATTTATATTTATATGGGTAGTTCAAATTAATTTCTATTTGCTAGATTATTTTCAAGTACGTTTGCTTAAAATAAATTGAATTTAAATTCGGTGGAAACTTGACAAAGAATAGAATTTTTATTACTTTTAAGTTGAGCGAGTGATGAAAAAGATTGGAAGCACTAATTGGCAAAACAAAGGATCTATATATATGAGTTTTTTAGTTCATAGATACAAATCATATTATCACTTGTAGATTAATTATATGACAACATATTTCTTTACATCATATATACATCCTATTTCAATGTCTCTCTTGGGATGAGTAACACTCTTTTACACCCGTTGTACAGTGCAATTTTACCCAACTACAGTTTTTCAGTGAAAACAACTACTAATACCATTTAAAATTATAGTTGTATCTGGTGCATAGTAGTCTTGGTCAATGAAGATAAGCCCTTGATAAATGATTCATATATATATATATTGGCTACATGGGTTCTCTTGCAGCGTTAATGCATATAGTAGTTGTTGGACTGCAGGGTCTCCTGGTGGACTTCAATGATTCTTGAACTTCCTATGAACAAAATTCGAAGACCCACCCCTGATGCGTACAAAAAGTGAAGGAACTCATGGCTGAAATCGGGCTTCAAGTGCCTGTAAGCTTCGCGTTAATTTCCTCTTTTTCAGTATGTTGTGGTTGTATTTTCTAGATTCTTGCATGCAGATAATAGTCATATGCATAGGCCTCCCTCCATGTATCTATATCTAACTTACTGTCCTTTTTATCTGATTGAATGTTAGAACTATTTTTTCGTCTCTAAAGATCGAGGAATATGATCATAGATATAACAGGGCAGGGCAGAGAACTCAAAGGTGCATTACTATTTCTGCATTCTTATTTTCTCCTACCTGTGCAGATTGATGTGCTTGAAGTTGATGGGGAATACTACGGTACGTTGTCCATATTAAACGCGCTGATTGATCCTCTAGTATATATGTCATCAGGCTTTTCTGGTTGCCATCGATATGAAGCCTGCCCACTTCGTCGCGGGACAAAAGAAAGTTCTGATGCAAAATACCATTAGTAACTTAACTTCAACATATACTTCTTTAGATTCAAAATACCATTGTTTCATTTTTGTGTTGTAGGCATCATCTTCGTTGACGTAGCAGATCTATCTATATATGATTGGAGGAAATTAGACCTGCTCCGTTGCTTTTTAATTACACATGTATCAGAAAACCAGCTGAGATAAAAAGTTCTGATGCTTGTAAGTAATTGTAACTTGTGACATTTCTAAATTCCTCAAGTGCTTTTTATATACATCAACGGGGTTCAAAAAATTCAATGAGAATTGTAGTAGTTAGTTAATGAGAATAAAAGAATGACAATATTTATTCACACCATTGCTCCACCAACAACCATTTCCCAAAATGAAATTATATAATATGATTCAATAGTATTTTGATTTGTATTATATTGACAAAACTCAATTTAACTATTCAAAATAAGAATGATGAATTACATATCAATTCAAAAATCCTTGAATTCAAACACAACAAACACCCAAATGGTTGAGTTCTACCTGTTCCAAGTTCCAACAGAGGTCCACAGTTTGATCATATCATAATGTGTGGAGTTGGTATTAGCATATGAAATGATTTAATTCGTACAAAGGCTCGAAATTTTAAATTACTTTTGTCCCATGTAATAATTAAATGTAACAAAGAATTGACATTCATACAAAGTCTCCAATGGATCTCCAATTTGCCCCTGCATTCTTTGTGAAGCAAGAAAACAAGAAACGGCTCTTACGCTTCAAAAATGGAACTGTTCTTGTTTTTTCACGTGTGTTTAACCATTGTCGTTAGCAAACACGCGTTTGTCTTCAATTTTCTTGAGCAACTTTTTCAAGGAGATATACCAGGAATGTGAGGAACTGGGGGCTTAACTTCTTTGATTTTGTTCACCAGTATGGCTTGTGTGGTGAGGATCATACCAGCAACAGAGACGGCATTCTGAAGGGCGCATCTTGAAACCTTGCAAGGATCAATGATTCCAGCAGCAATTAGATCTTCGTATCTCCCATTCATTGCATTATACCCGTGCCTTGAATCACAAGCTTTGATTTTTTCCACAACTACATCTCCATCAACCCCTGCATTTTCAGCAATCAATCTTGCAGGTGCAACAAGCGCCTGAAATTCATTCCAATTACAGTTTTAGAAATTATAGAAAATAGGTCCCTAGACAAACCGAGCACTCTAATTGTGGACAACCTACCACCTTTTGTTTCAAATTGTCCTTAACAATTTATTTATTTTAAGAAGCCGCTAAGTATTGAAATTTTATTTCACAAGCTTCCTCGAGATAAACATTGACAACATTTTTATACTCCATCTTAATGGTCCCATTAAATAGTATGTACATTAATTTTATTGATATCCATATGTGTTTTGTGCAAATTGTTTTAACCCCAATGCTTCGGGTACCTGAAATGACTTGCGCAAAATACATCTCTAAATAATTAAAATTAAATAAAGATGACATGTATATTACTTAATAGTACCATTATGTTGAATCGAAAAATTGTCAATTTTCTTGAGGGAGCTCATGAAATAAATTATTGATACTTAAAGGGTTATTAAAATAAAAAA